>OX421876.1:8704564-9916439 GCA_949127965.1 Pandemis corylana
CTTACAAAAAGGAATAGGATGTCTTCTTTCATTATCTTTCTGTTTCTTTATATTTGTACATTAAAGAATTTACTTACTTAAACGTGGCGTGAAGGTTTTGTTACCTTAGGCTCTGACTACCCGGTAAGGGATAGAGATGTGATATAATGTATGTATGTATGTAAAGATTTAGCAACAACATGAAACGCAATATAATTTGAATTGAATTAGGCTCAATGTAATGATAGTTCATTACCCTTATTTATCGCTGCAGATTAATATAAATTGCTTTGTTATTTCGAGTCCAATAAAGCGTTTAGTTTCACCATCGGTTTTGACGTTTACACAATAGAGGTTATACAAACATGACGTTATTGTTATTATAGAAGAAGCTTATTTACTCGTATATTTAAATTAAATTGGTTAAATATTTACAGACAACGCCAACATGGTCCTAATTTAGTTCAAAGAAAGATATACACACATACACAAATCACGTCTCTATCCCTTACGGGGTAGACAGAGTCTAAGGTAACAAGACCTACAGGCCACGTTTAGCAAGGCACTGAGGGCGTAGAGGTGGAAAGTGGAATCCAAATAGTGATGGGTTGATAGCCGCATCGTCTATAACATGATTCTTAAGACTTTCGCCCATCTCCTTGACTTTACCTATCAGTTACCAGTGTCAGTGTTAGTAATTTATCATTCCGTCTCTATTTACTACTATGAAACAGACATCATATATAACTAACATTTAAGATAACTGTAAGTTAACAGACCAGAAATCAGTATGTACAATGGAAGACAGTAAAATGTTAACATTATGTCTACTCTGTTTTGTAATGTACCTACACTGTATGTGTTCAAAGTTGGAATTGTTCCAGTGTGTGTGTTTATCTGCTCTGCGACACGTAGCCCCGGAACCGCCGAATGGGCAGATCCTGTTGTATTGAAACTTTAAGCGATAGTGCGGTGCCAAGTTTTTTTTTAAGGTTTTTTAAAGTTTTCTCTCCATTTTTACACTCGACTTGATTCGTGTCGTTTACCCCGGCCAAGCGCGAGTCGGGTTCGCGCGCCGAGGGTTTTTTTTTTTTTTTTTATGTGAATAGGAAGGCAAACGAGCAAGTGGGTCACCTGATGGTAAGTGATCACCACTGCCCATAGACACCCGCAACCCCGGGGGGATTGCAGATGCGTTGCCAACCTAGAGGACTAAGATGAAATGCCTCTTGTGCCCGTAATTTCCCCGGCTGTCTTACTCTCCGCACCGGAACACAGCAGTGCCAGCTCTGCTACTTAGCGGCAGGATTAGCGAGTAAGATGGTGGTAGCGATCCGGACGGACCTTGCACAAGGCCCTACCACCCGCAAATTCATACAATGAATCCATGCTGGTCTGGGAGCAAAGAAAAAAGATAGAATGTACCAGTTGATTCTCTTCCCGCACACACACACACAAATCACGTCTTTATCCCATACGGGGTAGACAGAGCCTAAGGTAACAGGTACCTACAGGCCACATTTAGCAAGATTGTGGGCGTATAGGTGGAAAATAGAATCAAAATAGTGACGGGTTGCTAGCCTCATCGCCTGTAACATGATTCCTATTATAATCGCCCATATCCTCGATGGGCTTTTACCATCTGCGCGGGTAGAGAAGCAAATGGTACATTCTATGTTTTTTCTTTGCTCCCAGACCAGCATGGAAGGATATGGTAAAATGCCATCGAGGGAATGGACCTAAATCTTAGGAATCATGTTATAGGCGATGTGGCTAGCAACCCATCACTATTTTGATTCCCCTTTCCATCCATACGCCCAATCATGCTAAACGTGGTCTTTGGGTCTTGTTACCTTGAGCTCTGTCTACCCCGTAAGGCTAAAGACGTGATTTATGTTTGTATGGATGTATTTAATGAAAATACAGTGAGACGCAATCATAGTTACACAAACGGATTACTCACGTATAAAAGTCGAGCAATGCTTGACATGTTTCGGACTAATTCGTAGTCCTTCCTCCTGGACTCGACTTTTATACATGACTTATCCATCTATGTAAATATAATGTACCTACTCGTATAGTCATATTTCGAAAACGTTTGAGAGACTAAATAAATCGACTACGTAAAGAATCTGATTTAAATTCCGTCATTAAAAATATTAAAAATCTATGACACCTCATTTAACAAAATCGGTTCAGTAGCTTAGGCACTACGGTGGAACATATACCCTCCCGTGACCGTAGTCGGGTAAAAAGTACCACATGTCACGTCGGCTAAATCAGTGAAGAGTGGGGTCCTGTGTTTGCGTCTGGTCCAGTGCCAAGGGGATGGAATGAAGCAAAGGGGTTGCTGGTTTGTTCCCGCTTGTACCCAAAATTGGGGGTTTAAATGTTTAGGAAATGTGTGAAAGTCGTTTTGCCATTCTAGAATAGAATAGAATAGAATAGAATAGGCCTCCCCCAAGGCTCTCCACTCAGACCGGTCTTGTGCTTTCCGCATCCACCGCGATCCTAATCAGCTCGTCGCCCCATCTTGTTGGAGGCCTACCAGCTCGTCTCCCGGTCCGCGGACGCCCTTCGAGAACCTTCTGACCCCATCAGCCGTCGGTCCTGCGAGCAATGTGCCCCGCCCACTGCCACTTCAAAAGATTTTTTTTAATCTTCTTTCTGGAATGATGAAAAAATCGAAAGCACTATTAATTTTTGTAAAAAAAAAAATCTTCGCTGTTATTTATTAATTTGTTTTTCGTAAAATTTGAAAAAAGGTCGTGACGAAACTGACCAAATCTGTCGCGAAAAATTAATAATGTAATTTTATGTTAGAAATGGTAGGTATGCTTACATCCTACTAATATTGTAAATGTGAAAGTTTGCATGTTTGTTACTCTTTCACGCCAGCACGGCTGGACAGATCTGGATGAAATTCGGAACATAGATAGGTTATAGTTTGGAATAACACATAGGCTACTTTTTATCCCAGAAAATTGCGTAATTCCTGCGGGATAGCAATAAACGAATTCTATGCAGACGGAGTTGCGGGCAACAGCTAGTAAAATATAAAGATTGAAAACGCCTACTAAAATTTAACTATGTTTGCTATTCTATCTTTACATTATCGAGGAGTGCTATTTTAATTACTTCGTCATCAATTTGTCTGTCAGTCTATTTATAATGTCAACACGCTTTTTCTCACACACTTAACTGTACCAGGGGGGTTACAATGGTAAAAACCCATCGAGAGAATGGGCGAAAATCTTAGGAATCATGTTATAGACGATGCGGATAGCAACCCCCACTATTTTGATTCCCCTTTCGACCTAAACGCCCTTAATCACGCTAAACATGGCCTTAAGATTTTGTTACCTTAGGCTCTGTCTACCCCGTAAGGGATAAAGTCGTGATTATTTTATGTTGTACATGTAAGAGTTTTGTGAACAAATAATGTTTTAAAAGGGTTTTACGTAGACCTGGGTTGCCAAGTGGAGCATATCAAGTTTGCTCTCGAAGGCTTTTAGTTCGATTAAAATTGCTTAGCTGATAACAAAATCAACATGGCTGCTTAGTGAAAGCCTTGAGTGCTACTCAAAGTTAAAGGTTTCATCAGATTCGATAAGAAATTGCTAATTTTTTATCAATTGCCGTAACGTTTTTAATCGACTTCAAGAAGTGCACACGGGGCACACAGAGCCTACGGTAACAAAACCTTGAGGTCACATTTAGCATGATTGTGGCCGTATAGGTGGAAAGGGGAATCAAAATAGTGATGGGTTGCTAGCCACATCGCCTATAACAATGATTCCTAAGATTTTCGCCTGACACTAAATTAATAAGAAAATACGGGTTTGAAGAACTTCTATTCAACACGAGTTTTTGGATAATCACTACATAGTATACAACAAAGTCGCTTTCTCTGTCCCTAAGTCCTTATGTCCCTATGTATGCTTATATCTTCAAAACTACACAACGGATTTTGATGCGGTTTTTTTAATAGATAGAGTGATTCATGAGTAAGGTTTTTATGTATAATTTTACGCAGACGAAGTTGCGGGCAGAAGCTAGTACATTATAAAATTAATACTTTAATCATTACATTATTTAATTGTCTCTTGACAACCCTTGTTCTTTACATAGACATCCACACAAACCACGTCTGTATCCCTAGTGGAGTAGACAAAGCCTATGCTAACAAGACCTAAAGGCCATGTTTAGCATGATGGGTGTACCTATAGGTGGAAAGAGAATCAAAATAGTATTGGGTTGCTAGCCGGTCGCCTATAACATGATTCCTATGATTTTCGCCCGTTCCTTCGAAGGGCTTTTACCATCTAAGAAGAGCGGTAACTGGTACATTCTATGTTTTTTTTTGCTCCCAGACCAGCATGGGGGTTTACTACATGGTTATGATTTACCCATCCTCACTTCGAAGCTAGTATCAGATATAAATATCCATTTTCATTTTCAAACTTCGCTACTAGTTTCCTGCGACTCTACGCGGTGGCGCCGGTCTGTCTGTATGCAAATTATCTATAAACAGTTGAAGTTCGCTCCGACTTTGGCGACATAATTATTTCCTAGTGCACTTACCGAAGTCTACGGGCATCTCATTATGGACAGATACCGTTCACAGCACACGACACGAGTACGGAACGATTTTTACATTTAAATGCATTGTCATTTACTGTAGACCGATTTTCATTTTCGGTTGAAATTGCATTTAAAAAAAACAGTGTATATTTTCGAAAACTTTTTTTTTAGATGATTTTTAAGCAACCTATGGCGTAAGTATGTCGAAAAAACTAATTCGTTACTTGGACAAGCCGAAACTTGACTATGTTTCTAAAATAATATTAGGATTTAAAGAAAACATGTCTCAATTTGGAACTCGCTCATAACCACCAGGTCTTTCTCATTTAATACCACCCTCGATAAGCTTCTGAAATAAAAAGCCATACAAAATATATACGTCACCATAGCTAACTTATGGCATAGAATTCGTTTATCGCTATCCTGCAGGAATTACGCAATATTCCGGGATAAAAAGTAGCTTATGTGTTATTTCAGACTATAAACTATATATTTTCCAAATTTCATCCAGATCTCTCCAGCCGTTCTGGCGTGAAAGAGTAACAAAATAAAGGTTGTAATGCCGGTTCATCAATGTTTAGCATTGATTTTTTTTTTAATTATGTGCTTACAGTAGCACTTGATGGTCCCATCGGAAGACCAGCGCTGGCTGCAAGGCCAGCATTATGCTGAGATGAGACCATTTCGTGATGTATGTCCTTATGTTTTTTATTTACTTCTTTTTTGGTTTTCGTATTAGGTATATGTCACGAATAAACATTTTCTTTCTTTCTTTCAAACACTGAACTTGGCCAATCGCCACACTTGGTCAGATAGATATTTTGTGGTCGTAGCCAGACGCGTTCATCCCTTACAGGCATATAAGCAGTGCTTGTAAGCATACGTAAATGTGCCCGACACGCTTCGTACCAATACGGATTTTGTTGGCAATATGCCTACCTTCTGTCAAAATCCACTGCACGCCCCTGGTCGTAGCTTGTAAAGATATCGGATATATCTCCGTTAACGGATGCAATCGGAACGTGACGACAAATAACGAGACACTCCAGCTAACGACGATTCTTAACGACTTCGTTAAGTAGCTTCGGAGTCTGCGCATGATTATTTTGATTAAAAAAAACATATCTGTCAGAGTAAGGAGTGAGAATGGGTAAGTTATAACCATGTAGAGAACCCCCTTCCATGTCTGGAAGCAAAGAAAAAACATAAAATGTACCAGTTGCCCAGGTTGGTAAAAGCTCTTCGAAAGAACGGGCGAAAATCATAGGAATCATGTTATAGGCAACCCAATACTATTTTGATTATCTTTCCACCTATACACCCATCATGCTAAACATGGCCTTTAGGTCTTGTTAGCATAGGCTTTGTCTACCCCGCTAGGGATACAGACGTGGTTTGTGTGGATGTCTATGTAAAGAACAAGGGTTGTCAAGAGACAATTAAATAATGTAATGATTAAAGTATTAATTTTATAATGTACTAGCTTCTGCCCGCAACTTCGTCTGCATAGAATTATACATAAAACCTTCCTCTTGAATCACTCTATCTATTAAAAAAACCGCATCAAAATCCGTTGTGTAGTTTTGAAGATATAAGCATACATAGGGACATCAGGACAGAGAAAGCGACTTTGTTTTATACTAGACTAGCTTCTGCCCGCGACTTCGTCTGCGTAGAATTATACGTACAAACCTTCCTCTTGAATCACTCTATCTATTAAAAAAACCGCAGCAAAATCCGTTGTTTAGTTTTGAAGATACAAGCATACATAGGGACATAGGGATATAGGGACATGGGAACAGAGAAAGCGACTTTGTTTTATACTATGTAGTGACTATGTAGTGATATGTAGTGATGTGTGCGTGTGTAAAACTCTGTCGGTGTTGAGAGCCTTGGTCCGTAGGGTCCTAAAAGTAGACATTGCAAACCAATATTCTTAAAATTTGTATCGTTCTCGAAGTTAAATGACAAAAAAATTTCAAAAGAAATTTCTTTCAAATCGTCTCTCTCAAAGTGGTCTAAACTAAATGCTGTAAATTTGTCAACTTTTTCAAAGTATTACTTATTGAGTGTTTCAATTATGAAAGCAGCTTAGTCTGCCATTAGTGAAAGCTTTTGAAAGCTCCCAAAAGTCTGTGTAAAAGAAATTCCAGACTTTCTTTGAATGTAACTTGATTTTTGTCCGAATTTTTAACAATAGCAAACTTTTAACAACAGTTGTGTACTACATAAATAATTATCTAAAATGAATGTAGAAAATAACAAATAATTTCCATTTGTTTGTCACCTTGTAACTCTCGAGGGTGTCAGAGTCAATTGACCTTTTACCGAATACAAACGGGTCAAATCACATTCAGCATAATTTGATTCCAGTATTAGGACTTTTATAGGTAACGTTATTTTATGCGATCCAATTGTAGCTTTATGTATTTACGAAAATATTCGACTTTTTCATTTAAAAACAAGAATTGGAAGATACACATACCCTTATCGCGTCTATACCCCTTACGGGGTAAACAGAGCCTATGGTAACAAGGCCACGGTTAGCATTGTGAGCATGTAGGTGGAAAGGGGAATCATAATAGTGATGGGTTGCTAGCCGCATCGCCTATAACATGATTCCTAAGATTTTTAGCCCAATCCCCTCGATAGGCTTTTACCATCTGCGCGGGTAGAAAAGCAAGTGGTACATTCTATGTTATTTCTTTACTCCCAGACCAGTATTGGAAGATTGTGTGGGAAAAAGATGAAATTGGAATAAACGGATAACTCCGTATAAAAAAAGGGAAAAAAACAGCGGGTTGCACTCCGGGAGAGCCGGTAGAAGTGAAACTACACACACGTACCCTCGCGCAAGCGCCCAGCGCCGCTTAAACAACCCAGCAGCAACTCTCCCTCCGTCTTACGAATTTTCGATCAGGTCACGTGACTTGACGCGAGTTTAATATTTTTTACACATCGCAAACAGCGCACAGCGCCGCTAAGGAAGATTTCACTTCAAAAAAAGTGTGTTCGTTTCGCTGCCACCGGGGCGAGCGCTCCAAGAGGCAGGACTATGAACAAGTCCGAAACATGTCGAACATCTCTCGACTTTTATTGAGTTTTCCTTTTGTATAATTATGATGAAATTGGTTTGTTATTAGGGCTGGCGCTTACGTCTCTCTCAAAGGTTAGGAATGGCAATGCCAATACGGCCAACATCTTGGGGTCGATGCCTGCCATTTATTTTACAGTGATAAAGTATAACCATATTTATTAAGTAGGTATCACTATCACTACATAGTATAAAACAAAGTCGCTTTCTCTGTCCCAATGTCCCCATGTCCCTATGTATGCTTATATCTTCAAAACTACCCAACGGATTTTGATGCGGTTTTTTTTAATAGATAAAGTGATTCGAGAGGAAGGTTTTTATGTATAATTCTACGCAGACGAAGTCGCGGGCAGAAGCTAGTACGTAATAATCTCCAAAATTTAACAGACTCAATTAGATTTTTTTTTTCTAAATCATTGCCTACCTATCAAATTTTAATAAAAAGATTATATTTGTTTAACAACGCTTTAAAATGGATTGGAATGCAAAATACTTAAACATTAATCATTTACAAAACTGTCGTAACGGGTGCAAAGATCTTAGGAGTAAATTTCGTTTGAAACGCCCAAGTATCAAACGCCATTTTGAACCAAATTAAATATCAAAGCTAAAATTAACTCCCGAAAAGAACAAAGGGCACAGATTAGTTGAATACCGTATAGCAACGCAACGTAATCTCCAGATAACATACAGTATAGTATGATACCGCCACGCCTGCCGCTGACATTTTGCTATGCTGCCAAATAGGGATGGGACATTTTAAATTGACAAATGTAGCGATATTCAATTTTGAATTTGATAAATTGGCATGTCGTTTGCAAAGCTGTCATCAATAATTCTCGGGTATATGCTAGCAAGTTGGTGGGTAGAAGTAGTTTCGGTATGTGTGCATCGGTACAATTTAGGTTAGTTTAATCTATATATTATATAAAAGAAAGTCGTGTTAGTTACACTATTTATAACTCGAGAACGGCTGAACCGATTTGGCTGAAAATTGGTAGAGAGGTAGCTTAGAACCAGGAGATGGACATAGGATACTTTTTATCCCGATTTTTCTACGGGATTGGAAAATTCCGAAATGTTGTACTAATAAAGCTACAGACATTAAATTTAGCATGCCTACACATTATTCCTTTATTAGTATAAAGATGCACTTACAAAGGAATTTTTCAAATTTAAGGCGGAACAAAGTTCTCCGGGTCAGCTAGTTCAATATAAAAAGAATGTAAAATGTCAAGTAAAGACAATAAATTGATATCGAAGTCATCAGAATGAATTTAAAAAAAGAATGCTTTGAAATTTCATCAAAAATAAAGAGTAACGAAATCAAGAAATATGTATACAATGTTACATTGCTATTACATGCTGTCACATTCATACAAGAACTGTCACAATGAACACGATGGCGATTGCGAGCGAGTTAGGTAATAAGCCTACAGGAGTCGTAGAATATTATTTATGAAAGAAATGTCTCTCAAAACGAAATTGCAGTCCCAAAATGTAATATTCCTGAGAGCTCAGTAAATGAAATTACCGGTGGGTCTAAAGTAATTTTTCTTTAAATCTTTCGTCATAAATTCGCCTTCCAATATATGTACATATACTATGTAGGTATGCTTCCCAATCGAGCGTTTCTAGAAAGACTAAGACGTTCCTTTAATATATTTTAAAAACCAGTCAAGCGCGATCGTAGTCACTCAAGAAGTGTTCCGTATCGTAACCGTGTTTTATGGGTTACGTATAAAAAACATAAAGGTTGAAATTAATACATACATAAACCATGTCATTATCCCTTACCGGGTAAACGGAGCCTAAAGTAGCAAGATCTAAAGGACAGGTTTAGCATGATTGTGGGCGTATAAGTGGAAAGAGGTTATCAAAATAGTGAAGGGTTGACGAACGAACGAACGAAAAAAATCTATAGTAAAATCTGGGACACATTTTTTCTTGTACGAGAACTGGTAGATAGTTGGATAATTGGTAGATAATAATTCTGAGTAAGAAAAACCCAAAATATTCAACATACATACATACATACATAAATCACGTCGTTATCCGTTACGGGGTAGACAGAGCCTAAGGTAACCGGTACTTACAGGCCACATTTAGCTAGATTGTAGGCGTAGGTATAGATGGAAAATGGAATCAAAATAAAATATTTAAATTCTGAAAAAAAAATTACATGTATGTATGTATGTATGTATGTATAACTCTTTATTGTACATAAAACACAAGAAGAAGATGAATACAGAACAAAACACATGCACAAAGGCGTACTTATCCCTATATGGATCTTTCTTGGAAAATGCTCAAATGCAGAGATGGTTCGAAATAAGGTTCAGTTGCCATCGTCGTGGAACCCTAACAACTGCTTTTCTGAAGCAGAAACATAAATTACTTTCACCGAGAGGTATTCCTGACCAACGCTGGCTTCCCCGGAATCGAATAAAACTTAGCTTTTATTTATCAAAAAGGAATCTCAATTGAAGATGTATTTTGAAGTCTTATCTGTGATTTGAAATTTGTATGGTTCAAGTCAAAACGCAAGCGACTTGCCGCAAAGCGAGTTTACATACATAAAGACGTCTTTATCCCTTACGGGGTAGACAGAGCCTTTTTTATGGTGTGGAAAATGCGCCTTATGCATCCGCCCGGTGCGTTACCGGGGGTATGTATCTCTCCCGCGACGGCAGGCATACCCACTAAAAACCACACGGATTCCCTATTCGGTCGTATGTGAGGCGTTACGGCACTCGGCGTCCACCGGCCTAAGCGTTACCATGCTATATAGGCGATGTGGCTAGCAACCCATCACTGTTTTGATTCCCCTTTCCATCCATACACCCACAATCATGCTAAACGTTGTCTTTAGGTCCTGTTACCTTACACTTATTGTTGCCGAACAATAGTAGTATTTATCTCTAGTTTTAAGATGTTTGATAATAGATAGATTTATGCCAAGTAAAATGGAATGGCAATTTGTGCTTCATGCTCAATGACGAGTCATTCTTGTTCATTTTGACGTCTGTATTTACACAATGTAGTGTCCAATCTGTAACAATGATGACAATAAAAAATTCTGATTCTGATTCTGATTCTGATTCTTAGCCTCTGTCTACCCCGTAAGGGATAAAGACGTGATTTAATTATGTACCTGACTTTTTGTCAAAACGTCCCTAATTTGCTCACGATTTTTTTTGTTTGAAACATCGATAACAATGTGTAACGCAGTGCCATCACTAGTACTGAGCAGCCCATAACTTAGGGTATCGATAAACATGGCCCGAAGAAGCATTAGTGGAGTGAAGACGTGGCGCCTAGCCAGCACAACGCTGTGCGGTTAATGCGTGAACCATGGAGTAACCACGACCGGAGTCGAATTGAACTCATCTTTTTTTTTCTTTTTTTTTTTTTTTAATATGAATAGGAAGGCAAACGAGCAAGTGGGTCACCTGATGGTAAGTGATCACCACTGCCCATAGACACCCGCAACTCCGGAGGGATTGCAGATGCGTTGCCAACCTAGAGGACTAAGATGAAATGCCTCTTGTGCCCGTAATTTCCCCGGCTGTCTTACTCTCCACACCGGAACACAGTATTGCAAGCACTGCTACTTAGCGGCAGGATTAGCGAGTAAGATGGTGGTAGCGATCCGGACGGACCTTGCACAAGGCCCTACCACCCGCACAATCTTAGCATGCAATCTTAGCATGTTAAGAACTCGATCGTCAACCAAAAAGCAATGGTGGTATAGGCTAGTGGTTGGAAAACCTGACTAGCTTGAGGTCCCGGGTTTGATCTCCGGTTGAAGCAAATATTATGTGGCTGAAATTTGATATGAAGCTGTTTGTCTGGAATAAGCTATTTGTCATCCCGATTTTCCCACGGGATTGAAAAATCTCAAAATTTTGTAATTGTCACGCTAAAATCAGGGCAATTTTACGTGAATGAAGGTCGCAGTGTGTATTTTAGAAATTCCCAAGCCAAAAAAATCCCACAGGATCGTTTTATTAAGAATTCCGGGATTTCACAAATTTATTCTGCGCGAATGAAATCGCTGGTAGAAGCTAGTTAGAAGTTAAAAGCTAAAGCGATCTCCGGTCATCAGTTGTCGATAAATAAAGAAGTACCCTACATCCAGAGCTATTCCCCGAAAGGTTATTTTGAGAATGCAAGGCGTAAATGGGAAATGGAAATATTTCAATATCGCTGTCTCAATAACGGGTGGAGGCGACAGTTCCGACGATTCCGACAGCGTTATGAATCTGACGGCGACATTGAGTTGTGACAGCTGTCAAAATGGTGTCAAAGGTGAAGAAAGTATTTTGTGGGGCTTTTTTCATGAAGTTATCTTTCAACATGAAACTACCGTGAGACTTAATCATTATTACACATAAACGGATAACTAATAATACTACTAATAGTCCGAAACATGTCGAGCATCACTCGACTTTTTATACGTGAGTTATCCGTTTATGTGTAATAATGAAGTTATCTTTCGTTCTGATTGGTGCTTCCATGCTGGTCTGGGAGCAAAGAAAAAACATAGAATGTACCAGTTGCTTCTCTTCAGATGGTAAAAGGCCATCGAGGTAATGGGCGAAAATCATAGGAATCATGTTTTATAGGCGATGCGGCTAGCAACCCATCACTATTTTGGTTTCACTTTCCACCTTAGGTTGGGGTAGACAGTAAGGGATAAAAACGTTATATATGTATGTAATATATACAGCAGCTCTTTGTACAGGGTGCTGCGAATGTTATATTATAGTCAGCTGAACACGTGAGATAGCATCGCATTTGAATACAGGATGCTCTCGTAAAGTGCTAGATGTGACATCGTTTTCAATCACAACTTTAACCAGTAATATAAAAGCAAAAATGTGTCTTTTCTGTTCTTTAACCTTCGTGAAATTTAGCACTTGAAATGACATAGACAACTCTCATCCCAAAACAGATGGTATTATTACAATTCCACTCCTGTTAAGAAGTCCCTACATACCTACATACCGTCACGCCTCTTTCCCATAGAAGTAGGCAGAGACTACTTTGTTCCACTTGCTACGATCCTGACATACTTCTTTCACTTCATCCACATCAATCTCTTCATACATGCTCGTCGCTTTCAGCTACTCCTGACCTGACCTTTTCCAAAACGCCTCCTATTTGGTCTCGGAACGTCCGTCTAGGCCTTCCCCTCCCAACGCAACCATTCACACTCCCAATTTAGATACAAGTCCCTATGTTGTGATATTGTCATGCCATGTTAGAATTATATTTCCATGATAATTTTAATCTCATTTATCATAAATATGTAAATCACTTTGTCCCAAATAAGATTTTAATTATGACTACCACCTACTTATACTATTTTTGTGGATAGGTCAAGAGCTGCGGTTCGTTTTTGGATCCGTCCGGGGAGAAGAGCAGTGCTTGGTCCGGTGCACTCTGGGCAATAGCTAATGATTTCCTGGCAGTTTCTGAGGGATATCATTGACCGTTGGCTAAGAGCCCGACAGGGGGGACGGGGTTCTTTGACCGTGTTACCGTCCAACTTTGCCGACATTTTGTCACAAGATTTTTGGATGATATTTTTGTTACTTTGACATTGGCAAAGTTGTCGTCGCTATAACGACTTGATACGCCACAAATAAGAAGAAAAACATATGTACTCGTACAATGTACCAATTAATAGTGTCTATGGGTCACACTGTAATATACATGATGCGAATGTACTGAATAAACAAATAATTAAAAAATAAAAATGTCAACAAATATGTCTCCACCAACCTGACACTCACACTCACACACCCCCACTCTCACCCCCACAACCCCAACCCCCGCACACACACACACACACACACACCGGTTTTTTAAATAATTATAAACCTACACTTACCCTTCCACTATGGCGGCATCGTTGTAGGGTAACTGCACCAGTTGTTGTACGTTGATTACGCCGCGCTTATTCTCCCTTAATTAGCACATTTTGTGTAATTTATAGACTGTCCGTTTTATTGCAATTTAGTACCAATATTTAGCATTTTTAGGGTACCGCGTCCAGGGCGTTAAGTTAAGTTCCTGATACTCACACATACATACACATCATCATCATCATCATCATCTCAGCCATTACAAGTCCACTGCTGGACATAGGCCTCTCCTTGAGACCTCCAATAAGACCGGTTGGAAGCGGCTTGCATCCAGCGCGATCCTCCGATCTTAATGAGGTCATCGGTCCACCTTGTGGGCGGACGTCCCACGCTGCGCTTGACGGTACACATCACGTCTATATCCCTTACGGGGTAGAGGGGTATACCCGAACTAAAAACTATCCGGCGTTGCCTCAATCCGGTGTGATGGGGACGCAGTGGGATGCCACTAGGGTTTCACCACAAACGCCCGGTGGCCCCGGTTTCCGCCAGGACCGCGCCAAGAAGAGGGCCCGTACGCTGGGCCCGTCTTCCCTTAGACGATAAGACCGTGCAATGCAGGTTGGTAATCTGGGGTGCGAGTCGGGTTTACCTTCGCGTGTGGTCAAGAGCGGTTCGTTTTTGGATCCGTCCGAGGGGAAGAGCAGTGCTTGATCCGGTGAACCCTGGGCATCGAAAGAAAGAAAGAGAGAAAGAAAGAAGACATTTATTCCTTTTTGCAAGACACACAAATAAAATAGAATATACACAATTCATCGCATCGGCAATGGCATCGGTTAGTGATTGCCTGGCGGATTCTGAGGGATACCACTATCCGTTGGCTAAGAGCCCGACAAGCGAGGAGTTTTTGACCGTGTTCTACCGTACAACGTTGCCGACATTTTTGTCACAAGATTTTTGAATACTGTATGTATTTTTTTAACATTAGCGAAGTTCTTCCATGCTGGTCTGGGAGCAAAGAAAGAACATAGAATGTACCAGTTGCTTCTCTTCCCGCGCACATGCTAAAAGCCCATCGAAGAAATGGGCAAAAATTATAGGAATCATGTTATAGGCGATGCGGCTACCAACCCATCACTATTTTGATTCCATTTTTTACCATCTATACGCCCACAATCTTGCTAATCGTGGCCTAGGTTCTGTCGACCCCGTAGGGATAAAGACATGATCTGTGTATGTGTATGTATGTATGTACATTGACGAAACCATCGCATCGATCGATGGGGCCATATTAAAAAAAAGTTGAATATACTTCGATGCGTTGTGGTAGGGAACCCCTTGTGCGCGTGTGCGACTCGGGCTTGACGCTTTTATCAGTACAACGCTGACGTTTCGTCCGCCATGTTGGTTTTGTATTATACAAATTTAAAGCCGGAGCAAGATTAAAATAATACCGTGTTTAGTGAGGTTGTGAAATTACAGTGGGTGTTGTATGGAGCATTATGAGGTATCAAGTTTTATGCGTTTATAGGGTGAAGGTAAAAGGTAGTTTATGGGGCAATTTCGTAATTTGACTGCTCAAAACAGCTCTCAAAGTGACTTTGAGAATTTTACATTCCACTGGCTTGCCTATTTTAACCCGTCAAGCGTCCAAGCGACTACAGTAGTCCCTAACTTTTTCGGGTGGGAGGCTTAGAGAGAGAAGCATATATAGCGAGTTGTCGCTGGCTCTTCAAAGGAGGAAGACCTGGCCAGTGGCGTGAATGCATAATGCAGTCCCTAGGACATTTCCCGCCCGAAAAAGTTAGGGACTACTGTTGTCGCTTGGACGCTTGACGGGTTAAGGCAGTTGGGCACTTTTATTGTGCAGAATTAGAGGAAAAGGCTAGTTAAACCCTTCGGCTTGCCTTCTGATATACTAGACGCCACGCCACTGATACGTACACAAATCACGTCTTTACCCCGAGGTAGACAGAGCTTAAGGTAACGGCCACGTTCAGCAATATTGTGGGCGCATAGATGGAAAATGGAATCGAAATTGTGATGGGTTGCTAGCCGCATCAATAGCCGTGTGTGTGTGTGTGTGTGTGTGTGTTCACGTATTTCATTCTATTTCTTTATTCTATCTGTTTTCCATGACTTGACTTCACTATCACTACTACTGTCAGGATCGTAGCAAGTGGAATATAGTAGTCTCTGCCTACCCCTGTGGGAAAGAGGCGTGACGGTATGTATGTATGTATGTATGACTTCACTATATCGCGGAGATAGCAAAATAAAGTTATTTCATTGTGGGGAGTGTCATAGTAGGCATCTAACCATTTGAGTTCTCCTTGAAATAGAACCTCAGATTGGTGCGAAACACCGTCGTACCTCGTCTAAAAAAAATAGTGACCTCTAATCAAATTTAATAAAGGTATTCGATTGCTGTGGTTTTATATAAAAACTTCACTACACTATCATTCAGACCAAACCCAAAAATTACCCTATTTTTCAAATCACCCAACCCGTTTACAATAACTTTCGCACTTTACTAAAACATTAAGGTACTGGCAACATTGATAACAACAAAGTGGTCAGGAAGAGTCCATTTACCCTAAATTAATAGGTTAATAGGGTTGTCCCATTAAAAATAACGACAGGTTATATTTCAAGAACTAATTTCCCCCGAAAATTCGGGGACCGTTCGGAGATAAAATTTCCTGTCATAATTTCCCGGTCGGTAATATTAGGTTAAATTTGGTAGTTAAATTATTATTGAGACTTGGATGCTGGTTATACGAGATCAGTCTCTCAAGTTTACAAGACAAAAATTACGAAGTATCTATCCTACTTATAGAATACACGCGAAAGTTTGTAAGTATGGATGGATGTTTGTTACTCTTTCACGCAAAAACCACTGAATAGATTTGGACAAAATTTGGAACGGAGATAACTTGCTGTTGCCCGCAACTTCGTCTTCGTCCGTAGAAATTACGCAATTTTCCGGGATAAAAGTAGCCTATGTGTTATTCCAGACTATAATCTATCTATGTTCCAAATTCCATTTAGATCTGTCCGGCTGTTCTGGCGTGATAGAGTAACAAACATCCATCCATCCATTTTATAATATTAGTAGGATTTGCAGTAGGTTAGGTAGCTAGGTTAATTAGATGTAGTTGGGTGTCGCCTGACCAAAATCTAGAATATTTTAACAACAGAATTAAAGTTGGTAACGTTATGTAATTAATGCTTTTTGGCAACGGACCTAGTCCGAAACTACAGGGAATCTGTTATCTGAAATCTTAATGAATCTACATTATTGGAAACTAGTTAAATTAAAAGCTTGATTATGTTTATATATTCATTACTAGCTGTTGCCCGCAACTTCGTCTGCATAGAATTCGTTTATCGCTATCCCGCAGGAATTACGCAATTATCCGGGATAAAAAGTAGCCTGTGTTATTCCAGACTATAATCTATCTATGTTCCAAATTTCATCCAGATCTGGAGCTGGAGCCGTTCTGGCGTGAAAGAGTAACAGACATCCATCCATCCGTCCATCCTTACTTACAAACTTTCGCGTTTATAATATTAGTAGGATGTTTCGCTCAGGTTAGTGTTTTAACCATAACCGGTGACTTTGACATAAACACAAACGAAACACAAGTCACGTCTATATCTCTTACGGGGTAGACAGAGCCTAAGATAACAAGACCTAAAGGCCACGTTTAGCATGATTGTGGGCGCATAGATGGAAGTGGAAAGGGCAATCAAAATAGTGATGGCATGCTAGCCGCATCGCCTATAATATGATTCCTAAGCCCATTGCCTCGATGGGCTTTTACCATATGCGCGGGAAGAGAAGCAACTGTTATATTCTGTTTATTCTTTACTCCCAGACCACAACGGAAGAGTAATCTATGGTATATCTGATATTTGTACGGTCTCTTTTCTACCTCTTGTCTCTTTCTGGAACCGTCAGTTAGATAAAGATGGGTAGTCTATCGTAAAACGCGTTACGTGTCCAGTACAATAGTATCTTCAGGATGCTGTTGAAGCTGGCTCGTCAGGCATGTTTGCCGAGGTACACACAGCCAGTTTCCATGCCATCAGACGTAAGATCAGACATTCCATGACATCAGTGTCGCCTTTGAGACGAATGAGGGGTAGTGAAAGGATATGGAACGTTGGCTGGACGCATGGACTGCCCTTTGTTAAACCACTGGGTTGGTATTGTAACGAGGGACAAAATAATGCACAGTTTTCTTCTGCGCGTCATGGTGCCGACTGACGACAGCTGGTGCTTGCCTGTTTTCTTCTTATCTACTGTCGCGAATGTGTGTTCGGCTTAAGTTGCTTGGCGACGGTTGTTAGAAAAAATCTCATTTAGAATTTGATGGAATGGAGAAACATGTTGGCAACACCAACAAAACATAAAAGCGGCAACACTAGCGCCCTCTTCCTTATTCTTACTTTTACCGTGCTATTGCTTTGTAAACACTTTTCAATTAAAAATATTTTTTACGTCTAAAAGGCCTTTTCATTGATAGATAAATAATTAGTGCAATAAACCTAAATAGTCTGTAGTAGTCTGTCTGTGTGTCTGTGTGTGTGTGTGTGTCCTTGTAATATTCTGTATACCTTTTTTCTGTTTTGGTTGTTATATGTGGTGTTCAATAAAGAGTTATTGTATTGTATTGTTGTATTGTAGTCTGAGCTACATGTTGGTCCTTCGAACCGGACTGGCATTGGCCCAAGCCTTACGGCCGCCATTAAGGGAGAATAGAATAGAATAGAAAGCTAATACACGTTATTCTTAAACTCAATCCGTTTCGTCATTTTTTCACATGGCGACCGTGACAGGACATTCGCGACATCTACTTACTGCCTTTTTTCTTCGTGCGCACGACACAGCTCTTTGCGCTTTCCAGCTACTGCCAGCCATTTCATTTAAATTAAACTAACAACACGCATGTAACACGGAGACAGGACACAGAGCGAGACCACACATAAATCACGTCCGCACATTAAGCAGATTTTAATTGGCCATTAAAATAAATCCACTGTTTGTCCCATTCTTAATTGTCAGTGCTAATGTTAATACAATTGAACCACATTTTGCTAGTGATTTGTTTAATTGTAATCATCATCATCATCATCATCATCATCATCATCATAATCAGCCATAGGATGTCCACTGTTGGACATAGGCCTCCATACTCGTAAACCACCATTTGTAACGTAATCAGAAAAAAACAAATATTCTTTGTCGAACTCCACAAATCAGTAGGAAATAGGTACTAAAATGCCACATCCAATTATATTTTATGTATTAAATATGTTTGTTTTTACTGTTGTTTTATAGTAATAAATAGGTTTTTTTTTCAATGTATGTATGTATCACCCTATGGTCCCAGCGGAAGACCAGCGCTGGCTGTAAGGGCAAATGCTGAGTTGGGACCATTTTGCGGCAATTTATTTATCTGGTTCTTTTTAACATGTGTTAACTAAATATGTTTTGTAATTGTCATAAATATTTTTTTCTTCTTGCTTTTTTTATTCATCGATGGTTAAAAAATGGTCTTAACTATACTTCTGTAATTAAAGTCAGAATACGCTTCTTCGACGAACTTAAACTACCAGTACTTGCAGATTTCAAAGTTTGAAACACTTGATATACTGAAACTCTTTGAAGGTAGACAGAGACGGAGATAGGAAGTTGCGCCGGGTGCGAAAGGGACATAATTAAATACTGTATTGCCGGCAAAACATGGAGTTGGCGAGTTGCGCAATAACATAGGGCGATTAAATTGTGGCACAGTGTGAAGAGTACAGAAGAGGTATCATATCCCTCTACATACAATACAATACAAATACTCTTTATTGAACACCACAAATCAGTACAAAACAATACAGAATCAAAGAACAAAGTAGACAATAGGCAAATCATAATCAAAGGGCAAACGTAATCGTTCAAAGTTTAACTGGAAGAGATCCCTTTTAGGGATAAGTTCACCTTTGTGCATGCGTGTGGTCCTGTATTCATCGTTTTCTTAGTTATACATACATATATAATATATGTACTGTATATTGACATACGAAGATAAGGGAACATGCTGTGAAAGAAGATATAGTGACTAGACTAACTAAACAGACGTATATGGGAAGTGTGAATGGTTGCGTTGGGGGGGAAGGCCTAGACGGACGTTCCGAGACCAAATAGGAAACGTTTTGGACAAAGGTCAGGTCAGGAGTACCCGAAACCTGCGAGCGTGTGTGAAGAGATTGATGAATGCGGATGAAGCGAAAGGACTATGTCAGGATCGTAGCAAGTGGAACAAAGTAGTCTCTGCCTTATCCCATAGGAAAAAGGCGTGACGGTATGTATGTATGTAAATATACACGCAGCGCAAAGGTGAAGAAACCAAAATAAAACAAAATTGCATACATACATACATATATCACGTCTTTATCCCTTGCGGGGTAGACAGAGCCCAAGGTAACAAAACCTTAAGGCCACGTTTAGCATGATTAAGGGCGTATAGCTGGAAAGGGAAATCAAAATAATGATGGGTTGCTAGCCGCATCGCCTATAACATGATTCCTAAGTCTTTCGTCCATTCCCTCGATGTGCTTTTACCATCTGCGCGGGAAGAGAAGCAACTGGTAAATTCTATGTTTTTCCTTTACTCCCAGACTAACATGGAAGAACAAAATTACCCCAGCGATCCGATGGTAAACAAGCAATGGTGGTAATAAATAACCCGACATTGTGTCGTGTATTTAGAATAAATAAATAAATAAGTATCTTGGGACAAAATACACCAATTGACTCAGCCCCAAACTAAGCAAAGCTTGTACTATGGGTACCAGGCAACGGATAAACATACTTATATAATGTAGATAAATACATACTTAAATACATACAACATCCATGACTCGGGCACAAACATTCGTATTCATCATACAACTGTCTGCCCCTACCGGGATTCGAACCCAGGACCTCTAGCTTCATAGTCAGGGTCACTAACCACTAGGCTATCCGGTCGTCATATATAGACAGAGAGGACTTACTTCTCCCTTTACTGTTGTGAGCATACCTACATTGTGTAAAATAGTCGAATGCAACTCTTGCAACTTGCTCTGACATCCAGAACTTTCCGCTTACGTAACGTATCATTATTTACTTTTATTTGTAGAACAAAGACAAAGAAAATGTTTCGGCAAAAATGTTCATTGTGTTCCCGGACAGATAGCAGCTGTTCCAGCCGGGGATACACTTGAGGACAAATGTCCCACGACATGTGTCGGCGACATGTGCGAAGTCGGGCAACGTCGCGCCACTTCACCCGACGTCGCTGTTGGATAGAATTGTCACTTGTCGCCGACAATTGTCGAGTTGGTGAAATATCTTCAACTTATTGGTTGTCTGGAAGAGATCACTATTAAGCGATAAGACCGCCTATTTTCTACTTTGTTTTTTGTTTCTGTATTGTTTTGTACTGACTTGTGGTGTTCAATAAAGAGTATTTGTATTGTATTGTAGGGGCCTGCTGTTCAGTTGAAATAACCCATCCACAACACACACACAAATCACGTCTTTATCCATTGCGGGGTAGACAGAGCCTAAAGTAACAGGTACCTACAGGCTTCATTTAGCAAGATTGTAGGCGTATAGGTGTAAAATGGAATCAAAATAGTGATGGGTTGCTAGCCTCATCGCCTATAACATGATTTCTATGATTTTCGCCCATTCTCTCGATGGGCCATTTGCTGAAATAATCTGAAATTGTGTATATAATCACTTTTTCCCGTCTAATCCTATCCTGAATATAGTATAGCTAACAACTTCCTTATTCCGAAATACATAGCGTGCGTTAAACATACTTTTCACTCTCAATATATTACAAAAGTTGTTACAATTAACAAATCAACTTGACGCCATTCTCGCTCTTATTATTACAAGCATAAGTTCCGTATTTCCGAGCTTAGCCGAAATCTGGTATTAAGAAAGCTAAGTTACGAACAATGACTTGAGTAAGTCGCAACCATAGAGCAAATAACCCAATAGAGCGGCAATGTCAAATAACTCTTTCTAGTAATAATTATAAATGCGAATGATTGTATGGATGTTAGTTACCAGAGATGCGATTTATTTGAAATACTTCTATTTAAAATGCAAATACAAAATGCAAAATACGTATTTTGTATTTTGCATTTAAATGCCTTTTAGTAAAAACCATTTTGTATTTTATTTGAAATACCTTTCGAGATGTATTTTGCATTTTCATATTCATTTCAAAATGCAAAATACTTTTTGATTAAGTTTAGCCAACATTACCAGTCAAACAAAATGAAATGAACGAATGACGCTTTATTGCCGCACTAGATGCACAATCAACCGAAATAAATGGCCACACAATTCACAAAATGGAGCCATGGCTCTCTTTTCATTAGTCTACTAGCTTTACATTATTTTAAGTGAGTATTATTATTCATTACACATAAACGGATAACTCACGTATAAAAAGTAGAGTGATGTTCGACATGTTTCGGACTATTTCGTAGTCCTTCTTCTTGGAGCGCTCGCCCCGGCGGCAGCGAAACGAACACAAAAAAACGTTAAAAATGACGATGAAAACGAGGGTAGTTGTGCGCCGCTGTCAGTTGCGTCGAACAGCCGCGCGAGCAGAGCGCTGGCGCGCAGTGTTCGTTTCGCTGCCGCCGGGGCGAACGCTCCAAGAAGAAGGACTACGAAATAGTCCGAAACATGTTGAGCATCACTCGACTTTTTATACGTGAGTTATCCGTTTATGTGTAATGATGATTAAGTCTCACGGTAGTTTCATGTTGAAAGGAGAATTATTATTATTAATTATTAACGTAACAGAATTTCTTGATACGCGTACTGATAAATTTGACCAAAATGTCATGCATAAGGTGCCATGTTATTAGACGTTTTTGTTCGGCTCGCCATTGTGTCTCTATTTCTCATGATAAATACCTAAAATAAATAAAAATGACTGATATTTGATCAAAAGGTATTTTATTTTGAAAAAGTATTTTGAAAATACCTATTTTGCATTTAGCATTTGAAATACAAAACGCAAAACTATTTGGTATTTTGCATTTGAAATAGTGAATTTGAAAAGTATTTAGCATTTTGTATTTAAATGCTTTTTTAAAACCATTTTGTACATCTCTGTTAGTTACCCTTTTACGTCAGAACGACTGAACAAATTTAGCTGAAATTTAGCACAAGGATAATACATAGGGTAATTTTTATCCCGGAAAATTGTATCGTAAAGTTCCTGCGGGAAAGCGATAAATGTTTTTTTTCAGACAGTTGCGGGCAACTGATAGTATAAAATGAAATACGCTCTCTGATTGGCTAGCCGAGGGTTAAGTACTTCACTAGAGTCTATCAAACAGCTATTATGATTGATTATGGATAGCTAATATTTATCCGCTGCTAGCCGCTGTGTTACAGTAAATAAAACTAGATTATTATTTACTAGCTTCTGCCTGCGACTTCGTCTGCGTAGAATTATACATAAAAACCTTCCTCTTGAATCACTCTATGTATTAAAAAAACCGCATCAAAATCCGTTGTGTAGTTTTGAAGATATAAGCATACATAGGGATATAGGGACAGAGAAAGCTACTTTGTTTTATACTATGTAGTGAGTGATGATAAAAACCAACAAGTAAATAATTAAATTTCTAAGTTCTGAAATGGCTTCGTTCCTTGTAGAAAATAAATTAAAAACAACCGCAAACTTAGTGTCAGTATGGTGTTAGTGGAAATAAACTGATAAGTTGCCACAAATTGATAGCTGTTATTGCCACTCTATTTGGATAATTCCTCTATGGCCGCAACTCGTAATGCACTTAAGTTCTTGTACGGAGTTACTATTTGTTTTATTGTTACTAAGTTGTGCTTTGTCGCGTTAATAAAATGGATTCGGGAAAGTTTTCGCTGTAATACTTCTTTTTTAATGAAATAGGGTGGCAAACGGGCAAGTGGGTCACCTGATGGCAAGTGAACACTAGCCTAAATGACTAATGGAGTGCAATCCAACCGTTTTATTCCTGACCTACCGTAGAACGTTTTCACAGTAAACGTCACATGATTTTCCTTGTTTGTTCGATTTAATGCCAATATGACCTTTTTTATAATGTAATAAAAAACAATTCACACAAACTGACCTAGTCCTAAGCATAGAATGCACCAGCTACTTCTCTTCCCGCGCAGATGGTAAAAGCCCATCAGGAATAAGCGAAAATCTTAGAAATCATTTTATAGACGATGCGGCTAGCAACCCATCATTTTTTTTTCTCTAAATGTCACTGAAAATTAGAACACATAGAAAGATCCGAAAAGTAAAGCTATGGCCGGGAGTCGAACCCGGATCCTCGTCATTCCGTGACGCGTGCTATACCCCTTCACCACCCATAGCAGGTGGGTAGTCTTCGAATTTTTCTACCCGTTACTAGCTGTCACGTGACCTTGTTACTATGCGAATTTTTGTCACTAAGCGTCATCTGTTTGAATGATGTGTCTGTACGACACAATTACAAACATTAGGAGACGTTTTGGAAAAAGACCAGGTCAGGAGTACCAGAAACAGACGAGCATAATGAAGAGATTGATGAATGTGGATGAAGCGAAAGAAGTATGTCAGGGTCGTAGCAAGTGGAACAAAGTAGTCTCTGCCTACCCCTGTGGGAAAGACGTGACGTTATGTTGGATGAAATTTTATTTATTTACTTCCATGCTGGTCTGGGAGCAAAGAAAAAACAGAATGTACCAGTTGCTTCTCTTCCCGCGCAAATGGTAAAAACCCATCGAGGGAATGGGCGAAATACATAGGAATCATGTTATAGGCGATGCGGCTAGCAACTCATCACTATTTTGATTCCACTTTCCATCTCTACGCCGTCAGTGTCTTGCTAAACGTGGCCTGTAGGTCTTGTTACCTTAGGCTCTGTCTACCCCGTAAGGGATAAAGACGTGATTTGTGTATGTATGTATGTATATTTATGGTCGTACAGAGTTAACACCACAAAACTGGACCTTTAACAAAATGGGCCAATTTATAACAATACTACGGATATCATCCGACAATTAGTCGCCGACTTGGGACACATAATAACCCCCCAGAAATCTAATTAGGGGCGTTTGGTACACGCGGCGAGAATTTATAGAATAACCTCCCGGGAAGGGGGGGTATTGCGGGTTAATAAACTGAGAGGCGATTATAATAACACGAGACGGTGATGCGCTTGACCTTTGCATATATACTCGTGCCTCTGTGATGGGGAAATCACCCCATAATCTAAATATATATAACTCAAAGGTGACTGACTGACATAGTGAACTATCATCGCACAGCCCAAACCACTGGACGGATCGGGCTGAAATTTGGCATGCAGGTAGATGTTATGACGTAGGCATCCGCGAAGAAAGGATTTTGATCAATTCTACCCCCAAGGGGATTAAATAGGGAATGAAAGTTTGTATAAAAGTTTGTCAATTTTAAACCGATCGGGCTGAGACTTTGCATGCATAAAGCTACCATGACGTAGGCATCCTCTAAGAACGGATTGCGTAATTTCTGCGGGATAGCGACAAACGAATTCTATGCAGACGAAGTTGCGGGCAATAGCTAGTTACACATAAACGGATAACTCACGTATAAAAAGTCGAGTGATGCTCGACATGTTTCGGACTATTTCGTAGTCCTTCTTCCTGGAGCGCTCGCCCCGGCGGCAGCGAAGCGAAGCGAAGGTAGTTTCATGTTGAAAATCACCTCATCATAATAAAAATATTGCTACCATGCTGTTCTAGGAGCAAAGAATATACCAGTTTCTGTTCTTCCCGCGCAGATGAGAATTTGTCAAAAAAATGCCACTCTTATTTTTTATTTCCTAACAGTTCTATGTTGTTCCTACGACGAACTCTTTCAATCTTAAGGGGACAAAAAATGTCCTAAGTTTTTTTTCTATTTTGTTACTATTTTCCATACACTTTGTAGGTATGTCTAAACGTAAAGGAAAAACATATAAAATGTATGACAATTACGGAACATCTCATCTCCCCTACAGGGATGGAAAGACCTCATGATTCTTAGTGGAAACAGCATGCAATTCGTAAAAAAAAATGCACAGATGGTAAAAGCCCATCTAGAAAACAAACAGACAGAGTCTAAGGTAACAAGACCTAAAGACCACGTTTGGCACGATTGTGGGCATGGTGGAAAGGGGAATCAAAATAGTGATGGGTTGCTAGCATCGCCTATAACAGGGGTGGCCAACAGGTCGATCGCGACTGTTAGTCCAGTCGATCGTGGCAAGGCAAAAAATATAAATACGTAGACCAGACTGCGCATCGTAATCACCAACTGCTGATTTAAGGTTTCATGAAGTATGTAATTGGTAGATCGCACAGGGTTTCGTTAGTAAACAGGTGATCTTGGGTCTGATCAAGTTGGCCACCCCTGGCCTATAACATGATTCGGGCCCATTCCCTCGTTAGGCTTTTACCATTTGCATGGGAAGAGAAGCAACTGGTACACACGTATTTTCTTTACTCCCAGACCAGTATGGAAGCAAAATATACATATTTAAATCCCTTATTTAATTATTTTACTCAACGGTCGAAAATTACACTATAGCCACCAAATTTCAATGCTTAGGGTATGTTTCATCACTCTTTGTTAAGTTCCAGTTTACCTATCTGCCTGCTTCATAGTAAATAGAGACGGAATTATAGATAACTGGCCCTCAGTCAAACTTTCTCTTATTTGTACCTACATATTCTTATCAACAAACGTTACGGAAGGTATCAGTAATTTGAGCAATATTTCCCTTTCCGAAGTTGAAGCATAAATCTTAAAACTCCAGTTTTCGATATTCGACAACTTCGAAACATTTCGAATTTCGACAAAATTTAACTTCGAGCTCTCCTTTACGAATGAAATATAGTGATCGAACAAGTCACAACAGTAAAGCAAAGCGAACCTTATATCTTTAGCTAAAAGTCCATGTTCTTTCGTGTACCCAAGTTTTTATTTTAAACGTATTTGCATTTGGAATATTGCCATGGCAAAATAAAATAAAATGGTTTAACTGGAAGAGATCCCTTTTAGGGATAAGTTCACCTTTGTGCATGCGTGTGGTCCTGTATTCATCGTTTTCTTAGTTATACATACATATATAATATATGTACTGTATATTGACATACGAAGATAAGGGAACATGCTGTGAAAGAAGATATAGTGACTAGACTAACTAAACAGACGTATATGGGAAGTGTGAATGGTTGCGTTGGGGGGGAAGGCCTAGACGGACGTTCCGAGACCAAATAGGAAACGTTTTGGACAAAGGTCAGGTCAGGAGTACCCGAAACCTGCGAGCGTGTGTGAAGAGATTGATGAATGCGGATGAAGCGAAAGGACTATGT
Organism: Pandemis corylana; assembly: GCA_949127965.1. Taxonomy (NCBI): domain Eukaryota; kingdom Metazoa; phylum Arthropoda; class Insecta; order Lepidoptera; family Tortricidae; genus Pandemis; species Pandemis corylana. The sequence continues at coordinate 8,731,542 of OX421876.1, forward strand.
CAGGATCGTAGCAAGTGGAACAAAGTAGTCTCTGCCTTATCCCATAGGAAAAAGGCGTGACGGTATGTATGTATGTAAATATACACGCAGCGCAAAGGTGAAGAAACCAAAATAAAACAAAATTGCATACATACATACATATATCACGTCTTTATCCCTTGCGGGGTAGACAGAGCCCAAGGTAACAAAACCTTAAGGCCACGTTTAGCATGATTAAGGGCGTATAGCTGGAAAGGGAAATCAAAATAATGATGGGTTGCTAGCCGCATCGCCTATAACATGATTCCTAAGTCTTTCGTCCATTCCCTCGATGTGCTTTTACCATCTGCGCGGGAAGAGAAGCAACTGGTAAATTCTATGTTTTTCCTTTACTCCCAGACTAACATGGAAGAACAAAATTACCCCAGCGATCCGATGGTAAACAAGCAATGGTGGTAATAAATAACCCGACATTGTGTCGTGTATTTAGAATAAATAAATAAATAAGTATCTTGGGACAAAATACACCAATTGACTCAGCCCCAAACTAAGCAAAGCTTGTACTATGGGTACCAGGCAACGGATAAACATACTTATATAATGTAGATAAATACATACTTAAATACATACAACATCCATGACTCGGGCACAAACATTCGTATTCATCATACAACTGTCTGCCCCTACCGGGATTCGAACCCAGGACCTCTAGCTTCATAGTCAGGGTCACTAACCACTAGGCTATCCGGTCGTCATATATAGACAGAGAGGACTTACTTCTCCCTTTACTGTTGTGAGCATACCTACATTGTGTAAAATAGTCGAATGCAACTCTTGCAACTTGCTCTGACATCCAGAACTTTCCGCTTACGTAACGTATCATTATTTACTTTTATTTGTAGAACAAAGACAAAGAAAATGTTTCGGCAAAAATGTTCATTGTGTTCCCGGACAGATAGCAGCTGTTCCAGCCGGGGATACACTTGAGGACAAATGTCCCACGACATGTGTCGGCGACATGTGCGAAGTCGGGCAACGTCGCGCCACTTCACCCGACGTCGCTGTTGGATAGAATTGTCACTTGTCGCCGACAATTGTCGAGTTGGTGAAATATCTTCAACTTATTGGTTGTCTGGAAGAGATCACTATTAAGCGATAAGACCGCCTATTTTCTACTTTGTTTTTTGTTTCTGTATTGTTTTGTACTGACTTGTGGTGTTCAATAAAGAGTATTTGTATTGTATTGTAGGGGCCTGCTGTTCAGTTGAAATAACCCATCCACAACACACACACAAATCACGTCTTTATCCATTGCGGGGTAGACAGAGCCTAAAGTAACAGGTACCTACAGGCTTCATTTAGCAAGATTGTAGGCGTATAGGTGTAAAATGGAATCAAAATAGTGATGGGTTGCTAGCCTCATCGCCTATAACATGATTTCTATGATTTTCGCCCATTCTCTCGATGGGCCATTTGCTGAAATAATCTGAAATTGTGTATATAATCACTTTTTCCCGTCTAATCCTATCCTGAATATAGTATAGCTAACAACTTCCTTATTCCGAAATACATAGCGTGCGTTAAACATACTTTTCACTCTCAATATATTACAAAAGTTGTTACAATTAACAAATCAACTTGACGCCATTCTCGCTCTTATTATTACAAGCATAAGTTCCGTATTTCCGAGCTTAGCCGAAATCTGGTATTAAGAAAGCTAAGTTACGAACAATGACTTGAGTAAGTCGCAACCATAGAGCAAATAACCCAATAGAGCGGCAATGTCAAATAACTCTTTCTAGTAATAATTATAAATGCGAATGATTGTATGGATGTTAGTTACCAGAGATGCGATTTATTTGAAATACTTCTATTTAAAATGCAAATACAAAATGCAAAATACGTATTTTGTATTTTGCATTTAAATGCCTTTTAGTAAAAACCATTTTGTATTTTATTTGAAATACCTTTCGAGATGTATTTTGCATTTTCATATTCATTTCAAAATGCAAAATACTTTTTGATTAAGTTTAGCCAACATTACCAGTCAAACAAAATGAAATGAACGAATGACGCTTTATTGCCGCACTAGATGCACAATCAACCGAAATAAATGGCCACACAATTCACAAAATGGAGCCATGGCTCTCTTTTCATTAGTCTACTAGCTTTACATTATTTTAAGTGAGTATTATTATTCATTACACATAAACGGATAACTCACGTATAAAAAGTAGAGTGATGTTCGACATGTTTCGGACTATTTCGTAGTCCTTCTTCTTGGAGCGCTCGCCCCGGCGGCAGCGAAACGAACACAAAAAAACGTTAAAAATGACGATGAAAACGAGGGTAGTTGTGCGCCGCTGTCAGTTGCGTCGAACAGCCGCGCGAGCAGAGCGCTGGCGCGCAGTGTTCGTTTCGCTGCCGCCGGGGCGAACGCTCCAAGAAGAAGGACTACGAAATAGTCCGAAACATGTTGAGCATCACTCGACTTTTTATACGTGAGTTATCCGTTTATGTGTAATGATGATTAAGTCTCACGGTAGTTTCATGTTGAAAGGAGAATTATTATTATTAATTATTAACGTAACAGAATTTCTTGATACGCGTACTGATAAATTTGACCAAAATGTCATGCATAAGGTGCCATGTTATTAGACGTTTTTGTTCGGCTCGCCATTGTGTCTCTATTTCTCATGATAAATACCTAAAATAAATAAAAATGACTGATATTTGATCAAAAGGTATTTTATTTTGAAAAAGTATTTTGAAAATACCTATTTTGCATTTAGCATTTGAAATACAAAACGCAAAACTATTTGGTATTTTGCATTTGAAATAGTGAATTTGAAAAGTATTTAGCATTTTGTATTTAAATGCTTTTTTAAAACCATTTTGTACATCTCTGTTAGTTACCCTTTTACGTCAGAACGACTGAACAAATTTAGCTGAAATTTAGCACAAGGATAATACATAGGGTAATTTTTATCCCGGAAAATTGTATCGTAAAGTTCCTGCGGGAAAGCGATAAATGTTTTTTTTCAGACAGTTGCGGGCAACTGATAGTATAAAATGAAATACGCTCTCTGATTGGCTAGCCGAGGGTTAAGTACTTCACTAGAGTCTATCAAACAGCTATTATGATTGATTATGGATAGCTAATATTTATCCGCTGCTAGCCGCTGTGTTACAGTAAATAAAACTAGATTATTATTTACTAGCTTCTGCCTGCGACTTCGTCTGCGTAGAATTATACATAAAAACCTTCCTCTTGAATCACTCTATGTATTAAAAAAACCGCATCAAAATCCGTTGTGTAGTTTTGAAGATATAAGCATACATAGGGATATAGGGACAGAGAAAGCTACTTTGTTTTATACTATGTAGTGAGTGATGATAAAAACCAACAAGTAAATAATTAAATTTCTAAGTTCTGAAATGGCTTCGTTCCTTGTAGAAAATAAATTAAAAACAACCGCAAACTTAGTGTCAGTATGGTGTTAGTGGAAATAAACTGATAAGTTGCCACAAATTGATAGCTGTTATTGCCACTCTATTTGGATAATTCCTCTATGGCCGCAACTCGTAATGCACTTAAGTTCTTGTACGGAGTTACTATTTGTTTTATTGTTACTAAGTTGTGCTTTGTCGCGTTAATAAAATGGATTCGGGAAAGTTTTCGCTGTAATACTTCTTTTTTAATGAAATAGGGTGGCAAACGGGCAAGTGGGTCACCTGATGGCAAGTGAACACTAGCCTAAATGACTAATGGAGTGCAATCCAACCGTTTTATTCCTGACCTACCGTAGAACGTTTTCACAGTAAACGTCACATGATTTTCCTTGTTTGTTCGATTTAATGCCAATATGACCTTTTTTATAATGTAATAAAAAACAATTCACACAAACTGACCTAGTCCTAAGCATAGAATGCACCAGCTACTTCTCTTCCCGCGCAGATGGTAAAAGCCCATCAGGAATAAGCGAAAATCTTAGAAATCATTTTATAGACGATGCGGCTAGCAACCCATCATTTTTTTTTCTCTAAATGTCACTGAAAATTAGAACACATAGAAAGATCCGAAAAGTAAAGCTATGGCCGGGAGTCGAACCCGGATCCTCGTCATTCCGTGACGCGTGCTATACCCCTTCACCACCCATAGCAGGTGGGTAGTCTTCGAATTTTTCTACCCGTTACTAGCTGTCACGTGACCTTGTTACTATGCGAATTTTTGTCACTAAGCGTCATCTGTTTGAATGATGTGTCTGTACGACACAATTACAAACATTAGGAGACGTTTTGGAAAAAGACCAGGTCAGGAGTACCAGAAACAGACGAGCATAATGAAGAGATTGATGAATGTGGATGAAGCGAAAGAAGTATGTCAGGGTCGTAGCAAGTGGAACAAAGTAGTCTCTGCCTACCCCTGTGGGAAAGACGTGACGTTATGTTGGATGAAATTTTATTTATTTACTTCCATGCTGGTCTGGGAGCAAAGAAAAAACAGAATGTACCAGTTGCTTCTCTTCCCGCGCAAATGGTAAAAACCCATCGAGGGAATGGGCGAAATACATAGGAATCATGTTATAGGCGATGCGGCTAGCAACTCATCACTATTTTGATTCCACTTTCCATCTCTACGCCGTCAGTGTCTTGCTAAACGTGGCCTGTAGGTCTTGTTACCTTAGGCTCTGTCTACCCCGTAAGGGATAAAGACGTGATTTGTGTATGTATGTATGTATATTTATGGTCGTACAGAGTTAACACCACAAAACTGGACCTTTAACAAAATGGGCCAATTTATAACAATACTACGGATATCATCCGACAATTAGTCGCCGACTTGGGACACATAATAACCCCCCAGAAATCTAATTAGGGGCGTTTGGTACACGCGGCGAGAATTTATAGAATAACCTCCCGGGAAGGGGGGGTATTGCGGGTTAATAAACTGAGAGGCGATTATAATAACACGAGACGGTGATGCGCTTGACCTTTGCATATATACTCGTGCCTCTGTGATGGGGAAATCACCCCATAATCTAAATATATATAACTCAAAGGTGACTGACTGACATAGTGAACTATCATCGCACAGCCCAAACCACTGGACGGATCGGGCTGAAATTTGGCATGCAGGTAGATGTTATGACGTAGGCATCCGCGAAGAAAGGATTTTGATCAATTCTACCCCCAAGGGGATTAAATAGGGAATGAAAGTTTGTATAAAAGTTTGTCAATTTTAAACCGATCGGGCTGAGACTTTGCATGCATAAAGCTACCATGACGTAGGCATCCTCTAAGAACGGATTGCGTAATTTCTGCGGGATAGCGACAAACGAATTCTATGCAGACGAAGTTGCGGGCAATAGCTAGTTACACATAAACGGATAACTCACGTATAAAAAGTCGAGTGATGCTCGACATGTTTCGGACTATTTCGTAGTCCTTCTTCCTGGAGCGCTCGCCCCGGCGGCAGCGAAGCGAAGCGAAGGTAGTTTCATGTTGAAAATCACCTCATCATAATAAAAATATTGCTACCATGCTGTTCTAGGAGCAAAGAATATACCAGTTTCTGTTCTTCCCGCGCAGATGAGAATTTGTCAAAAAAATGCCACTCTTATTTTTTATTTCCTAACAGTTCTATGTTGTTCCTACGACGAACTCTTTCAATCTTAAGGGGACAAAAAATGTCCTAAGTTTTTTTTCTATTTTGTTACTATTTTCCATACACTTTGTAGGTATGTCTAAACGTAAAGGAAAAACATATAAAATGTATGACAATTACGGAACATCTCATCTCCCCTACAGGGATGGAAAGACCTCATGATTCTTAGTGGAAACAGCATGCAATTCGTAAAAAAAAATGCACAGATGGTAAAAGCCCATCTAGAAAACAAACAGACAGAGTCTAAGGTAACAAGACCTAAAGACCACGTTTGGCACGATTGTGGGCATGGTGGAAAGGGGAATCAAAATAGTGATGGGTTGCTAGCATCGCCTATAACAGGGGTGGCCAACAGGTCGATCGCGACTGTTAGTCCAGTCGATCGTGGCAAGGCAAAAAATATAAATACGTAGACCAGACTGCGCATCGTAATCACCAACTGCTGATTTAAGGTTTCATGAAGTATGTAATTGGTAGATCGCACAGGGTTTCGTTAGTAAACAGGTGATCTTGGGTCTGATCAAGTTGGCCACCCCTGGCCTATAACATGATTCGGGCCCATTCCCTCGTTAGGCTTTTACCATTTGCATGGGAAGAGAAGCAACTGGTACACACGTATTTTCTTTACTCCCAGACCAGTATGGAAGCAAAATATACATATTTAAATCCCTTATTTAATTATTTTACTCAACGGTCGAAAATTACACTATAGCCACCAAATTTCAATGCTTAGGGTATGTTTCATCACTCTTTGTTAAGTTCCAGTTTACCTATCTGCCTGCTTCATAGTAAATAGAGACGGAATTATAGATAACTGGCCCTCAGTCAAACTTTCTCTTATTTGTACCTACATATTCTTATCAACAAACGTTACGGAAGGTATCAGTAATTTGAGCAATATTTCCCTTTCCGAAGTTGAAGCATAAATCTTAAAACTCCAGTTTTCGATATTCGACAACTTCGAAACATTTCGAATTTCGACAAAATTTAACTTCGAGCTCTCCTTTACGAATGAAATATAGTGATCGAACAAGTCACAACAGTAAAGCAAAGCGAACCTTATATCTTTAGCTAAAAGTCCATGTTCTTTCGTGTACCCAAGTTTTTATTTTAAACGTATTTGCATTTGGAATATTGCCATGGCAAAATAAAATGTCGTGAAATTGGCTGAAAACTATATCTCAGAGGTTTTGTTTGCATTATTTGCAGAAGTTGAAATAAATCGTTGGGCCCGAAGTTCTTTGTATTCAGATTTTAAGACGTGAAATATGGAGAGGAAGAATTTTTGCGTGTGATAATCATGTGGTAATTAAAAATTGTTACCTTAGGCTCTGTCTACCCCGTAAGGGATAAAGATCTATGTAATTAAGAATTTAGATTGTTTCTTTTTGTATAATGTAGGAACAAACAAACACATCCTCACAAACTTTCGCATTTATAATACTAGCTTCAGCCCGAGACTTTGTCCGCGTAGAGTACATGTTAGAGTAGTATGTTTTTTGCTATCCCGCGAGAACTATGCAATTTTTCAAGATAAAAAGTAGCTTATGTTTTAATCTAGGGTACCAGCAATCTTCGTTCAAAATTTTATCCAAATCCGTCCAGTGGTTTCAGCGTGAAGAAGGTTCAAACATACTCACTCACATCGTGACATCCATCCATCCTCACTAACTTTCGCACTTATAATATTCATAGTAGTCTTCCATGCTGACTTGGAGCAGACAAAAAACATAGAATGTACCAGTTGTTTTCTACCCGCGCTAAAAAATCCATCAAGGGAACCTGCGAAAATCATGTATAGGCGATGTGGCTTGCAACCCATCCCTGTTTTGATTCCCCTTTCCACCTCCAGAATCCGTCTTTTTTTTTCATTACGAACTGACCAGTGACTTGGTGGAAGGTGCAGATGAGGTCAAAGGTGTAACTCACTGGGATCACTACCACCGTTTTATCTGTCAACCAGCCGTGACATATCAATGTTATCATTGTCATTTCACAGGATATGTTAAATGCGACTTTGTTTTATACTATACTACCTTCTGCCCGCGACTTCGTCTGCGTAGAATTATACATAAAAACCTTCCTCTTGAATCACTCTATCTATTAAAAAAAACCGCATCAAAATCCGTTGTGTAGTTTTGAAGATATAAGCATACATAGGGACATAGGGATATGGGGATAGAGAAAGCGACTTTGTTTTATACTATGTAGTGATATACATACATACATAAATCACGTCTTTATCCCTTACGGGGTAGACAGAGCCTAAGGTAACAAGACCCTAGACCACGTTTAGCATGATTGTGGGCGTATGGATGGAAAGGGGAATCAAAACAGTGATGGGTTGCTACTTCGCCTATATAACATGATTCCTAAGACTCGCCCAATCCCTCGATGGCCTTTTACCATGTGCGCGGGAAGAGAAGCAACTGGTACATTCTATGTTTTTTTCTTTGCTCCCAGACCAGCATGGAATGTTTTATACTGTGTAGTAATTTTTTTTATTTTAATCTTAGAATTAGCGGGCAATCCTAGTATCTTGTAATTAGTTAATTAATTATAATATTCACAACAAACCCTTGTGATTCAATCTGTCTTAGCTGTTGTATCCGCCACCCCCCCCCCCCTTTTACGGGTGGGTTATTTACGGCCATCTACTTATACCGAAAAAGGTTGTATGCATAGTAAATATGTTTTTGATTTATGAGAGGAAAGCGAAAGAAACGGAGTTTCGTGAAACTTTAGCTGGTTATAAATATATGTTTTTTTCAGTTTGTTGTTAGGGTTCCGTATTCAAAAGGCGCTAATGAACCTATTAAGGCTCCGTCCGTCTGTCCATATAGGGATGTATCATATGAACTGTTATAGATTGAGTGAACACTGGAAGGCGAAAATCTTAGGAATCATGTTATAGGCGATGCGGCTAGCAACCCATCACTGTTTCGATTCCCTTTTCCACTTATACGCCCACAATCATGCTAAACGTTCCCTTTGGGTCTTTTTGCCTTGGGCTCTTATAAAATATTACATAAAGAAACAAAAAATAATATAAAAATATAGCGAACTAGCTGTTGCCCGCAACTTCGTCTGCATAGAATTCGTTTATCGCTATCCCGCAGGAATTACGTAATTTTCCGGGATAAAAGTAGCCTATGTGTTATTCCAAACTATAATCTATCTATGTTCCAAATTCCAACCAGATCTGTTCAGCCGTTCTGGCGTGAAAGAGTAACAAACATCCATCCATCCATACTTACAAACTTTCGCGTTTATAATATTAGTAGGATTAGATCAAAATGTCAAATTTAAAAATTCATTAACAGAATAAAATGGTTTTTCAACAAAATGACTTTAAGGCGACAGTCAAACGTTTCGACATCTTTAAAGTCTATAAATTCATCAAAAATGGAGTGCTTACGATTAGGAAAGAGTAATACTTTCCCACTCACCTCTCCACCGAGCGTTGACTCTCTTAAACGATATCCTGGACAGTGACACAAGTCTGGATTTGTTCTTTACCTCTGAGTCGAGGTTTCTTGCATCGGCTAGCCGGCATTTAGAGTCAGTGACACCGAGCTCAATAAATGTGTAACTTAGTATATAACTGTATAATTTAGTTTATACGTTCTATGTATTCATTCTTTTCTCTTGTTATATAATTAGCATGTGTGGCTTGTCTGTAAGTGTTAATGTACAAAATCTTGTGACAAAAATGTCGGCTACGTTGTTCGGTAAAACACGGTCAAAAGACCCCTCTGTCGGGCTCTTAGCCAACGGGATAATGATATCCCTCAGAATATGCCAGGAAATTAACCGATGCCCAGGGTGCACCGGACCAAGCACTGCTCCTCCCCTCGGACGGATCCAAAACCGCAACAACATTAATAAGATTATACAAAACGAAGTACCTAATATAATTCCATAAATATTATAACATATTGAACGATGAGGGTAAATATAAATAAGCGTAGGATTATTCGGGTGGGTAAATCTTTTACCCGACCTTGGCCTTTAAGTATTAGGTAAAGATTATTTCAATTCTAGATGCTTCATTTTAATTTAATTTTTACTTTTATATTTATTTGGTTAGTTTCAGTTGTTGTTGGAATCATGTTATAGGCGATGCTCGCAACCCATCACTATTTGATTCCCCTTTCCACCTTCGCCCACAATCATGCTAAACGTGGCCTTTAGGTCGTGTTCTTAGCCTCTGTCTACCCCGTAAAGGATAGAGACGTGATTTATGTGTGTGTGTGAGTTTTTATTGTTGTTACCCCGGAAAATTGCATAGTTCCCGCGGGATAGCGAAAAGCGAATTCTAATCACTATCACTATCACTATCATCACTACATAGTATAAAACAAAGTCGCTTTCTCTGTCCCTATATCCCTATGTATGATTATATCTTCAAAACTACACAACGGATTTTGATGCGGTTTTTTTTAATAGATAGAGTGATTCAAGACGAAGGTTTTTATAAATAATTCTACGCAGACAAAGTCGCGGGCAGAAGCTAGTATATTATAAAATTAAAGATAATCAGTTTACAATTAAAAAAAGTTTCTTCTTCATCAATGGAGTCATACCCTTCCGGTGGCAATTACCCTTGATGTGGTTAACGTCAAAATTCAAAGCCCTGGGTAAGCGACCCGATTCTGGTCGCATTGGCGTGTGTTTTGGAGACGTCTGTCACAGCCTACCACCTGAAGAGTTCGGATTATCATGCCATATCTACAATGTACTCTCTCAGTACCGCGCTCCACTACGAAAAAGGTATAAAGGGATGAACAGCACCCCTCTTGATATTCTATAAACCTAGACCGCTCTAATTAGGGTACGCTTTCGATGAAACAGAGAAACCGACCAATCACAAAACCACATAATATTCGTTTTTCAGGAGTTACTCATGTACGGCACACATTTCGACGATTCATTTTTATTTATACACACACACACACAAATCACGTAGACAGAGCCTGAGGTAACAAGACCTAAAGGCCACGTTTAGCATAATTGCGGGCGTTTAGGTGGAAAGGGGAATCAAAATAGTGATAGGTCGAGCCTCATCGCCTATAACAATGATTCCCAAGATTTTCATATTTATATACATTCGTCACAAACCTGTTAAAATATCAGACACATGTTAGCTTCACCTCAAAATTGTACTGTTTAATATGCCAACACGAAAACAATAACAAAGTAACAATTACACTGACGGCGGCAGCCATCTTGTCAGAGCTGTCAGTTTTCGCGCCAATTCTGAGCTGTCGCGGTAGCACAGTTCGTTGGAAACAGAGAAATCACTAAGATTTTCTTCAGGTGTTATTCTCCAAACAGAAATCGGCTATCATTAGGACTATCCTTATCTTGCACAATTGCCTAAATTTAACCAAGTTTTAAGGTTTTTGGGCCACGAAGTCCTCCTGGCAACCTGCAAGTCTTCCTGGCAACAAAGTGTTACTACAAATACATCGTAGGAACAATTAATTAATAAATATGTAGGTATGTTTAATCCCCAACGCAAAAAGAGCGATGTTAAATTTGACGTCAGTGTTTTTCTGTGGGTGTGTTTCTGTGGTATTTATAGCTCTCCAGTTCCAGGTTTTCTTTTCATTTGAAAGCCAGTTTACTTGCGATGGTTTTTAGCCATGTTTCGTAAAAATCAGTCTAGCAGTTTTACGGGAGCGGATCAGAATACATAAAGTTTAAAATGTATAATGGGTTAAAATACATAATGGTTCAAAATATATAACGCAATTTTCTGTAAAACTATTAGCTAAATGAACTTTTTTGATATCGTAATCTATAGATTTGTTTAGGTTAGGTTAGGTTTGTTTTATAATAATCCTGTTAATTTGTAACTTTCTGAAAATTATGTATTTTAACCCATTATACATTTTAAACTTTATGTATTTTAAGATGTACTCCAGTTTTACACACAGGCTTGGTTATCTTGCACGTGAGTAGCGGAATAGCAAGGAAAAAGTTTTTTTTTTATATATATGTATTTTTTTTTATATGAATAGGAAGGCAAACGAGCAAGTGGGTCACCTGATGGTAAGTGATCACCACTGCCCATAGACTCACAACCCCGGAGGGATTGCAGATGCGTTGCCAACCAAGACGACTCAGATGAAATGCCTCTTGTGCCCGTAATTTGTTTATTTATTTTCCAATTTGTTTATGACACAGCTGTATCATCAACTCTGCGGTACTGTGACATTTTGTTGATGGCGACGTATAATTTTGAATGGCCTTAAATTAATAATTATTGCGGTATCACCACACTGTAATTATAACTGGAAACCACATTAGGGTTATCACACGAGCCGTGTCAACTTCGGTGTCAGCTTTCTGTTGTACAATGTGTCCAAAATTAATTCGAGATTGTTGTTTTTCATTCGTAAGCAAAATGATAGCTACTGGAAGTAGACTGTATGAGAGTTAATGGAGGATGATGGAAACACTTTAAACTGTAATATTATTTAATTAATGTAGCAAAACACAACACGTACAAATGGTGGCACAAGGTAGACTGACAGAAGAAATAAATTGACATGTATCAAAAGGGTAAAAACAGGCCGCAAACCAGCCAGTAACATTCCTGTAGGCTTATTACCTAACTCGCTCGCAATCGCCATCGTATTCATTTTGACAGTTCATGTATGGGCTGACAATTGGCATTGTTCATTTTTTTAAGCTGTGCTTTTAACACCTTTATTTGATAAAATGGACTATTTCAAGCAACCAATTTGAATATTATGCTTTTACGTAGCTTTGTTAATTAATAATAAATATTTTTTCGCTGTTTGATAATTCGTGAATTTAGACAGAATCCCAATCGCCTTCGTTCGGCTGGCTATAAAAAAACGGCTTTGTCTATGGTTTTGTAGATTTGACAGTGACACGTGACAGTTGCCGTAGCCAAACTTTTTTTTTTAATTTTTGTGGCAAACATTCGATGCTGGATTCTGTCTAAAAACCCGGTCGTTCGGTCAAACAAAGGTTCAAAGTACTTTTACAGAAATATCTGCAATCATAAAGTATTTTTGAAATCGGACCAGATAAATCGGATAATTGATGGTTTTCCTCGAAATGGTTTTCGAATTGGAGCATACTAAAAAAAATGAACAATGCCAATTGGTATCGGAATCAGCTAGCTGTCACATTCATACAAGAACTGTCAAAATGAACACGATGGCGATTGCGAGCGGGTTAGGTAATAAGCCTACAGTTCTTTACGGTGGTTACGGCATGGCGGTAAAAAAGGGCCAATAGTATGAAGAATTAGCTCTTTTCCAGAATTATGTTAGCCATTTTCGGCAAAAAAATGTTTTTATTTACGTATTGATTATTCACTCGATTTTTGCGTCTTCAAATTTTTTGTGCTTTCAACAATCGGCCTCACACATACAAATCACGTCTTTATCCCTCACGGGGTAGACAGGGTCTAAGGTAACAAGACCTAAACGAGCATGACTGTGGGCGTGCAAGTGAAAAGGGGAATCAAAACAGTGATGCGTTGATTAAAGTCATGATTCCTATGCCCATTCCCTCGATGGGCTTTTACCATCTGCGCGGGAATAGAAGCAACATGGCAGAATATCAGTGTTTTGCTCCCACGAGCAATGTTGACCACTGAGCCATAGCCCTTTTGCACTGCTGCAACGCACACAACAAAATACTTAAGTTAAGTCTAATGTGTAATTTCTTGTTTTTCTTTTTTTTATTGTTATTTTTATCTTGATTGTGTGTATTGCAGTATCAAATAAACGATTTATCTATCTATCTATCTATCAACATTATTATCTGCGCAGGAATCATAATTATTTCAGTGACAGTATTAAATGTAAATTTCTAAATGTCGTTGAAAATTATAACACAGAAAAATCCGAAAAGTAAAGCTATGGCCGGGAATCGAACCTGGATCCTCGTTATTCCGTGACGCGTGCTATACCCCGACACCCACTGCAGGTGGGTAGTCTTCGAATTTTTCTACCAGTTACTAGCTGTCACATGACCTTGTTACTATGCGAATTTTTGTCGCTAAGCGTAATCTGTTTGAATGATGTGTCTGTACGACACAATTACAATTATTGATAGTAGTATTAAATGTCTAATACTATTAAATGAACATGGAACCTTGTCGTATTCATTGACAACAGATACATTGACTTGTTAATTCGGGACTAATGAAAATGAGTTACTAATTGGCGACATTTATTTGGCAACTAATTTTGTTTGGAGCGGGGCAATTAAGGCTTTTGTAATTACTAGAACTCGATTTAACTTTTTCGCCGTTTAGGCACTTTTAATTACTTTATTTCGTATGCTGAATAATTATTTCGTACACATTTTATCATAATTCTACACAAAAAACTGAACAAATGCGAATCTCTTTCATTGCTTTTGGCATTGATTAAATTTAAATCTTAACTGAATAAGAATAAGAATAACTATATTTCACCACAGAAGTTACAGAGTGCATAACATTTTACAAAGGACACATTGTTACATAGAGATAGGTAGACGACATTTTATGCGGTAAGTGAAACAGCGGCCTTCGCACTAGACTCTGGCTCTGTGTCGCGAGTGCCGAGCGAAGTACTCAAAACACATGAATTATACAAAATAAAAAATAAAAGAAATAGAAGCAATTTAGGAGCCATAATCCGTATTTAATCAATAAAGAAAGAAAGAAGACATTTATTCCTTTTTGCAAGACACACAAAATATAAGATAATATACACAATTTTATAGAAAATAAACAAGGCATAACAAAAAGAAACATAGACTAACAAAAAAACATAACTTAAAATATACTCCATTCTGTATAACATTAGACTCTAGAATCAGTGACTCATAGTCACCCCTTTTTCGTGATGTTAAGTACAAAGTAACAGAAATCAGGAGTCAATAAAAAGTGACTTCAATTTCGACACGTGAACAACCATTTTTAACTTGTTATTTACCTCTGCCTTTATGTGTTTTATACTTTCTTTAGTTATCACCACATAGTATAAAACAAAGTCACTTTCTCTGTCCCCATGTCCTTCTGTCCCTATGTCCCTATGTCCCTATGTATGCTTATATCTTCAAAACTACACAACGGATTTTGATGCGGTTTTTTTTAATAGATAGAGTGATTCAAGAGAAAGGGTTTTATGTATAATTCTACGCAGACGAAGTCGCGGGCAGAAGCTAGTTGTAAACTAAAACTAAGTTTATGTACACATACTTACATACAAACTATATCACGTCTTTATCCCTTACATGGTGGACAGAGTCCAAGGTAACAAAACCACGCCACGTTTAGCATGATTAAGGGCGTATAGGTGGAAAGGGAAATCAAAATAGTGATGGGTTGCTAGCCGCATCGCTTATAACATGATTCCTAAGAATTTCGCCTTGACTCGATGGGCTTTTACCATCTGCGCGGGAAGAGAAGCAACTGGTACATTCTATGTTTTTTCTTTACTCCCAGACCAGGAAGAAGTAAGTAAGTTTATGTATAAAGTCGCAAAAATGATTAATTGATAAATTGGGCGAAATTTGAATATCCCCATTTTAATTTTGGACTAATTTTCGAACGTCAGCTCTAAAACGTTACTTATTGAACGGCATTTTAAAAGTTGCACTGTAATAACTATTTTTCTTGTGTCTAATCTTATCCTGAATGCGGTATAGCTTTACTTTATAATTTTTTACACCCACCCCTCGTGGTAGGATCGCTGTCAGCTCGTAATTCGGCCTGTCAAGGGACCGCAATATCTGTCAGACTATGACGTCTTTATTTTATTAATCTGACAAGGGATATATTGTGCAAGTTCGTTGATTGATGAGGGTAATGATGTTGAGTTAATTAAAAAGCAAGGAGTTTAATTAATGTGGGTTTTTGCCGGCTCCAGTTAATTTTGTATGGTGACAGAGGAATGTTATCACATTAGTGACTAGCTAGATAAATAAATATTGAAATAGCTAGGTAAATCTAAATATATATAACTCAAAGGTGACTGACTGACTGACTGACATAGTGATCTATCAACGCACAGCCCAAACCACTGGACGGATCGGGCTGAAATTTGGCATGCAGGTAGATGTTATGACGTAGGCATCCGCTAACAAAGGATTTTGAACAATTCTACCCCCAAGGGGATGAAATAGGGGATGAAAGTTTGTATGAAACTTTGTCAATTTTAAACCGATCGGGCTGAGACTTTGCATGCATAAAGCTACTATGACGTAGGCATCCTCTAAGAACGGATTGCTTAGTTTCTGCGGGATAGCGATAAACGAATTCTATGCGGACGAAGTTGCGGGCAACAGCTAGTTGTGTATAATCTCTTATATTTGTGTGTCTTGCAAAAAAAAATGTTTTCTTTGTTTCTTCTAGCGAGTGTTCGCGAATTAAATATACCCTACTAGCTGTTGCCCGCAACTTCGTCTGCATAGAATTCGTTTATCGCTATTCCGCAGGAATTACGCAATTTTCCGGGATAAAAAGTAGCCTATGTGTTATTCCAGACTATAATCTATCTATGTTACAAATTTCATCCAGATCTGTCCAGCCGTTCTGGCGTGAAAGAGTAACAAAATATCCATACATATTTACAAATTTTCGCGTTTATAATATTAGTAGGATTTCATCACGGATAATGTAAGATTTTAATGGTGAAAGAAATTTTAGATCGGTTCAGTAGTTCCGAAGCCTGATCAATGCAAACAAACAATCAAATCTTTCCGCCTTATAATATTAGTAACATTAGTAGCTGTTTTCTTCCATGCTAGTCTGGTATGGGAGTAAAGAAATAACATAGAATGTACCAGTAGCTTCTTCCCAGGTAAAAGCCCATCGAGGGAATGGGCCAAAATCATAGGAATCATGTTATAGGCGATGCGGCAACCCATCACTGTTTTGATTCCTCTTTAGATCTATACGCCTACAATTATGCTAAACGTGGCCTTTAGGTTCTGTTTACCCCGTAAGGGATAAAGACGTAATTTATATGTTTTTATATTAGGTATTTATATGTAGTACTGTTGTACCAATATAACGCATTTTTTATGTTTTTATTTATCACTTTAAAAATAAAATGGCTACAAAAACATAAAGATTGCTAATGGCTATTAATCAGGGGGCACGGCAGTGCCCCCGCCAAGACGCAAAAAGATATATTATGAGCTTCGCGCCGGAAACCTTTTTAACACGCGTGATTGGTGGAAATCAGTCCAATCAAGTAATAATGTTAAACACTGTCAGCTCTGATTGGTCGGTTCGAGCTGCGGTACTGTCATGAAGAAAAGATTTATTTGTTATAATTTTTCTCTAAAAAAAATGGCAATTTTATAAATTAGCATAAATTAGCATAAATTTTTAGTCACGTTAATCTATTTATCCAATCATATTCAGCCTATATACGTCTGACTGCTAGGCACAGGCCTCCTTTCAGATCGAGAGGGCTTGGGCTGATTGGGAACCCACACACCATTGCATTGCTTCGCAAATGTGTGCAGGTTTCCTCACTATATTGTAGGGTTACCTCCACGTGTGGTCAAGAGCTGCGGTTCGTTTTTGGATCCGTCCGGGGGGAAGAGCAGTGCTTGGTCCGGTGCGCCCTGGGCAACGGCTAATGATTTCCTGGCAGTTTCTGAGGGATATCATTGACCGTTGGCTAAGAGCCCGACAGGGGGGGAGGGGGCCTTTGACCAGCACCGACAGATTTTTTAATTATATTTTTGTTACTTTGACATTGGCGAAGTTGTAGTCAATGAAATGACTTGATACGCCACAAATAAGAAGGGTTTTTCTCGTCGTTCGTTGGATCGTTATTTTTTTTTTTTTTATAATGTATTAAGAAACAAACAGTCATACATAATCAAGTGATGGTAGTTCGTTGAATACAAATAGACCTATAGTTTCCTTAAAGAATAAGTTAAGAAAACGTAGCAAATACGCAAAGCATTATACATTATAAGTATATTATCTAACTACAAAAAAAAACGTGCAATACAAACATTAGTAAACATGTGTAAGTATTCAAACAATGCAACTGTTAACCTAAAGTGCGTTCCTCAAAGTTTTTCATTTTTTTTTAATTCTAATTTAAACGCTTTTTTCAGCGATTCACGTGTACAATTAAAAACATCAACGTCAATGAGTCTTTCGTTACTGTTGAATATATTACAGGCTCGTTTGATAAAAACATTTCTGGCATAATGGGTCCGACTTCGAGAAATAGAAAAAAGATCTTTTCTGCGACACTGGCGTTCTCGTCTTCGCGGAACTCTAAAACTGATGTTTTATAAGCATTATGGTATAATGAACACTTTTGTCGGCAACAGTACCAATAAGTATCGACGGGAAACTGTTAAGCTTGTTAACTGTGAAATGTTTTGTCTGTCGTAATGAGAACTCAGTTTAATGAGCCAGTGACAGCTCTTTTTTTAGGGTTCCGTCCCTGAAAACTACATCTATCTGCAGCCATTGTCCGTCCACTGCTGGACGTAGGCCTCCTTCATATTGCGCCAACTTTCGCGATCCTGGGCTTCCCTCATCCAGCCACTGCCAGCTGTCCTCCTAAGGTCATCCGTCCAACGCGTCGCAGGGCGTCCCACACTACGTTTTCCCAAACGTGGTCTCCACTCTAGGATACGTTTGCTCCAACGGTTGTCAGTTCTACGGCAAACGTGACCAGATCATTGCCATTTCAACGTACTAATCCTTCGGGCTATGAAATGAAAACTACATATCATTCACTAAGTGACTAAAATGTACACTTACTTACGTAAGAAAAAAAAAGAATTTTTCAACAAATTCACACGTGATCATGATCAAACTGAGATGTCGACAAGAAAAATAAAAAACATACGTGCATTCATAAATCACGACTTTATCCCTTATAGGGTAGACAGAGCACAAGAACGCGATTATGGAAAGGGGAATCAAAATAGTGATGGATTGCTAGCCTCGCCTATAGCATGATTCCTAAGATTTTGGCCCTTTCCCTCGATGAGATATACCATTTGCGCGGGACGAGAAACACCTGCACGTCTAGCACGAGAGCGCACAAGAGTCGCGTCGCGCGCGAGATAGATTGCCCGTCCTTTTCTTACTGTACCGACAAGAAAGAGACGGATAGTCCAACTCGCGCGCGACGCGACTTTCGTGCGCTCTCGTGCTAGCGGGGCTGGTACATTCTATGTTTTTTCTTTAGCTCCCAGACTAGCATGGAAGGAGAATTAAAAACCAATGCTATGGCATACTTATAAGGAGAGGGCTTGGCTCTAGTTCCCACCCGGACCCAGTGGCGATTGGGTACTTCTCGTACAACATTGAATTGCTTCGTTAGTGTGCAGGTTTCCTCGCGATGTTTCCCTTTACCGAAAAGCTCATGGTCAAGTGGTAAAGTAGTAGTTTGACCTATGGCTTCAAACTAGCACATCTGAGTTTTTTGGAATTTGTGTGCGAAATTACACTGTACCTAGACAAAGTAAATTACTTTAATCTAATTTGCAACTCCTGACACCAAAACTAATTCCATACAAATGCATACTGCAGTATGTTTAATTCCATTACCTTGGACTCTACGGCGTAGCACGTCTACGAGCTACGACGGCGCTGCTACGCGGGGTTTAGCTACGAATGCTAATTAGTTTAAGCGAATATCCTGAATCAGATGGTAGAGAGTCAGTAATTAATAATATTTTTAATTATGTAAAGAAAGAATGGAAATAGTTTAATAATCTAGAAATATGTGTTTTAACATTTAAAATTGAATTCAATCAACCACATTAATTCGCTTTCTATACGCCCTTAATCATGATAAACGTGGCCTTAAGGTTTGTCTACTAGGTTTGTAACCTTGGGGGCGGCAGACGTAAGCTTGCCTTCGGAATTAAAAAGCTTATTGGTTACTTACTTGACATGGATATTTCATTTTTTTTTCTTCGACATTGGAGATATCTCCAATTAATTTATTTCACTTTTTTTCCAAATTTGTTTTACTTCGACTAGTAGAGACTTTATACATTTCTACTATAGACTAATATAATTTAAGGCCCTGGGACCTTATATATCCCTTTTATAAATGTACTAAATTTGAGTTGAATTTCTGCCAAGTTTCTTGCGGCGCATTCTTGGCAATGATGGTGTTTCCGAATGCGCTGGTAGTTTCAAAAAAGACATGTAAAAGAACGCTTGGCTGCCAATTTGCAAAAATAAAATTTTGATTTCGATTTTGATTTTGTATGTATGTAACACACAAATCACGTCTTGATCCCTTACGAGGTAGACAGTGCCCAAGGTAACAAGACGTAAAGGCCACGTTTAGCATTATTGTGTTTGTATAGGTGGAAAGGAGGAATCAAAACAGTGATGGGTTGCTAGCTGCATCGCCTATAACATGATTCTTAGGATTTTTGTCCATTTCCTTGATGGGCTTTTACCATCTGCGCGGGAAGAGAAACAACGGGTACATTCTATGCTTTTTTTTACTCCCAGACCAGCATGGAAGTGTGTATGTAACGGCCACATAAAATACTATTATGTATCGACACAAACCTATCATACTGTACCGAACATAATTCACACATAATACCACGTTAAAGACGGACATGTGTGCGCATTACCTCGATTTATGTGTGTGGTCCAAACCGCAGGTCGCTAATTCTGCCCATTTACTACGCTGTGATTGGCTAATGACATGTCAGATTTAGTTTACAACAAGCCTCGATAGATGGCTCTATACGGGTGCGAGGCTCCACGCGTGGTCAAGAGCTGCGGTTCGTTTTTGGATCCATCAGGGGGGAAGCGCAGTGCTTGGTCCTGTGCACCCTGGGCATCGGCTAATTTCCTGGCAGTTTCTGAGGGATATCATTGACCGCTGGCTAAGAGAGTAAGGGGTCTTTTGACCGTATTACCGTAGAATATTGCCAACATTTTGTCACTAGATTTTTGAATTATATTTTTGTTACTTTGACTTTGGCGAAGTTGTCGCTATAACGACTCGATACGCCACAAATAAGAAGAATAATGGCTTTATACTCCAATAATCGCGTATGCAAGCGAGTATTTCTAGTTGAAAGTCCCGGTGGAAGCCGACCACTTAAATGAGTCCTTGCCTGCGCGGTGCAGGGGCGGGGGGCAGGACGACAAAAAGGGTCGAGAGAGCGGCAGGCGCACTACCCGCCCGCACCGCTCTCGGTCTAATATTTATTGAAAAATATCTAAATTTCTAAATGTCAGTGAAAATTAAAACACATAGAAAAATCCGAAAAGTAAAGCTATGGCCGGGAATCGAACCCGGATCCTCGTCATTCCGTGACGCGTGCCATACCCCTACACCACCCATAGCAGGTGGGTAGTCTCCGAATTTTTCTACCCGTTACTAACTGTCACGTGACCTTTTTTTGTTACTATGTGAATTTTTGTCGCTAAGCGTCATCTGTTTGAATGATGTGTCTGTACGACACAATTACAAACTCCCGTGGAACATCTACTGCTCACCAGGGACGAGAGAAGGCGCTGTTTTTCTAATGATAGGTACTATCAAATGAATCAAGAATAAAAATAAAAAAAAAACGTTCAAAAAAATAAAAAAATATAAATATTGAAAAATATCTAACCATTCCTCTCTTGTCCACAGTAAAACCGAAGTCAGTAGAGCTGCTGACTAGCGAAGGCGCCTCGCTAGCCGACGGAGAGACGGTGGGTCCGTTCTCAGAACGCAAACAGCTGACGATCAGCTGCCTCGTCAAGGAGGGGAAACCCCAGCCCACAGTCACCTGGTACTTCAATGGTCAGGAAAGAAAAGACGGTAAGTGAAAATTATCATCGGTTTTCAACATGAAACTACCGTGAGACTCGATCATAGCTACACAAACGGACAGCGTTCCAAGAGGAAGGACTACGAACTAGTCCGAAACATGTCGACCATGATTAACATCTCCATTGCCACCTGTAATCCCAGCCCCCAGCTAGAGTTGCGCCGAAAATTGATAGTTTTTTTGTCAATATTTTTAATTGAAAAATGCCATAAAATAGATAGAATGAGACTTATATAGAGTGAGCACAAACTGGTTTCTGTTGTCCTGTCAATCGTTCGAAGGTTAGCTGGAAGAGATCCCTTTAAGGGATAAGTTCGCCTTTGTACATCTGGTTTCATTGCCTGTAAAATAGAATGTGTTTTATGTACAATAAAGAGTTATATATACATACACACGTGCAAACCCAAATTGATAATGATCCCGTAGAGGGATCGAAACGCGTCAGTGTTTGTATGGTGTGAGGGATAATTATTTCGCACAGGCTTGGTTATCTTGCACGTAAATAGCGGAGTAGGAAGGTAAATATTTTTTGTTCAACAAAATATCGTTAAACAAAATTTCAAGTAAATTTCGAATTTTATCAAAGAAAAGGTTACTAAATAGCTAATTTTAAGTGTTTCCTACCACAAGAATATTCAGAGGCGCACAACCTTTACAAAAGCTATCGATATTTTTTAAGATTTTTATGGCAAAAAGTTTTTTTTTTGCTTCTGTAGCTATGTCTATTTACCCCAGTGAAACGATTGCACGGGGTGTTTGTTGCACACCGCTTAATATTTTTTATTTAAAAGTTAAAAAGTACAATCGCTTTGTACATGTAGCGTGTAAACAGGAGCGGGTTCGAACCCGGCGCAATTTATCACCTGCGCGGCCGCCGCATACCAATGCGAGCGCTATGAATATTATACGGCGTACAGTCCGCGCGAGATTCCATTGTAACACACGTACAGTCATGACATAATAACCTACTTACAATACAATACAATACAAATACTCTTTATTGAACATCACAAATCAGTCACAATACAGAAACAAAGAACAAAGTAGACAATGTGCGGTCTTACCGCTCAACAGCGATCTCAACCAGACAACCGATAAGACAAAGAAGTAAGTTGAAGACAGTTTAACCCGTCAAGCGTCCAAGCGACTACAGTAGTCCCTAACTTTTTCGGGTGGGAAATGTCCTAGGGACTGCATTAGTCCCTAAAAAAACTCCCGAAAAAGTTAAGGACTACTGTAGTCGCTTGGACGCTTGACGGGTTAAGTAGGTGGCGGAAACAAATAGACAGGAGAAACGCAGGGATAATTAAAACAACAATACTAGAGAAGGCGCTCATAGACACCTACAGAATCATTGGGACTGCTGGTGCGTTGCCGGCGGTTGCGGTTGAGAAACGTTTGTGTTCACATATTTCTATGTACTCGTACCTATTATTTTAGGGTACGTGTTAAAATACATAAAATTTAAAATGTATAATGGGTTAAAATACATAATGGTTTATAATATATAATGCAATTTTCTCAGAAAGTTACAAATTAACAGGATTGTTATAAAACAAACCTAACCTAACCTAAACCAATCTATAGATTACGATATCAAAAAAGTTCATTTAGCTAATAGTTTTACAGAAACTTGCGTTATATTTTGAACCATTATGTATTTTAACCCATTATACATTTTAAACTTTATGTATTCTGATCCGCTCGCATTATTTTAACAGTTAACGATATAGAGTTATACATACATACAAACAAGGTTTATTTTTAGGTTTTCGCAACACAAGTCTCGTCTGTCTGCACCATATTGTTGCCGACTGTACCTCGGAGCGTGATGTCTTTAAGCTAAGAATGATAGCCCCCCCCCCCCTTTCCCTTCTCAAAGGGATTGCCCTGGAATATTCTCAAAATAACATTCGATATGGATTATAGGGAATTTATAGCAAAATATCTCACCTATGACTTTTGCTGATGTACTATCAAATGAATCAAGAATTTTTACTTCTCGATTTTTTGGGTACCTCCCATTTGTTCTATGGAACTGTGACGTCATAGAACTGTTAACATTTTTCTTTCCCAGCAATTCTGTGGTAGAACTATTGAAACAAAAAACGTGATATTGGTTCTATAGAACTAAAAGCACCTCAAGTTTCCCGTCACAATCTTGGGGTGCTTTTAGTTCTATAGAACACATATCACGTTTTTTGTTTCAATAGTTCTACCATGGAACTGCTGGGAAAGAAAAATGTTAACAGTTCTATGACGTCACAATTCCATAGAACAAATGGGAGGTACCCGATTTTTTATGTTTAAACATAACAACAACATAGTAACAAGGTCACGCGACAGCTAGTAACAGATAGCAAAATTCAAAGGCCCCAACTGCTAACGGTGGTGTAGGGGTAGCACGCGTCACGGAATAACGAGGATCCGGGTTCGATTCCCGGCCACAGCTTTACTTTTCGGATTTTTCTGTTCTAGGTTTTCAGTGTCGTTTAGAAGTTTTTTTTTGCTGATGTGTAATTAGAGATTTCCATATCATTAAAGCCTAAAGCTCTGTCTACCACGTGCGGGATAAAAACATAATTAATATGTTTGTATGGTGGCCTTTTGCTTTTCATTTTCTTGTGATTGGGTCAACTGATATCAAATTTTCTTGTGATATTTTTGTATATTAATTTGGGATAGCGAACTATTTATCTATTCGTCAAATTTCATTTAATCCATTTAAAAACTTGTCAACATAATAAAGGAAAAATATATAATTTGGCTACCACAGTCTTACTCGCTAATCCTGCCGCCAAGCAGTGCTTGCGCTGTGTTCCGGCGTGGAGAGCAAGACAGCCGGTGAAACTGGCACTACAAGAGGCATTCTATCCCAGCCCTATAGGCAACGCATCCGCAATCCTCCAGTGTTGCGGGTGTCCATGGGTGGTGCTCTTACCATCAGGTGACCCACTTGTTCGTTTCTCTCCAGCTTGTTTACGCCCCACTGCTGGTCACAGGCCTCCTCTCACAATGAGAGGGCCTTCGGTTATAGTTCCCACGACACGTCATTTCTATTACTAAGTATTTCACCTCACATACCTGAAAATTGACATATATAACTCCTACTAATATTATAAAGGCGAAAGTTTGTAAGTATGGATGGATGGATGTTTGTTACTCTTTCACGCCAGAGCGGCTGGACAGATATGAATGAAATTTAGAACATAGATAGATTATAGTCTAGAATAACACATAGGCTACTTTCTATTCCGGAAAATTGCGTAATTCCTGCGGGATAGCGATAAACGAATTCTATGCAGACGAAGTTGCACGCAACAGCTAGTACATTAATAAAAAAAACTAAATTGTCACCCAACATTCTCAACAATACCAATGAAAATTGAACCGCACGTGCTAGCAATACGATTCATTCTTGATGCATTTCGTTCGCTTTAAGATTTCCTGGTACACTCTCGTATTGGAATCAGACTCTTATTCCAAGTCGTCAAGGGTGTTTTTCGTTCAGCAGCAGATGTTAAGATTTTGCTAATGTATTCCTTAGGCGTCCCACAGATATCTAGAATGGTACCTATGAATATATAAGAGGGTTTGGTCAGAAATCTGTCCGTCTGTGGGGAGATAGCATCTGCTTTATATTAATAGTGGTTACGAGACATTTGGGCTTAGAAGCAGATGCTCACTGCCGCTAAGCAGCCGTGCTTGCGCTGTGGCGGGGAAGGTAAGACGGTGAAAATTAGGACACATAGAAAAATCCGAAAAGTAAAGCTATGGCTGGGAATCGAACCCGGATCCTCGTCATTCCGTGACGCGTGCTATACCCCTACACCACCCATAGCAGGTGGGTAGCCTTCGAATTTTTCTACCTGTTACTAGATGTCACGTGACCTTTGTTACTATGCGAATTATTTGTCGCTAAGCGTCATCTGTTTGAATGATGTGTCTGTACGACACAATTACAAACTCCCGTGAAACATGTACTGCTCACCAGGGACGAGAGAAGGCGCTGTTTTTCAAATGATAGAGACAAATCACAAAAAAAGACATTAAATATATATGCACAAAGGCGAACTTATCCCTATAAGCCTTTTAGTATAAGGGATCTCACCAGTTAACATTTGAGTAAATGAGAGCATTAAGCGAGGGACCGACAAAGAGTTTAAAATAGTCCCTGGGTATCGAACCCGGGGTCTCAAGTTAAGCTCTAACCACTGCGCCATCCGATCACAAAACCATCCACGATCAAACCTTCCTCTGCCATCAAACAGGTACAATAATGTAATGTGTGTGTAATATTCATAGATGTCGCTCGGTATGCTGCGAGCGTTCACTGCGCGATATATCACCGACGCGACCAGCGTCACAATCGACGCGGATAAACATATATGGGGGCACGGCAGTGCCCCCGCCAAGTCGAGCGCGAAGCAAACACTGCCGTACCATCCTTTACTGGAACCATTTCGGCGCATTTTCAGGCCCCTATTTGAGAACCTCTGGATAAAACCAGAACGCAGAAATTTTCGTCATCCAGTAAGCTATAATCACAACACTTAAAATCCAAAATTTCAAGTCTGTAGGTCATTTAGTTCCAAAGTTAAGCGAAAGCAAAGTTTCGCATTTATGACACTCACTCACTCACTCATGATCATCAAAATAGAACTAGTACTTCCCATAAACTCAGACAGATGAAACTTGGTACAGAGTTAGGGTTTAATGGCAAAGGGAACACTATATAAACTAGGATAATCGAAGAAAAAAAAAAGTGTCAAATAAGAAAATCTAACAAAATAAATCAATATGCCCACGTTTCTACAAAAAGAAGTGAAATCCCACCAAAAACATTCTGTAAAAAACTAGCCAAGTCTCGATGGAGCTGCTTTTTTATCTCTAAAAAGTAATGAAATCTAGACAAAGTTGTGCCAAGTTTAAGGTTCTTAATGCCATGGAGCACCTGGTTTTGTACCCTTCAACGGCCAAGTCACACAACATTAACTATAATAATAAAGAAATCGCAGTAAGGAACCTTAAACTTGGCACGACTTTGTCTAGATTTCATTACTTTTTAGAGATAAACAAGCAGCTCCATCGAGACTTGGCTAGTTTTTTACAGAATGTTTTTGGTGGGATATACTTTACAGATAAAAGTATATGAAATTCAGACGGTCGTGTGCACAAGGTGTTTAAGAATATAATATGTCAGCAGGTGGTAGGGTTTATTTAATTAGTTTAGTTTATGTATAACGTTACAGCGCAAAAATCTGTAATTTAATGTCATTACAACCCGACAGGGGAGGGGGGGTCTTTTGACCGTATTACCGTACAACAATGCCGCCATTTTGTGACAAGATTTTTGAATTACGTTTTTACTAGCTTTTGCCCGCGACTTCGTCCGCGCAGATAATGTCAGTGACGACATAAAAAAAAATTGTTTTAGTAAAAAGTATCCTATGTTACTTCTAATACCTCCAAGAACATGACTGTGTACAAAATTTCATGATGATCGGTTGAGTAGTTTTCGCGTGAAGCCGTAACAAACAAACTTACATACGCATTTATGTTAGTAGGATAGGAAGTAGGATTACATTGACATTGGCGAAGTTGTCCACACTATAACGGCTTGATACGTCACAAATAAGAAGAAGAATTGTGACATGCCAGAAATGTAGTTGGCAAATCGGAGGAGGCTTGTAAATATAACTCCAGCAAAATATCAGAGCAAACTAACCTATCCGTTTTCCAATTACGCAGACTGTAACATTCCCTTACTATTTGCAGAGTGAACCTGAAATCTACGGGCGCCTATCAAAAATCTATTCGGCAAAATGGTTTTTTTTTCCAACGGCCGTATGGAAAAAAAACTCAATCGAATATTTTTCGCTTGGTTTACTTTACCGGTGTGTTGGAAAAAACTATTGAAAAGCAACGATATCTGTTTTCGGAAGCACGTACGCGTTGGAGGATTTTGTTTTATTTTAACTGTTGCACAACTAAATAGAATAGTTCCACTATATCACGATAGATGGCGCTGTACGGCTTTAAGTCATAGAGTAACGAAGAGTCGACTTTCTAAAGCCAAAATGGATAGAATCTTGCTTGTATCTTTGCGAAGTCATTAACCAGTGTTCATTAATTATTAATAATGCGTAGTTGTTTTTCATTATCGGTTACCTAGCGATGAAAACGGACTAGTGTTACCGACAGTTCTAATCGAAAAGTTACAATATTATCAATTTCTTACATAGTCGACTATTGAGCGCCTCTTTTTAAAACAAAAAACATTCAGTCTTGAAAACCCTCCTTTTATACAATCGGTTAAAAATAATTAACGTTTTTGACACTTAACTCATGCTCCTTCACGCATCAATTAAATGTATGTAAACCTAATAATGACACCTGGCAAAAACATACCTCCTCCGTTCATTCATAGATCGATTATGCTGCCAATCCACTCAAAACCCGATGATACCGGACAAAACCGGACAGAACCGGACAGAACCGACGCGTGTCTTGTTTGAACGGGTGGTTCCCAAACTTGGGAACAGTTGATGCTGAGTATGAGTAAGCTAAAGTTTCAACGTTAGTCAAAGTTGTCAAGATCCTAAACTAAATTATGACAGTGAAAAGCAAGTGCTGGGAATTTGTGCTGGGTCCGTCCGGCGAGCTACCACCGTCATGTTAGTTATGTAAAGGTAGTTAGACGATTTATTATTTAATTATGACTTCTTCTTCTACTTATTTGTGGCGTATCAAGTCGTTATAGCGACGACAACTTTGCCAATGTCAAAGTAACAAAAATATAATTAAAAATCTTGTGACAAAATGTCGGCAAACGTTGTACGGTAATGGTCAAAGACCCCCTCCTCCCCTGTCGGGCTCATAGCCAAAGGTCAATAATATCCCTCATAAATCATTAGCCGTTGCCCAGGGGGCACCGGACCAAGCACTGCTCTCCCCCAGGACGGATCCAAAAACGAACCGCAGCTCTTGACCACACGTGGAGGTAACCCGACTCGCACCCCTAATTATGACTTTTTTTTACAACACGATGCGACATGTGGAAAAAGGGGTACACAGCAGGATCATGGTGTACTCACGGCTGATGAGGGTCGGTCCAGCAACAAAGGTGGCCCGGATTGATGATACCGGCAGTCACCCATGATTAACACTAATCACCACTTGATAGTTCGCAAGTCCCAGAATTTGGAAGACCTTTTGACCAGGTCTCGCGACGCACGTGTTCCCCTCAATATCCGTAGGCGCACTGGTAAGGGGCGCTTGTCGTAGAAAACAGGAGATCGGAGGGTAGTTTGATATTACTAGGATGAGGGTAGAGGATACTCAACACCATTATCACAACGACAAAAACATATATGTGTTTTCGTTGCAGAATTAGCGTTTAAGATTTTACTTCACTTCTAATCCACGCTGGTTTACTTCCAGATGGTAAAAAACCATCGAGAGAATGGGCGAAAATCATAGGAATCATGTTATAGGCGATGCGGCTAGCAACCCATCACTAAATTGATTCCATTTTCCATCTATACGCCCACAATCTTGCTATATGTGGCCTGTAGGTCTTGTTACCTTAGGCTCTGTCTACCCCGTAAGGGATAGAGACGTGATTTGTGTATGTGTATAATGTATGTTCACTTCTAAACTTTATCGTTTTGAAAAGGATCGTTTCAAATACACTTTCGAATTCACACGCCAATTCTCTACGAATATAAATGACCGAACGAAGAAACTTTGAGCACCGCTCGCTCAATCATTCATCGTTTGGTTGTCCGACCAGTCGCGCGCTCGCTTCTGTCATGCCACACGTCCCCAAACTTCTGATACCTCGATTTCCAATGTGAGGTGGGTCGTGATTTTTAAATGCGCTTTAATTATAAATACGCTACTGAAATCGAGGCGGTTGAAATGATACGAGAAATGAATTTAATATGACAGCGTGTCAAGTTAACAGGCATGTTGAAATTTTAAAATTTTACTTCCAATTTACTTATTTTGTCAACATTATTAAAATTGAAATTACCGTCGTGTCATTTATTTTTCAACGTCGATGGGGACCGACATGAGTCTATTTTAATAGGGAGAAATTATGTGGGCGTTTACAGCATTTATATTAATTACTATCTGTGGCTCGCGCGTTTCTTCCAATTATTTCTGGAAGTAGAGAAAAAGCATAGAATTTACCAGTTGCTTCTCTTCCCGCGCAGATGGTAAAAGCCCATCGTGGGAATGGGCGAAAGTCTTAGGAATCTATTGTAGGCGATGCGGCTAGCAACCCACCACTATTCTGATTTCCTTTTCCAGCTATACGCCCTTAATCATGCTAAACGTGGCCTTAAGGTTTTGTTACCTTAGGCTCTGTTTATCCCGGGACAAAGACGTGATATATGTATGTATGTATTATAATGGTGGTATTGCTAATGGTAAAGTAAAAGTTTACCCACTTGCTCATTTGCCTTGGTGTACATAATGTGTGTGTGTGTGTGTGTGTGTGTGTGTGTGTGTGTGTGTGTGTGTGTGTGTGTGTGTGTGTGTGTGTGTGTGTATGTCGTCGTCCCCGGAGAATAAAATGGTAATAGGAAAAAGTAAACTTTTCAGGAGAAATAAAAAACCGTTTCGGCTTTATATCTTGCGTTCTACCAGGAATTAACCAACGTGTAATATATCAAATGAATGGTGATTTTAAGGGTTTTTGCATGTTTTAGTTCATTTATTTTTAGTAGGCCTAATTTATTTGTTATACGCCGAAATTCACATTACCGATAATATACGCTTAAATATAATTTGTATTGCATGATTACCATCTTATTCGTTGAAATCACGAACAACTAAGGCTATCGTAATGTGACTTTGTGATTCTGTTCAGTGACTTTGGCAACAACTGTCTTGTGTAGTAATAAATCATTACGATTTTATTCTCGTTTATTTTTCCTTTGATTGTAACGTTACAAGCACAGTGCAATTTTGTTCAGGGAAAAAACGAATGTGGTTATAATGGTTACAGACGATTATAAAAAAAAATATGAAAGCAAAAAAGTACCTAGTAATATTTTATTTATTCAAAATAAGTCTTAGGTTACCATAGGACATCAAAATTAACCATTTATTTACTCTTCTTATCTATAATCTTTACTTATAGCTTTAAATCACAGTACAGATTTGTAAAATTAACAATTTAACGCAGAATCAGAATAAACGAGATAAAACATAATAAGAAAGTAAAGTATTTTTTTTTCTATGTAATCTGCTATCAGTCCGAAAAGACTATGATCAGATGTGTTGCAGGCTTCTTCGCGTTTCAGGGTGTGCTCTCCAGTGAGACGCAATCACTCATTTGAGGTAACCGAAACTAGAATCGTGACTTTAGTTCCTGGATGGTATGTCTTTTGAGTCGCCTCTGATAGTCGATCATTGTTAGCTGCCGGGCCAAGCCGTTCGGATGGTATTCAAGTCGTGTTTGATATTTTTCAGCTGACATGCGTATTTCCTCTTTTACTATAAGGATTTTTAGATGCTGATGTATCTCTTTATTTGTTGTGTACCATGGCACATTAGCAATTGACCTTAGTATTTTGTTTTGCAAACGCTGTAGGGTCATTATGTTAGATTCGCTGGCGCTGCCCCAGAGCTCAATGCCATACATCCACACCGGCCTGAGTGTGGCCTTATAATATTAAAAGTTTATTGTCTATAGAGTTTTGAGTTTCTTCCCAGCATCCAATTTGGGGTTCTGTGTTTGAGAGCTATTTCGTCCCTTTTAGCTTTGATGTGTGCTTTCCAGGTAAGTCGTCTATCCAGATGAACTCCAAGGTATCTCACATGGTCGCTATGCGGCAGAGTTGTGCTGCCTAGTTTCACTGGTGGGCCTGTTTGAGTGAGAACGTTACGTGCACTGATTTACTTACGCTAGCTGTTATTCTCCACTTATCAAGCCATTTTTGTGTCGCTTCTAGGCCCTTCTGAAGCACAGTCGATGCAGTATTTGGGTTTTCATGTCTCGCAAGGATTGCAGTATCATCAGCATAAGTTGCAGTGACAACTCCTGGTTCGTCCGGGAGGTCCGACGTGAACAGGTTATACAATATAGGGCCTTAATTGGATAGAACTTTCATGTGGCATCAGCTTCCTTTACAAAGAACATTCTATCACCAAGGTACGAGTTGAAGAGCAAGTAAAATGAATGTGGTAAAGTCTTTTTGATCTAGAATAGCAACCCTTTGTGCCAGGCCCTGTCAAAAGCTTGTTGTATATCGAGAAATGCCGAAGAGCAGTACTCTTTTTGTTCTACAGCTTTTCTAATGCATTGATATACCCTGTGAACCTGCTCTATTATGCTATGTTGTTTTCTGAAGCCGAATTGGTGATCCGGTATTATGTTTCGTTCCATCAGCAGTGGCATTAGTCGACTGAGTAGGATTCTCTCAAACAGTTTCGATAGTGTTGGAAGAAGACTTATCGGTCTGTAGGATGTCTTTTCATTAACTGGCTTACCCGGTTTGTAGATCATGGTAATTTGTGAGATCTTCCATGAATCAGGGAATTGAACAAAACAGTAATGAAGACGATTGCGGTCTTGGGTAGTTCTCTCAGAACTTCTTTTGTTAGCAGATCATACCCCGGTACTTTTTTACTGTCCAGATTTCTTATGCACCTTTGCAGTTCCTTAGGGGTGACTGGTTTAATTGGAAGGTCTAGTTGGAGATCCTCTTGCAGTACTTGCTCCACATGCTTCTCTGTGTCATTTGCTGTTGCAGCGTTTGGTGTGAATACCTGAGCGAGACGTTCAGCAAACACATTAGCTTTTTCTTGGTTTGTTCTAGCCCATTTTTCTAAACCATATCTGATAGGGGCCTTGTGTGTTTGTGGTCTATCGTAGGACTTTGCAGCCTTCCATAGCGAGTAGTTGGTCGCTCTGGTTGCTGTTAGTGATTACAATGTGGCTTGCAGTTTGTCATCTTTAATTGTTTTAACCAGGTTTTTTTAGCTCTTTTATGGCGCTGTTAAGCGCAGTTTTATCAGTTGGGCGTCTAATAAGTTGCCATACACGCCGTAGCCTCCTTTTCTCGGATAATTTGTTTCTTATATACATAGAGATATTGGTTGACTTTTCCGTATGTGAGACAGTGGGAGTGGTTTTCCAGCAGGCATTTTGGATTACTGTAGTAATTCTTTGAGTTGCTAGCTCAATATCGTCTGTCGTTTTAAGATTGACTTTTAGATTGATGTTTTCAGTTATGTAATCGCGAAATGCGTTCCAGTCTGTTCGAGAGTTGTATAAATACATAGGTTTTGTCCCATTCTATAATAGTAGTAACTGGCTGTTAGGATAACTGGAGTGTGATCGGAAGAGCGGCAATAATATGGTACAGAATTTAAACAAATACTTTTTAACAGTTACAGCACTTACTCGAAGTGCCACTATCAAGTTTCACCCGAATAAAATGGTAAAGGTTATTACGAAAAACCGCGAATCATTTTGTAACAATGATAAGTATCGCCACCATGTTTTGCCGAATTTCGGTTTATAGTTTGCCAATCTAAAGTATTGTTACGGTATTAATGGCGAAAACAAATGAGACGAAATTTCCAACGAATAAAAATTAAATAAACAATAACTTCGTAAAAACTCTCAGGAAAAATATGGAAAAAAATCACAAGATGCATTACGTCACGGAGAAGCCAAAAATGCAAAAACAATAAAACTATCGTAACATACTATTACGGTTTTATTCTCCGGGGGCGACGATGTGTGTGTGTGTGTGTCGTATTCAGTTGCCGACTTGTGTTTATTCCAGCATTTTTATATGCGCTCAGAACGCGGACAAAGTTAGTGTCAGAGTAAACTAATTACTAAAGCTGCGATGGAAGTGGTTTTCTGTTGGCATATTTTGCCTACACGTGACATTTTTGCAGCGTGTGCCCGTTTCCATAGGCAGGGAAATAAATATTAGTATTTTATGCAACCTTTACGTAATTAGTGTTTTAAGGTCTACCTAGCTTCTGCCCGCGACTTCGTTTGCGAATTATACATAAAAATCTTCCTCTTGAATCACTCCATCTATTAAAAAAAACCGCACCAAAATCCGTTGTGTAGTTTTGAAGATATAAGCATACATAGGGACATAGGGACAGAGAAAGCGACTTTGTTTTATACTATGTAGTGATTATGTACAGTTGCATATCAGTGGCGTGGCGTCAAGTATATCAGAAGGCAAGCCGAAGGGAATTTAACTAGCCTTTACCTCTAATTCTGCACAATAAAAGTGCCCAACTGCCTTAAAAGCAAGCCGGTGGGAATCGAGTTCTATGGACGCCACGCCACTGTTGCATACATTACTTTATCTACACACACACACACACACAAATCACGTCTATATCCCTTACGGGGTAGACAGAGCCTGAGGTAACAAGACCTAAAGGCATTAGCATGATTGTAGGCGTATGTGGAAAAGGGAATCAAAATAGTGATGGGTTGCTAGCCGCATCGCCTATAACATGATTCCTAAGACTCGCCCATTCCCTCGATGGGCTTTTACCATCTGCCCACAATATATCTACACACATAATTATTACATAAGTACTCTAAGATGGTTTCAGAAGCAAGGAAATGACCAGCATTATTAGTACTTTCTTGTCTGTGGTAGTAGGTAAAATCTGTACTTTAATACATACATATACGCTCAGAAATGACGGCATAGCGCTCAGAGTTATTTTATGATATACTAGCCTTCCGTCCGCAGCTTCGCCCGCGATAAATTAATTCTCCCGTAGAAAAAGGTATTTTTCCGGGGTAAAAAGTAGCCTATGTCACTCAGTGATAATGTAGCTTTCTAACGGCAAAAGAATTTTTGAAATCGGTCCAGTAGTTTCGGAGCCTATTCTATGCAAACAAACAAACAATCAAATTTTTCCTCTTTATAATATTAGTATAGATATACCTAGTAACAGCCTTCTAAGCTTCATTCACGGTGGTTCATTTCACATGTTTTTTTCCCATGGGCTTGTAGTCTATAATGATTTATTTATTTATTTTTATTTAATTAACTTTGGCACACAACACAAATTGTAAACATGTGGTACAGTAGTGTAAATAACTAAGACTAAGCATCATTTACAATTCAAAACTATGTGTACACAGTCATCATGAAAAGAGTGATATAGTTAAGATCAAAAGAAAAGTATAAACTAGGATAAAATAAGTAAACACGAATTCACCAATAAAGTTACACAAGCCTCCATTATAATTTGACTAACTCAACTGAGAACATTTTTTAACTTATTCGAAAACTTATTGAGTTTTGAGTCAAATATGTCTAGATCCTCATGGATTCTTTTACTTTTGCCATCTGCGCGGGAGAGAAGCAGTTGGTACATTTTTTTTGCTCCCAGACCAGCATCTAAAGTATTTAATGTCACGTTGTTACAAAAAGTATAATGGAATTGCGCTGTACAGTTCACGTAATAAATTAGTTTCGACCGATGCCCGCCATTCCAGGTGACCCCGAATGCAACCAACAGTGCGTGGTGACACCCTAATCCAACACAGCAAACTCAACCCTAACCCCATACCCATAAGGGAGAAACTACGTTGGCAAACACGTAAAACTTGTAAAGCTTTAATCAAACTATTTAGAGACGAGTGTAAATATAAACAGGGTTGAAATTGAATTGGTTAGTGGTGTTTCAAAGTTGGATTGAGTTTAGTTAATGAGCAATTTTAAGCTCTGCGCGGGCGTGAGAAAGTTTGTTATTGAATAACTTTTATTGTAATTAAGATTTGTCTAGTGTGTTTTGTCTACCCCGCAAGGGAAAAACACGTGATTTATGTATGTATGTATGTGTGTATAAAATCTAAATATATATAACTCAAAGGTGACTGACTGACTGACATAGTGATCTATCAACGCACAGCCCAAACCACTGGACGGATCGGGCTGAAATTTGGCATGCATGTAGATGTAATGTGTAGATG
This sequence comes from Pandemis corylana, assembly GCA_949127965.1. Taxonomy (NCBI): domain Eukaryota; kingdom Metazoa; phylum Arthropoda; class Insecta; order Lepidoptera; family Tortricidae; genus Pandemis; species Pandemis corylana. The sequence goes on from OX421876.1 coordinate 8,767,001, forward strand.
GAAAGGCGAATCAAAACACTGATGGGTTGCTAGCCACATCGCCTATAACATGATTCCGAAGATGTTCGCCGAATCCCTAGATGGGCTTTTACTCGAAGCAACTGGTACATTCTATGTTTTTTGTTTACTTCCAGACCAGCATGGAAGAACTTAATTTTATAACGAATCTAATTAATAATTTCTGTAATATCTTCACTAATTGCTTTCAGAAACGATATCTATTTAATATTAGAGAGCACTTGGACCGATCTCGAATAATTTGCTAAAAACAAGTTATATCTGGTTTCAACAGATTCTTCAGAAGATACCTATCTGTGACTTAAGTTTGTTGACCTTCTAAGTTATACTTACGAAGTACTTTGTAGGCTGAAAACACCAAGTAATAATGACCGGAGTTGCCTTTGTAACGCATGGAATTTAAGCGGTGCTGGAGCTAGTTTGCATCATGCTATAATTGGGGTTTGAAATATTTTTGTCGACAGATTTATTGTGAATTTATTTTGTTAAATTTATCACTGTCGCTTTGTATATAGTTGTCATTCACTATGGTAGCTAAGAGTGAGGCCTTTGTTCATCAGTGGACGTCTTCATGCTGATGATGATGATGATGATGATGATTTTATAGCTGAAATGTAGTATAAATTACGTTTTTATGATAATCACAACTTTCACCCTGAACAGACTAGTGATGGGTTGCTAGCCGCATTGCCTATAACAATTATTCCTAGTTTCGTCCATTCTCTCGATGGATGTGAATTGTATCTGTTTCTTTTAATTTGTACAATAAAGCATTTACTTACTTACTATAGGGCAAAACGGAAACCGAGTCCCTTCATTTAATACTTTTTGAAACAGGACAAAACGTATTTTGCTTTCTCCAGTAGTAAATGCTCTGTGGTTGGAAAATATCAAATTAAATACCAACTTTTACAACAAACATTAATGCAAAAGGGTTGTATATTTTTGACATAATTCTCATCTGAAGTTTTCTACTAAACAGGGATGGCGGCATGTGATAAATTCCTAGTGATGCTCGCTAATCATACCGCCAAGCAGCAGTGCTTGCGCTTCTGTGCTCCGGCATGGAGAGTAAAGCCGGTGGAATTACTGGTCTGACGATTTTGACGTACGCCAGAAAACCTGTGAAAAATATGTCAAAATCGTCGGTCATAGCTAAAATTAATGTCAAAGTATCTGACAGTGCAAACTCTGAAAGTGCCACTCTTAAGTTGTACCGGGGGGGTGCGAGTCGGGTTACCTCCGCGTGTGGTCAAGAGCTGCGGTTCTTTGGATCCGTCCGGGGGGAAGAGCACTGCTTGGTCCGGTGCACCCTGGGCACCGGCTAATGATTTCCTGGCAGATTCTGAGGGATTATCCGCTGGCTAAGAGCCCGACAGGGAGGTCTTTTGACCGTGTAACGTACAACGTTGCCGACATTTTTGTCACAAGATGTTTGAATACTGTATTTATTACTTTGACATTGGCGAAGAAGAAGTTGTACCGGTTCGGAAGAACTGATTGAGACCTAAAACACTCAAACATCTCGCACAAACCATTTCAGAATAGAGCTTTAAGCCAAATGCATTGGACAGAGGGATTTTCTACAGCTGAGAAATGATGTGTTGAATTCCTTTGCCTCCAAACCTGGCGTACCACGGTCGCCTTTTCGGGCGTCAGTACGTTAGTTCTGGCCTTGAAGCACTTTATAACGAGAGTTGACTTAGAGCCGTGCCGCGGTGGGATGCCTGGCGACGTCGTATGTATGTATATCTCTTGTACATAGTCAGAAAACACACGAAAATAATGAACAACACTAATGGACAAAGGCGAACTTATCCCTAAAATTATTAAAATATAAAAATGAATCGCTGAATGTGTTGCTAAGCGCAAATCTCGAGAGCAGCTGAATCGATTTCGCTAATTCTCTTTTAAGAATATTTCTTTAAGTACGAGGAATGTTCTTACGTTCTTACGGTGAGAAAGTTTTAAAAAATTGCCTGAAAAAAACTAAAAACAACACTTTTCTATACTCCCATACAAACGATTGGTAATAATACTTAAAAGTCAATTTGAACTTTAATACCATACCATCAAGTGTCACTTAACACAAAAAAATTGAGTGACGTTAGTATCGTATAAACTAGTATCATGAATATCATGATTAAGGCGTATAGGTGGAAAGGGAAATCAAAATTGTGATGGGTTGCTAGCCGCATCGCCTGTAACATGATTCCTAAGACTTTCGCCCATTCCCTCGATGGGCTTTTACCATCTGCGCGGGAAGAGAAGCAACTGGTAAATTCTGTTTTTTCTTTACTCCTAGACCAGCATGGAAGAACCAACACACCACACCACTTCATACACACCATTGAATAATGGGTTATTGTCTACTCAAAATAAACCATGAAAATTCTGACTTTCATTTTAATTGACCATCTCCAGTACTAAGTGCTCTAGTCCTGGGTTTTGCTGTTCTTTGAAAAGTGCGATTTATGAACGTGGTGCTCTTGAACTGAAGTTTCGCCGTGTGAAGGTTTCCTGTTTTGATTTTTGCATTTTATTAGAATCTTATTGTTTGTTTGTTTGAGTGAATGGTTACGTTGGGAGGGGAAGGCCTCTCGGACGTTCCGAGACCAAATAGGAGACGTTTTGGAAAAAGGTCAGGTCAGGAGTACCCGAAACCGACGAGCATGTATGAAGAGATTGATGAGTGTGGATGAAGCGAAAGAAGTATGTCAGGATCGTAGCAAGTGGAACAAAGTAGTATCTGCCTACCCTTGTGGGATATAGGCGTAACGGTATGTGTGTATGTTATTGTTTGTTCGATGCTTTGAAGGTTTATCGAAGAGAATATTTTAACGCCGAATTCGGACGACTATTACTCCTTTATTTTTCTCATCATCATTTCATGCATATAGGGCCGGGCATGTCTGCCGAATGCATCCAGAAAGATGGGCACACTCAGCCACATGGTGGGTACTAGGGATGTAAACGAGATAGTTTTATCGGAACCGAAGGCGGAGTCGGAGTTTTTAAATTTGCTTTATCGGAGTCGGAATCGTAGTCGGAGGCAGGGTCCAATAATTGACGATAGAGTGCACGTAGTGGGAGTCGGGGGGATTCCCCGCGCGACATGTATGAACCTGTTCATAAAAGTCGACACAGGCCGCCGCCGCCGCTGTTATGCTTCGACCTCCGATTAAAACCTTCGATTTAAAAGTGTCGGAGCCGAAGTCGGAACCGAAGGTGTAATAATAATCGGAAGTTCCGACTTAACAGAACCGGAGTCGAAGCTCCGAAACATTTTTGGTGGGTACCCAACGGCTACCGGCGACAAGGCCGAGGCGGAGATGGCGAGATGACCTGGACACAGAACTGACCCAGCGGATAGGGAGATATGAAGGTCGAAAGGGTAGGCCTTTGTCCAGGAGTGGGATACAAATATACGCTAATATAATAATAATGACATAGAGCTCAGCATATTTTAGACGACCGGATAGCCTAGTGGTTAGTGACCCTGACTACGAAGCTAGAGGTCCCGGGTTCGAGTCCCGGTAGGGGCAGACAGTTGTATGATGAATACGAATGTTTGTGACCAAGTCATGGATGTTGTATGTATTTAATTATGTATTTATCTACATTATATAAGTATGTTTATCCGTTGCCTGGTACCCATAGTACAAGCTTTGCTTAGTTTGGGGCTAGGTCAATTGGTGTAATTTGTCCCAAGATATTTATTTATTTATTTATTTATATTTTTCCACTTGAGACGATCTCACGCCGCGACATATCAAGTCGTTATAGCGACGACAACTTCGCCAATGTCAAAGTAACAAAAATATAATTAAAAAATCTTCTGACAAAATGTCGGCAACGTTGTACGGTCAAAGACCCCCTTCCCCCTGTCGGGCTCTTAGCCAACGGTCAATGATATCCCTCAGAAACTGCCAGGAAATCATTAACCGTTGCCCAGGGTGCACCGGACCGAGCACTGCTCTTCCCCCGGACGGATCCCCGACTTGCACCCCAATCAGTAGTATTATTGGAAGATCGTAAGATTAGTTATAGATCGTAATATTGTGCTAGCGATACAAACGAACTACCCACAAATTCGAACAATAGCAAACAATTTCCTGCACTTTAACACAGTAGTCCAACGGCTGGGATTTGTACAAAACCTAGAAAATATTCCTCTCCGAATAGTTTAGAATGCTGCAGCTCAATCCCGCCGGGATATTTCGCTCCGGGAATTTTCGAGGTGAGTCCCGGAGCGATGGGGCAAAAATGTTTTCTTGGATGAACGAGAATGTATCAAATAGTATTTTGTGGAAACGCTGTATCAGCTATTTGGACGACAGAGAGAGTGAACACTTTCGAAAGACATACTTAAGGAAATAAGTCCCTTTAAACTTCGGTTCAAAACTGATTAATGAAGCAACAACTAATTTGCACAGAAACATAGAATAAACATAGAATGTACCAGTTGCTTCTCTTCCCGTGCAGATGGTAAAAGCCCATCGAGGGATTGGGTGAAAATCTTAGGAATCATGTTATAATAGGCGATGTGGCTAGCAACCCATTAATGTTTTGACTCCCCTTTCCATCCATACTACCACAATCATGCTAAACGTGGTCTTTAGGTCTTGTTACCTTAGGCTCTGTCTATCCCGTAAGGGATAAAGTCGTGATTTATGTATGTTTGTATGTATGTACTAAATTGCATAATGCAATACAATAAAATAACTCTTTATTGAACACCACTTATAACAACCAAAACAGGTAAAAGGTATACAGAATATTACAAGGTAACAATAGGCGGCCTAATGCCAAATAATAATAATGCCATTTTAAATTAAATTTGAAGAACTTAGACACACAAGTCATAATAATACATACATACATACATACATACCGTCACGCCTCTTTCCCACAGGGGTAGGCAGAGACTACTTTATTCCACTTGCTACGATCCTGACATATTTCTTTCGCTTCATCCACAGTCATCAATCTCTTCATACATGCTCGTCGGTTTCGGGTACTCCTGACCTGACCTTTTTCCAAAACGTCTCCTATTTGGTCTCGGAACGTCCGTCTAGGCCTTCCCCTCCCAACGCAACCATTCGCACTCCCCATATAGATCTGTTTAGTTAGTCTACTTTAATAAAGTCATAATAATACGTAGCAAAAACATTTAATTGAATTTATTAAAATTTTCTTTCGCATCACAATGAGTTTCTGTAATTTTATTTTACAATCCAAGTCTACAAAAAGCAAGAATACAAAACAGAACAGAAGCAAGTGAAGCAACTAGGGATGTGATGATTGTGGTATGAAAAAATATCGATACCGAAAATATTATTTTAAACTAGTTGATGGTCGCGATTTTCCCAATTTTCCAGGATAAACTTGACCTTTGTGCTATTCCAGACTTCAATCTGTATCTGTCCATAATTTCCACCATTTCCATAATGTCCAGATCTATTTAGCCGTTGGCGTGAAGGCGTAACAAACATCTATAGGTTAATTCAGAAATCCTCACAAACTTTCACATTTACAACATAAGTATGAAAAAAATATATATCATTATATCTCGAAAAACATTAAGCGGCCGTCAGTTTTCTGTCGGAGAGCTTGCTGGCGTAAATACAAAGAAAACACGTAAAACTCGAAAACAAAATATTACTACCTGTCTTGATTCGGGATTGAACCCGGGACCTCGAGTTTGGCTGGGTTTATAACCAATAGAGAGACTCTCTTATGATTTGAATCCACTTGAGTTTGAATATCGATTATTGAACTTTCATCGATGTTTTTTCGATATTTACGTCCCTAAAAACAGGTGGAAATAGTGCTTACTGAAAAGTGTGAAAGTTTTGGCACCAGCGATGCAGATTTGGGAGCTTTTGCCTCTGAGCTTAAAGCGAAGCTTTGGGACACAATAATAAAGAGCAGAGTGTTTTCAGCGCGAATCCTTTTATTTATCCAAATTTCAAATGCCATAATGTAGTACCATACCTTTCATGCTGGTCTGGGAGCAAAGGAAAAACATAGAATGTACCAGTTGCTTCTCGTCCCGCGCAGGTGGTAAAAGCTCATCGAGGGAATGGGCGATCTAGGATTCATGTTATAAGCGATGCGGCTAGCAACCCATCACTATTTTGATTCCCCTTCCCACCTCTACGCCCACAATCATGCTAAGAGTGACGTTTAGGTCTTGTTACCTTAGGCTCTGTCTCCCCCGTAAGGGATAAAGACCTGATTTATGTATGTATGTGTGTATGTTTAAGGGGGGCTCCCATACCACAAATATTTACCAGATAACTTTTGAGTAGATGAGAGGAGCTCTAAGCGACCGACCGACAAAGAGTGAGTTTAAAATATCCATATAGTGAATAGTCATAGTAAAGCAGCATATAGTATGTCTCGAACAAAATTCTGTTCACAAGTTCACAACTCAAACAAATCCGAACATACTTAGTAAACTTGAAGTCAAAATATAAACCTACGGAAATGTTTAGTGAAGTTAGCAGTTGGGTGAAGCGATAACCGCCAAGTTCGGGAGTTGATTTAATTTCAGAGATTTCGCATGCGATTCTGCCACAGCGTATATATTGCTGATAGTGGGCGATCTCGTCTCGGCGCTGGTATCCCACAAAATGGAATCAAACATTTACATAATGTATTAAATTGTTTCCATATCCAAACCAATCCGTCTGGAGCGCTACCACCATCTTACTCGCTAATCCTGCCGCTAAGTAGCAGTGCTTGCACTGCTGTGTTCCGGCGTGGAGAGTAAGACAGCCGGGGACATTACGGGCACAAGAGGCGTTGCATCTTAGTCCTGAAGGTTGGCAACGCATCTGCAATCCCTCCGGGGTTGCGGGTGTCTATGGGCAGTGGTGATCACTTACCATCAGGTGACCCACTTGCTCGTTTGCCTTCCTATTCATATATAAAAAAAAAAAAAAAAACGTTTTGGGAATGGTACTACTAGTGGTTGGGACCAACTCGGTCTTGCTCTCTAATCCTGCCGGTAAGGAGCAGTGCTTGTGCTGCTTCGGCTAGCTTCCAGCGTGGAGAGTAAGACAGCCAGTGAAATTATTATTTTTTTTTTTTTTATATGAGTAGGAAGGCAAACGAGCAAGTGGGTCACCTGATGGTAAGTGATCACCACTGCCCATAGACACCCGCAACCCCGGAGGGATTGCAGATGCGTTGCCAACCTAGAGGACTAAGATGAAATGCCTCTTGTGCCCGTAATTTCCCCGGCTGTCTTACTCTCCGCACCGAAACACAGCAGTGCAAGCACTGCTACTTAGCGGCAGGATTAGCGAGTAAGATGGTGGTAGCGATCCGGACGGACCTTGCACAAGGCCCTAACACCCGCAAAATTGTGGTTTTCCATTATTGTGGTGTTCCTGGTGATGGTGCTTACTTGTCATCAGGCGACTCGCTTTACCGTTTGCCTTCTTTATCTTATAGTAAATTGTTGCCATATTCAAAGATTTGACGTCAAAAATGTGGCGTTAAACGATAGAAGATAGCTTCGTCGTTCAATTCAGTTTGTCCTGGAATCTATGTAAACTAGCTCGCTGAAGGTTGGATTGTAGTCTGCAAATCAGCGAAATAGTAATAAAAAAAAATCAAAATCATAAATCAACATTTTATTTTTGCAAATTGGCCGCCAAGTGCTCTTTTACATGTCTTTTTTGAAACTGCCAGCGCATTCGGAAAGACCATCATTGCCAAAACGAATGCGCCGCAAGAAACTTGGCAGAAAGTCATTTTTTTTTTCAAAATAAAATACAGTAAGAATACTTAAATTCTACTAAAATTAAATAACTACATAGTATAAAACAAAGTCACTTTCTCTGTCCCTTTGTCCTTTTGTATGCTCATATCTTCAAAACTACACAACGGATATTGATGCGGTTTTTTTTAAGCTTTTATGTATAATTCTACGCAGACAAAGTCGCGGGCAGAAGCTAGTACATTATATAAAAGGGATGTATAAGGTCCCCGAGCCTTAAATTATATTAGTTATAGTAGAGATGTATAAAGTATCTACTATTCAAAGTAAAACAAAGTAGTTATGGAAAAAAGAAAGAGAAAAAAAACAAAATTATCAAATATACATTTCATGTCAAGTAAGTAACCTTTTGGATTCCGAAGGCAAGCTTACGTCTGCCGCCCCCAATGTTGACTCTCACGCACGCTAATAAATCATTTATTTGGATTAACAATAGCAGCTTACAATAATGGCTGGGGCCACCAAGTCAGTCTTTATGTACACGTGTCAGGAGGACGGTCAGCATTCAGTCATAGGACATCCTCTGTTGAACATAGGCCTCCCATAGACCTCCAGTTGCCTCGGTTGGAAGCGGCTGGCGTCCACCGTAAAACTGCGACTTTAACCAGTAGGCTTATCGTCTAACTCGCTCGCAATCGCCATCGTGTTCATTTTGACATTTCTTGCATGAATGTGACAGCTAGCTGATTCCTATGCCTTCTTTTTTTCTAATATGGCCCCATCGATGCGATGATTTCGCCAATGTCAAAGTAATAAATACAGTATTAAAAAAATCTTATGACAAAAATGTCGGCAACGTTGTACGGTAGAACACGGTCAAAAGACCCCCTCCCCCCTATCGAGCTCTTAGCCAACGGTCAATGATATCCCTTGGAGGCCGCCAGAAAATCATTAGCCGATGCCCAGGGCGCATCGGACCAAGCACTGCTCTTCCCCCCGGACGGATCCAAAAACGAACCGCAGCTCTTGATCACACGCGGAGGTAACCCGACTCGCACCCCAATTCCCATGCCAATTGTCAGCCCATACATGAACTGTCATAATCAACACGATGGCGATTGAACTACAACCAAATGCAAACTAAATCATGTCACTTGTTTTTAAATAATTTGCACGTTCCGGCAACGACGCGGCAGCTCGCGATCGCATATACTTCAAAACAGCGTTGGGGGGACGTGGCTGTCGGCCGAGTTACCTCACTACTACTAGTAGTTATTATTACACTATGATTTTATGCACGGACTTGTTCCGTGTGGTCGGAATCAGTTTTGACGAGATCAAAGTGTTTTATAGTGAAGAAAGAGACGTATATAGACGTACGTATGTAGTGGTTTCCGTTACCCCGCATACGAATAATTACTGTATTTTAAAGACCGCCAATCATGGTAAGGTAACATTTGTAGTGAGAAAAATGTTCATGTGTGCGTGTATAATAATATAATGGTCTTTTGGCATGACTTTGTAAGGGCGTAACAGATTGACTTTTTTTTTAACGAGCGTGTGGTTATTGATGATAAGTCACCACCACCCATGGACACAAGCAACACCAAAGGATCAGACGCGTTGTCAACCTAGAGGGCTAAAAAGGAATGCCTTGTGTGCCATTAATTTCACCGGCTGTCTTATTCTCCAGATGTGTGTGTTTGTGTATTTTGTGTGAATGTGTGTGTGTAAACTCGCTCGGACTCGTCGATACAATGCGATAATCTCTCGTCATAACAGATTTGTCAGAGAAACGATCTTCGGTGTAAACACAGCCGAAGCGGCTAGCAATTTTAATAAAACCACCCTAACCTTCATCCTTCTTCAACAAAGAATGTTAAAATTCTTAAACCTTAATATATCTGCCGCGAAATTCCCACTTAACAATAAAAGTCAAGAGCGTGTTTAATTAAATAATTAAAATTCTTATTCTGAACGCCAATGGTTACTGACCCCTGGAGTGTGACATTTTAGATCCGAATAAGTATGTCGAGTCCAGGGGTGCAAAATTTATTAATAACTACTACGCTAATATTACTATTGGGCTGCGAGTCGGGTTAACTCCGCATGTGGCCGCTGCGGTTCGTTTTTGGATCCGTCCGAGGGGAAGAGCAGTGCTTGGTCCGGTGCACCCTGGGCATCAGTTCATGATTTCCTGACAGCTTCTGAGGGATATCATTGACCGTTGCTAAGAGGCCGACAGGAGGGTCTTTGACCATTACCGTACAACGTTGCCGACATTTTGTCACAAGATTTTTTAATTATATTTTTGTTACTTTGACATTGGCGAAGTTGTCGTCGCTATAACGACTTGATACACCACAAATAAGAAGAAGAAGAATATTACTATTGTTTGATTTTACTCGTCCGCTTTGCTTTTAATGGAATTGTACCGTTAGCTAGGTTTTCGCTGTGTTTTTAGGATTCCGTGTGTAAATAAAAAAAATAACTGAACAAGCATAAACAATTGAAGTCTGTCAATTTATCTATATACACAAAAATGCATGCTGTTCGTTTGTCTCGCTAAAACTCGGGAATGGCTGTACCAATTTGAATAAATTTAGTTGAAACATTTCATAATAATGAGGATTTTTTTTTAAATTGCTTATCGTACATACGTTACATACGAACGTAAGAAGCTTATCCATTACAATTTTTGCTTCAAAATTAAGTCACCCATTCCCTCGATGGGCTTTTAACATCTGCGCGGAAAGGGAAGCAACTGGTACATTCTTTGTTTTTTCTTAACTCCTAGACTAGCATAAAAAGCCGTGGTAGCCTAGTGGTTTAACCTGTGGCTTCTCAAGCAGAGGGTCGTGGGTTCGAATCCTGGGTTCGCGCCTCTGAGTTTTTCGGAATTTATGTGCGAAATTACATTTGAAATTTGCCATGAGCTTTTCGGTGAAGGAAAACATCGTGAGGAAACCTTCACACATCTGCGAAGCAATTCAATGGTGTGTGTGAAGTTCCCAATCCGCACTGGGCCCGCGTGGGAACTATAGCCCAAACCCTCTAATAAATGGAGGAGAGCTATGCCATGAGGCACGCCGAATTACGCGATAATTAAAAAAAAAACACTACACAATGTACTGAAATACATAGTATAAAATAAACACACACACTACATAGTATAAAATAAAGTCGCTTTCTCTGTCCCTATGTCCCTATGTATGCTTATATCTTCAAAACTACACAACGGATTTTGATGCAGTTTTTTTTAATAGATAGAGTGATTCAAGAGGATGGGGTTTATGTATAATTCTACGCAGACGAAGTCGCGGGCGGAAGCTAGTATTATTATATTATAGACGCATGGAACAAAAACTTATTAAAAGTCCACTTCTGTATTGAGCCACTATTGTTCTTGATGGAAGCTATCTTGGACTTTTCCAGCCATAGTACTGTAAAAAAGTTAAAATAATATTCAATTCCCCCGGAACTGGGTCGCGAAATATCAATTATACAGCGAATAGTTTCAACAACTCGGATTTAATCAAGAATTTTAATTAGAGAGTCCGATTCCCCGAAGTTTGTTATATACGGGCGACAGAGAGTTTTTAACTTTATAAAACAAGATGGCGGATAGACACAACAGTTGTAAATGCTTCGCGAATTACTTACATACATAAATACATAAATCACGTCTTTATCACTTACGAGGTAGACAGAGTCAACAAGACTTAACGCCACGTTTAGCATGATTGTGGGCGTATAGGTGGAAAGGGGTAATCAAAATAGTGATGGGCTGCTAGCCGCATCGCCTATAACATGATACCTTAGTTAGATGTTTGCTCATTCCTTTGAAATTATTAAAATATAAAATATTTAATTTTGAATATTTAAAACAAATATTAACATTAATATTATAAATGCGAAAGTAACTTTGTCTGTCTGTCTGGCTTTCACGCCTAAACTACTGAACTGATTTAACGAAATTTGGTAGAGATAGTTCAGTTTGGTACACACATACACACTTTCTAACATTTTTTTCTTTTTTATTTTGTATTGTTCTTGTGTTTTGAGTACTTCGCTTGGCACTCGCGACACAGAGCCAGAGTCAAGTGCGAAGGCCGCTGTTTCACTTACTGCATAAAATGTCACATCATGTGATAGGTAGACACCTATCTCTATGTAACAATGTGTCTTTTTGTAAAATGTTATGCGCTTCGTAACTTCTGTGGTGAAATAAAGTTATTCTTATTCTTATTCAGTTTCAGTCCCAGGAAGGACATATACCAAATTCCAACTATATGCAGACAGAGTTACTTTCGCATTTATAATATTAGTAGAATTAGTAGAAATAGTAGATTTAAGAGATTAGTAGAATTATTACATTTGTAGGTTACTAAAGAAAAACAAAGAACCCTTGTTCTCTCCCGGATCCCGCTTCACCGCATTTTAATTCCTCCACCGTTCTTTAATTAGTTTCGTTCCGGTCAATAATTCGTAGCCATTTGCAGTTATTTAATAGTTTTCCTTTTTAATGTCCCATTTACTTGGAGTTTCACTAGCGTAGGGAATGCAGGCGTTTTATGTCTCATTTTTATTTGCCTACTGGCGGGATCTTTGCAATTTTCCGGGATAAAAAGTATCAAGGCCGTATCTCAGGAACCGGGATAGCTAGACTATTGAAATTTTCACAGATGATGCATTTCTGTTGCCGCTACAACAACACATACTAAAAACAGAATATTTTTATGTTTATTAGTCTATGTAACCCACCAATATGTATTGACCTCGCTTTGCCTACATTTTGCTTTGGAGTACGGCTAGTCTTACACAGGATTTTAAATTCACTTCCCGAATTTATACAGAGCAGCGGTGCGCCATTTTTTCCTATACACGGAGTAGTTTATCAAATTCGCGTCCAAAATAATATTATGTTTCCAAACTAGTGTTTTAGTTGTGTTCCATTTTGTGTGGGCAGGCCTTTGACATTGGATGCCTGGTTTACAAGTTATGCTAGACTACAAGTTGATGTGTGGCGTCTGTCATAAAATACAAGCGTTTAACGTGGTGTGATCTTGTACAAGTTGGTAATCGGGCACCCATGGACACCAACACTGATTGCAGGTTGCCAGACTAGAGGGCTAGGATAGAATACCTCTTGCAGCAGTTGCTTCTCTTCCCGCGCAGATGGTAAAAGCCTGTCGATCTTAGGAATCATGTTATAGTCGATGCGATTAGACACCCATCACTATTTTGATTCCCCTTTCCACCTATACGCCCACAATCACGCTAACGCCTTTAGGTCTTGTTACTTTAGGCTCTGTCTACGTCGGGGAATCCGTAACCCGCACTCAACGGTGCCGTTGCCATCTGCCCCATCCCGGGGCGGCCAGTGGGCGTCGCGGTGACACCTAGTACTCCCGTAATGCTCACAGTCCATGGCCAGGAACGTGTGTGTTTTTAGATGGTAAGCCTCTCCCCTCCTTCCATAGGGAAGGCAGCGGCGAGCTGGAGAGCCCATCATACCCCCGTTGCTGCCCCGAGCGCGGGAATCAACTTTGCGGGTGGTAGGGCCTTGTGCAAGGTCCGTCCGGATCGCTACCACCATCTTACTCGCTAATCCTGCCGCTAAGTAGCAGTGCTTGCACTGCTGTGTTCCGGTGTGGAGAGTAAGACAGCCGGGGAAATTACGGGCACCAGAGGCATTGCATCTCAGTCCTCTAGGTTGGCAACGCATCTGCAATCCCTCCGGGGTTGCGGGTGTCTATGGGCCGTGGTGATCACTTACCCACTTGCTCGTTTGCCTTCCTATTCATATAAAAAAAATGCATAAAGTGCATTTTCCACACGTTAAAAAAAAGGCTCTGTCTACGTCTACGTAAGGGATACAGACGTGATTTATGTATGTATGTATGAATCAGTATTCTTCCCGCGACATCTCACAAGTCATACCATTACGCGGCAATCTAGAAACTAGTTCTAAGTTGGTATAGTTTCGGCTTCTAGTTATTATTGGGCTTCCGTGGTGGGACAAATTCTGCGGTCGGGCTCCAGCGTTGCTGTATTTAGTGCCGCTAATTCAAACTTAGGTCAAGGATTTGCACCTATGTTTATTTACAAGTATGTCCCGGCTGTGGGAGGAAAGAAAAAACATAGAATTGACCAGTTGCTTCTCTTCCCGCGCAAATGGTCAAAGCTCATCGAGGGAATGGGCAACCCATCACTATTTTGATTTTCCTTTCCACCTACGTGCTTAATCATGCTAAACGTGGCCTTAAGGTTTTATTACCTTAGGCTCTATCTACCCCGTAAGGGATAAAGACGTGATATATAGCCGCATCGCCTATAACATGATTCCTAAGACTTTCGCCCATGTTCTTCCATGCTGGTCTGGGAGTAAAGAAAAAACATAGAATTTACCAGTTGCTTCTCTTCCCGCGCAGATGGTGAAAGCCCATCGAGGGTTTTTTTTATATATAAGTAGATTAATAGAAAACGATGGCTCCAATTAATTTAGTCAACAAGTTGAAAATCTAATTTGAGCAATACACAGATTTATACCACTTTCGTGTAGTACCTACGAGTGTGGTGTGCTTTCAAAAACACAATAACCTAACATAAAAATTTAATTTTAGATACAATATTTTTGCTGACTGTACTTCCATTGTTATCCATGTGTTGTACATGTGTGAACCAAATTTCAAGTCAACCGGACCAACCGTTGAAGAGTGCCCTCCTGCGGAGACGGTCCTGGCTGGACCACCAGATACAAAATTTCAGCTCAATCGGATGAAGATATCTGCTTCAAAATTGAGACACAAGAGTCCACCCGGACAAACATACTTACATACAGTTTGACAACAAATATAATGCGCATCGGCAGTATTCGTTTGCGCAGAGAAGCGCAGACCAGTTTCCGATGGTAGCCGAACGTGTAAATAATCTATATTGAACTTTATTTGCAAGCGCAACTGGCAGAGTATTGCTTGCTTTGCATTCTTAGCTCTGTCCCGCTTACACGATTTTGCCATTGTTGGTACGAAATCGATCGACCAATAACAGCGCCAGAGTTTCCCGCGCTACTGAAATTGGTATACTGCGCAGGTACATCGTGGAGCATTATTTTTGTTGTCAAACTGTAAATAGTTGGCTAGTTAATATAGAGCTTGTAAACTTGTAAATAGGTAAATCTTCTTCTTCTTCTTCTTCATATTTGGGGCGTATCAAGTCGTTATAGTTAAAATGACTGAGACGACAACTTCGCCAATGTCAAAGTATAATAATATATTATAGCCTTTTTATTCCGAATTCGCTACAAATTCATTTTTTTTGTTTTTGTTGTTGTTGTTGTTTTATTATTAAATCGTCACGTAATTCAGCGTGCCTCATGGCATAGGCCTCCTCCGTGTATTGGAGGGTTTGGGCTATAGTTCCCACGCGCGCCCAGTGCGGACAGGGAACTTAACACACACCATTGAATTTCTTCGCAGATGTGTGCAAGGTTTCCTAATGATGTTTTCCTTCACCGAAAAGCTCATGGCAAATTTCAAATGTAATTCCGAAAAACTCAGAGGTGCGCGCTCGGGATTTGAACCCACGACGCTCTGCTTGAGAGGCCACAGGTCAAACCACTAGGCTACCACGGCTTTTGTCATTGGCATGTCAAAGTATACAAAAATATAATTCAAAAATATTGTGACAAAATGTCGGCAACGTTGTACGGTAATGGTCAAAGACGTCCCCCCTGTCGGGCTCTTAGCCAACGGTCAATGATATCCCTCAGAAACTGCCTAATCATTAGCCGATGCCCAGGGTGCACCGTAAATAAATCTTGTAAAATCGAAGTCTGGTTTGCATCTTGATTAGATGACGTCCTACGGTAGGTCAGAATCAATTTGATAGTACCTACGAATACCTTCGACATAGTACACAAAAAAAAGGTTTTATTATTTAACCTGAAATTATCAAGAAAATCCAACTTTTACGAGAAAAAAAGCTCTTTTAACTGATTCCAAAAAAGGGTTTTCAATAAATGATTACGTATAACATTATATTTACTCGGAATTCGAGAAGGGTTCCGTAGATTTTTCTTTTGCTCCTAACTTTTGCGTGCCCTTTTTCTCACGTCTATATTTTTCAAAATGATTTTTATGAATCGTCGAAATGTATGTACGCGCATAACTTCCAAACGACTGCACCGAATTGGATAATTCTTTTTTAGTTGTATTTGTTACTGTTCGCACAGGTATGTATAGAATAATTTTTTGAAAAAAAACCTAGAACGGGGGCAAAGCCGCGAGCAACAACTAGTAAATTCTAAATAAAAAAAAAACTCAAATTTTCATAATCTTTTTTAGACAATACAGTGACAACTCATGTAATAAGTCACAAAAAAGGGCTCGCTATAGTCCGTATGCATCGCTACCACCATCTCCCTCATTAATCCTTCCGCCAAGCAGCAATACTTACGCTACTGTGTTCCGGCGTCAAGAGTTACGACTACTGTTAGAATTACTGGCATTATGAAGTGTTATAGCGCTTGGTTAGGTTATTGGCGCTTGTTACCCTGGGCTCAGTCTACCCCATTAGGGATAAAGCCGTAATTCATGTGTGTATGTAAATCTTCGCTACGGATCCACGAAAAAGAGTACAGTAAAGATTCGCGAGTGAATTCGTAACTTGCCACTTAGGACGGGCCACGGTGACTTCTTGTTGGAGGTCGGGATGATGTCACGCGAGAGGGAGCCAGCAATAAACTTAAGTAAAATACTTAGCTACTTTACTACCTTGGGCTATGAGAAGAGACATACATACAATGTCAAAAAATCAAAATCAAAATCATTTATTTGTATCACGTCTTTATCCCTTACGGGGTAGACAGAGCCTAAGGTAACAAAACCTTAAGGCCACGTTTAGCATGATTAAGGGCGTATAGGTACAGGGAAATCAAAATAGTGATGGGTTCTTCGCCACAATATTCTACAGTCATTGTCGTTATTGTCCTGTAGTCCCATCTTTGCTAATAGGTATTTAGTTCCAAAGTGACCTGTAAACGCCCCCATTATGTATTGGAGTTGTCTTCTGCTGAGTGTCCAGAGTTTTTTGGACCAGCTTGAGTTTACATTTCCTATGAAACCACCACGTCTTGGATCCGTATGCCATTACAAGCAACACACATTGGTTAAAGACTTTCGTCTTTAGGCACTGAGGAATTTTGGACGTAAAGACATTTCCCAAACGCTGCCCGTCCAACCATGGAGAACAGATGGTCGTTGGGGCCGAAAGGTTCTCGAGTAGAAACCGAGGATCGGCAAGCGCAGCGTAGGACATCCACCAACGAGGACGGAAGACCTGGTTAAAGTCGCGGGTTTACGATAGATGCAAGCTGCTTCCAACTGAAGCTACTGGAGGTCTAATGGGGGAAGGCTTTTTTTTTGAACGGAGAGGAAATCTTTATGGATGCCCTAAGCATCGAGATACCTAGGGTTATGTGGGACTCCCTCCCAAAGGGGTATACCCAAACTAAAAACTCTCCGGCGTTGCCTCAATCCGGTGTGATGGGAACGCAGTGGGATGCCACTAGGATTTCACCACAAACGCCCCCCTGGCGGCCTCGGCTTCCGCCAGGACCGCGGCAAGGGGAGGGCCCGTACGCTGGGCCCGTCTTCCCTAAGACAATGAGACCGTGCAATGCAGGTAGGTAATGCCCCGTAACCGTTCCCGCTGGCCTCAAGGAATCGGGCGAGCGGTGCAAGCACCGAGTTTGTCTTTTCCCCGCTTCTCTGCGGAAGGAATGGGGGAGGCCTATGTCTAATAGTAGACGTCCTATGGCAGATATGATTATGATGATTTGTTGGTGTTGTGAGGCATAATGCCGTTCTCACAGCCGACCCTTGAGACCTTAAAAAGGGTTCAACAACTCGATTGATTCTGGATCCTTCTTCAAATATAGCGTTTAACAGGTTCATTGCTGGTGACGTTTCGTATGAACCAAGCGCTCCATACTACACTTGCAAGATAGCTCCGTCTGCGCGGCACTTAAGTCTCAATGACGTCATGTAAGACAAGACTGTCATTAGTTACTAATACTTAAGAAAAATAACATAGAATTTACCAGTTGCTTCTCTTCCCGCGCAGATGGTAAAAGCCCATCGAGGGAATGGGCGAAAATCTTTGGAATCATGTTGCAGGCGATGTGGCTAGTAACCCATCACTATTTTGATTCCCCTTTCTATCCATACACCCACAATAATTCGAAACGTGGTCTTTAGATCTTGTTACCTTAGGCTCTGTCTATCGTAAGGGATAGACGTGATTTATACATGTATGTATGTATGTACTTCTTATCCCGGAAAATTACAAAGTTCCTGCGGGATAGCGCTACACATATCAATTGCTAATTCTTCGCGGACGAAGTCGCGGGCAGAAGCTAGTAGTAGTGAGCTAGTGAATTATCACATGATTTTGTTCACACCCTGTATAAGGTTTATTTTTGTTGCCAACACTAATAAAAGTTTGAGTTTCGAGCAACATTTTAATTAAAATTTTAAACTCTTAAACAACGTAATAAACTTGGCGAGCTAATCATATAGAGGGTGTTTCCCCCGGTTTCACTAGAAACGGACCTGGGATAGGCCGAAATTGCCGAAATAGGTTAAGCAGGATTTATAGGCCTTAATTAATAGCCTCGCCGAGTGGCCTTATTGTGAATGAGGGGCCTTATTCATTAGAAGGGATTTGGGATAGGTACGTAATTTATTCTACACCCTGTATGTGTAGTTTTTAGATTTTTGCCGTCAATACCGCAAAAGTGGATGGTTAGTTGATGTTGCTTGACCGGATAGCCTAGTGTAGTGACTGACTATGGAGCAAGAGGTCCCAGGTTCGAATCCCGGTAGGGACAGACATTTGTATATGAGTCATGGATGTTGTATATATTTATCTAGATTATTGGTTGCTGGCGAGGTCCTCAAATATTTTGGAGCAACATTAAATTTCAATAAATTCGTAACGTTAAATAAGGTTAATAACATCAGAACACGCAATTCGTCATAAATATATGAGCAGCGACCTTTCAATAAAATCGGGACGTCACTGACCGTCAAAGGTATCGATGCAGTCAGGCTGATCATAAAGATCAGAACATTTGTGGAATTTATACCTTAACTTTGTAACAAACAGTTTAAACTACAGTGAATTATTCATGCAAACGAATACACTATAATCTGATATGTGATGGTGACAGTACAAGCTTGCATTTAAAGTAATATAATTATGAACAATCTTCAAAGAAATATGTTCAATCACAGTTATTCGACGAACTACTGACAATTGCTGGAACAATTTTTACACACCTTGTAAACAATACACATAGCTATAACCACAACTATAACACTCGTTGGTTTGGTCACGAATGGATGAAAGAATATTAACTTAACAGATTTACATGGGGAATGAGAATGGATGCGTTGGGAAAGGAAGGCCTAGATGGACGTTTCGAGACCGAGAGACGAACGGAACTTTTGAAAAAAGGTTACGTCAGTAGGCTTATTGTGTGACTCGCTTGCAATCGCCATCGTGTTCATTTTGACAGTTCTTGTATGAATGTGACAGCTAGCTGATTTCAATGCCAATTGTCAGCCCATACATGAACTGTCAAAATGAACACTATAGCGATTGCGAGCGAGATAGGTAATAAGCCTGGAGTACTCGTAACCGACGAGCATGTATAAAGAGATTGATGAAGGAAGACAAAGCGCAAGAGATATGTTAAGATCGTAGCTAGTGGAACAAAGTAATCTCTGGCTACCCCTGTGGGAAAGAGGTGTGACGTATATAACACTCGTGCGCAATAAAACTCTTCAATCATTATTTTCAAAACATCTTATTTACTGCCGCCATCTTTCAAACGCGCTCGAACCAACTCTTCCGTTTTAAAATAATACAAAGAATTCTCAATTGTTGGCACATCCATATTTCATGAAGGGGGGCTATCCTGAAACTGTGCGGAACAGATGGTGGAAATTTTCACTTCATTGACTTAGGTTTCCGCTTAACGTTTTCTGTGAGAATTTTCGCAGGGTTGCCCCGCACAGGTGTTCTTGTTATAGAATCGGGAATGTTATTTTGAGAAAAGAAAGGATTGATAGTAATAATATGTGATTTTAAATGACACATTTAAACTTTAAACTTTCACGGTTTGCACTCATTTTATACACATACATACACAAATAACGTATTTATCCCTTGCGGGGACAGCCTAAGGTAAGAAGTCCTACTGGCCACGTTTAGCAAGACACACTGTGGGCGTATACTGGAAAGTGGATTCAAAATAGTGATGGGTTGCTAGCCGCATCGCCTATGACATGATTCCTATGATTTTCGCCCATCCCCTCGATGGGCTTTTACCATCTGCGCGGGAAGAGAAGCAACTGGTACATTCTGTTTTTTCTTTGCTCCCAGACCAGCGTGGAAGTACTCATTTTATTATTGTAACAAATCGAAACTTACAAAAGATCTTGTGGAATATTGGATTTGAAAATAATGAACATTAGTTACTGTTAACACGTCGTTCTATTCTCCTAGCGTTATCGATAATAGAAAGCGACTTTGCCTAGTTACAAGTACACAGGTCCAGTTTACGATCCTTCGAAAAACAATACATATACATTGAGCTGCATATTTTTTTTATAAACCTATCAATTTACTGTTAGGGCTGTCACAACCTGTCAAATGTCAACACAATTCAAATAAGGAGTGAGAAACTTTTTGGGGTGCGAGTCGGGTTGTCTCCGCGTGTGGTCAAGAGCTGCGGTTCGTTTTTGGATCCGTTCGGGGGGAAGATTGTGTTCAGGCGTTGGAGCTTCAAGTCTTTTTCAACATGAAACTACCGTGAGACTTAATCATAATTACACATATACGGATAACTCACGTATAAAAAGTCAAATGATGCTGGGCATGTTTCAGACTATTTCGTAGTCCTTCTTCCTGGAGCGCTCGCCCCGGACGACCGGACCGGACCGGAGTGACGTGATCAGTGTTGTGTGCTGCCCTACATTTGACAGTAATAAAAATGACGATGAAAACGAGGGTAGTTGTGCGCCGCTGTCAGTTGCGTCGAGCAGTCGCGCGAACAGAGCGCTGGCGCGCAGCGTTCGTTTCGCTGCCGCCGGGGCGAGCGCTCCAGGAAGAAGGACTACGAAATAGTCCGAAACATGTCGAGCGTTTATGTGTAATTATCTTCAAGAGTCTAAATAAAAGAATATCCTAACCTTGATTTCAAAGTTTCGTATCGCTTTTCGCTGTGTGGGCAGGCAGACGGAAAGGACATGACAAAACTAATAAGGCTTCAGTTTTTACCTTCCATGCTAATCTGGGAGCAAAGAAAAAACATAGAATGTACCAGCTGCCTCTCTTACCGCGCAGAGGGTAAAAGCCCATCGAAGAAATGGGTGAGAATGTTAGGAATCATGTTATAGGCGATGCGGCTAGCAACCCATCACTGTTTTGATTCCTTTTCCACCTATACGTACGCCCACAATCATGCTAAACATGGCCTTCAGATCTTGTTACCAGTCTTGCTTAATACTAATGTCCTGTCAATCGTTCAAAGGTTAACTGGAAGAGATTCATTTAAGGGATAAGTTCGCCTTTGTGCATTTGTATTGTCCTTAATTCATCTTTTTATTGTGTTTTATGTACAATAAAAGTTAAACATACAGAGATATCTTAGGCTCTGTCTACCCCGTATGGGATATAGACGTGATTTGTGTATGAATGTATGGCAGTTTTTTCATTTTGACTCGCTCATAATTGCAATGAGTATTGTCCACTTGCTTTTTCGACTTCTTTGTCTGGCCTCTTTTTTCTCTTTCCCGTATTTATCGCCAGGTGGCAGCCCTGACCACACGTGCTGTTTTATCGCATCAGATTAGAAGGGTCTGGGGCGTAACTTCACTTTATTTATTCTCGTTAATTTGATCGAAATCACGCGCCGAGAATAGCCCCCCTTTAAATCTTATTGCTTTGAAGGGATTTTGCAGGTGAAATTTTAGGGGTCGGATGTAATTTGTTAGTTTAAAGTTAAATGATTGGTTTAATAATTTGCGAGGAGCTTCATATTTAGTAGAACCTTTTTGTCATGTATTGTGCCAAGTTTCAAGCCGAACGGACTCGTGGATTTGTTTTTTTTTCACATACACACACATACACAAATCACGTCTTATAAAGCCTAAGGTAACAAGATCTAAAGGACACGTTTAGCATGACTGTGGGCGTATAGGTGGAAAATGGAATTTAAATAGTGATGGGTTGCTAGCCGCATCGCCTATAACAATGGTTCTCTCGATGGTGCCATCTGCGGGGGAAGAGAAGTAACTACGTACATACCGTCACGCCTCTTTCCCACAGGGGTAGGCAGATACTACTTTGTTCCACTTGCTACGATCCTGACATACTTCTTTCGCTTCCTGACATACTTCTCATCAATCTTTTCATACATGCTCGTCGGTTTCGGGTACTCCTGACCTGACCTTTTTCCAAAACGTCTCCTATTTGGTCTCGGTACGTCGGTCTAGGCCTTCCCCTCCCAATGTAACCATTCACACTCCCCCAGAGCAGTAACTGGTACATTCTATTTTTTTTTACTCATATTTATGCAGCATTTTGACAGTTCCCACTAATATTATGAATGCGAAAGTTTGTGAGTATAGATGTATGAATGTTTGTTTCTTTCACGCCGGAACGGCTGGACTGATCCGGATCATATTTGGTACAAAAACAGATTATGGTCTAGAATAACTCGTAGGCTACTTTCATCCCGGAAAATGCGTAGTTCCCGCGGGATAAAAAAATTAATGAATCGTGGGCAACAGACAGTATATTACATTTTTTTTATATATAAGAGGGGGCAAACGAGCAGACGGGTCACCTGATGGAAAGCAATCACCGTCGCCCAGGGACACCTGCAAGACCTGGGGAATCACAAGTGCGTTGCCGGCCCTTTGAGGAACAGGAAGGCTCGCTTTTTAAAGATCCCTAAATTGACATATGACAGCATGGGGCCATAACTATATCTGCCTAATTATACTTTATCTATTTCATTTTAGTATCTAGTCCGTTTACAATACTTTTCTTAAAGAAAAAACTTATTTTTCCAGAAACATTAGATTAGTTAAATTTTTTTTTCTGCTACAAACGAAAAAATAAGTTTCCAATATTATGTCACTTTTTTAATTAGTTTAATAACAATGTGCGGACGGATGGACAGAGGAACAGACGAACGGATTGACGGTGAGGCAGACGGATAGACAGCCACTAAAAATGTATGACAAGTAAAATTTAGTATTAGTGAAAAATTTGTTTTTAACCAACATAGTAAAATATAATGTATAGAACCCTTTGTCGGTGCGTCTCGCTCGATTTAAGACAATGACCCCAATCACAATCCCCCGGGAATCCCGGGATGGCCCTCAAACTTTTATCCCGAACTAAAAGGTGGCCTAAAACAAATTTAATTACGGCAAGTAGTGAATGGGCCTAATACGTTTTGTATGATGATAAATGTATGTCCAGCTTTGTTTTGCTTTTAGTATTTTAACTAGCTTACGTTTAGAAACATACATACATACAGTCACGCCTCTTTCCAATAGTAGTAGGCAGAGACTACTTCGTTCCACTTGCTACGATTATCATACCTCTTTCGCTTCATCCACATTCATCAATCTCTTCATACATGCTCGTCGGTTTCGGGTACTCCTGACCTGACCTTTTTCCAAAACGTCTCCTATTTGGTCTCGGAACGTCCGTCTAGGCCTTCCCCTCCCAACGCAACCATTCACACTCCCCATATAGATCTGTTTAGCTAGTCTACTTTCATCCATCCGCTCTACGTGACCAACCCAACTAAGCATACTTCTTTCTATCCTAGTCACTTCAGCTTCTTTCACACCAGCACGTTCCTAGAGCCCATCTTCTTCTTCTTCTTCTTCTTCTTATTTATGGCGTATCAAGTCGTTATAGCGACGACAACTTCGCCAATGACAAAGTAACAAAAATATATTAAAAATCTTGTGACAAAATGTCGGCAACGTTGTACGGTAATGGTCAAAGACCCCCCTCCCCCCCTGTCGGGCTCTTAGCTAACGGTCAATGATATCCCTCAGAAACTGCCAAGAAATCATTAGCCGATGCCCAGGGCGCACCGGATCAAGCACTGCTCTTCCCCCCGGACGAATCCAAAAAGGAAAGAGCCCATCGAGGGATTGAGCGAAAATCTTAGGCATCATGCTATATAGCCCCAATGTCTATGGCTTCTAGATAAGCGTTGCCAGATTATGGAATTGTTCCCCGTTTAGTGGATATCCACGATTTTCGAAATACCCCCCATTTCGAATTTACCCCAATGCACCTTATACGGAATAAATTGTGTGGGAATTACATTTGAAGTTTACCATAAGCTTTTCTGTGAAAGAGAGAAATAGTTATTTACAGACATTGGATACACAAAGAGACAGTACAGTAATTTTACCGGCTGTCTTACTCTCCACGCAGGAACACAGCAGCGCAAGCATTGCTTCTTGGCAGCAGGATGAGCGGGTAAAAATGATGGTACCGATCCAGACGGACCTCACCCAATTTCCCTCCAGCCGCAAATATAATACACTAAATCCATTCAAAATCCAATTCCCACGCTTGAATGTAAATTTCATTAATTCCACGGAACGAATCGCGAGTGTTAACACTACAGGGTAAATTACCCCTAATCGGGGTAAACTAGCCCGATACGGGGTAACTACGCGGATTGGGTTATAGTACGTAATTTATAGCTGTTTGGGTAATTTTATGGACACGCTCCGAATAACGAAGTGTTGTGTTGGCGAATTACGTGTTTCTTATAACGAGATTAATGTATATGCTGTTGCCCCGTCGAAGAATTCGTTGAGCTATCCCGCGGGAAATATGCAATTTTCAGGGATAAAGGAAGCTATGTGCTTCGATGATAATGATAATGATAATTATTCATTTACAAAGAATATACTTTTCCGCACAAACCTTTAGCCTAACATAAAAAAGAGTAATTAGATATACATAGAATCCCTAAAGTGCAATAGTAAAGAACTGAAGTGCAAACAACTCGTCTCTTTGAATAACGAATTGTAAATAAAAGCTACAGAGTGGAATACTGGTTTGTGTACAGTGCTGTGTTAAAAATAAGCTTGCTGAAAAAAAACTTATTTTCTCATTTTGCTGACAGTACTTTTTCAATTTACTTTCAAAGTTGGGAAATCCTCAACAAAATGACAATTTGAATACTGAAAATGGGTGAAATTCTATTTTCCATTTGAATTTGCTTGTGAAATTAGGTTTTTTCAAAATTTTCGTTTTCAATACTTTTTGTTGACGTTTCTTTTACCGTTATATGTATAATTACCTCATAAGGTATAATACCTACCAAATCCGAGCTACGTATGTATAAAACTCGGTACAAAAAACTTTTTCCAAAAATAGCTTCAAAATTTAAAGAACAACATGATTTTCCTGCTAACATTGTTTCTATCGGCATATTTTTCACTATTCGCCACTCACTCACTCATATTCCACTGTGCGCCAACCTTAACCGGTTCGAACCGCTTTTCGCCGGCACAGTCCGGCTCGACCCGGTAATCCGGATTAGGATTGCACCAACATTGAAATATCGTAGTATTTACAGGTACCGGAAAAACCCAAAGAAATACGAGTCAAATACGCACAAAGAGTACCTGTGCCTGTACAATTGACAATCTGTTTACCTCGAAATTCAAAATTCAAGATTCTCAAACTTTATTTTGCAAATAGGCCGCCAATGGCTCTTTCTTTTAACCCGTCAAGCGTCCAAGCGACTACAGTAGTCCCTAACTTTTTCGGGCGGGATGCTTAAAGAGAGAGCGAGAAGCATATATAGCGAGTTGTCGCTGGCTCTTCCAAGGGAGGAAGACCTGGCCAGTAGCGTGAATGCATAATGCAGTCCCTAGGACATTTCCCGCCCGAAAAAGTTAGGGACTACTGTAGTCGCTTGGACGCTGGACGGGTTAAATGTCTTTTTTTTTAACTTTAACCATCAGCGCATTCGGAAACTCCATCATTGCCAAAAAGAATGCACCGCAAAAAACTTGGCCGAAAGTCATTTTTTTCAAAATAAAATACATACACAAATCAAGTCTATATACCTTACGGGAGTTACGGGGTACACAGAATAAAATAAAATAAATTTATAATAATACTAACATTCTCTATTTGCAGCGTTGTGTCTCTCCATTCCCCTAAAGTATCTCAATTACAAAATCCTACTAAATCAGTTCAGCAGTTTAAGCTTTAAGAGGTAATAGACCAGGGGTTCCCAACCAGTGGGGCGCGCCCTTGGGGGGCGTAAGGTGATCCAAGGGGGGCGCTAGTGTCTTAGGTATTTATTAAATTTTTTAAATCTATACTAATATTATAAAGAGGAAAAATTTGATTGTTTGTTTGTTTGCATTGAATAGGCTCTAAAATACCTTTTCCTACGGGAAAATTAATTTATCGCGGGCGAAGCTGCGGACGGAAGGCTAGTTGGTTAATAAAGTGCAAGCAGTGTTCTCACTAATTATTAATAGTATCTTACACTTCAGTTATTTGATTGTTTGTTTTATTTCCATCGTAATTGATTTGGGACAAGGGGATAGTGTAGTATTAAGCGTTAACTTGAGCGAGGCGCATAGGGTAATAGGTTGGGAACCCCTGTTATAGACAGACACTTTGCATAATCCACTAATAATACTTCCATGCTGGTGGGAGTAAAGAAAAAACATAGAATGTACCAGTTGCTTCTCTACCCGCGCATGGTAAAAGCCCATCGAGGGAATGGGCGATTATAATAGGAATCATGTTATAGGTGATGAGGCTAGCAACCATCACTATTTTGATTCCATTTTCCACCTATACGCCCATACTCTTGCTAAATGTGGCCTGTAGGTGCCTGTTACCTTAGGCTCTGTCTACCCCGTGATGAAAACGTGATTTGTGTGTGTACGTGAGCTCTTAGAATGCTATTCGGGTTCGTCTTGTTGTCTCACTCACTATTATGGGTTTGATACTTGAATCGGCCGATATTACTGCAAATGTGTCTTGTTTTATATCTGGTTTTTGTACCTATGTTTACAAATTAAGAAATGATTGATTGATTGATTGATTGATTGATTACCCGAAACCGGAATGGCTAAGAGCTCAGGGTCTATGTATTATGGACTACAAAAAGCCATTTTGACTTCTCTTTCCAGCTATACCCCCTTAATCATGCAAATGTGGCCTTAAGATATATATATATATATATATATTTTATATTAATAGGTAGGCAAACGAGCAAGTGGTCACCTGATGGTAAGTGATCACAACTGCTTAAGACACCCGCAACCCCGGAGGGATTGCAGATGCGTTGCCAACCTAGAGGACTAAGATGAAATGCCTCTTGTGCCCGTAATTTCCCCGGCTGTCTTACTCTCCACATCGGAACACAGCTGTGCAAGCACTGCTACTTAGCGGCAGGATTAGCGAGTAAGATGGTGGTAGCGATCCGGATGGACCTGGCACAAGGCCCTACCACCCGCATTTGTTACCTTAGGCTCTGTCTACCCCGTAAGAGATAAAGACGTGATGTATGTATTTGTATGTGAAAGCCATTTGATTCAATAAATTATTTAAAAAAAACAGTATAAAATAAATAACAATTAATTCGTTTCGCCATACAGTTGAATTCACATAAAAAAACTGGCAGCGGCCCAGCATTTGAGCACCACTGATCAATCACTAGTCAGGGGCTATCAATCTTTTCCAGCTTCGCTTTTTACCTTTAAAAATTGGTCAACTGTGAATGGGACTCGCGCACTGAGAGTTCCGAAGTCAAATTATTTAATGATTCTTGTCAATTAGTTCGTTTTGCCACAAGCAGACACCATCTTGTTTTTTATACGTAACAAGTGTATTTCTTTGAAAAACAAAGCTTTTTTTATGGATGGAAATTTTGTGAATTAAAATTATGCGTCACATTTAGAAGTGGAAATTAGATACGTTTGTGTATGTATGAAGTACTTTATAAATTTTGTAATTTGATGCTGACAAGAAATACAATACATGTTTTGATTCCAACGAATTTTGAAAATACACTTTCAAAAGATAGTATCTTTTGATTATACACATACTAGCTTCTGCCCGCGACTTCGTCTGCGTAGAATCATACATAAAAACCTTCCTCTTGAATCACTCTATCTGTTAAAAAAAACCGCATCAAAATCCTTTGTGTAGTTTTGAAGATATAAGCATACAAAGGGACATAGGGACATGGGGACAGAGAAAGCGACTTTGTTTTATACTATGTAGTGATGAACTTGGAAACTTTATTTCTATAATATAAGTTTAGTGTTAAAATTTTATATTTATTACAACTTGATTCGTCCACCTGTTCCGGATACAAGTTGTCTCGGCAGACAGAGAGCTAGCCAACAAAGTGACCCTATATGGGATCCCTTTTCCTTTTAGGGTACGGAACCCTGAAAACGGATTTACATACTGAAAAACAAAACATTCTAAGTGATATTTATTTTGCGAATGATAAAGGATAGAGTTTACTGCGCTCAGACATTTTTGTCTAACCGCCATTTCATGGCACTTAAGAAATTTTACCTTTCCACCGTAAAACGTATTTTAATTTAAAATGTGTGGTGGATTATGGACTTTGTGAGCTTGGACATAAAGATGCTTGAGGTTACACAAATGGGTTGAGTTATATTACAGTTGTTTTGGTAATTGTTTTCATAATTAATGACAATTACAGCAACTTGAAATGATTGGTATCCTTTTAAATTTATACATACATACACAAATCACGTCTTTATCCCTTACGGGGTAGACAGAGCCTAAGGTAACAGGTACCTACAGGCCACATTTTGCAAGATTGTGGGCGTATAGGTGGAAAATGGAATCAAAATAGTGATGGGTTGGGATTTTTTTTTAAGAATTTAAATTTATTCCATTGATAATTTAGCACTAGTGATAGCAAGGGATAATACATAGTGGAAATAAAATTCGAAAGCATTTTTTTCGTAATAAACGCCACGATTAACGTAATACGCTTAATTTTTTTTTATAATATAACATTATGTAAAATTTAATAAGGTCTATTATCTTGTTTTGTTTCTTTATTGTCGATCTCTAGGGTAATTTTGTGATGAAAAGTAATGATGTTAAGCGAGTCAACACTTTCCAGTTTATTAAGTT
Source organism: Pandemis corylana (assembly GCA_949127965.1). NCBI lineage: Eukaryota > Metazoa > Arthropoda > Insecta > Lepidoptera > Tortricidae > Pandemis > Pandemis corylana. Next base: position 8,796,027 of record OX421876.1, read on the forward strand.
ATGCAAATTATACATTTCATTGGCTCCACTTAACTTTATAATGTGTGTTGTGTGTTGATGATATAATTAATAAAAACGCTTACTTACCTCATCTTTCTTGTTCCAGCACGCCGTACGACGCCGGACAACGCCACTGTGCGTCACGACCTGGCGCTTACAATATCGCGCGCCGAACTGGGCGGAGAGCTGAAATGTTCCGTACACTCTGACGCTCTTGACGCACCCATCATCAAGCGGCTGAAGTTAGACGTTCGAGGTGAGTAAATAGAATTAGAATTCCCGGCCATAGCTTTACTTTTCGGATTTTTCTATGTGTTCTAATTTTCATTGACATTTAGAAATTTAATTTGTAAAGGTAAAACCGAAAAAGTAAAACATAAAAATCAAGAAATAAAATTTCTTGATTCATTTGATAGTACCTATCATTTGAAAATCAGCGCCTTCTCTCGTCCCTGGTGAGCAGTAGATGTTCCATGGGAGTTTGTAATTGTGTCGTACAGACACATCATTCAAAACAGAGGACGCTTAGCGACAAAAATTCGCATAGTAACAAAGGTCACGTGACAGTTAGTAACAGGTAGAAAAATTCGGAGACTACCCACCTGCTATGGGTGGTGTAGGGTGTAGGGGCTATACCCGTCACGGAATGACGAGGATCCGGGTTCGTTTCCCGGCCATAGCTTTACTTTTCGGATTTTTCTATGTGTTCTAATTTTCATTGACATTTAGAAATTTAAATAGAATTAGTTTGAAAAAAATACAGTACTGTACTGACATTGTCATCCATGCTGCATTGTATTAACCAAATGCCTATCAAGCCATTACAAGTGGCTCCAAATACATTTGCAAAACTTACGGCCTGTTTCCCAACTCTCAGTTAAGACCCCGATATTTTAACTATCGGTTGTCTATAATGCCGTCCCTGTCTCATCATCTGAATCATAGATATCTGACACTTGAGAAGGAACTTTACAGAGTGGTGATACAGGCCCTTAAAGATTGTAAATATCATAAAGAAAAAATGCTATACATATAAATGCTAAATACTTCCATGCTGGTCTGGGAGCAAAGGAAAAATATAGAATGTACCAGTTGCTTCTCGTCCCACGCAGATGGTAAAAGCCCATCGAGGAAACGGTCGAAATTCTTAAGAATCATGTTATAGGCGATGCGGCTAGCAACCCGTCTATTTTGTTTCCTTTTTTCACCTATACGCCTACAATCATGCTAAACGTGGCCTTTAGGTTTTGATACCTCGGGCTCTATCTACCTCGTAAGGGATATAGACGTGATTTGTGTATGTGTATGTATGTATATAAAAATGCTATGGCACTTTGGTAATTTCTGCGCTTTGTAAATTACTATCACATAGCCGTGACGGCTCTATTGATTATACAGAATATTTGAAGCAAACAAACGACAAAGAACATACGAAGTCAAGATAAAGGAACTTTGCAAAATCATCCACATAGATATCGCCCGAATCGCGATCTCACTGATCTCAACTAATCTCACATAATCTCAAGTAATCTCACTGTTCCCGTCTCGCACTAAATCACGAACTAGTTCCCCAATAAGTACTAGCACAATAAAAGGAGTTTTTCCTTATCCTGTTCTATAATTGCCGCCATTAATAACCCGGTATCTTAATGAAAATTTATACGCTCGCAAAATTAAAGTGGAAAAAGTCGACGTAAAGGGACAGTTTGACTTAAGATGTCTCGAGGAATCGCTTTATTGCTATGATATCTATACTAATTCAAGGTTGTTACAGGCAATGCGGTAAGCCATCACTATTTAGGTCTTGTTACTCTAGGCTCTGTCTATCCCATAATGGATAAATGTGACTGATATATATTACTTATTTAGTCATTACTAACTGTTGCCTCCGGCTTTGCCAGTGTCCCGATGGAACTTGCTTTCCCGAAATAGAAACTAGCCTAGGTATAGTAGGTATTATGTTGATCAGGGATATACATTTTATAGAATATATTAGATAGTTTCGGAGATTACCCTCAGCATACAATCAGACAAAGATTACCTCGATAGCAATTATTAATATAGATAAGTAACAGTAATGAAGCTTTTCAACACACATACACACACCCACATAAATCACGTCTCCATTACGGGATTGACAGATCCTAAGGTAATAAGACCTAAAGGCCACGTTTAGCATGATTGTGGGCGTAAAGGTGGAAAGGGGGATCAAAAATAGTGATGGGTTGCTAGCCGCATCGCCTATAACATGATTCCTAAGATTTTCGCCCATTTCCTCGATGGGCTTTTACCATCTGCGCTGGAAGAAAAGCAACTGGTAGCGTGGAAGATTTTTTAAAGAACTTTGCAAATAAAATATATGTTTTAAGCAGTCCTACCCTTAACCGTTTAATCTTAGACGTACAACCCTGCTAAGCAGATAATAAAAGCAATGGAGTGCAAATAATTACATTTTATTTTTACGAACACTGCAACAAATGGGACCGTTCCTTTAGAATTATAATTCCCACTCTTCCTCCCGCCGCCTCCGAATGGAGTCACTTCTTAATACAATCCTCGGCACCGGGCACACGACGACTTAAAGATTCCCTTTGTGAATGAAATTTACTTTATGATTGCTGATATTTTTTTTCCTTTGTACTCCCTTTTCCTTTTGTTCTTGTGTTTTTGTGATAATTATTTTGTCACAATTAATTCTGTTTTATCTCACGAAAAGGAGTTGTTCATTCGCTGTATTTTTTTCCTCGTGCTCATTCTGTAATTGTAGTGTTCCTGAAACAGTTCAGTGAAGAAAACATAATTATTCTTTTGCGAATGACTGTTCGTGAAGTTTGAATTCCGCTTTTATGTACCCTTAAGTTGTTACCAAGACAAGACATCACTACATAGTATAAAACAAAGTCACCTCCCGCTGTCTCTGTCCCTATGTATACTTAGATCTTTAAAACTACTCAATAGGAAAGTTTATTTGTATAATACATGGATAATATAGTAAAGAAACAGTGATTGCACCCGTGCGAAGCCGGGGCGGGTCGCTAGTTTGTAATATAAAACATACCAACAACTGTTTCACCATTAATACCAATCTATATCTGCCAATTTGTTCAATAGATTTGATACATACATACATCACGTCTTTATCTCTTACAGGGTAGACAGAGCCTGAGGTAACATACCTAAAGACCAAGTTTAGCATGATTGTGGGCGAAAAGATGGAAAGGGGAATCAAAATAGAGATGGGTTGCTGGCCACATCGCCTATAACATGAATCCTAAGTTTTTGCCCATTCCCACGATGGGCTAACAAGCCAGCAACTGGTACATTCTATGTTTTTTCTTTACTCCCAGACCAGCATAGAAGCAGCAAAGATTTGATATGATGGCTATTCACATGATAAAAACCAAAACTAGTGTAGCAAACAAGCAAGTGGCTCACTTGAAGGTAAGCGAGCACAGATCCTACCTACACTCGCAACAAGAGAGGATTGTAGAGGCAATACCAGCCTAAGGAGCTAAAGATACCTCATTATGTTATTTTCACTGGTATTGAAATGTATTATTATAATCCACGCTTAAGAGAAGGTACAGAAGTAGAAATGTAAATGGCAAAACGAAGTCGGCTTACATGTCGCTTAGGCATTTTTCACTTTTCGCCTCATGTCGCTTACCCCATTTCTCCAAAGCGTTTATCAGTTTAATTCGGCCGCCCCTCAATATCGCTAATGAAACCCAATCGATTCATAAACTGTAACACCCGATGTTTGCAAGCTCACCCAATAAAGCTAAATAATGTCTTGTCCTTTCTTAAGCCCCTAACTTGGCCAGGGTTAAGCTAAGACTGTAATAATCGAGGATTTACACCGGTTAAGACTGTTTAAGAAACTTAATCGCTTTAATTTTTTAGACCCTTTATCAAATTTTATTTTTGATTTGCCTTTTCACCTAAACGCCCTTTCATGCTAAACGTGGCCTCGGTTTTGTTACCTTAGGCTCATTCTACCCCGTAAGGGATAAACACGTGATACATGCGTGTATTTATCAAATTCAATAGTTTAGGAACAGGGCTCTGCTAACACTGGGTTTTACATTAACTTGACGGATTTGTACGGAACTCTCGGTGCGCGAACTAGACACGCACTTGGCCGGTTTTTTTTAAATTACCAGCGCTTCTGAAAGACCGGCATTGCCAAGAAGAACGCGCCGCAATAAACTTGCCAGTAAGTAATTCTTTCCAAACTAAACATACGCAATAATTAAATTCAACTTTTACAAATCTGGACAAATTTATATTACATACATACATACGAGTACATACACAAATCACGTCTTTATCCCTTACGTTTAGCATGATTAAGGGCGTGTAGGTGGAAAGGGAAATCAAAATAGTGATGGTTAGCTAGCCGCATCGCCTATAAACGATTCCTAAGACTTTCGCCCATTCCCTCGATGGGCTTTTACCATCTGCGCGGGAAGAAGCAACTGGTAAATTTTAATTTTAAATTTAATAAAATTGTACTTTAAATGGTCTTGTTACCTCAGGCTCTGTCTACCCCGTAAGGGATATAGATGTGATTTGTGTGTGTGTACTTTATAAAAAGGACGCCAGCAAATCAAGTCAGTTACAAATACTTAAAGATAGATACATCAGTGAACTGTAAACATAACCTTACCCTTTGTGCGTAGTCGGGTTCTCCGTTTAATATACCCCAGACCGCGGATAGATTAGTTGCCGGAACTAACGTTCAAATCGAAAATTGGGCCAACCCGACATCAACTATCACTTTATTGGATGTTGTAACGCAAGGGACGTAGGGACGGACTGGTAAACTATTTATTGACAACTGATAGCATTGAATTTGTGATTAAACTAGTGCACAACCGCGGCTCTGCTCATGTGGAAGAAGAATTTGATACCGTTTTTTTAGCAACAGCGAGATGAATAGTTGAATATCTACAAAATATCTAAACAACGGAAAACTTCCTCAGGTGTCCTTTTAAAAAACATGTCAAAATACAAACCTTTTAGTCAAAAAGTCAAAGTCAAAGGTATTTACATACATACTGTATAATATATCCTTCGATAGACAAATAATGACCGTTACCAAGGCCGTGGTTTAACTGTCCCTTGTGTAGTATCAGGTCTAACAATCAATTTCAGAGCCACCTTGAGGAAGCCGGCTTCGACCAACGCTGTGTAGAGCCCGTGTGTAGAGTCTTTTAGCCACTGCCGCCGCTAAGCTAAGTACATGTCTACAGACCCGCGAAGACTATCCGTGATGTTATATACACTAATTACACTATTACACCAAACATTACACACATTAATCAATATTTACAATAGTTTAAACATAAATCCGCATAAAAAGACCGACCGTGCACCAACAATTATGAAAACAAGTGGCAGCCGCCTTATTGTTCCTTTTATTCAGTGCCGCGGCGCGTGCGACGGACTAGCGCCAGCCAGCCACCAACAGCCAAAAAGGTTGAAACCCTAAATATTGATTACTAGCCTTCCATCCGCAGCTTCGCCCGCGGTAAATTAATTTTCCCTTAGGAAAAGGTATTTTCCCGCGGTAAAGAGTAGCCTATGTCACTCAGTGATAATGTAGCTTTCTAACGGCAAAAGAATTTTTGAAATCGGTCCAGTAGTTTCGGAGCCTATTCAATGCAAACAAACAAACAAACAAACAATCAAATTTTTCCTCTTTATAATATTAGTATAGATAATTGAAAATCTATAGAATACCTTAACACCTGAGAAGTTGCTCGGGTGTCCTTTTTAGACTTTACCACGGACTGCCGTGAACTTATAGAATGCTGTTTGTGTTTTGGGTAGCATCGGCCGATCCAAGTATCAAACCCATTGGAGTGAACGAGATAGCATGACAGACCGAAGGGAATTCTAAGAACTCATGGACTGTAAACCTCTGGAATCGTTTCTTCTTATGTAGGTTATCCAATCTCTTATAGGGATAAGTTCGCCTAACTACATTTGTTGTACCCTATTTTCATTATTACAAAGAGTTATACATATACTAACTTCTGCCCGTGACTTTGTCTGCGTAGAGTTATACATATAAACCTTCCTCTTGAATCATTCTATCTATTAAAAAAACCGCATCAAAATATGATGTGTAGTTTTAAAGATTTAAGCATACATAGGGACGGACAGACGACTTTGTTTTATACTATGTAGTGATGCATACATACAAATTTGCCAGGACTGTCATTTTCTCAAGTAACTGTCAATTTGCCCCGGCGTACTTTGCAAAGCATTAAACCATCACTTATCCTGGGGCAATTTGCAGACGGTCGATAAATTGTCGGCAAGTATAGCTAATAAGCGGGGGGAGTATCGATAAATACGAATATAAAATTTCTAAACGTCACTAAAAATTACACACACACACACACACACACACACACACAAATCACGTCTATATCCCTTACGGGGTAGACAGAGCCTGAGGTAACAAGACCTAAAGGCCACGTTTAGCATGATTGTAGGCGTATAGGTGGAAAGGGGAATCAAACTAGTAATGGGTTGCTAGCCGCATCGCCTATAACATGATTCCTAAGACTCGCCCATTCCCTCGATGGGCTTTTACCATCTGCGCGGGACGAGAAGCAACTGGTACATTCTATGTTTTTCCTTTGCTCCCAGACCAGCATGGAAGTACTGAAATTTAGAACACAGAAAAATCAGAAAAATAAAGCTATGGCCGGGAATCGAACCCGGACCAGCATTGTCACCACAAATTTAATATTAAGTTTATTATAAATAAAGTGGTGGTACTTTTGGAACTAAAATACAATATTTTTCGTTCTTTCATACGAGCCAGGTCACTTGATGGTAAGCTACCACCACACCCGCAACACTAGAGGATTGCAGATGCGTTGCCAGCATAGAGGGCTAGAATAGAATACCTCATGTGTCAACAATTTCTCCTGTCTTATACTCCTCACACTCTAAGGCTGGTTTTAGTCTCGCGCCGACGGCACGCGCGCCGTCAGCGCTGATGGCCGAGATATATGAACTTCTAGGAAGCATTTTTGAATGAAGCGAAGCTATCAGCGCCACCGTGCCCGCTGATAGCCACGCGTCATTAAAAAACGCTTCGTAGAAGTTCATATTACCTCATTCCAGCTGCGGGGTTCCATTACAAATCTACCCGTCGTAAGCGCTCATTCCATCGACATCATGTTGACGAATGACAGTCTTCGACGGTGCGGTTTAATCGATCTTTTTTGCCACGAACTTGCAAAATCTGGAACGAGCTTCCCGCTGGGGTCTTCCCATCGAGTTACGACCTGGGTGCCTTTAAGAGGCGAGTGTACAATTTTCTGAAGGGCCGACAACGCACTGGCATCGCGTAAAGCGCTGCGGGTGTCTATGGACAGTGGTGATCATTTACCATCAGGTGACCCACTAGTTCGTTTGTCTGGCCTCTCTAACATAAAAAAAAAAAAACAGCGCTGACGGGGCGCGTGCCGTCGGCGTGAGACTAAAACCAGCCTAACACAGCAGCGCAAGCAGTGCGTCACTAAGACGGTGGTAGCCTGGATGGGCCTTGCAAGAAACTGGTTAACGCTCTCTTAAACACAGACCCCTAAACAAAATCAAACAATCACTAACAAAAACTACATAAAATCCTAAGAAACTAACTGGAACTCCTTATCGACCGACACGAACCATCGATAAAGTGTCCCAGCACTAAAACTAATGGAGGTCGGCAGTTTTACCACCTTGCAGTATCGGGGGTCGATACACGACTGTGCGATACAATGTCGAGGATGTCGAAGGGTTTGAGAATAAGACAGTTTGTCGCGTGTTATAGTGTTGTAAAATTGACGGAAGACTGGGAAGCCTAGTAGTTATTTTGTGGATTATGAAGCTAGTTCCGGGTTCGATTCCTTTGAGGGGGTTAAATTTAAATGAAAGGTTCAATACAATACAAATTTTAATAATCTTTATAGACCACAAATCAGTACAGAACCATACAGAAACAAAGAATAAAGTAGACAAGAGGCGGTGTTATCGCTTAATAGCGATCTCTACCAGACAACCAATAAGACAAAGAAATGAGTTGGAGACAGTTTAAGTAGGTGGCGGAAACAAATAGACAGGAGAAACGCAGGGATAATAAAAATAACAATACTAACATAAACATAATACATAAATAAATCTGGCCAAGTGCGAGTTGTACACTTTAGTTCCGTAAAAATATGTAGCTAAATAAATTATTTCGGTTAGTTTTAAATTTATGAAGGTGAATATGAAGCAACTTTACTTTTTTTTTATATCATAGTTTCAGTAAATTTGATCAAAAACAAAATTGAAATCGTTAAAACCATCCTGTACGACTCTGATTTTTTAAATATCATAACTCGAATTCGATTTAAAAAAATAATCGAATCAAACGTTTTGAACAAGTTGAAAATCCCCTAGACATGTCATTTTCCTACAAATATATCCATTTATTTATATGATATTTACTACTGTCACCCAAACAAATGTACAGAAAAAACTACAAAGTAACAGCACTCCTGATGACTGATGAAAGCTATATCCGGCTCGAAGGACCAAAGCGCTTTTTCTGTTTCATGGAAAATATACAAGGTTTTAGTTTCTGGAAAATATGATTGAACTAGCTAGCGCCCGCGGCTTTGCGTCATGGCAGAGTACACTAATTTTAGCTTTGTAGGTATGGTTTGATATAGGCGTTGATGAATCAGTCAGTTTAGACTTCTTTTTACATCAAGATAAGGAGATCAATGCTCATGCTGTTCTAGAAGCAAAGAAAAACATAGAATGTGCCAGTTGCATCTTTTCTCGCAGATGGTAAAAGCCCAACGAGGGAACGGGTGGAAATCTTAGGAATCATGTTATAGGCGATGCGGCTCATCAGCACTTCGATTCGTATTTCCACCTTATGCCCAAATGTTACTTTGTTGCTTTAGGCTCAGTCTACTCCGTAAGGGATAAAAACGTGATTATTGTATGTAGCAGAAGACACTAGTCAAGTGTCACCATGAAAACAGTAGAAAAGTAGCGGAGTTTTTTTTTTGCAATTTTTGCTGTATGTATTTAATTATGTATTTATCTATCTATACTAATATTATAAAGAGGAAAAATTTGATTGTTTGTTTGTTTGTTTGCATTGAATAGGCTCCGAAACTACTGGACCGATTTTAAAAATTCTTTCGCCGTTAGAAAACTACATTATCACTGAGTGACATAGGCTACTTTTTACCGCGGGAAAATACCTATTCCTACGGGAAAATTAATTTATCGCGGGCGAAGCTGCGGACAGAAGGCTAGTATTATATAAGTATGTTTATCCGTTGCCTTGTACCCATAGTACAAGCTTTGCTTAGTATGGGGCTGGGTCAATTGGTGTAATTTGTCCCAAGATATTTATATATTTACTTCAGTTCTTTGTAAAGCGAGTCTCACACTTAAGTTTTTAATTACGAAAAACAATCACAACACAAGAATTTCCATTAACATTTTTCCCATCAACAGCTTTCATAAATCATAACAGGAAAATGATTCGGCTCAATTAGTGGGGCTAGCAGCGCGTATGCCCGGCCAGCCAATCAACGACCTTGTAATTGACCCGCCCACCCCATTATTTAGGCTGTGGTCCGAGGGTAATACTTACAAATTAGGCGGTGGCGCCACTGGCAGCGTGTTTACGGGTGATAAGTCGGGTGACGACCAGATAGCCTTGTGGTTAGTGACCCTGACAATGAAGCTAGAGGTCCTGGGTTCGAATCCCGATAGGGGCAGATATTTGTATGATGAATACGAATGTGTGTGCCCGAGTCATGGATGTTGTATGTATTTAAGTATGTATTTATCTACATTATATAAGTATGTTTATCCGTTGCCTGGTACCCATAGTACAAGCTTTGCTTAGTTTGGGGCTGGGTCAATTGGTGTAATTTGTCCCAAGATATTTATTTATTTATTTATTTTAAGTTGCGCCGTGTCCGTCTGAATCTCTAACACTGTCATTGTCAAAAAAGGTCAAAGGTCATATCAAGAATACCCGAAACCGACGAGCATGTATGAAGAGATTGATGAAAGAGGTACGTCAGGATCGTAGCAAGTAGAACAAAGTAGTCTTTGCTACCCCTGTGGGAAAGAGGCGTGACGGTACGTATGTAGGTTAATCCTGCCGCTTAGCAGCAGTGCTTGCTCTGATGTTTTCCGGCGTGGAGAGTAAAACAGCTGGTGAAACTACTGGTACATGGTGTATTCTATCTAAGCTGGCTGGCAACGCATAGGCAATCCTCTAGTGCTACGGGTGTCCATGGGAAGGTGGTCACTTACCGTCAGGTTGCCTTTCTTTGTCGTAGCTATATAAAGAAACAATGCAATCATACTGAACGTGGCCTTAAGGTTTTGTTAACTTAGGCACTGTCTACCCAGTAAGGGATAAAGACGTGATATATGTATGTATGTATGTATTAATAGTAACTCTTTATTGCACAAAAACTGGTAAAAATAAAATAAAATGGCAGAGAATAGTACAACGGCAAAGTTATCTGTGGAAAGGGATCTCTTCCAGTAGAATTATTAGTATGGATATCAAGTCGCTTCTCTCTTTTACCTTGCGCCAATCCAAGACGCTATACCGTGATGATTGGCCGTTACCTCTCCACTGCGGGCCACGATATACTCCAATGTTTATTCCTTCCAATTTCCCTCTATTTGTACCATTCACTGTAACACGGAACGAACTAGAATTCATAATTGAAATGAATTTCATTACAATTTTCCCACGTAGGTATATTATAAATTATTTCATGCCGGTCTGGGAGTAAAGAAAAACATAGAATGTACCATTTGCTTCTCTTCCCGCGCAGATGGTAAAATTCCATCGAGGGGATGGGCGATATTCTTAGTAATCATTTTATAAGCGATGCTAGCCTTCATCACTATTTTGATTCCCGTTTCCACCTATACGCCCACCATGCTAAACGTGGCCTTTAGGTCTTGTTACCTTAAGCTCTGTCTACCGCGATTTATGGATGTATGCAAACGAGTATGTACCAGCATCCATGGGACACTCTGAACACTAAGAGGATCGCAGATGCGTTACCAGCCTTATAGAATACCAATGTCAGTAATTTCACTGGCTGTAGGTGGAAAGATGCTAAAGGTGGCCTTTAGGTATTGTTACTCTAGGCTCTTAGGATTTTTCTGTTCTTTTTTTTTTTTTTTATGTCAATAGGAAGGCAAACGAGCAAGTGGGTCACCTGACCCACTGATGTGTTCTAATTTTCACTGACATTTAGAAATTTAATTTCTAACGGTAAAACCGAAAAAGTAAAACATAAAAATCAAGAAATAAAATTTCTTGATTCATTTGATAGTACCTATTATTTGAAAAACAGCGCCTTCTCTCGTCCCTGGTGAGCAGTAGATGTTCCATGGGAGTTTGTAATTGTGTCGTATAGACACATCATTCAAACAGATGACGCTTAGCGACAAAAATTCGCATTGTAACAAAAAGGTCACGTGACAGTTAGTAACAGGTAAAAAAATTCGGAGACTACCCACCTGCTATGGGTGGTGTAGGGGTATAGCACGCGTCACGGAATGACGAGGATCCGGGTTCGATTCCCGGCCATAGCTTTACTTTTCGGATTTTTCTATGTGTTCTAATTTTCACTGACATTTAGAAATTTACTCTAGGCTCTGTCTACTCATAACGTGATTTACGTATGTATGTCTATGTAAACTAACATCTGGTACACCAGTTACCAGTTCAGAGAATGGCTGTAGGAAATCTGCCGACAGTCGGATACGTATCTAATGGGAAATAAAAAAGTTGGGCAAGCGTGGGTCCCAGAAGAACAATCCCATCCGAAGTTACTAGGAGTTGCAGAAGGGTCATAATGTACGGTCCTGTGGTCCGTTTGGATGGGCGAGTAGCTGGACGGTTGACTAGCGCGCTGGCACAGCGGCAGTGTACCGCGCGTTGAGTCAAGTACACTTCGCGAGCCGTGACTGTCATTTTTGCACCAAAAACCCTGTCGGCGATCGAAGCGCCACGCCTCACTAGCGTTCTTGGTTACGTAACGTGCAACAGTTGCGATCGCAATACGCTACGTAAATAAGTAAAGGATGGAGGCGTGATAATATGTGTGTATGTATTACTCTAATACTAATTAGTATATATTTCATGGGTACAATCTATTGATTGACTGGACTGGTTGCAGCGCCTGTCTTACCACGACACGGAAAATCTTCTTCTGACCCTATCTTGAGCTCATAGGCCACTTAACTTTACTTAACTTAATCTAATATTGTGATGGATATCTATAAAATAAACCTTATCATAAGCTGTTGCTTATAAGCCTCATTTTTGTGACTGATTTATTCCAGTCGGCTTTGCTTGGTTAATTTAAGTTCATTTGTTTGTCTCATCGTTATTTTTATCTTTAGACTTTTTATTAATCTCCTTAATCTGTACTTTACTTGTGTAATTAGAATCAGTCTGCTCTGTTGTAACACTATATGTCGGAAGAACTCAAGCCCCTAAGACACAGATTTTACACCTAGCTTTTTTTATGTTAGAGAAAGAAAAAAAAGAAAGCTTCGCCCACAATTTCATCTGACCTATTGTTCAACTGAAGTTTCTCTCTTTGTAACGCACTAATGTATGTATGTACAAAAATAAATAAATTATCATTTAATTATTATTATTATTGATTGTTGTAGCTGACTGAAAGTTAAGTTAATTAGAAAAAATGTACACAAAAAAACCACATGCTCTTAAATCCGACCACACTGTGGAAATGGATGGAAACCCTTGCCAGATTTAATCGTCACACGAATACCGAGGGGTGCGAGTCGGGTACGGATGTGATCAAGAGCTGCGGTTCGTTTTTGGATCCGTCCGAGGAGAAGAGCAGTGCTTGGTCCGGTGCACCCTGGGTATCGGCTAATGATTTCCCGGCGGTCTCCGACGGATACCATTGACATTTGGCTAAGAGCCCGACATTTTTCGTCGGACAGTCGTGTTAAGACTTACTGTCCTTACGAGTAGCTGGCTCGCAGACAAACGCAGCACAACACATCTCGAAGCCGAAAGACATAAAATAGTTACTGATCTAGCATTTTTTCCTGTCCCACGGGAATCCCGGCAATAGGCGGGATATTTCTAGCTTGGGATCGGGGACAATAATCTACCCTCGTTCGGGAAATACAATAAGTGTGTATGTAACTGTTTTCGTGCATTTATCCTTGTCGTGTATTTGACGGATACGAGTCAAGTGAAAAGGCATCGGTAATAGATTTGAGAGATTAACCAGCTCTTATACAAAGTGTCTCTGATCTTATTCTGAAACTAGCTTCTGCTCGCGACTTCGTCTGAGTAGAATTATACATAACTAGCCTTCCGTCCGCAGCTTCGCCCGCGATAAATTAATTTTCCCGTAGGAAAAGGTAAAAAGTAGCCTATGTCACTCAGTGATAATGTAGTTTTCTAACGGCAAAAGAATTTTTGAAATCGGTCCAGTAGTTTCGGAGCCTATTCAATGCAAACAAACAAACAATCAAATGTTTCCTCTTTATAATATTAGTATAGATACCATTCCTCTTAAATCACTGAATCTTTTTAAAAACCCGCATCAAAATCCGTTGCGTAGTTTAAAACATCTAAGCATACGGACAGACAGCAGAAAGCGACTTTGTTTAGTATGTGATAATACAGCAGGCATCATCTCCAGGAACACTGCACACATCTGCGAAGCAATGCAATGGTGTGTGTGAAGTTACCAATCCGCAGTGGGCCCGCGTGGGAACTATAGCCCAAGCCCTCTCGTTCTGAGAGGCCTGTGCCCAGCAGTGGGATGTATTTAGGCTGTAGATGATTTCTGAAAAGATTTGCCGTCGTAGTTTTGGATTCAGAATCAAGTCAGCCCTTAGACGCCTGCCATACACTTTGAACATGGGCATATATTTATCACTATCAAACGAATCAAGAAATTTTATTTCTTGATTTTTATGTTTTACTTTTTCGGTTTTACCGTTAGAAATTAAATTTGATAGTACCTATCATTTGAAAAACAGCGCCTTCGCTCGTCCCTGGTGAGCAGTAGATGTTCCATGGGAGTTTGTGATTGTGTCGTACAGACACATCATTCAAACAGGTGACGCTTAGTGACAAAAAATCGCATAGTAACAAAAGGTCACGTGACAGTTAGTAACAGGTAGAAAAATTCGGAGACTACACACCTGCTATGGGCGGTGTAGGGGTATAGCACGCGTCACGGAATGACGAGGATCCGGGTTCGATTCCCGGCCATAGCTTTACTTTTCGGATTTTTCTATGTGTTCTAATTTTCACTGACATTTAGAAATATATTTATCAACCACTACAGTTGTCTACTCTACCCCGTAAGGGATAAAAACGTGATTTATGTGTGTGTGTGTGTGTTTTAATTTAATGTTTTGTCTCCAGTGCCCCCCAACAAGATCGACATATACGGCGTGGGCGAGCACGTGACCAACGGCACCATCCTGACGATGGTCTGCGTCGTGTCCGGCGCCCGGCCGGCCGCCGTGGTGCAGTGGTACAACGGTACCACGCTGCTGGACCCCACGAAGATAAAGGTAAGTTATATTACAATACTTGTGACCTACCCACAATCCATTTTGAAGTCATTGAGTACATAACCTAATACAGTGGAAAAGAGTTTCTCCATGCTGGTCTGGGAGCAAAGGAATAACATAGAATGTACCAGTTATAATTACACATAAACGGATAACTCGCGTATAAAAAGTCGAGTGATGCTCCAGGAAGAAGGACTACGTAATAGTCCGAAACATGTCGAGCATCACTCACTTTTTATACGTGAGTTATCCGTTTATCTCACGGTAGTTTCATGTTGAAAATGTACCAGTTATTTCTACTCGCGCGCTGATGGTAAAAGCCTATCGAGGGAATGGACAAAACTCGTGTTATAGGCGATGCTAGCAATCTATCAGTATCTTGATTCCACTTTCCACCTATACTATACGCCCAGAATCTTGCTAAATGTGGCCTTTAGTTCTTGTTACTTTAGGTACTCTCTACCCCGTAACGGATAAAGACGTAATTTATCCGTATGTAATAAAAGAAAGAAAGAAGATATTTATTCCTTTTTGCAAGACACACAAATATAAGAGAATATACACAATTTTATAGAAAAGAAACAAGAAAAAACACGGACTTGTAAAATAGATCATCAGCGTTTGTGTGTGTCTTCGCAAAAGTGAAACGGTCGCTGGCTCAGCATTACGCAGAGGTGTTAGACGTCTTGACAGAAACAATTTACAATACATACATATATCACGTCTTTATCCCTTACGGGGTAGACAGAGCCTAAGGTAACAAAACCTTAAGGCCACGCTTAGCATGATTAAGAGCGTCCCTTTCCACTTGGAAAGGGAAATCAAAATAGCAATTCCATCTATACGCCCTTAATCATGCTAAACGTGGCCTTAAGGTTTTGTTACCTTAGGCTTTGTCTACCCCGTAAGGGATAAAGACACACACACACACACAAAACAGTCTTTATCCCGTACGGAGTAGACAAAGCCTAAGGTAACAGGGACCTACAGGCCACATTTAGCAAGATTGTGGGGGTATAGGTGGAAAATGGAATCAAAATAGTGATGGGTTGCTAGCCGCATCGCCTATAACATGATTCCTAAGACATTCGCCCATTCTCTCGATGGCCTTTTACCATCAGCGCGGGATGAGAAACAACTGGTAAATTCTATGTTTTTTCTTAAAATTAATTGAAATTAAATAATTTTAAAATTTTCATAAAGCCTTCAACTTCAACTTCAAATGATTGAATCATCAAATTACACCCAGTTAAATGGGCCTTCGCCGGCCGTCCGCGAACAAATCTTCTTAAACGCGAGGTTATCTTCAAACTCTAATGTGAAATTCCTTCACTTAATTTAACTTAAAGACGGTCGCGAATTCGTCTTCATTAAGAGAGCTGCGTTTGAAGCCGGCAGCCGTAGAATGGTTGCTTCATTAAATAATAAAAAAAGAATGAAAAATATTTTAAACATACATACATACCGTCACGCCTCTTTCCCACAGGTGTAGGCAGAGACTACTTTATTCCACTTGCTACGGTCCTGACATATTTCTTTCGCTTCATCCACAGTCATCAATCTCTTCATACATGCTCGTCGGTTTCGGGTACTCCTGACCTGACCTTTTTCCAAGACTTCTCTTTGGTCTCGGAACGTCCGTCTAGGCCTTCCCCTCCCAACGTAACCATTCACACTCCCCATATAGATCTGTTTAGTTAGTCTACTTTCATCCATCCGCTCTACATGCCCACACCAACTAAGCATACTATATTTTAATAAAATATTTTATTCAGTAACTTAAATTAGAACAGCAGTATCTGTGCTGGCG
Source organism: Pandemis corylana (assembly GCA_949127965.1). Taxonomy (NCBI): domain Eukaryota; kingdom Metazoa; phylum Arthropoda; class Insecta; order Lepidoptera; family Tortricidae; genus Pandemis; species Pandemis corylana. The sequence continues at coordinate 8,812,468 of OX421876.1, forward strand.
CCTCTTTTTGAGTATACGAGATACTCGTGCTAAGAGAACACCGCTCTTCCACGTATTGTATCTTACGATTTAGATATGTGTAAGAATTTATTTTAAAAGCTCTAAAAAACTAAATAAAAGTCCAAGAAATCTATAAAATTAAAAACAATTTTAAGGGAACAGAAAATTTACAAAAATAAAATGAAACACAAACAAAAGTAGTATGTGTGCGTGTGTGTGTGTGAAATAATGGTTTAAGAACTTTACTCTCGTAAAGAAATTATAACACGAACTTACACGAGAACACAACTTAAGTAAGAAAAAAAGAAACGAGCATTTAGCACTTCGCAAATATTTGAATTAATAATTAACAAAAGCGGGTAGGTACATTCTGTTCTGTTAAACTGCGGAAGGTAGGACTGGCTGTGCTGCTCGCCAGCTGCTAGATGCGTGCTAACTAATGATTTGGTAGCGGTAATATCAACAGATGAGTTCTACAGTTACTTAAGATTAAATACACAAACCTAATAATAAATAAGCGTAAATAATCATAAGGCACGCTAAATCCTTACCCATACTTAAATCTATGTTGAAGGAGCACTATCTGTCATCTTGTGCATGAATCTTGTAGCTGGCTTTTTTAAGTATGTGTGTATGTGTCTATTTATATCTCCATTTATTGTAAATGTGTGTTTCATGTAAAATATATTATGTATTTCAGTACTTAGTATATTAACATATATTCTAAATTGCACCACCTGCTCAGATCTGTTCTGTTCTCCAGTCCATTATGGTTGCCTGGTAGAGATCGCTCTGTAGCGATAAGGCCGCCTATTGTTACCTTGTAATATTCTGTATACCGTTTTCTGTTTTGGTTGTTATATGTGGTGTTCAATAAAGAGTTATTGTATTGTATTGTATTGTATTGTAATCAAGTAGTGATTTGACCTGTGGCCTCCCAAGCACAGTGTGGTGGATTCGAATCCCGGCCTAGCTCTGATTTTTCCGGAATTTATGTGCGTAATTACATTTTGAACTTTGCCATGAGCTTTTCGGTGAAGGAACCTCCACACATCAGCGAAGCAGTTCCATGGTACTCTTACGGGTTTGATACTTGAATCAGCCGATTGAGAAAGACAGATAGACAAACCCGAATGGCATTCTAATAGCTCACGGACTGTGAGTGAGGTAAAAAAATACATACATACATAAATCACGTCTTTATCCCTTACGGGGTACAAGCCCACGCCACGTTGAGCATGATTGTGGGCGTAAAGATAGTCATGGGCTGCTAGCCGCATCGCCTATAACATGATTCCCCAGATTTTCGCCTATTCCCTCGATGGCCTTTTACCATTGCGCGGGAAGAGAAGCAACTGGTGCATTCTGTTTTTTCTTTATCCCAGACCAGCATGAAATAGATAAAAAAGTCATTATATTAGTCCACTGCTGGGCTTAGGCCTCCCCTAATGAGCGCCATAGCGCCCTGCCTTCAGCTTGACGCACCCAGCATCTGCCTGCAGTCTTTCGCAGATCGTCATCCCACCTGGCCGGAGGGCGTCCTACACCACGTTTACCGAGTCGCGGTCTCCACTCAAGAACACTTACCCAGCGGTTGTCGGGTCATCGCGAGGCGACGATAAAAAAGTGCTGTGACCTATTTAGTGAAAGGCGTGTGTGGCGGCCGGCGCCAGCGACCTCTCTCAAACTGAATCACGTAGAATAACGAATCCCCACCGGCTTCCTCGCGATAATCAAAGGAGGAACCTGACGCTCCGTATTTTGAATACGTGGCGATAATATTAATAAATATAATAATACAGTTCTTTACATAGTTCAAATCTTCTTCTTATTTGTGGCGCATCAAGTCGTTATAGCGACAACTTCGCCAATGTCAAAGTAACAAATATATAAAGAACTAGCCGACCCGGCGAACTTTGTTCCGCCTTAAATTTGAAAAAATCCTTTGTAAGTGCATCTTTATACTAATCAAGGAATAATGTGTAGGCATGCTAAATTTAATGTCTGTAGCTTTAGTAGTACAACATTTCGGAATTTTCCAATCCCGTGGGAAAATCGGGATAAAAAGTATCCTATGTCCGTCTCCTGGTTTTAAGCTACTTCCCTACCAATTTTCAGCCAAATCGGTTCAGCCGTTCTCGAGTTATAAATAGTGTAACTAACACGACTTTCTTTTATATATATAGAAGAAAGATAGAAAAAAGACATTTACTCCTTTTTGCAAGACACACAAATATAAGACAATATACACAATTTTATAGAAAATAAACAAGAAAAACGATCGCTGGCTCAGCATTACGCTGAGGTGTTAGACAACTGCAGCACTGATTTTCAGCCAGAACCGTTTGTGACTCACGAAACGATACACAGATAAAATATACTACATAATCCATAAACTTTTACGTAAACCAAGCAATAAATAAATAGAACCCGACTTATGTGTAACTAAAAAATACATAAATTAATTAATTATAATTAAAAATCTTGTGACGAAATGTCGGCAACGTTGTACGGTAATGATCAAAGACCCCCCCCCCCCCCCCTGTCGGGCTGATTTATTTATTTATTTATTTATTTATGATAACCAACGGTCAATGATATCCCTCAGAAACTGCCAGGAAATCATTAGCCGATGCCCAGGTTGCACCGGACCAAGCACTGCTCTTCCCCCCCACGGATCCAAAAACGAACCGCAGCTCTTGACCACACGTGGAGGTAACCCAACTCGCACCCCATAGTTCGAATCGGGAAGAACATTCATGGACAAGTTTAGTATGCGGTAGTTTTCAGTTACAAAAAACCGTCGAATGCGCTTGCTTAGAAGCAACACAAATACAAAACACCTAATACTATGAAAACATCTAATACTATGAAAATACCATGTCGTTTTAGCTGTCATTTTTAGTATGGATCTGACAGCGAGCGAACCTAAACTGAATCGGAATTGGATCGCATTAGGACGTCATGGTGACCCCCAGGGGACTTACAGTTTTGTCTCTTTCTTTCTTTCTATAAATGCTGTATAATGTTTATGAACCAGGCCTCCGATTTAAAATTTACCTATTCTCTTTATTTAACTAATTTCGTACAGTATTGATCCCCTCTAACTTTTCCATTAAAGTTAAAATACCCTTTCCCAATGAAAACATAACGAATCGAGTTAACAAACTTAGCGAGAATTAAAAATCAGCAAATTTGGTAACTTCTTAAAATATTAGAAACTCTAATTTGATCCGAAATCATTCGGATGGGGCTGATTACACAGTTCCGCAGTCTGCTAATATTTGAGGGGGCTATTCTGTGCCGCCCGTCAAATGTCGAATGGTAGCCAATCGACAATTTGGAAATCTTATCTGTAGAAATATCGCTGAGCAGTCTTAAGAAAAATCTTTAAAAACATTTAAAGAGGTATTTGGTTAAATTTACCCAACCTGCTGAAGTATAAAATTTTAAGGGACATTATTAAATGCATCTGTCAGTCTTTAAGTTTGCCTTTTATCAGTTCAAAAAACATCTGCACCAGATTTGCTTCCATTCCGTCCACAATGCGGAGGAAATTGAATTTTAAGCCAACTTTTCTCCACCAATAATGCCGTTTTTTCGCTCCATTGTTAACGAAGAGATTGTCCTAGTGCTTCGGACATTCGCAAATAAAGCATTGGAAAATCGAACCATTAATCTTGTCTAAAAACTGTGGTAAGCTTACTATACCACGTGCGTTCTCTGTCGCACTCTTGTATGCAAATGAAAGAGACAAAGGTCGGTGGGCGTAAACAATTTCACCTGAATGCTAGAGCAGGCATTACATGACAGTAAGTATATTCGTTTGTTCATGACACTAAGCAAAAGTCAACATTAAAAATATAACAGAAGGTATAACGCGTCCGCACCGTACGAGAGACAGATGTCGACTGAACTTTGGCAGCCATGTAAACCCGTCCGATACGTATTTGTGACTCATGTCGCTGACCAATCGCGTGCTGAGTTATCTGGTACTGACTTATCATGGACATGGTATAATAGGATGTCCTAGATTTTATTGCCAGTTGGGATTCCGAGAAACTCTACAGTTTGTAATTGTCTCGTAAAGACACATCATTCAAACCGACGACGCTTAGCGACATTCGCATAATAACAAGGTCACGTGACAGCTAGTAACAGATAGAAAAATTCGAAGGCTTACCCAGCTGCTATGGGTGGTGTAGGGGTATAGCACGCGTCGCGGAATGACGAGGATCCGGGTCCGATTCCCGGCCATAGCTTTACTTTTCGGATTTTTGTGTTACAATTTTTAGAGTCGTTTAGAAATTTTAAAATTAAAACATCTTCCACTAAATCGGACTATGATCGATTCTAAGCTAAAATTGGTGACAAATTATCGACCGGAACCAGAATAGCCCCCCGCCTAGGGCTGACCCCTCATATTAATTACATTACCAACGATTGTTATGCTTTCCCAAAGTTTTATCGTTCCGAATAGCTTTTAATGATCTTTGGTTTGCTAAAATGGTCTTTTGTCTGATGGGTGAAGGGACCGTTTTGATTTTTAGGGTTCCGTACCCCTGTAGGAAAAAAGGTACCGTTATAATCATAACTTCGTTGTCCGTCTGTCTATTTGTCAAGACTGTTTATCTCGGGAACACGTAAAGGTATTAAGTCGAAATTGATACCAAATACTGTCTTCATTTGCAATTAAAAGATACACTAATTAGAAAAGGTTTTTCCATACACATTGCTTTCATATCAAAGTGTATGGGATATTTACTTCCAATTGTCCCAGAAATTTGAAATTTAGTGTTAATATAGCTCTTGTGACTAATGGAATAAATCAAAAAATCTACTACTTTATATGTCTGTCTGTCAAAATAAAAAAAAAAACAAATCAAATGCAAAATTTGATTTATGCTAATTGACCGCCAAGGTCTCTTTTACACGTCTTTTTTTAAACTACCAGCGCATTCGGAAAAACAATCAAGACGAATGCGCCGCAAGAAACTTGGCAGAAAGTCATTTTTTCAAAATAAAATACTGTAAGAATACTTAAATTCTACTTAAATTAAGTACATTTATAAAAGGGATTTATAAGGTCCCCGAGCCTTATTATATTAGTCTATAGTAGAGATGTATAGTCTCTACTAGTCTCTAGTGTCTATGGAAGAAACCTAACACTCCCTCAAGTTGCTTAGGAGCTGGGCTCTCCTAACACTGGGCATACAATTTTTTTTTTCCTGCGAATAAAGTCAAAGCTAAATTTCAGCGTGGTCGTTTAAATATACATTTTCCTGGATCGCTGGACGATAGTATAATTCCGAAGTTAAGCCAAGACGACAGTGAGAAATGGTCGGATTAATTCATTTTTTTTGGCGAAAATAGAGGCTGCGCTGCAAAGATTATGCCTTCGCAGTATAGTTGGAGTTTCACGAATAAAATGCCCATTGGTTCATTGGCGTCTTCATCCCCCACGGGGTAGACAGAGCAAGGCAACAAGACCTTAAGGCCACGTTTAGCGTGATTGTGGGCGTGTGGAAAGGGGACTTAAAATAGTGATGGGGCGCTAGCCGCATCGCCTATAAGCATGATTTTCACCCATTCCCTCGATGGGCTTTTACCATCTGCGCGGGAGGAGAAGCAACTGGTACATTCCATGTTTTTTCTTTGCTCCCAGACCAGCATGTGGCTTTTGTACACATACACATACGCAAATCACGTCTTTATCCCCCACGGGGTAGACAGAGCAAGGCAACAAGACTGAGGTCAAGTTTAGCATGATTGTAGGCGTGTGGAAAGGGGACTTAAAATATTGATGGGTTGCTAGCCGCAACGCTTATAACGTGATTCCTAAGATTTTCACCCATACCCTCGATGGGCTTTTACTATATGCGTGGGAAGAGAAGCAACTGGTACATTCTGTGTATTTCCTATGACCAATATAATTTGTCATTGTTCTTGACCAAAACTCTTTTTGCTCAAAAGAATCCTTTCTGCGACTTAGAGAATTTTATTAAGAAAGAAACTCTGAAGAATTTCGAAACATCTTCCGCCCTTTAGCGGGCCTCTGAAAATTTCACCTTTTAAAGTTGCTGAATCGAGCGAATTCTTTTTGAACAATATTAAGGGAAGTCGCCGTCGAAATATAAAAATTCCCCGAGCAGTGTGACGTTTCATTTGTGAACATTATTGAATTTGACTTATTGGAGACTGGCTCTGGCTGGCTGCGAACAGGGGAAGCGGTGGAGTAGTCTCATTTATTGTTATAATTCTATTAATTTTGAATGGACGACTTTGGAAGTAATTAGGAAGTGGTCAAAGTCCATCGGAGGGGTAAATGGGAATGCTGTCAAAAGTATGTGGGACTGAGATGTCAGCCGAATCCGAAGGCAAAAGTCGACGACTGGTTTCCAAGCAACGGGTAACGCAAAGGCAGACCAAAAAGATGGCGGAACGATATGGAGTTTTTGAGCCTGACTGGGAAAGCCTTGCTAAATATAGAAATGGATGGAAATAGATAGACTTTTGCTTCATAGGCTGGATAAAAAAATATAGTTGTTCTTAATAGGCTTGAGTTTCTTTTTAGGTGTTAAGAAAGTATTGCTCGTTTTACTCACAAGTTCAATAAAATTGTCCATTGAACTTTCATTTGATGACCACGGGCAACTTAAAGCGTTTTGACATTACAGTTTACAGCATAACTGTGGTCTATTTTAATAAAAATTAACCACATACAGCAATTAAATTCTTCCATGCTGGTCTGGGAGCAAAGTAAAAACATAGAATATACCAGTTGCTTCTCTGCCCGCGCAGATGGTAAAAGGCCATCGAGGGAATGGGCGAAAATCATAGGAATCATGTTATAGGCGATGAGGCTAGCAACCCATCACTATTTTGATTTCATTTTTCACCTATACGCCCACAATCTTGCTAAATGTGGCCTGTAGGTATCTGTTAGCTAAGGCTCTGTCTACCCCGTAAGGGATAAAGACGTGATTTGTGTGTGTGTGTGTGTGTGTGTGTGTGTGTGTGTGTGTGCGCTAAAATCTCGTTCAAATGTATATATGTGTTTGGTACTGTTATACTAACATTATAAAGAGGTAAAGTTTGTGACGTTGTTGGGTAATTTCTGGATCTACTGAACTGATATAGCAAAATTCTTTTACCAATACAAAGCCACATTATTTGTGAGTGTCATAGGTTGTAATAAATTCTGCGTAAACAAAGACGCACATACACAAATCACGTCTTTATCCCTTACGGGGTAGACAGAGTCTAAGGTAACAGATACATACAGGCCACATTTAGCAAGATTGTGGGTGTATAGGTGAAAAATGAAATCAAAATAGTGATGGGTTGCTCGCCTCATTGCCTATAACATGATTCCTATGATTTTCGCCCATTCCCTCGATAGGCTTTCACCATCTGCGCTAGCTATTTAAAATAAAAATAAAAAAAAATTAAACAGTAGTGTTCGACTCTTTGCCATCTCTGTCCGTCCACTGCCGCCGGCAGGTGCGGCGACCGCGCAAATTCACCGGCCAGCCGGAATCGCAGCCGCTGCTGCCACAGCGCTGCCCGGCGTTATATTGGACGGAGTGGACCCTCTGGTGAAATTTTACTCTGTGACAAAAACTATTATTTTACGTAGGTACGCATAAAAGTAACGAATTACGTACCTTTCTAGTTTTTCGCCCGCGAATTCCGTATATGGCTATCCCGTGGGAACTACGCAATTTTCCGGGATAAATATAACTTATGTGTTATTACAGACCATAGTCTAGGAAACCGCAAATCCTTAGAATTTTCAACAAATGAGTCAATGCATTATATTATCCGGTTTAAGTTTCACCCTGTTTATATTTACCAAATTTCATTCAGATCTGTTCAGCTGTTTTAACGTGAAAGAGTAACAAACATTTATAATATTAGTAGGATATTCTAAGAGTATCGGCCATGTTTGATGCATTCATAATTTTTTCACGGCATCGTAGTCCGATAAATACTAAACAGAGTGAACCCTCTGAATTTATTTACTCTTTGCTGAAAATTGACTTCCTTCAAATGTTATTAGATATTGTATTAGAACAAGACTCAAAATACTTCGGTTAGCTGTTATAGGCGATGCTTTCCACGTATATGCCCACAATCATGCTAACCGTGGCCTTAAGTTCTTGTTACCATAGGCTCTGTCTACCCCGTAAGGGATGTATACGTGATTTGTGCATGTATGTATGAAATAAGTACTAACAGCTACATTTCCTGCTGCATCTGTATTCTGCTAACTAAAGCAGACGATAAAAAGCTCTGCTTCCATCAATTTGCGGGTGGTAGGGCCTTGTGCAAGGCCCGTCCGGATCGCTACCACCATCTTACTCGCTAATCCTGCCGCTAAGTAGCAGTGCCAGCACTGCTGTGTTCCGGTGTGGAGAGTAAGACAGCCGGGGAAATAACGGGCGCAAGAGGCATTTCATCTTAGTCCTCTAGGTTGGCAACGCATCTGCAATCCCTCCGGGGTTGCGGGCGTCTATGGGCAGTGGTTATTACTTACCATCAGGTGACCCACTTGCTCGTTTGCCTTCCTATTCATATAAAAAAAAAAAAAAAAAAAAAATTTAATTAAACTTTCCAACCAAAAAACGTCGAACACACAAACGTTCAAGACGTCCGATTTTTTTTCCCAATAAATCCTTTGACTCCGCCGATCTGAAAAATAAAGCTTTAAGCTTGTTTTGTGCCAGTTTTAAAGCTCTTAGTTAACTCGACAAAAGCTCGCAAATCGCTGGAAAGCTGTAACTTTGAAGAAATTAGCCGAGAGGGGAAACGCGGCACGTTTATTTTAGATCTTTTGAAGGGCGAAGCTTTTTTTAAATGAGCGGTTCTCTTCTGAGCTTTTTAAAACGTACCCTAAACTTTTAATTTAATTGAATCAGAATAATAATTTCCTTTGAAATCATCTTAAACCACCATCGCTTTTTATTTTTGTATGTAAAAAATGTATAAGTACATTATTATTATTTTTGTCAGTTTTATGTAATTTTATTTCACACAACTCGACGGGCGTCGGCACAAGACTGGCACAAAAAAAATTAAAATTAAGGTTATACATACATAGACACATAAATATCACGTCTCTATCCTTTACGGGGTAGACAGATCATGCTAAACGTGGTCATGGTCTTATTGCCTGTCTACCCCGTAAAATTAAGGGTATTTGTAGATTAAAAAAACATTTTATAGTAAACCCGTCATCACAAGAATGATTAAATTTTCTTGGATAAAAACGAATTGTCTGCAAAGTCGGTTTACGAACCATAGTTTTCCGTGATAACGTCATAAGGAAACATTCGAGCTCTGACGTCACGCGAGATCGTGCCTCTCTGTCGCTTGTTCCGCGCTCTCGCTTGCACTCTGACGTCACGCGGAACGTGACGCAATGAGTCACGCTTTTTCGTGAGTGTAGCCGGCGTTCATCGATTTATAAGACGTTATCACGTCAAAAGTATCTTCACTACATAGTATAAAACAAAGTCGCTTTCCGCTGTCTGTCTGTCCCTATGTTTACTTAAATCTTTAAAACTTCGCAACGGATTTTGATGCGGTTTTTTTAGCAGATAGTGTGATTCAAGAGGAAGTTTTATATGTAGAATTCTACGCAGACGAAGTCGCGGGCAGAAGCTAGTATAATATATCACTGAACCCTAAATGCGAGGAGGAAGAAAAATTCAAATAAGCGATGAAAATGCTGCGAAGACGGCTCTTTTGTTGCACGTTGCAATGTTATCACGATTAGTGATGCGATAGCACCAAGAAATTTTATCGATATCGATAATTTTTTATAGCCTTTTTTATAGCCATTTTGTTCGGCATGCGCTTGTGAGTTTACGTCTTGTACTTGTAAAAGTATTGTACTCGCCTCTATATGCTTAGTGTCCCTCTGTTGGGTAAAAGGTCATCTCTTCCCTCCGATATAAGTAAAACGTAGTTGTTCCAATGTGACATTTCATTCCATTCCACTAGCGCGACATTTAACAGTTCTAAAATAAAGTGACTCTCGTCATGTCACCGATGTCTGTGCTCCTCAAATGTACTATTACCAAAGTTATTTCGTATCCAGTTAATTATGTCCATTGAGCAGCAGTCCTGGTACTGCCGTGTTCAGGCTCAGAAACAAAGATGGCCGGAAATTAACAGCCACATGACGTGATTCTATCTCAGCTCCTCATCTTTAGGTTATTTAAGCAGCGGTAATCATCTGATAATACAGATGTCCACAACTGACAGGGCTCTCTGGCTGTCCATCAACCAACTTGTTCGTTTTCCACCCTGTTACATCCCTACTAATATTATAAATGTGACAGTAACTCTGTCTGTTTGATTTTCACGCTTTCACGTTTAAACTATAACCGATTTCGTTACAATTTGTTATAGAGATAGCTTCAAACCCGGGAAAGGACATAGGATAGTTTTTATCCCGAAAAATTGCCGCGGATGGTACGGCAACATCTAGTTAAAAAAAAAATCTGAACTATCGATAACTGACCTTGGTTTGTCCCCTCCCTAGCATTGTTTACGGACAACTCTTGCGCAATTATTTTAATAGAGGACATCTTGGGCACAGCGCCGCGTATTTCATCCTTTCATTTACTTAACGTTCTTCATTTGGGTACAAGTTATGAGAGCACAGAGCCTTTCGAAAAGTAGATACTTCAAAATATTGGTTGTCACTCTGCAATAGTTCAAGAGGGGCCACTCTGTCAATGTAGTCGTAAGCTAGCGTTATGGGAAAGAAAGACAGTGAAGGCGTTTTACACCTCCACTGAACTTTTTTTTTTGTTGTTTTGACTAGTAGATACTTTATACATCTCTACTATAGATTAATATAATTTAAGGATCGGGGACCTTATACATCCCTTTTATAAATGTATTTAAATTAAGTAGAATTTAAGTATCCTTACTGTATTTTATTTTGAAAAAATGACTTTCTGCCAAGTTTCTTGCGGCGCATTCTTCTTGGCAATGATGGTCTTTCCGAATGCGCTGGTAGTTTCAAAAAGACATGTAAAAGAGCCCTTGGCGGCCAATTTGTAAAAATAAATGTTCATTTTTATTTCAAAGAAAGAAAGAAAGAAGACATTTATTCCTTTTGGCCAGACACACAAATATAAGAGAATATACACAATTTTATAGAAAAAAACATAGACATGAAAAATAGATCATCAGCGTAACGTTGTGTGTGTCTTCGCAAAAGTGAAACGGTCGCTGGCTCAGCATTACGCATTATGCATGATGTATGGGAGTGCTAAGCTCCGAGTTACGACTGACTTCCTTTAGATTTGCTTGTCCATTACATACATAAATCACGTCTTAATCCCTTACAGGGCAGACACAGCCTAAGGTTCTTACCTTATTATACCTTTGATAAGGGCACGTATTGCTTGACTGTTGGCGTTTGGTTGGAAAATTCGTGACGGCTAGCCGCATCGCCTATAAGACGATTCCTTAGATTTTTGCCCATTCCCTCGCTTTTACGATATACGCGGGAAGAGAAGCAACTGGTACATTCTGTGTTTTTTCTGTTTGTTACTACATAGGCGTAAATCGCTGCCTCTTATAATTTGTACCACTTGGGAAAGCGTTTTAAATTAGAGAACATAATTGCTTTCCGCTGGCTCTGTTCTATGGGATACACGATTATCTGACACTTAAGTACTTTTCATGATTAAGAACGTTATTTACTTTTCTCGAACATTCTCGGAAATTTTCGCAATGTCGCGGGCAGGCGCTTATGTACAATAAAGAGTTATACATACATACATACTTAATGAGCTAGCTTGAAGAATCAGTATCACAACCCCAACTTACACAAGGTCCTACTAATATTATAAATGTGAAAGTTTGTGAGAATGGATGTGACGATGTGAGTGTGTATGTTTGTTCGTTCTTCACTCTGAAATGACTCAACGGATTTAGATAAAATTTGGAACAGAGATAGCTGGTACCCTAGATTAACACATAAGCTACTTTTTATCTCGGAAAATTGCACAATTCCCGCGGGATAGCGACAAACATGTCAAAGGTCGAAGCTGGCTAGAGTCGCGACGTTAATAATTATGGTAGAAAATACTATCAAAATCAATTCTTAAGTCTTATTCTACGCGGAGGAAGTCGCGAGCAGAAGCTAGTGTACAAATAAAGAGTTATACATACATACTTAATGAGCTAGCTTCAAGAATCAGTATCACAATACCTACACAAGAATGTTCAATATTATCAAATAACCGATGCTCCGTCTCGAGTGATATAAGAACTAGAACCGTCTTATTAAAACGGTTGCGTGACAGAATGAAAAATTGCTATCCACGACCTAATTTCGTCACCCATTAGACAAGGATGTGGGGGGAATGGAAGAGGGAGAGAGCGCGGTTTGAAGGACAAAGCGAGCGTGGTTAGGTTAGGTTATGTATGATTCAACGTGCAACCGCTCCTTGCGCAGACGAGGGGGGAAAAGGTGAATTCGGTGCTTGCACCGCTCACCCGATCCCTTGAGGTCAGCGGGAATGGTAACGGGGCATTACCTACCTGCGTTGCACGGTCTCATCGTCTAAGGGAAGGCGGGCCCAGCGTACGGGCCCTCTTCTTGGTGCGGTCCTGGCGGAAGCCGGGGCCACCGGGGGGGCTTTGTGGTGAAACCCTAGTGGCATCCCACAGCGTCCCAATCACACCGAATTGAGGCAGCTCCGGAGAGTTTTTAGTTCGGGTATAACCCTAAGCATCTCCGTGCCTAGGGCATTCATAAAGATGTCCTCTCCGTAAAAAAAGTTAGTTCTTAGATATCCGCCTAGATGGCGCGGTGATAAAACTAGGAATCTTTGTATCGATTTATTTAAAGGACTTCTTGAATAGACACCTTGGAAGACACACGCCGACAGCTCAGTTCATTAGTCATGTTCACTGCATCTGCTATACCCATTCATACACAAAGAAACACAAGCGTTGCCTCTCCCTGAGTCCAAGTGTGTTATTTAGAAGAATAAACGAGTCACGTATGCTTTCTTTTTTTTAACGTGTCAAAAATGCATAAGCATTTCCGTGCTCGGGGTAGCAACGGGGGTAAGACGGGCTCTCCAGCTCGCTACCTTCCCTAACGGACCCTACCGTCTAAAAACCGACACGTTCCCTCCTGGCCATGGACTGTTAGCATTATGGGTGCACTAGGTGTCACCGCGACGCCCACTGGCCGCCCCAGGATGAGGCAGATGGCAACGGCACTGTAGAGGGATCTTCTTCTTCTTATTTGTGGCATAGCGACGACAACTTCACCGATGTCAAAGTAACCAAAATATAATTATAAAATCTTGTGACAAAATGTCGGCAACGTTGTAAGAAAGAAAAGAAAGAAAGAAGACATTTATTCCTTTTTACAAGACACACAAATATAAGAGAATATACACAATTTTATTGAAAATAAACAAGGTAAAACAAAAAAAACATAGGCATGAAAAATAGATCATCAGCGTTGTGTGTCTTCGCAAAAGTGAAACGGTCGGTCGTTCGGTTGTACGGTAATGGTCAAAGACCCTGTCGGGCTCTTAGCCAACGGTCAATGATATCCCTCAGAAACTGCCAGGAAATCATTAGCCGATGCCCGTGGAGTGATCGGGATGGTTTCCTAACTCGGGCTGATCCAGGCTCCAAACTCTATGTAGGCGGTATTCTTGTGAGCAAAATTCAATTTTCCTTAGAGGGTGGGGTGTTTTAATTAGAACCACGCGCCGTGGATGGATGTCCTAGCCTCTATAAGACCTTCACTAAGTATACTAACCATACAATCCTAATCATCATCACTACATAGTATAAAACAAAGTCGCTTTCTCTGTCCCTATGTCCCTATGTCCCTATGTAAGCTTATATCTTCAAAACTACACAACGGATTTTGATGCGGTTTTTTTTAATAGATAGAGTGATTCAAGAGGAAGGTTTTTATGCATAATTCTACGCAGACGAAGTCGTGGGCAGAAGCTAGTGATATTATAAATGCGAAAGTTTGTGACGATGTGTATTGTTTTGTTCCTTCTTCACGCTGAAATGACTGGAGGGATTTTGATCAAATTTAGAACGGAGATAGCTGGTACCCTGGGTTTTTCAAGAAATTGCTTCTCCTCCCGCGCAGATGGTAAAAGCCCGAGGGATTGAGCGAAAATCTTAGGGTTCATGTTATAGGCGATGAGGCTAGGAACCCATCACTGTTTTGATTGACTGATTCCCCTTTCCATTCATACGCCCACAGTCATGCTAAACGTGGTCTTTAGGACTTATCACCTTAGGCTCTGTCTACCCCGTAAGGGATAAAGACGTGATTTATGTATATATGTATAACTGGTAACCTAGATTAAAACAGGCTACTTTTTTATCCCGGAAAATTGCATAGTTCCCGTGGGATAGCGAGGAACATGTCAAAGGTAGTAGCTGCCTAGAGTCGCGACGTTAATTTTGAGAATCTTTGAATCATACATTGATCAATGTTCGGCGGGACAAAATTTAACTTCGGGCTTCTACTAGAGCCTCGGTTGTAATGTATGTATGTATGTATGTATGTAAACTCTTGCAAGTTGAAATGGCCGTGGGCAGGGCACATAGCACGCAGGACGGATGACCGATGCGGTCGAAAGGTCCTCGTGTGGAGACCACGTACCGGCAAGCACAGCGTGGGACGTCCACCCACAAGGTGGACCGATGACCTCATTAAGATCGGAGGATCGCGCTGGATGCAGCCGCTTCCAACCGGTCTTATTGGAGGTCTAAAGGAGAGGCCTATGTCCAGCAGTGGACTTGTAATGGCTGAGATGATGATGATAATGTAAACTCTTTATTGCACATAAAAATTAAAAAGTACAGAAGTACACAGAAAATAGTACAAAGGCGAACTTATCCCTAAGAAGGGATCTCTTCCAGCTAACCCGATACAGAAAGGAATAGTTTACAAAGAAAGGCAAGCAGTCATTATTATGTAATTCCGTACTTACCGCCCTTAATACACAATGTACTTAAGTACAGTAATTGTTCGAGATGATGTGTATTTTCCCTGAAAAATATTTATTATTTATAGACCCCATGTTTGTTTTCGCTGACAGACAATGTATGTTCGGATGTTAAAGAAACAATGCGGCATTTTACTTTCGGGAATACTAAAGAAGGTATTGTAAAATATTTGCCTAAGGAAAAGTATGTTTTACATTTTTACCAGGAACCTCGGATTGGATATTATTAATAACATTCAACATCACAATACACAACTTGACAATAGTCGCTGACATGTGACAATTCGAATTACAAGGCGTAGTCGATATGAAGCTAACCGACGTAGATTCTGCAGGCTTATTACCTAACTCGCTCGCAATCGCCATCGTGTTCATTTTGACAGTTCTTGTATGAATGTGACAGCTAGCTGATTCCGATGCCAATTGTCAGCCCATACATGAACTGTCAAAATGAAGGCGATGGCGATTGCGAGCGAGTTAGGTAATAAGCTTTTGCTTTGCACTTTAAACAGAATTGTCATGTTCGTGAAATTGGCATGCTGGTGTGGGAGTAAAGAAAAAACAGAATTTACCAGTTACTTCTCTTCCCACGCAGATGGTAAAAGCCCATCGAGGTAGTGCGCAAAAGTCTTAGGAATCATGTTTTAGGCGATGCTAGCAACCTATCACTTTTTTGATTTCCCTTTCTACCTATACGCCCATAATCATGCTAAACGCGGCCTTAAGGTTTTGTTACCTTAGGTTTGGTTTACCCCGTAAGGGATAAAGACGTCATGTATAGGCGTATGTATATATAAATAGGCGCCAGATAACCTAGTGGTTAGAAAACTTGATTATAAAGCTTGAGGTCCCTCAGGGTCCGTGGTTCGATCCCCGGTCGGGCCAAATCGTGTATGAAATGTACAATTTTTTTTTAAATGAAGTAACCTCTTGGCGTTGTATAGGCACTTTGAACATTGTAGGATTACCAATGTAGGAAAACGTTTGTCCGACCACAATTAAAAAAAAACGAATAACAGTTACAAAGGAGTTCAAACAAAGTAATTTCTTCTTCTTATTTGTGCCGTATCAAGTCGTTATAGCGACGACAACTTCGCCAATGTCAAAGTAACAAAAAAAATCAAAAATCTTGTGACAAAATGTCGGCAACGTTGTACGGTAATGGTCAAAGACCCCCCTGTCGGGCTCCTAGCCAGCGGTCAATGATATCCCTCACAAACTGCCAGGAAATCATTAGCCGATGCCCAGGGTGCACCGGACCAATCACTGCTCTTCCCCCCGGACGGATCCAAAAACGAACCGCAGCTCTTGAGGTAACCCGACTCGTACCCCATCTACTCCAATGTTCCGGATTCTTTTTGAGACAGTATTTAAATGTCTACTCTAATCTGGATTCGAACCCGAGACCTCTACGTCCATAGTCAGCGTGATAAAATGTTTACTTGAAAGGCGCCGACCTGCCAACAAAACGGCCATTTAAATAGGACTTGTAATAAAAAATAATATTTTCGCGAACCAACGGACTTTGTTCTAATTATGAGAGGTCTAAATTAATTACCAGGATAAATAATGAGGACGTCATTAAGACTACCTGTCAGGGGTGCCGTGGAACAGGGAAAAATACTTGGTATTATCTACGAGTAAAAATACTCGATAGTTTGCGGGTATTTTAGGCTCAAAGAAGTCACTGGTCAATTGTAGTTGAAGCATGCTGACTTAGGCATAAAGAAGTGGACAATTGTAGTCGAGGTATACTGACTTGTTTCGGAGCAATTTGGTTCTTAGTCGAGGTGTTTTCATAAGGATTGAATCGGAATAAAATTGTATATTAATATACATTTACAATATTTAAAGACTCTTGGTTTCCCTAACAAATATCACAAAAGGGACAAAAGAGAAACTGAAAGTGTTCGTACAAAACTGTTGCAACAATCAGATATTTTACGACAAAAATGTAATTATGTAGAAAGTAAACCCAACATTTAATTTCTGCTTTCTATTCTATCATATAAATCGGCATAATAAAGAACTAGATACTGGAATAAGCATTAATACTACCTAGTATTTATACCTGTTCCAGTACTCAACATGTAATATCGCATCTCTAACTCCGGTTTGGTCTTTAGAGAATTATTCTAAAATTTAAGTCAACGGTAAAAGTTTATACGTGATTAAAAGCTGGGCTTTGGCTTTTCGATACGAATTTTCGTAAAGTTTACAAAATATACATAAAAATATAGTTCTAAAGTTTTAAGTACGTATACTATAACATATAACAGAATGCACCAGTTGCTTTTCTTCCCGCGCAGATGGTAAAAGCCCATTTAGAGAATGGGTGATAATCTTAGGAAACCCATCGCTATTTTGATTCCCCTTTCCAGTATACGCCCACAATCATGCTAATTGTGGCCTTTAGCTCTTGTTAATTTAGGCTCTGTCAATCTCGTAGGGGATTGATTTATTGGCCCAACATTGCCATAACTGGTTAAAAGACAATCAGTTTTAGTAAATACAAATGCAAATAGTTTATCCACAACTATGCATTGCAGATGAATTACGAGCCAATATAGACAGGCTTACTCTCGCCGCCGGAACATAGCAGCGCAAGCACTGCTTAGCGGCAGGTTTGGCGTATAAGATGATAGCTGTCCGGACGAACCATACTTTGTACGGAACCTTAAAAACCCTTATTCCACCTGAAAAGTCTAGTTGCATAATTTTCCAGACTGCAAAAAACAATCGACACGAAACAGAAAATATCCTTAACGTCCAGTCTGCTGGTAATCGTATTAACAGTAGGGATGGGACACTATATCGATGAAAATAATATATCGATCATTTTTAAATGCGTATTATAAAAATATTTTTAGACACCGTAGGCCGGGTGACTTTGATCATTTTGAGGTTACTTTGATAGTTTTACAATACAATACAATACAATAACTCTTTATTGAACACCACATATAACAACCAAAACAGAAAAAGGTATACAGAATATTACAAGGTAACAATAGGCGGCCTTATCGCTACAGAGCGATCTCTACCAGGCAACCATAATGGACTGGAGAACAGAACAGATCTGAGCAGGTGGTGCAATTTAGAATATATATTAATATACTAAGTAATGAAATACATAATATATTATACATTAAAATTGCTAGAAAATCGATAATTTCCACCACACCAAAAGACATCGATTGGAAGCAGTAACGCAAAGAAGAATTAATGATTTTGTCATTATAACTACTTTTGGGTATAAGTCCACCTTTGTTTACCTATGCTCTTATATTCGTGTGTCTTGCAAATACGAATAAATGTCTTCTTTCTTTCATTGTGCATGTGTCATTAAAGCGGATAAATGAATCATTATTACCATAAATTATCGTCGTAAAACCGCACCAGAACCTTATAACTGTCGCTTTGAAAATGTCACCAAAACTCCGCCGTTTCCTTTCACCTGCCAATAAATTTAAAAGAAAATAAATACAACTGATAGCAGTTTGGCGTCCGTCCAACATCCAAGTAACGAACTGCCAAAAATTTATCGATAAATTTACGACACCTCGCCACGGTTAGCTTTTACTGTAGTTCGTATAAATCAACTATAGCTTTTGCCCGCGACTTCTTCCGCGCTGATAACATCAGAGTGGCATGCCCCCTCCATCCTCTCGTGTCTTCAATTATGTATGTAAACTTTTTACTGTGCAAAATAAACATGAGACAAATACAATTGACAAAGGCGTACTTATCGTGTATGAACGGAGATTATATTAGGGATGGAGTGAGTTTAAAAATTGCAAGTACTGAGAGCCACAGTGCATAACTTTACCGAATATAATACAGCATACACTCGGAAAACCTATCAGACAATTATTGACTCCTAATTTGTATTGTAGGTATTTAATTATGTCCGTGCCTTACGGTAGTTTTCCTTCAAATGTAAGCATATCAAGCAGTTCATCGATACGTTATTTCCCATCGCTAGCGCCTTCGCAAACTTTTCCAAGTGAAATTCCGCCCAATTAATTCGTTTTCACGAATTCAAAAATCCAACACTCGTAATCCGCGCTTATAACTCTTGGTCTACATCTGTCGTGAAATATTAAAAAGTAAAAAAGGAAGATGGCGGATTCCCGCCTTTTCACCGTTGTTCGAATTTCGGCATTAATTGATGTCTCTATCGAGCTATAAATGCTGGTGGATTTGCCACAATACGGACGGTGTTTTTAGAGATCCTTCGGCTCTTCCCTGAAGTCGAAAGTGGACGTGCAAAATTACATCAATCACATAAGTTCAAACATTAACAATACACCACAGCATTCCTGATTAATAATCTTGATTAAACAATGTTTGCTTATGTTTAGACTTGCTAGACAAAATTAAATCTCAATTTCAGATAAGAAAAGATAACTTCTTTTTCAATATATGGCCCCATCGATCGATGCGATGATTTCGCCAATGTCAAAGTAATAAATACAGTATTCAAAAATCTTAGCCAACGGATAACGATGTCCCTCAGAATCTGCCAGGAAATCATTAACCGATGCCCAGGGTGCAACGGACCAAGCACTGCTCTTCCCCTCAGACGAATCCAAAAACGAACCGCAGCTCTTGACCACACGCGGAGGTAACCCGATTCGCACCCCTTTAACCCTGGTTTAGTGACAGTTCGAGATCCTGGGGGCACGGCAGTGCCCCGCCAAGACGAATAAAAAGGAAGCGAGCACTACCTTTTCTCGAACCGTTTCGTCGTATTTTCAAACCCTTATAACATCTTTATGTAATTTTTCCGGACGATCTTTTTGTGAATTCTTTGTAACAATGTAATAATGGACAATTGTAATAATGGAAATATATTTTATTAACATTGAAACTTATTCATTATGTATAATTTTGGTAAACTATTTTAATATCAATGATCTATTTAATTTTAATAATTTAATTCTGTAGATTAGTATAAGAAAATGTTTGCATGCCAATATTCTGGTTAGACATGTCAATGCACTGTACACTATTTTTTAAGACACAATTTTTTACTTACCATGTCTAAAGCAAAATAAATTTCATTTCATTTCATTTCATTTCATCGTCCCAGTTGGCATCAGAGAGCCTAAATTAATTTATTTGCAAGACAACCTAATAAAGGAAGACAACGTGAGCAGCAATCAACTTATTTTATACCGTTTTAAAATTGGTTGAATGATCATAATTTCTTTGACGTTTCGAAAGAGGTTATTGAAAAAAATTGAACCAAAATCTTAAAGAACGCATCACGCTTGGCCACTCCTTCGCAGGCCTCATGGATTAATTAGACATTTCTTTTTAAAAATGGCCGCCTTTTATCGCTGCGTTCCGTTTCATCTTATTTGAACGTAAATTACCAGCTAATGAATACTAAAATTGTAAGTTCAGTTACTAATTAAGATAAATGGGAATATATTTTGATGATTTTGTTTTTGTTTCATGTCTGAACGAGCAGCAAATGGCGGTTGAAATGGTAAGTTTAATAGTATTATAAGATTAGCATTTAGTTTTTTCTTTCCATGCCTTCAACCGCGTAGCCTAGCGGTTGGAGAATCTGACTACAATCTTGAGGTCCCGGGTTCGATCCCCGGTCGAGCAGATGTTCTGGATCAAAAATACGAATGTGTTCTTGAGTCTTGGATCTAGACACGCCGCCGCAAGTCAGCCAAGTTCAAAAACGAACTGGTCGAACCATTTCGAGCTACTTTTGACCCCTTTATTATTTATTTAAGTAATACGAATTTTTCAATACACTATCTTAGAATTAATCTAAAATACTTCGGAAGGTGGTGATATAGTTTGATTGAATTCACATTTCTAAGCGACACTGAAAATTAGAACACAGAGAAATCCGAAAAGTAAAGCTATGGTCGGCAATCGAACCCGGATCCTCGTCATTCCGTGACGCGTGCTATACCCCTACACCGCCCATAGCAGGTGGGTAAGCCTTTGAATGTTTCTATCTGTTACTAGCTGTCACGTGACTTTGTTACTATGCGATTTTTTGTCGCCAAGCGTCATCTGTTTGATGATGTGTCTGTACGACACAATTACAAAATACACATGAATACATGTAAAATGGGTTTAATGCGATTTGAACTGATCGAGTGTTGCCATACATACTTCCGTATATTTGTCAGCTTGTTTGTTTAGTGTTTTCCACTGGCGTTCGTGTCGCCACAGTGTATGTGTATTTTATATGTTTAGTTTTTTAATTTTATCTGGGTCCTACTGAAAAACAGCGTTGCGGCTTGCCGCAACATTATGGTAAGTGGGGCCCATTTTACACCATATCGGTACTATTCCTAAGGATATTGTATTTCTTCCTATTATTTATCTACGTGTATCGAATGTGTGTACAGAAATGTCGATGTTCAAAGTGAACGACGTCAAAGATGTGACAACTTTAAACAGAAACGATGAAAAACCTTTACTTTCATTTGTTTAAAAATATCCAACTAGTTTGTGAGTATGTTTGGATGTTTGTTACTCTTTCATGCCAAAACGGCTGGATAGATCTGGATGACACTTGGAACATACATAGATTATAGTCTGGAATAACACATAGGCTACTTTTAATCCCGGAAAATTGCGTAATTCCTGCGGGATAGCGATAAATGAATTCTATGCAGACGAAGTTGCGGGCAACAGCTAGTTCTAAATAAATTTTAAGACACTTTGTATACTTTTTTATCCAGAGCACAAACAAAACTTATTATTCTTACACAATTATTCTAACTTTAATCCCCAGAATTCGTACAATTTCTAGCATCTGTAAACATATCCTACTTCCTACTAATATTATAAGCGCGAAAGTTTGTAAGTATGAATGGATGGGATGGATGGATGTTTGTTACTCTTTCACGCCAGAACGGCTGGACAGATCTGGATGAAATTTGGAACATAGATAGACCTATACCTATTGACCTATAGTCTGGAATAACACATAAGCTTTTATCCCGGAAAATTGCGTAATTCTTGCGGGATAGCGATAAACGAGCTAGTTTTCCCATAACATTGTCCATCAAAAAAAATCCACACAGAACCAGAAGTAACTTCAAAAAGTTATTTTAAAGCATATTTCTCAATTTAGACAAACATAGTTTCACTGTCGGCAGTGAGTTATCGCCAGCTATAAATAACATTCTAACTTTAAACTTTGTTGGAAGATTTATTTCAGTAAAAAATACTTCGAAGAATGCATAAATGCCTTCTTGTTAGTAAGGTTTCCTTATATTGCTTAAATTCATCATCATATCAATATGAATATGGATAAAGAAGATCTTGTTTGTCTTCTTGAAGATGCTTTCTTCCATGCTGGTCTGGGAGTAAAGAAAAAACAGAATTTACCAGTTGCTTCTCTTCCCGCGCACATGGTAAAAGCCCATCGAGAGAATGCGCGGAAGTCTTAGGAATCATGTTATAGGCGATGCAACCCATCACTATTTTGATTCCCCTTTCCAGCTATAGGCCTTAATCATGCCAAACGTGGCCTTAAGGTCTTACCTTGGGCTCTGTCTACCCCGTAAGGGATAAAGACGTGATATATGTATGTACGTATAAAGAAAATTTCCGCTCCTGGACATAGGTTTTCCAGTAGCAGTGTTAGTGTGACATTGCTGTCACAAAATAATGTCAAATACTATGAGAACAGTTGCCGTTTTATTTCTGTATAACTTTTCCATCTTTCCAAGCTGGTCTGGAAAAGAATGTACCAGTTGCTTATCTACCCGCGCGGATGGTAAAAACCCATAGAGGGTATAGGTGAAAATCAGGTTATAGGCGATGTGGCTAGAATGTACCTATTTTATTTTGAAAAAAGAAAGAAAAGAATACTTTTTGCCAAGTTTCTTGCGGCGCATTCTCTTTGGCAATGATGTGTAAAAGAGCTCTTGGCCGCCAATTTGAAAAAAATAATTTGGTATTTTTTTTTAATGTTTTTTGTTCATTGAAATGGACTTCCGCGAAGTAGGTATCGCCTGATAAAATAAAATATCAAAATAATATTACGATTTTCAACTTAAAAACAAAATATCCAACTGCATACGTTTAAACACCTTTTTCGTTCTCACACATGTTAAAATACCTACGTGTCGTTTTTCGTGGGTTCCGTGTAGAGGGGTCTCACCTGAATAAATTCCCGTGTTGTTTTCCTTCCCCGTGAAACTTGGAATTTAAAATTCAAATTGGTAAAAGTTTCCAAACTCGCCGATGAGTGTGGAATAATATTTAGACGGTGATACGTCATATTCGTGCAACGACGTGTGTGTTACATACACCCACATACATACACAAATCACGTCTTTATCCCTTACGGGGTAGACAGAACCTGAGGTAACAAGACCCACAGGCCACGTTTAGCAAGATTGTGAGCGTATAGGTGGAAAATGGAATCAAAATAGTGATGGGTTGCTAGCCGCATCGTCTATAACATGATTCCTAAGACTTCCGCGCATTCTCTCGATGGGCTTTTACCATCTGCGCGGGATGAGAAGCAACTGGTACATTCTATGTTTTACATACACACATAAATAACGTCTTTACCGCTTGCAGGGTAGACTGAGCCTAAAGTAACAAGAGCTAAAGACCACGTTTAGCATAATTGTGGCGGCGCCTATAACATGATTCCTAAGATATCTTCAGCTGAAGAGAAGCAACTGGTACATTATATATGCTATTTATTTGCTCCTAGAGCAGAGTGGAAGTAATTCACGGTATACCACAGGGTATAGTTTGCTTATGTGATGATGCCTACTTGATAGATAGTTAACCCAGTGGTTTTCCATGAGTATGTAGAGGTATCACTGACGTCAAATACGCAGACGAAGCCGCGGGAAAAGTTAGTTAGTACTAATAATAGACATTTGTGACAGCTCTCTACCTATTTCAGATTGAAAGATACAGCCAGATACAGAGAGATAGATAGTACCTATCATTTGAAAAACAGCGCCTTCTCTCGTCCCTGGTGAGCAGATGTTCCACGGGAGTTTGTAATTGTGTACAGACACATCATTCAAACAGATGATGCTTGGCGACAAAAAATCGCATAGTAACAAGGTCACGTGACAGCTAGTAACAGATAGAAAAACTCGATTCCCGGCCATAGCTTTACTTTTCGGATTTTTCTGCGTTCTAATTTTCAGTGTTGTTTAGAGAGCCAGTCAAACAGACGGACAGACAACAGTCTTTTGTTACCACTACAACAAAATGGTAATCCTAATAACCCCTTAACCTAAACACATACACACAAACAACACCAAACAACAAACATACACCAAATTAAACGCACAGAGAGCCATGAAGCGGGCAATGTTGGGCATCTCACTTCTTGACCACATCCCCAATTCCGAAATTCAGAAACGGACTAGAGTTGTTGATGTCGAAACTAGGATAACACAGCTGAAGTGGCGATGGGCGGGGCACTTGGCAAGACGGAACGACGACAGATGGTCGAAGGCGGTCACAGAGTGGTGGCCAAGACTGGGTCGAAGGTCAGTGGGCAGACCATCAGCCCGTTGGTCAGATGTCATCTGTCATTCGGCTGGAAAACTGTGAATGAGACTGGCACGGGACCGGGCAAAGTGGCGCGAAAATCAAGAGGCCTTTACTCAGCAGTGGGTGGATGTGGGCTGATTAGATAGATAGATAATAACCCCTTTGCTCTTCAAAGCTTGCATCTTAAAATATTCAGTACCTAATACGCGCTAACAATTACCAAATTTCACCCCCTAACTTGGCCCTTGAAATTTCATTACTCTGTCAACTTTGCCTAACGTGCATGTATTAAATAAATTGCCTTATATTAAACAATACACACGTACCGAACTTGGCCCTGTTATTTTCTATGCATATCTAATTAACGGTGATTTACATTGCTAATACTTGGCCAAAGTTTACGAGTTAGGGCGATGGAAGTGAACAGTTGAACACGTGAGTTATCGAGGCGTAACGATAATATAACTTGCTTACCGTATATAATGTTAGGGAAATATTTATGTTTAACAAACTGTTGCTAGGGACTCCGTTCGCAATTTGACTATCGCTATCCCGCGGGAACGAATCCGGGGTAAGAACTATACTATCCGGGGAACGCTGACACTGAAACTAGATCTATACCAAATTGCAACTAAATTTTAAGCGTGAAAAAGTGACAACGTAAAAAATACAGAGTTGTTCAGTCAAAGCACGCCAACCACCCAATAAGGTATTCCAGATTAAAGACGCAGCTTAGCTAGCACGAGAGCGAGCGAGATAGACTACCCGTCTTTTTCTTACCGTTCATTCCAGAAAGAGATGGATATCCTATCTCGCGCGAGAGCTGTGTCGCGCGCAAGACAGACTACCTGTCTGTTTCTCACCGTTCGTTCCAGAAAGAGATGGGCGTCTATCTCGCACGAGAGCTGTGTCGCGCGTAAGACAGACTACCTGTCTGTTTCTCACCGTTCGTTCCAGAAAGAGATGGGCGTCTATCTCGCGCGAGAGCTGTGTCGCGCGCAAGACAGACTACCCGTCTGTTTCTCACCGTTCGTTCCAGAAAGAGATGGGCGTCTATCTCGCGCGAGAGCTGTGTCGCGCGCAAGACAGACTATCCGTCTGTTTCTTACTGTTCGTTCTAGAAAGAGATGGGTACCTAATCTATTTCGCGCGCAACACAGCTCTCGCGTGCTCTAGTACTAGCCGTGCTGTGTTTAATGGCATCTCCTCAAGATTTTATTTTCAAATCGATAGACTTATCAGTCTGGCATTTATATCGTCCGCAAATTCTATACTCTATAGGGTACCTTCCAGCCACTTTACATCTCTAGGGTAAACTTTCAAAGACACTGTCGGTTCCCGGCACCCTAGGGGGGGAATTAAAATTTTACGGCCGGCCCGAGCCAGACCTATCACTGTCTATTATACCCTATTACGTAATGTAATAAATTTGAAAAAAATCTTGCGAACTTCTGTTCGAGAGTTTGAGCGAGCGTTTAGGATGATGGGATTTTTTTAATATTAAACTTACGCGTTTGATAATAGCTTTAGATCTAGATTCAAGGGATAAGCTTAGCTTAAGATAAAAGGAGCAGCGGACAAATGCGCGTTAGATTCGCTTACTGCAGGTTCTGTACGTACAAAGCCACTAAACCTATGAAAATGAAGAAAAAATCAGTTAAACTCTAAAACTTCACCCGCTCAGAATTAGGTTAATATAGCCTATGTTCATCAAGGACAATGTAGGATTCTAATGGTGAAATTTTTTTCAAATCGGTCCAGTACTTTCGGAGCCTTCTCTTAACATTAGTGTAGATAGGACAAGATCACTTGCGTATTAACGGTCCAATCACTGGTACTTCCTCAAGGTGAGCTTGGACGGGAAGTCAAGCGGGAACTGACATCACTCAAAGACCTGCCCCACCGGGACTCCATGGCGACATCGCCAGTTACCATGGTCAAACGTGTGTAGCACGCGTGGTAGATTACCCGTTAAGACGACATCGAATATAAGTTTGTCCCTTTCGGTGTTGAGACTCTTCGTCCGTGGGGTCCTAGTGCCATTAGCCTCTTCAAAAATATTTTTGAAGAGGCTAATTGACGCTACGGGCGACCTCAAAGTTGGCAGCTTCCTTGGACAGCGTTATAGTATTGCTGTCCAAAGGGAAATGCGGCCAGCATCTGCGGTACTATGCCATGGGACCGCTTCTTTTTTTAATTAAGTTTTAGTTTCATTTATTTGTTTCTATTTGTAGTCTTATGTTTATATTGTTTATTCCATTTCCTAATCTTAACCTGCCTTAATTTCAGAGGGACACGACATTCGAGACGACAGCCAACCTCTCGTTCACGGTCAGCAGGTTTGAGGACAACTGCAAGTTCCACTGTCAAGCTGTCAACGACGTCATCAAGGAGAACAAGGACCCTCCCTTCACTAGGACCAAGGAGCTTGAGGTTTGGTGTAAGTAAACTCTTCTTCGTCGTCACACTCTTGGCATGGTCGTGGTCTTCATATCAGGATTGATGTAAAGCTTCACCATACATCGCCGTTTCTTTATCTTATTGGTAGTCTTGCTTCTAAGCAATAAGACCGCCTTGCCTACCTTGTCTTTTTATTTCTGTAATGTTACTGTACTGATTTCTGATGTTTGATAAAGAATGTTTATATTGTATTATCAACTTTTGCTTCCAGATCCTCCAGAAGTCACCGTGTCTCCGTCCAACATCACCGTTATCCAGGATTCCACTATCCTCCTCAACTGCTCCTACAGGAGCAACCCGTCACATCTCAAGAACGTCATCTGGTAAGTGACAGATAGAGGCATTCACTAATTTGTTAAATAAAACGTTCGCCTTTGCTACGGCGATTGCTGCACTTTAATTGGTTGGCACAAGGTTAACTAGGATACTAAAGTTGAGCTAGAAGATATTAAAATAGGTATTGATAATGAACATGTAGTCGTTGTGTGGTATAATGAAATAAATGTAATTGTAACAAATAAAATAGCTTTTTTCCTTATAAAGGATAAAATAAATAGCTATCTCAAAGTAAGTAGCTAGCACAGTATAATTGGGACATCATAAAAGTAAGAAAAGAAGGTCTTTCGAAATAATCGAAACTACTCGCATCGTTACTAACTTACAATCGAAAGGTGAACCATATAATTATTAGCAAAAAGTATTTTCTAAGACTAATAAACCTAGAAATTGGGGCAAAGCTTTGAGCTTTTAAAATAATTATTGTAGCTAACTAGCCACCTAAAAAATCTTTATGTGCCTATCTTGTTGACCTTTATCACCTCTTCGAATTTCAGGTACAAAAACGGTGAAGAGGTCAAAGTTGGTCCTCCCCACTACAACCTCGGAACCAGTAGCCAGCCCTCACTGATCATCATCAATGTCACTGGCCAGGACACAGGCAACTACACCTGCCAGCTCGTCAACGACGTCGGAAATGGCACTAGCCCGACCAGCATCAGCGTTAACGTCCTGTGTAAGATCATTTATGCCAATTACAGTTGGATCGTCATCACTACCATCGTTATCGTCAATGGCGATGGCGACGAAGGGGCACTTGCTGCGATAGCATTAGCACCAATGTGCTATGTAAGGTCTTTACCATTTGTATTTTCATTATCTTTATTTGTTTTATTAGCCAGCATATTACCCTTACACTTTTCAAATTATGAATAACGTCAAAGACCTTCTGCAGTAAAAAATCTTCGTTTAGGGTTAAACATGGGCAATGTTTAAAGCGCCTAGCTGTCAAAACACGAATAAAGCTGAGCTGCAAATATAAACTAGGTAAAACTTTTTTCCAGACAAGCCCTCCGTCCGACTAGTAATGAGTGAAAAAAGTCCTCTCAACGAGGTAGACCACAAGAACGTGACCCTCACCTGCGAGGTGGCTGACGGGAACCCTCGGATCCTGGACGAAGTCACCTGGTATCTGGATGGGGAGGTGCTGAAGAAACTGCCGGAATGCAACAACGAGACTGACAGTAAGTTGGCGTTATTACAAAGACGCTGACAGCAAATTTTAGGCTTTGCACCCCTAGTAAAGTAAAGAAACCCCTAATAAAAATGAAATCGAAGACCGACCGCTTAAATGAGTCCTCGCCCGCGTGGTGCAGGGGCGCGGAGTGGGACGACCGCGGAGTGGGAGAGAGATGCGGGCGGCAGGGACACTACCCGCCCACACCGAGAGAGGGCCCCTTTGTCGTCCTACCCCGCGCCCCTGTGCTGCAAGGGCACAGAGGCGCACTCATTTAAGCAGTCGGTCTATAGGGATTACGAGACATTTTCGTAGCATTAATTTATCCAAGGGTCCGCGGACCTCAGATTAAGGAACACTACGCTAGACGTGTCTTTGAATGACAGCGTTGCGGCCAGAGAGCGTTTACTAAAATTTGGTGCACTTGCGATTAAGTGTTATTTTGCCTATAGTGTTATTTGGGGTTTAATTTCAAGCTTCTCCAATATCTGATCTGATCATCGTTTGGGACTTTTACCTCTAGGCCTTCTGCTTTTTCCCAGAACAATCTTGATATTGACACGTTCTGTTAGTAATTTATTTAATGTCATAAACTTATTATAATTCCAGAAGCCTTATGTGATGAAGTGGATCCATCGATGCTGCTGCTTCAGGATACTACTAGAAGCTTCCACGGGAACTACTCCTGCCGCGGTAGGAACACAGCAGGCGAGGGGGAGGAGAGCCCTAAGACCGAGCTCATTGTCAACTGTAAGTCAATAAGAATTATTTGATTCACATCTATTGAGACGTAATAATCATCGTTTTCAGGATCAGCATTGTCATTATAAGAATCCTTATTATTACTTTCATCATTAATATCATAATAGTCTTTATCATCCGCATCTTGATGATTATCAAGTTTCACAATCATTATCACCTTCACTTCATTTGAAAATCGGTACATGTGTGCTGGGTGGAATTTGTTGATGGTGACTTGATGGTAGTAGGTACGGTATTATAGCAGGTGCCTTCAATTTTTTTCAACGATGATTTCCTTCGCCAAAAACCTCGTTCTGATTTGAATAACTTTACTTCGCTATCTCCGCGATATAGTGAAGTCAAGTCGTGGAAAATGTTACGTATATTAGGGTAGAGTGTGTATGCGGTATGTGTGTGTCACGTTATGTTTTTCTCATTACCTGTAAAAGTAATGGGTTTTATGTTTAAAAATACATATGTAATTACAGGGATTGGGGTTTCAAACCAAGGCCTTTACCTACAATGTTTTTTTTTTTCAGATCCTCCTGGACCAGCGAAGCTGGTATACTCCCCTTGGCGCGTAGTGAAGGGGAAGTCCCTCATCCTGACTTGCAGCATCGAGGAGTTGGGCAGACCGGAGACCAATAGGTAACCAGAGGACTCCATAGCTCGCTAGTATACTTGGAACCGTTGCATCATCCTGTCTGCCTTCTGCCTGCTGATAAGCATCTTTTGCTGACAAAAGTATAATTTTCAATTGATTCTTCTTCATTAAACAAACTTTTATTTTCTTTCTCTTTCATTTTAACCCACTTCCAGTGATTGGGTTGACGTGAAATTTGGCATGAATTTAGCACCTTTAAATAAATCTAGTGATAATAAAATAATTTTGAAGTGCAATTCCGCTGACACTGCCAGTATTGTCTCCGTAGGAGGGAACTCTTCAACCGATGATCTGATGGACTGGAAATTTGGTATACATATGCAAAATAGACGGTGCATTGCCCAGTCAACAAAAAGTAGAGGCAGCAAAAAATTTTAGGTTACATAATTTATTGTTAATTTCCATCTATAATCTATCTTGCTTGTTCAGGTTCCGTTGGCATCGTGGTGGTCGCGTGGTCGCAGACATAGTCTCCGCGAACTGGACCATAGACCCGATCAGCCTGGACCATAGGACCAACTTCTCCTGCCGTGGCTCTAACTCAGGAGGCGAAGGAGAACCGGCGACCACTTTTATCAACGTGCTTGGTGAGTCCACTTAGAACCTGTGGCCTTATTGTCTTATATCTCTCACTACTACCCTCACCTTTTATCGTTAGCTAGAAAGGAAGGGTGAAAGAGGTTGTGATTCCAAGTACGTTAGACAATAAGCCCTCTATTTGACTGAGCGTCGGTTGCAAAATTGGAAAAAAGTTTTTTCCTAAAGAACAACCAGCCTTTTTATATTTTTTAATCTACATCCATATCCTAACTTCCCTGCAGTATGTTCAGGAACGATTAGCAAATGGCTTACATTAAGAAACCTGTATCTGTGGTTGTATTATAATGTTTACATTAGAGTATCAATATCGATACTCTAATTGCATTCAAACTTCGAACATCTTAAATAACAAAATCTCTCTGTCTATCGGTTGTCTTAGAATTAAAGAAAAAATATAAATGTCAGTCGTTTCATTTCTTATGCAGATGATGATTATTTAATTACTTTCACAGCACCTCCGAGCTTCAAGTACGCAATGAATCATTACAGTGGAGCATTGTACAAGTCACAGGTCAGTATGATTTACGTTTGGTCGTAACTAGTTTATTATGTACTTATCGATATTTTCTTTTTTTATTTTAAATGAAGCGTTTTCCGAAAAAAAGTCCACGTGATCACTTTTTCCAGAATTTAAAACTATTTTGTGTATTTCTTACTCAGAATAATTTACCCTATTGATCGTTATACAAGAAAAAGTGTGTCCCACAATTTACATTCCAGTTCGTAACTTTTTTTCCTATAGGTTTGTATGGAACGTGACGAACAGGAAAAAAAATCATAGTAAAATCTGGGACACATTTTTTCTTATATGAGAATCTATAGGGTAAACGGTTCTGAGGAAGAAAATGCATGATTTTTTAATTGCTTTAATTTATGTAACAGAAAAAATAGTTTCTTTTCAAATAACTGTAAATCTAACCGAGATATAAGTTATCAGAAATTTGTCTCTCTCTTTCCTCAAAAACAGAATTTAGTATAAAGTTTGTTTTAGTTTAAAGTCGGCCTAGTGTTTTTTGAAGTCACTTGACATTTGGGATCCGACTTTCTAATCGCTGTCTAATTAGTACCTTGAAATGCTTAAATTTTTCTTTTATTTTGACCGAAATTACTTTTAATTTCACTTTTTGTCATTACTTTGACGATATTTTCATATTTTGTTCAAAAATGTGATGAAAAATCATGCACATTCTCTGTTAGCTTACAATAAAGTCTCGTTTATTTGTTTTACATTGTTTAAAATAATCTAATTACACAGCCCTGTGCCCAGCATTGGGACGTAGATAGGCTGGAGATGACGATGACGATGATGATGGCGATGATGATGGTGATGATGATGATGATGATGAATGTAATGTTCCAGCTGATATCCCTCTCCTGCACTGTAGAGTGCGCTCCGAGATGCAGCGTGCAGTGGCTCAAGGACGGCCAAGTCATTGACCCCGCCAAAACTGACAGATACTACGTCAAAGAAGAACAGATCGCGGCACAGGTCAACAGAAACGACTTTGAGGCCACTGAAAGTACCCTGGTAAGTAGCTGAGGCTAGTTGCCATTTTTTCCAACAACCCAACCAACACAACAGATACAAAAACACAGCAACACACTGCAGCACAGCACAGCAGCAGCTAGTAACAGATAGAAAAATTTGAAAGCTTACTCATCTGCTATGGGTGGTGTAGGAGTATAGCACGCGTCACGGAATGATGAGATCCCGCCAACTCCCTCTGATCCGCCTCTGATCCGCTATTCGGTGGAACTCAATCGATATTGATAGTCCTTCGATTCAGATTCTTTCGGCAGACATGTCCCGACAAGTCCCATCACACCAGTCTCGCCTGCTCGGTTTAGCTAAAAAATCAGTTCAATAAATTAGCTTGATTTTTTTTTACACTTTCGTGAATTCATACATCTGAAACAAAAAATACGAAGGCTAGTACAAGTACACATTGAATAATTTATCTATCCCCGTCCATGCTGGTCTGGAAGCAAAGAAAAAGCGTAGAATGTACCAGTTCCTTCTCTTCCTGCACAAATGGTGAAAGCCCGTCGAGGGAACTGGCAAAAATCTTAGGAATCATGTTATATAGGCGATACGGCTAGCAACCCATCACTCCTAGTAAACGTTGCCTTTAGGTCTTGTAAGGGATATAGACGTGATTTATGTGTGTATTATATGTATTTATCTATCTCTACTCATGAGTGGCCTGTCATGTTGCAGTATTGGAACATGTCGGCGTGGGCTGGTGGCGTGTTGGATCGCACGGCGGATACTGCCAGTTACACGTGCCGCTCCTCAAGAAACGACGCCGGACCCCCTGTCAACAGCACCACCAAGTTTGCTGTCGAATGTGAGTCTTCTCCAGCCTATATCCACAGCTGTAAGCCTCAGAATAAGCGGGCTCTGGTTATAGTTCCCACGCGGGCCCAGTGCGGGGAAACTTCACACAGTGTAGCGCCTCTAGACCCAGTCGTCGACTGCATGAAATCGACGCACGAGTAGCTAGCGCTAGTGATGTCACAATGCTGTACATCGCGCCAACGAAGTTTCATAACGCGGATGCATACATGTGTACAACATCCAACTCACTTCGAAGGGTCCCCATCTAGAAAGAGGCGGGTAGTCTATCTCGCGCGCTCTTGTGCTAGCTGGACTGGAGAGAGATCTCTCTATCGTGTCATCTCACACACACACACCATTGAATTGCTTTGGTCATTATAATTATCTTACGACATGTTACAACTTGTTCACAAAGTATTTTGTGATTTATTTCAGATGAGCCCGAAAATATCACGGTTACTCCAAGCACAGTGGCGGTCACAGAAGGGAACATACCCGAGAAGGTCGTATGCTCAGCGAGGTAAGAAAATATATGTGTAACCTGCGACTCTATCTGTACAGTATTGTCATGAAATTTAACTAAAACACATAAAATTTTCGACACATTATTATCTATCATTGAGGACAGTGCCATCTCTCGTCCCTGGTGAGCACTTGTTCCACGGTAGTTTTTAATTGTGTCATAGTGACACATTATTCAAACAGATGGCGCTTGGCGACCAACTTCGCATAGTAATGACTTTACAGTCGGAATACATGGTTTTAGGTACAATCTTTGCTTAGTTTGGGACTAGATCAATCGGTGTTAATTTTCCTAAGATATTTAATTATTTATTATTATCATTCCTTATCTCATGTAGGTACTAAATTAGCCCATTTCGTTTTGTTGTTCCACAGAGGGTTCCCAATGCCTTCCTATTCGTGGCGGCGCGGGAACACAAGCAAAGCAGCGGGGAAGGAGCACAGCAACAACTCTCTCGTGCTGTCTTCTTCTAACACACTGTTGTTGGGACCGGTGCAGAGAAAAGACGGAGGGCATTACTTGTGCGAGGCATACAATAGACACGGATCGGTGTATACTACAGCCTTTTTGGATGTTAGGTGTAAGTAAATAAATTTTTAACCAACTTAAAAACAAGGAAGATTCTCAATTCGGTTGTATTTTTTTTATGTTCGTTGCCACAGAACTCCGTCAGTTGTGGACCTATTAGGTTTTTTTTTCTGTTGGATAGGGAATACTTTCAGTTTGATCCCGATACCACCAAACCAGGATCTGATGATGCGATCTTGAAGAAACTCAAGGAACTCATCAAACCTTATAGGCATAGCGATAGCCATTTATGTGTATTTTGATGTAACTAATGCTTTTGCCTTCGGAAAGCACTATTTAATGAATTGGAACTGATTATGAAGACCACAGATGGTCATCGGATTCAATAAGTAATTCAGGGATTGCGATTTGATTACTATAAAATGCTTGGTAAGCACGTCATACTCATACTCCTAAAACATTATTTAAAAAATTCCATATTCAACGAGGGAATACTGCCAGTTTTTTATGCACTATGACACGGGGGCCTTTTTTTAATTAAATTGGGTTTAATTCGTATGGTATATCGTATCTAGGGTTAATGTAAGATAAGGTTTCATGTAGGTACTGATTTCTCTTGCCAGTTGTTCCTGAGTGCGGCATTAAACAGGCAGAACTTAATGGAGAGCAAGTTCTGATTTGCACAGCACACGCCAATCCTAGCGAGGTAATAATTAATTCATGTAAATATTTTTATTAGTAATCCCTACTAAGATTATAAATCTAAAAGTAATTCTATGTCCACCTGTCTGTTGGTTACGTCGAAACCACTGAACCGATTTTAATGAAATTTGGTACAGATATAATTTCAGCTACGGGAAAGGACATAGTATAGTTTTTGTCCCGGAAAATTGCATAGTTCCCGCGGGAAGCAGTAAACGAATTCTGCCTAGACGGTGTTGAGAGAGAGAGAGAGAGAGAGAGAGAGAAACATTTATTTTCATTTGTGTTGCGAGCAACAGCTACAACACAATACGGTGTTACACATACTAGGAAAGGTTCATCATCCCTAATAGAATATCCACATTTCGAAATACTTTTCCCAGGTGTCTTTCTCGTGGAAGCTCAAAAATGACAATGACAGCCTCACCGACGAGAAGATCTGGCAGCAGGACAGCCAGAGCTACCTCCGCCTGAGTACAAGCGTCGAGGTGTACAGGACATACCTATGTTACGCCAACAACTCTGTTGGACTCTCGAGGGCCTGTGAACGGGATGTCATGGGTACGTAGACTTTTGATTGGCTGCTGATCTTTGATGATATCGACACCTCCTAAGTATACTGAGGCAACTGCAAAATCTTGATTTTACAGGAGAGCCGTGCAAAGGTAAAATCATTTGTAACTTTTTAATCTTTAAAGTCAATTCCATAAAACTTTGGATTCGCTGGAACAAAAGTACCTCTTTTCAGACTACATATATGGAATTCTGAAATTAATGTTAGTTTTTGAGAAAATGGTAGATACACTAGTGTACGCGTATTTTACATGTTTTGATTTGTGGTATACTGAGGCAACTACCCCTTGATCCAGTATACACCGTACTAAGTTAATTGTTATTTTTTTCTATTTTTCATTTAATAATTAGATAAATATGTTACATAAATCCATACTGTTTAAAAATAAATACTTAGCTCATGCTCAAATGCCCTTTATCATTATTTGGTCGACATATTAGTCACTTGCACCAGTATACGCTTAAATTAAGGTCGCTTACACCTGTATACTGTTAAACATATTTAATGTTTTGCTGATTAAAACGGGAAATTATATATATATTTTTATTAATGATAATAGAAAAAAGTTTTTTTTTAATGAACAAACGTAAATTTCAAATAAAATCTGTTTCTATTATGTTCGTAAATCTTTTAATCATAGTTCCATCATTCCTAAAAGTAACTTATTCAACAACCACAGTTTGAGCAATATTCGTTTTAGTTTAAAAATCAACATAAATCTATCCAAAATAGTCTTCTTTTCTTAATTATTGAGACTGTACTATTAAGTACCTATAAAAAATATAAAAACTTAAGTCGCTTCTTCTAAAGGTTCGATTTATCATTAGCAAGGATTCATTCCTTATTTTTAACGCGTTAGTAGGATTTATCATTGCACCTTTATTCATAACTTCTAAAATTAAAAAAATATTTATTTAAAAATTACAATATGAGGGATTACTAATGTTTGGCAAAGAATGTTCCCCAAAGCATCACATCGCAAATTTTGTTTCCCAAATTTTTATTTGGCAAAAATTCAATTGTCGAAACTACTTATCGCAATATTTTTCATTTAATATCAAAATCACAATTACGAGTAAGTGCCTTTATTCCGAATTGACAAGGTACTATTTCCTTTAGTCATCGTTTTTTGTGATCAATCTGTTATAAAATTCAGTGTGTTGCGATGGTATTATATTATACCACAATTGTGGAGGGCAAAACCGTAACCGGATTGTATTTCTTATGTACATGTATGTACGCTTGTTGGAAGTACATAACAATGACCTCATAATTGGCTTAAGAAACATTAAAGTAGCGTACCACGAACGTTTGCCAATTGACAAACAAAAATTTAAAGATCTTAAGATCATTAATGATAACTATAATAGATAACTAGAATAGAATAACATTAATGAATTTGATAATATCAATGTATAGCTTTAATGTATTTAATTAATTTGAAGGCATGTTTTGACGTTATATTACAATCCTAGATTTAGATATTAACTACTATTGTGTGCCCTTGCAGACTGACTTAGAACAACGTTACCATCTTCATATGTATGTACATGACTTGACAATGAATAAATAAATAAATCTTTGTCGAAGTGGTATTATACCATCTCAACACACTGAATTTTACAACAGGTTGGTCACAAAAAACGATGACTAAAGAAAAATAATAGTACCTTGTCAATTTGGAATAAAGGCTTTTACTCATAATTGTGATTTTGATATAAAATGATAAATATTCTAGTAACATTATAATTAAGAGAGAAACGATTAAGACCGTTTTTTTTAATTTGTATCAATTTTTTAAGGTCAGTTGAATAACTTGTCAAGAAAAGCTTCATTTTGCAAGGTTACAAGTATAATAATCATTAATTTTACGGAAATCACAGTGCATTAGAAAATAAGTGGTTGTATCTTAAACAAAATAATTTAATTTCTATCGTAAAAGGTATATTTGACGTACGCCGCGTCGTTGGTCTCTCGCGTATACTGAGGCAACGTCAGGTTACACCACGCTTGTGCCGCCCCTCCACAATATCTGTACCGCGTACAGTGGTGCAAGCGACTTGCCTCAGTATACAACGTACTGATTTACAAAATTGTGTTGTATACATTTATATACGTCACTTTATTTTCGAAACAAACAGGAATTTTACCATGAAATTTTTGTGGCAAGTAGATATTAGTATTTTAGTCAAAATTATGTAAAAAACCGAAAATGTCAAAATGGTCACTTGCCTCAGTATACTTAGGAGGTGTCGATATGTCGAAGACTTTGGTTCTCTGTCGAATCACTTTGTTCCGAATTCGATCCTTCAGAGAAACTCCGAGCATAGCTCGTTCGATAGTTCTCTGAGGGACTTTGAATTTGTGGACCAGCCCAACTTGACTGTCCACGTCTTGGCACAGTATGTCGTGACGTGTGTAAAATGACGGAATACTGGCGTAGCTCCGATTGTTTTTGATATTTTTCAGCATTTTATAATTGTGATAATAATAACAAGATTTCTTATGCTTGTTGTTCATAAAACTTATAAACGGATAATGGCTAACATTTATTAAGAAACTTCTTATTATAAGTCTGCCTTATAATAAGTTCGTGTCTTATTACAACTTAAATATAATATATAACAGCGTTAAATAAATCTCATTTGTAAATATTAAATTGGAATCTAAATAATATGAATAAATCATGACTGAAACTAAGACGGTTTAACGTTTGCCATAACATATTATTATATTTTCTAGCCAACCTGGAAAGTTACAGTGAGTACTGTGTTTAGATGTAGCGTAAAGCTTACTTAAAATAAAAGCCTTCACAGACCATGAGTTCTGACTTATATCCGTAGAAAAATAACTTCTGCGTTGTCTATAAAGTACTGTAAATAAGTCTATACAGTTAATAAATCAGTAGAAAGTTCGTCTATAAGATTTCAAGAGTACCCTCAGCTTCTTCAAGATCTCGTCATCAGATCCTGATTCGGTGGTAATGGGACCAAACTGGAAGTATTCCCTATCCAACAAAAAAAAAACCAAATCGGTCAACAACTGACGGAGTTCTGAGGGTACAAACATAAAAATTCGAGAACAAAACTTTAACAAGTACAGACTTTCAAAATAGTGACTGAGATGTCTATGGTGAGCAACGCCGAGCAGAACTGACACTACACACCGACTGACAAATTGTCAGTGACAATGACTGTGACTGTAAACTTGTATTATGTCTAAAATAAATCAGAACTCATGATCAAAACCGGTGAACGCTTATTGGTTTAATTCGCAGCTTCGCAACTTATTTTAGTAAATTGTTAATTTTTTAACGCATTGGCTCCGTGTATTTGAAAAAAAAACAAATCTACTTAAACAATTGTAACAGCACATTTATTTTCAATTGGCAACACTGTTTAAATTAAACAATTGGCTTACTAACGAAGATCCGAATTATTTAAAACGATTTATTCGTTACTGATGATCAAATAAGTCGTTATAAGTCTATGAGACTGACTTAAAACATTTATGAGCAGGTACGCAAGTATGGTGGAAAGATCGTCAGCAGCTCATACTGATTGGATGCATCGCTCTTGCCGTCCTCGTCATCACCGTGATACTCTGCATCATCATCATCTGCATTTGCAGGCGGATGAGGGCGAAATCCAAATGTAAGTGGTTGTTATAAGCCATAAGTCTCTTGTAAATACTTATTGCTTATGTGTTTTTGAAGTGAATCTTTGGCTATTATCATGCGATTTAATATTTTAATGTTCATTGTCGTTTGTTAAATGTTAATATTTCACTGTTTTGTCTGTTTTTAATGGTACGATCTTATTTTAAAAAAGAATCGCTCATTTAAAGCCGTTGTATCAAGCATGTTCTGTAATCAAACTTTTTCAACCGTTTACTAAGTAATGTAAGTGATTTTCAATATTGTTTGCAATTTGTTAACTAAATTTGTTTTCTTTTCTTGGACGCTGCCTACTAAACCACACTTAACACGACTAAAAATAATTCGAAACGATGTAGACAATAATCCAGTGGAGTTAGAAGAGAGAGAAAAGTAAGTTTTATTTTGTTTCCGTTTTAATTTTATTAGATCCATAGTTGAGAATGATTCGTTTAGATTAATTATCAAATTCTTTACGTTAGCTATTGACTGAACTTTAATTTATGTTTTAAATAGGAAGTATTAATAGTTGTTTTAGTCTTATATGGAGTCAATGTATTAAAAATGACTTATTTGTTTCATTTGTGTAAATTCAAAGTTAGTCTTTATCTACATTGACTTCAATTAATTCCAATTTAAAAAGATCCTTTCTGTGCCTTAGTTACCCTTATGAGCAGTTTTGTCAAGCATATTTTAAAGTCTTAGCTTTTTAGATATTTATTTGTTTAAATTTATAGAGATTATGTTACCTCGGTGATGGTTCTGTCAATATAATTTGATTTTAATCATAGTCAGAAAAAAATAAAAAACATTCTTCAAGTTTAGGTTTTATAGTTTGTCCTTTTTTTTATAGACGACTTATTTTTTATTAGCAATAAATGTTCAAATGATAATTTTCAGCGACGCCCTTGGTCCGAGCAGATTCTTGGCACACATTGTCAATGCCACCCTCAAGGTCACCTCTTGTGGTGCCCATGCAGAGGTACTAGGCCTCCGAAAGGTCAAGGGCAAGCACCAAGGTCATTGAGTTTGAGTTTGTGCCTGTAAATGCTTGGACCAACGGCTAGTTTTGATTTTTTCTAACTTTTTTTCTAGCCTAGGAATTGAATGACTTTTTTTAAGTAGATGAGCACCTTTTCTTTTAACACGGAGTGAGATTTCATATTTGTATATATTTTGGCTAAATATCTTATTGTTGCCTAGGTTCCTAACAGCACTAACTCCAGATGTTCTCAGACTGACTACAATTAATACCTCAGGTATATTTACTAACAATTATAAAGTTTTCTATATAGATGGGGAATGCTTTCTTTTTTCACGCTGTTTTGTATATGAAATAGATAAAAGTCACGGTAAATAGAATCAACGTAAATAAAATTGTTTTCACAACAGACTCTTATTTCTTTACTAATGACTTATACGCGTAAAGTTATGACTTATCCATCACACCTGAATAAGTCAGTAGCTTAACTGAATGTTGGTATCTTATAAACCTGTAACTTAAACAACATTCAAATAAGTCTATCATAAGAAATAAAAGCCTACTAACTTAAGAGTGGTTTTGTATGGTTTCAAATGTGTGATTTTCCTACAGTAGTAAACAAAGTTTTTGTAGAATCAGAGTTTTTTATAGTTTTTCCAATCGCTGCATGTAAAGCAGAGTGGAAAGCATTCTTCTAGCTTATTATTTCACGGACTCAATATATTTGTAATATTTTTATGTATTTTATTATGTCCAAACTGTATTCATCACGTTAGGGTTTATAGGTAGGAGTTTTTTTATTGGTTTTTTGCATGCCTCTAATTTTTTGTTTTCATTTTTTACCCAGCCCTGACGGAAGCTGTATTAATGAGATGTCAATTGCTCAATCAATCATATCTCAAGCATTACCTGCTTTATCACCTCGTCTTAATCTAACATTCAGTCCAAAAACATCAGATAGAACAAGATTAGTTGATCACCAAAGCTATCCCGAAGCTAACAAAAGCAGAGAATCTCATTCGAGTAGCTTACAAGCCAATCTATCGCAACTAGAAGCAACAATCAATGCTAATAAGTCACCAACCAGAGATAATGAAGCTAATGAACAGCAAACACCAAAGCCTGAACCAAGAGTACATAGTGATAAAGTACAAACAGTAGTGACACCTAGCAAATGGCCGTTGAAACCTGGCGTGCTAGTTCATGTTAATTCTAATCATACACTAAGCCCTAAAAATCAAGCAAGAATAGCTGCCAATGTAACTAACACAAATGAGAAAGAAGAAGAAGCTACTCTAGGCCTTCTTGAAAGAAACAAAAGCAAAACTGAAGATGAATCGCCGAGTAAATCAGAATATTCTAAAAAGAATGGTAAACCTAGAAGACACACGCAAGGCGTAGTGAGTGGGATCTTTAAGAATCTAAGGAAAAAGAGTGATAATGATTCCGATGACGACAGCGGTAAATATAAGAAGATAAATAAGACTAACAAAAGGGCTGTGTCTCTAGTTAATTTAAACAAGCCGGGATATAGCTTGCCGAAGAGCAAAATAAGGTCGTTCTTTCAAAGTGAAACGCCTAATGTCATTGTTACTGAAGGAGGTAGTTGTCACACTAAGTTTCATTTTTCATTTGTTATTGATAAACAAGATACCATGAAGTCGTTGGCGGTTTCAACATTTTACTAACCACTTACTACCAATATAATTTTACTTACTATTCAATCAATAGGTTCTAGTCATAATATAATATTAATAGCAATAAACACTGACGACTAATTGGTAACTTTTAACTTAGTAAAAAAAAATCATAATCATCCCTTACTTGTAATTTCTCCTTAATTATATTAAATAGTTTATTATCATCATTAATCAACTTCACGCCAGTATCTTTAACATTCCCACCAAAATCAATAATTTAAATGACACTTGACAAAAACAAATTCCCATTCTTTTACTTTGCGATTTTCTTGTTTTCGTCGATTGCGCTTGCATGTAGTTTGTTTTTGCATGTTTTAGTTGTGTCGTTTAAGAGGCCTGATAGAATAGCTGCCAATATAAAACCCTTGAACGAGGATAATTCTAAATGCACGAGAAAAAGGAAAGCCACAGGAGACAGTAAGTTTGGCACCATCTTTAACATTATCTACTATTGTAATTAAGGTAAATGTAGCAAAGTGTAAATGTTAGGGCAATGTATCACCCAAAAAGATTAGACACTGGTTTATGTTCGCATTTTTCCTTGAAACATATAAATTGCGAACGTGGTGCCAGAATACCTTCTAATATCTCTTAAAGCTTCTAACAGAGTTTCGTTTCTAATTTTTTATCATTTTCATGATACGATGTACCATTACTACAAATACTGGCATGATTTATTGTATCAATAATGCTTTCCTATATTATGAAACACCTTGCCTTGACCACTCGAATATGTTTTTGTTTCTGATCGTAAAGTTTATCAAACTCCGTTTAGTTACTTCAACATAAATATGTAGAGTATCTATAAAATTATCATTAATACCTAACATCCTTGTTAATACTAGGCAAACAAATATCAACTATTGTGAATCATAATCATCTTTTACTAAATCAATAACGTGCTCTTAGATTTTATATCCACTATTGGTTTTATTTACACTAAATTCACTTTTCGAAAATCTCAATTTGAATCTTCTTGTATATTTCCAAATACTATTCTCTCGCCAAAGTTTATTTCAGATCTCAATGTGTATTAAATTAAAAAAAAATGTTTTAACCTTATTATATTTTATGACACAAATTCGTAATTTTTACATTTTATCTCCAGGCCCACCTACGAATGGCATAGATAATGCAGCGAACGGCAACCTTGGAGCGGACAGTCCCGGATTATACGAGAATCTTCCGTTCCATGGGCTACAACAAGCACCCAACAAGGTAAATAATGTAATAGTTAGTGATACTAAGTAAAGCATTATGTTGACGATTCCTGTCATTTTAACAATAACGACGAAGAGATCGATTGAAATAATTAAAAAATTTAAATGTTATGAAACTACTCATAATTCTTTCACCTTTAATGTTTAACAATAAACGCGTATTAATTTACATTTTTCTTCAGTGGTCATATTATTTTGATCGATTTCAATTGGTGTAATAAATCGAGTTCCATTAACATCGTTTAATTGTTTTTTTTTCGCTTCGCCTACTGATTTGCTAATTTTTTGTTTCATTCATTTCATGTTCGTTTGCATGTGCAGCCGGTACAGGCTATACAACCTCGAATCGATACTTCAAAAACGGCTAAAGGGATAGAGGCTTTACAAAAACAACTGACTACAAATCCGTCGTTTACACCAAGAATAGTATGTCCTCCATTTGTACAAAACATACCGTATCCAATGACAACGCCATCCAATTCTCAGTATCAATACGGAATACCGTTACTATCACCCATCCAACAGATGTACCCACTTCATCAAACAGTACTGCTAAATCATTATCTGCCACCAATGCAGTCCTCATTTCTAAAACAATTCCCAACAATCGATGAAGAAGTCTTAGAGGCAGATACGAAGAAATTTTCATCACTGAATACTAGAAATCCAAGAAGGCTGCCGCAATTTCAATCAATGCGCACAGTTAGAAAAAGAAACATTGAGAGATTTTATCCTAATACTGAGTATGGGGAGAATTTTACAGAAATCAATAATAATAAAGGCAATCGCAATAACGCTGATAGTAATGAACACGAGAATATTATATACGCCAATTTTCCTTCGCTGTTAAATGTACAATCTGATATAAGTGGCGTTGAAGAGTTTGAAAATTTAACTGACTCAATACAAGTTTATGAAGAGAGAAATGATGCAAACGTATCAACTAATACACTTAGACCGGTACCAGCTCCGAGAACGAAGTTATCGCCAATGTCGTCACCAGAC
The DNA here is from genome assembly GCA_949127965.1 of Pandemis corylana. Taxonomy (NCBI): domain Eukaryota; kingdom Metazoa; phylum Arthropoda; class Insecta; order Lepidoptera; family Tortricidae; genus Pandemis; species Pandemis corylana. Next base: position 8,856,221 of record OX421876.1, read on the forward strand.
AAGAGTGACCATGTGTATGTAAATTTATCAATGCCTTTGATAAACACCAAGTTTTCTTCGTTCGATGTAGTTGATGCGCCTATACGGCCTACTAAATCTGCTGAGGATGTATCAAAGAAAATAAATGAAGCTAAAAATACTGAAAGACTGAAATTAGCTATAAATAATGTTACAAATGAAAATGGTGATAGTGATGATGAAGGAAATAATGAGAATCCGGATGATAAAAAAGATTTATCGAAACCTAATATCATTGGAGCGACTCCTAAAAGGAACACCTCCATAATACTCCCTTCTACCTCTTTAGTTAGATCTGCAGTGAGTAAGCTGAATGATCAAGGTATGAACAAAATTGGACTACCAAAAAAGCAAGTGATATCGCCAAATAAGACACTACAAATACCAAAATTAACTGAAAAACCGATACCAAAGAGAAATCTAATTAGGCGTAGTAACTCGGTGCAGAGTAGCATTACTATAAACGAAGCTCAGGTATAATGCTTTTTTGTTTTTATTTCTTCTATCATCTTTTATTTTAACGCGGCCTTCCAAAATATCGCCTATAACATTAACTAAGACACTAATATTTTCATTTTCAGAATACTAACATACTTCAACAGCAATATCTCCAAAAGCGTAACTTCGTTAATTTAAATAGTAAAGGGAAACATAAGAAAAACTTCCAGATCCCGTTGCAAAAACATCACAGTTTCTGTTATTTCCAGCCAGTGAGGGTAGACAAGAGAATACCCGTAGACCAAGAGAGATCGTACAATAACACTATTGGGCCCATGATATACCAGCCTGCCGAAGCCCAATATTACACAAAGACTTTAAACCGGAGTCGAGACAAAAACAGTCACAAGTTGAATCGTCTAAAAAAGTCTGAAAGCCTTCGAGAGAAACTATCATGCGTAGGAGTATACGACAACTACGAGAAACCTAATTATCCAGAGCCAGAATACAACGATTCTGAAAGAAGATCCTACCTCCAACTCCTCAAGGGCAATTACATATCAAATTCAACTAGAAACTTGGGCCCTGAGCATAATTACAATGCTAATTTCAACACAATGGGCCCTAGAGATGACAAACCTAAGCATAAAAAACTAGTGTATGCTGATTTAGCGTTAGGTAATCATAACTTGAAGTTTAAGAATACTGTCAATTCAAATAGACATTTATACGATACGTACTCTATAGGTAACCATGATAGTACTAACAAGGAGACTAACAGTAGTCATAGTAACGTAGCCAGTAGTCGGAAAGGCAGTCACAGCCAGCAGCGTAGTGACTACGCCACCCTAAAGTTTAACGAGATCGATGTCTGAGGTGAGTGACGTTTAACCATCATCTATTAACTATAATAATACAATGTTTGAAATAGAATCTGAACCATTGTCAATAGTCCCAAATACTGGTTTAGCAGTGTTTCCATGTAAGTTTTTATGCGCTTTGGTAATTTTCTTGATTTCAAGTTAGAAGTCAAATGTTGCGCTTGAAACTGTATCAATTGCGCTGCAATTTCCGAAAGTCTATATTCAATACTAAAAACATATTCAGTAGAACATTAAACCTCCTTTTTTGATGTTTCTTAAAACGGTTATTTAATTACTATTGACATTGGATCAGTTTTCTCATAACTGTACTTAATAAATTTACCTTTTTATTCGTAAAAGCATGTTAAGCTTCTGTCACGTTAACATTTGTTTATCTTTGTTACTTTGACGTCTGCATTTGCCGAATACAGACACAGTACTATTCTAATCACAAATTTCAAACTTTTATGAATAAGAGGATTAGAAGAAATCTTAGATGATAATTAATTGGCTTTTATATACCATCAATTATAACTTAATTTTTTTTGGTAATATGTGCCTAAGTGGTCGACTCGGAGCATGATGCCCCCAAAATTTACAATCAATGCTTCAAAAAGCATGATCTCTCAAACTACTTATAATTTTAACCTTTTGTCACCATTCAATACCTTTGCGTAATTACGGTTAAAAAAATAAGACAAATACTTTTTACATGGCGTTAGTAAAGAGAGTTCTGACTCGCGATACTAACGCCATCTACAGATAGCTTCTATAAATTATCTCTCATTGTGAACGTGGTGTCATAAAGGTTAAAAGCATGTGTGCCGTGTTGTGACGTTTTTGTCTTTTTCTAGGGACGCCATAAATTATTTACCAAGAGTGACACGTACATTTTTTAAAACGAGGTAATTTTTAATTACTTTTCAAAATTGTTTAACAAATGCTTTTAACATCAATAACATGCGCTATAACAAATTTTGGACTGTTTTAAACTAAAATAATAATAAAAAAATAGTTTTTGCTTTAGTACTTACTTTCATAACAAATAGCTAAGTATAAAAAAAGTTTAATCTAAAATTTTCAAAATCTACTTCCCAGTATACATATCTGTGACGATATATTTGCAAAAATGTTGTGTAGTATTAGGCAGTTCATTATAAATGAAAATCATTTGAAAAGGCTGTAAGCGCCGATTGCAACTCATAATAATTATTACCATTTTAACCTTTCACTTTTACCTCTGCTCTTCGAATTTAACCTCAATGCATCACTTAACACATATTACCAATATTATTAGTATTTATTTCTAGCCATGATCAATGTTCGTGATTTGGCTTTCATTTATTCTCAAGATACAGTGCCAAACGGTCGAAATTGTGCCGAAAAAACAATTTGCAAGGTGGCCGATGTCTCAAAATATTTTAAAAATAATAAAATTGTAGGCAATGTATCTTTAGTGTAAATGATTGAAGTTATAATTATTATGCTAAGTTCAACTGTTTAATTTTTAAGAAGAGAATTATTTATGATTTGGCGGTGCAACTTAAGTTAAATAATAAAAATCTATATAATTTGGGTTAGTTTGGCTATACGCCTCAGTTCATTGTTTTTATTTTTAATTATGTTTAACTAATGTTTCCATACAATGGTTGATATTCAAAATGTACGGCGTCAAAGGGCTGACTTAATGTCGTATCAAAAATCACTACGCAAAACTTTAACAGTAACGTTTAATCGAATTAACCCAAACACTTCATTAAATATATAAAATATGTTTTTTTAATTAAGACATCTTGTGTACTTATATAATATTTTTTCCATTTCTGCAGCCCTACAAACCTGACGATCAATTTATTTACGCCGACGCAGACCTTAAGGACTATGGGCCCATCAACTACAAGCAGGCCTCCATTTACTCCCAAATGAAGAAAGTAAAAGAACAGCAGAAGCTCCAGGAAATATACGAGAAACAGCACGAAGACTTACTGTGATCCTTTAAACTAATTTTATGACAAATGTTCAAGAATAAAAATGGCAGCAGAGTGGCTGACTCATTTTCCCTACACCTGTGAATCGAAAATGCCACGCTATGCATTGCTACATGCAAATTATTTACGGTAATTTAATACATAACACACGATAAAATTACAACTAATGTCAAAAATTTTATCCACCATTGGAGGATGACTGTATTTATTACATTGATTTGGTGCTTGATTTTAATTAACCTCATTTCAACCTCAAGGTTTCAATTTATAACAATTTAACTTTGAAATTGGACATGGCTTTACTAACCTTTTCAACGTTAATACCAAAAAAGAAAGTAAGTCGCAGATCCTAAAGACTTGAGCAGTAAAAGGTTATAACATGTCCGCGAATCAGTAAATCTCTGTTTAATAATTTATACGGTGTTCTCTTGTAATTACTTTTTACGTGTCAATTGTCATTAATAGTGTAAACAGGATCTCGCACACAACTATTTGACAGAAACTAATGTAATAAAAAAGGTATATAATCAGGACTGACAGTAAACCCCAATTTTGACATTTAGCCTACTACTGTACAGATTAGCGTATGTAACTACGGTATGTAAATAAAAAAAATAGTTTTTTAAATACTCGATCTGCTGTTAATACTGTCATTAGACACTTTATTTCGACTTCTCCTAAATGAAACCCCTGTTTCACTTTAAATCTATTTAACCTTTTCAATGATGTATGTCAGCCCGTACATTGTAAATGCAACCAAAGTTATATTAGATTCATGTGTGATTTTGAGGGTATTCGACGTGTCGTTCAAAAGGTTAAATAGGAAGAAAAGTAATTTTGCTAATCCCAGTTGCTGAAAAAAAACTTCTTGAGCATTAGACAACATGGTAGGGATAAATTCGCGCATGCGCTTTAGTACCAAAATGATGTTCCATCCTTTTAAATTCAATGTCAAACAAATACAAATACAAGTTTGTATTTTATATTTGTAAGTGTTTGTAATCTCATGACACAAGAAGTTGGCCAATTGTAAATTATTCTGATTTGTTTATTTGGAACTCTGTAAGACCTGTAAGTAATTGATGGTATAATGTATATTTAAAGTACTGCATAGAAATAATTATTACATAGACGACGTAAACGTTTCACTTTGTTGTTACGCATCCCTTTCCCAAGAACAGGGTATTTGAATGAAATGGTTAAAAATCTGAAAGTTTTTTGGTTTTGCTGCTCTTACAATATTTTGATAGAGCAAGATACAAAGGGCAAGCTATTTTTTTTAAAGATATTTTGGGCGCTGTCGTTTCAAAAAACGCCATGTTTTCATACATTTTTAAAAGCTCCCCTTACACTTGCCGTGTTAGTATGCATGACATGTATGAGTCATATTTGACCTACTTTTAGTGGTCACAATGCAAGTACAATCGGCAAAAAGATTGTTATCAAAATGTTTTTTTTAAATTTAGATTGAAAACCTGTTTTAAATCGTAAGCGTCATAATTTGTAAATGATCCCGTCTTCAGAGTCAAATAGATCTAAGACTAAAATATAAATAAACTTAAAACAGTTTAAGTAAAAAATGAGGATTGCGTGGTTTTCCAGCGTAATTATTGCAGAATAAATAAACGCTCCCTTGCTTTTTATTTTTATTTTAGTCTTAGTTTTTGGTAGGATAACAACAGTGTTAGATTTTACTATCCGTCCAAGCGGGGAAGTTACAAAATTAGTTGAATTTAGCTAAAACCCATTTTAGATAAAATTGTAATTAGTGTAAATTACGCTTAACTGTATTAAGTTGAAAAACTATAGTCGAAAGATCAAAGATAGAAGTAATAAGTTAGTGGTTAAAAAAACAGTGCATTTTGATATGAAAATCAGTGAGCGCATTATAACAGTTCAGTTTTGAATTTACTGAAATAAATAATGTAATAATTTTTTATATGTTATTTATTTTGGTGTTTGTCAATAATTGAGGAATATTAATAGAATTTTCAATACAATTGCAATTGCGTATTTAAGCAATTGTTATTTTAGGGGCCCGTAGTAAAATCGGCATTTATCTATGTTTTTTTTATAATATTTCGTAATATTGACCGATTTTATTTAATTTTGCAACGAAATACGAATTTTAATGTACTTTTATAGTTATAATTTTAACATTGCTTTAAGGGATAACATCGTTGTTACTTGTGATAATAGTACGGACTATTGTTATTGAATTGCGGTTCCACTATTAAAAATAGTAATAATAGTGGTAACGTCACTTTAAAATAAGTTTTCTTTAACTCATTGACGTTGTCTTTTAACGGGATAATTTAAAATTAATTAGGTATCTAAAATTGAGAAGTGGTTCGTAAATACAACCTGTCATTTTACGAAGGAGGATGAGCCTTAGCTTATTATAACTTTAACATACACATACACATACGTACACAAATCACGATCGACCAAATCGACGAGTACTTATATGTGAACGTAACTTTTTTAAACACGGGGATTTTAGACCAACTGTCAGTTTAGAACTTCAATAATCTATACGGTGAAATGTTTCCTGACGTTTGCAATCCAAATAGGCTGATAAGCTCATCCTCTTATTCCCAAATTCTCAGTTTTTGAGACTTAACCTTTTTAAGTTTATAAATGTACTACTAATGTAAATAAAACAAATCTCTTACAAATTATGCCAAAAACTGTTTTGATGTATGCCTATAGCAATTGTTTATATTCCATTCGTTGGTTTATTTTCATTTGAACCAATGGATACTAGGTACCGTTGCGTGGCGTCCATAGAACTCGATTCCCACCGGCTTGCCTATTTTAAGGCAGTTGGGCACTTTTATTGTGCAGAATTAGAGGTAAAGGCTAGTTAAGTTCTCTTCGGCTTGCCTTCTGATATAGTTGACGCTACGTATCTACCACAAAATCTCTGGAAATTACATTTTGAGTGAAGATTCTATGTTCAAACATTGTATGTCACGTTTGATTTGATTTTTAGGCGTGTGACAGTTTAAATTTCTTTTGTCAGATTGTAATAGCAAGTAATTTATTTAAAAACACCCATAATACACTTACTGAGTGTTGGTAGATGAGAAAAAATCCTCTTTTGTTACTTAGAAATTATTTAAAATACGCTTTCGGATCCCCCCAAAATATTTGTTTTCATTAAGTATATGTTGTGGAATTAACTATTTTTAATTAATATTTTGTTAAAAAAAATACAGAATAGAATCTTTCTAATTTAAAAACATGACGTGTTATTTTAAAATAATATAAAAATGGATATGTATTAATTTACTTCATTCTACGGCGGCTATAGCATACAATACATACATAAGAACGTTAATGTAATTAGAGATTTTGTACATAAAGCAACTTGTTATTATATTGTCAAATAGTGTTAATAAATTAATTTATGGATTTTTACACAATTGTTTCATTTATTACGACACTTTTGTTAACAAACAAAAAGCTTTGATCATTCGTAAAGTTCACCAGGATAATAAAACGACATTTAAAAATGTAACTTATTTATTATAATTTTACCAAAATTTCGTTTCTAAGGTTATGTTAATATTATCACAGCCATTTTCGAGGCAGACTTTTGACACGTATTTTAGCATCACAGGTACCTACTTATAGTTATTTACGAACAGTACCTTATTTATTACCCAACCTTTTTCTTAAAGTAGGTTTTTTTATCAAGACAGTAATTGTTGTCATAAAAAGCCTTCAAATTTTTCACAAATTCGTCAGGTTCATTTGCCTGAGCACCCCTGTTAATTAAAAATAAATATGTTTATACACATACATAAATACATACACAAATCACGTCTATATACCTTACGGGGAGACAGAGCCTAAAGTAATAAGACCTAAAGGTCACATTTAGCGTGATTGTAGACGTATAGATGGAAAGAGAAATCACAATAGTAATGGGTTGCTAGCCGCATCGCCTATAACATGATTCCTATGTTTATATGAACTTACAGTAGTGGTATTCAGATCAACTGTCTGACTGGTATGTCAAATATTATTGATTCCTTTTGAGACACCGTGTACATACAATGCCGCAGAGACATAGTTATCCTTCCAGACCTCTATTTCACCAATTCGACGATTGTCAGTGACAAGTGACTATTCGAATCGCGATGCGTGGTCAATATGAAGCCATTCAGCGTAGATTTTCGTCGAGCTCGTAATATAAACAGAATTGTCACATGTCACTGACAATTGTCGCTTGGAACAGGGGCCTGGTTGTTGTTTATTTATTGCACAGTCGTCACACTTTATAAAGTGACACAATTAATTCGTGATTATTTTTCTACATTCACATAACAATTTGAAATCCTTTACCACTATAATGCCTTTATTTGTGCAGAAAAGTTTTCAAATAGCTATGATATAATATCACAAATTTAACTTATACGCGAAAGTATACCTACACTAAAATTAGATAGAATTATCACAATAATATACAATTTTATCGGTTTAGACGACAGCGATCCTGACTACTAAAAAGAATTACAATTACACATGTATATAACAATTATTTACATTTCTATCAGAGCCCCAATGTGGCTCGCTAGACCGAACTTTTTTTTGAATATCCTATCACAGGAGATACAATAGAGCTGGCCATGTGAATTGTAGGTATAGCTGTAGGAAGGCTTAGATCTTTCTTTTGAATTTGGCGTTTATTATATCACTATTTTGTCATGCCATCTCACTCATACCATCGTAAATTAAATGTGTAAACGGAGTGTCCTGAAAGAACCAATATCTACACCAAAAATACGCATGAAATAGGTGATTAACCTTTTCAACGCTTAGTCTGACGGAATAGTTAAGCTAATTTAGCACTTATGCTATTGCGTGAAGGACACTTATACTGTGATTTCCGTCAAACATTATTGATCGTTGGCGTCAAAAAGGTTAAAACTTTAGTACACATTGATCCTTCCAACCACATTCCTCCTTGGCTTAAGACTAAAATTCTGAGCGAAAAAATAACCGTCTCTATGCACAACTGCTAACTAAATATAATCAAGGATTGTTGAAATGGATTGAGACAGTGTCTTAATTAATATTACCCCTTTTACACCTCCTGCATACTTCAGCATTCAAAAAACATCACAGCAAATGTCATTCACTCGTTTCTTAACCTATTCGGCACTGCATCTGATGCATACATTCTTTATTGCAACACATTGATCGCTATACTCAAAGATTAAAGACATAATATAGTACCATCAGCATTATAATGGTTTGCCACTGTTACTGACGCGCTCAAATACTTTAATTTTGCTATTTTTATTTAATTAGGTGATCTAAAATTACCTAAAATCTCGCTTCTCAAGTTGTTTTATTTTTACGTTTATTTTTTTTAAATATGTTAAATCTAGGGTAGATACGTGCAGTGTCACAAAGCTCGTTATAACCACCTGTACGCTGTCAGTACTGTCAGTCTTACGATACAGCCGCGAGCGACACCGCACTTTAGATTCTAAGTTCAGTTTTTCAGTTTCATGTGCTAAAGTGTGTCGTACATAATAAATTCGTATTTAAAAGACTCTGTTTTTGCATTTGCAACGCCGGACCCCTTACAAAGTGGTCACTTCGAACCGGACTCATGTTCAACACGCCTCCATCGAATATGGTTAAAACACGAAGCGCACGACGAAAAGAGCTACCGATTATGGAAGGTTCAAGTACCTGCAGGGAAGAAAGTGCTCAACACGTCCCAAATGCTCAAGAGAAACCGCTCGTCGATGAAGTACAAAAAATGGCGGATCACATATTGGTAACAGCGGGTAGCTCTGTAAAAGAGGAACAATTTTTTCAGCCTCAGCCTGAGCGCCCATCGTCGCCAGCAAGATCTAAAATATCCTTGGCTTCATCTGTAGCAGCGCGAAAGAAAAGATTGGTGCTGGAGGCAGAGAAACAGAAGGCGTTAATTCAAATGCAACTGATAGACCGACAGCTAGACGCAGATCTAGCCGACATAGATGATAAGGTATACAGTCCCCATGGAAGCCATAACGGTTCACAAGGTTCATGGAGAACCATCGAAAATTGGGTGCAGAGTAGTAGACGTGATCAAGATAATCCGCAGGCAGCCCCCGAGCATGGCTTATTCACGGGTGACCCGCAACCACCGCCGGAACTCGCCGCAGGTACTTCTGATGGTTCTGGTGGTGTTATTCAGTCCCTTGCAATGGCATTGAAAAATCTGACCGCTACCTCTGCCCGAAATAATCACAACAGCAGCCTCTTAAGCCGAATTTGTACGCCCAAAGATCTACCCGAATTCTCCGGCGACCCTCTTGATTGGTTACAATTTAAACAAGCTTATAAGGAATCGACCGATGTCTGCAAATTCAGTCCCAAAGAAAATTTATGGCGATTGCGAAAATGTCTACGTGGACCAGCAAAGGAAGCCGTTTCTGCTTTGCTAATAAGCGCTTCTTCACCCGAGCGAATAATAGCCACATTAGAACTTCGTTTCGGCGATCCAGATTTTATTCTTAGCCGGCTCGTGCAGGATATTAAAAAACTCCACCCGATATCACACGACTATCAAAAGGATATTGTTCAGTTTTCCGTGAAAGTGCAGAACTTTGTTGAAGCGGTAAGAGCGGTGGGACGCGAGGAGTACGTACAAGGTATGAGCATCGTATCCTTACTATTATCAAAACTGCCTACAGTACTCTTATCGAAGTGGTCTGATTACAGTTATCCCCTTATTAAAGCAAGAATGAACTCACGTCTGGATATTTTGTGTGACTTTTTAAACACAGAAGCTGTAAAAACATCCACCACTGCTAATATTTACACGTTAAGTTACCGCGCCGATCAACAAACTACTAAATATAAACAATACGAGAGTACCGCTCGACCACAACCTGTTTTGTTGCAAACAGAACGCGGCAGTGATAAATGCCAGTTTTGCCGAGGATCGCAAAATCACAAGCTACCCGAGTGTAAACAATTCAAGAAAGCATTGCGCAAGGTCCGATGGCAACATGTTAAACGTAACGGAATATGCTATAAATGTTTAGAGTCCCGCCACGAGAGGGAGACATGCCCTGCGCCGGTGTGCGATAAAGATAACTGTGGTCAAGCGCATCATAGATTACTGCATTACGTAATCAATCATAATAACAACGATCGCCGCGCGGAGCGGCCGGTCGAGCCCGCCGAGTCAACAGCTGACGCTTCCACTTTAGAGACAGTGGCGCACGTCAACGCGACTGGAAGCACAGTGTTGCTAAAAGTTGTACCTATACGAATACACAAACCAGACGGATCTATGATTAGCAGCACTGCGCTCCTCGACGATGGATCCACCGTAACTATGATAAGCGACGAGTTAGCCGCACGCGCCGGGTTGCGCGGCCGCCGGGAATCCTTACGTGTGTGTGGTCCGTGGAGTGATAACGTGTTCGCGTGTGATAGTACCGTATTGAACTTTAATCTTAGTGGTATAGACAATAAGGTTCACTCTATCGTAGCGAGAAGTGTTAAACAGCTAGATTTACCTGCACAAAATCTGTCAATTGTTGATTGTGATAAACATAAACATTTACGAAACATTAAAAGCAAATTATGTAATACTGATTTGAAACCTGAAATGTTAATCGGACAGGATAATTACGATTTGATGTTACCTTTGCAAGTAGTAGTAGGTAAACAATTTGAGCCGTCAGCTACACTCACGCCTCTGGGCTGGTGCGTGCACGGGGCGGTGGGCGCGGGCCGGGCGCGGCGCGGGCGCAGCGGGCGCGCGCCGCCCGCGGTGCTGCTCGTGGCCGCGGCGCCCTCCGTGGACGCGGCGCCCTCCGTGGACGCGGCGCGCGAACTGCAAGACCTGCACGACGAGGTACGGCGCTCCTTCACCATCGACGCCATGGGGGTAGCAGGTAAGCCTCGGCAGAACTCTGACGACATCCGCGCCCAAGCTCACCTCGAACGAACGGCGACTCTCGTCGACGGCAGATGGCACGTTGGCCTGCCGTGGAAGGATGAAAGCTGCAAAATGCCCGACAGCTTCCCTAACGCGCTGTCCAGGTTAAAGGGCGTGGAGAGGAAAATGATGGCCAACGCGGCCTACGCCCACAGGTATGAGGAACGCGTACACCACCTGTTTGATAACGATTTTGCTAGGCAGCTAGACGACGTCTGTCCCACATCAAAGACGTGGTACCTACCGCATTTCGGGGTTGACAACCCTAACAAAAATAAGTTACGGCTAGTGTTTGACGCAGCGGCACGATCTAACGGTTTGTCTCTCAACGACTATCTACTTACTGGCCCGGATCTACTTTCATCACTTTTTGGCATTATGGTTCGCTTTCGGGAGAACATAATTGCGGTGACAGGAGATATAAAAGATATGTTTTTGAGGGTCAAAATAAGACTCGAAGATCAGAACGCTCTACGCTTTTTATGGCGAACTGTACCCACTGAGCCGGTTAAACATTATGCAATGACGTCGCTCATCTTCGGCGCTAACTGTTCGCCCTTTATTGCACAATTTATTAAAAATAAGAACGCGCAGCGATTCGAAACGACTCAGCCGTCCGCTGTCGCTGCTATATACCAGCAGCACTATATGGATGACTACATAGATAGTTTACCGGACGAGCCCACTGCGATAAATATGGTAAGAGAAATAATTAAAATTCATAAAAAAGGTGGATTCGAAATCCGGAACTGGACGAGCAACAGCGTTTCGGTACTAAACAGCGTGCCAAAAGAGTCCTTGGGTAGTGCGGCTGTAAAGTTCAAAATCGGCCAGCAATACGAAGGCGAGCGAACACTCGGTTTGATTTGGTACCCAGGCGAGGACGAGTTGGGCTTTGATGTGTCGCTTAAACGAATACCGCCGCTTATAGTACAGGGTGAACAAAAGCCCACTAAAAGACTTATGCTTAAAGTAATAATGTCAATTTTCGATGTCTTTGGGTTTCTAGCACCTTTTACTATACAGGGGAAGGTTTTGCTACAGGACACCTGGAGAGCTAACATCGGCTGGGACGACGTCATCCCTGACGACATTTTCAGTAGATGGTGCGGTTGGCTATGCTTATTACACGAAATAAATAGAATCCGTGTACCTAGATGCTACCACCACGCCTCAATGCGTGCGAGCGAGACCGATAGAGAACCGGCTGCGGGCGCCGCCGCGAGCGCTACGGCGGCTACGCGCCCTGCTACGAGCGCTGCTACGCGCGCGCCGTCAAGCTACGCGGGGCTATCGGCTACGAGCGTAAACACCGACATCACGAATCATAACTGTTATAAATATAATAACTTGCAATTACATTTGTTTAGCGATGCTTCGATTAAAGCTATGTGTGCAGTAGCGTATTGGCGTTGGTATGATTCTGCTGGAAATGTCCGTGTTGCACTCGTGGCCAGCAAATGTCGCGTAGCGCCGGTGAAGCCGACCACGGTTCCTCGCCTGGAGCTACAAGCCGCTCTGCTGGCTGCAAGACTAGCGGATACGCTGCTAAAAGAACATAAGCTCACCGCTCTCGCTAAATATTTTTGGTGTGATTCGACTACAGTCCTGCACTGGATTAAGAATGACGCGCGTAGCTACAAAACGTTTGTCGCGAACCGGTTAGGCGAGATAGATGAACTTACGCGCGCAGCTGAGTGGCGGTATGTGCCTACAAAATTAAACGTTGCCGATATAGCTACGCGAGAAACTTATGACAGCACTTTATTTAAAAATGTGTGGTTCAAAGGCCCTAATTTTCTTTACGAGGACGAAGCCGAGTGGCCGCGCGACTTAGTCGACTCCGCCATGAATAAATCTAACGTGGAATGCGTCACATTTATCCAAGCGATGCCGAGTTGCTTGCCAATACCGGATCCCACCCGGTTTTCTTCTTGGTTGCGGTTGTTAAGGGCCACCGCCGCTGTCCTGAAATTTATAAATAAACTTAAACTTACCGATGAAACAGATTGCACGATTATGGGACGAGCCGAACGTCTGCTGTTGAAGCAGGCACAAGCGGAGTCATTCGGCGAAGAAGTTGCTGCAATACAAGGAAGAAAGAGTTTAGAAAATAACAGCAGGATACTTAGCCTGTCTCCGATCCTTGATGAGCACGGTATTCTGCGCTGCGCCGGCCGTATCGACGCCGCACGCGATGTTCCGTCTGAAATGAAAAGGCCCGCTATCCTCGACGGCAAGCATCAGGTGGCGCGACTACTAGTCAAGCACTACCACGAGCAAGCCGCGCATGGTAACCAGGAAACTGTAGTCAACAATCTGAAACAAAAATACTGGTTAGTAAAGATACGGCCTACGGTAAAATACGTTGCCTCACGGTGCATGACCTGCCGTCATCGAAAAGCAAAGCCTGAGGTACCGCGAATGGGTGACTTGCCAGAAGCTCGTGTCGCTCATCATCAGCGGCCTTTTACGTTCTGCGGACTGGATTTGTTTGGGCCAATGGAAGTGACAGTGGGTAGACGCCGAGAGCTCAGGTACGGCGTGCTCTTCACCTGCCTTACTGTCAGAGCGGTGCACTTGGAACTAGTCCAATCACTTACCACAGACTCGCTCATAATGGCACTAAGGCGGATGGCTGCGCGAAGAGGATGGCCTCTGGAGTTATACTCCGACAATGGAACAAATCTACGCGGCGCTGACGCAGAGCTGAAAAGAGCGGCCCTGGAGCTGGATGACGAAACTCTGAAAGTTGAAACCGCGAAACAGGGAGTTCAGTGGAAGTTTATCCCCCCCTCCAGCCCCCACTGGGCGGGAGCGTGGGAACGTCTTATTCGTAGTGTCAAGACGTCTCTTAAAGTAATTTTAAAAGAAAGAGCGCCGAAAGACGAGACCTTGAACACACTTATGTTGGAGGTTGAAAATATAGTTAACAGCCGCCCACTCACACACGTCTCGGTAGAGCCAGGAAGCGTTGAGGCCTTAACACCTAATCATTTTCTTCTTGGTTCCTCTTCTAACTTGCCTGTGGCTGGATCCTTCAATGATACCGATTTTTATTTGCGCAAGCAATGGCGCAAGTCACAGAGGCTGGCGGATATGTTCTGGCGGCGGTGGGTGAAAGAGTACCTGCCTGAATTGCTGCCTAGAAAAAAATGGAAGCAAGAACAAAGGCCTTTACAGGTGGGTGACCTCGTACTCATCGTCGACCCAGGCGCGCAGAGGAACGTGTGGCCGAGAGCTGTCATCCAACAAGTATTCCCAGGTAGGGACGGCCGAGTGCGGATGGTTGAAGTGAAGACCAAGACCGGAACACTGAGGCGCTCCGCAGCACGAATCGCGCGTGTACCTGTAAGTAGCGAGTGCTGAGCCAGCACTGGGGTGGGGTGTGTTACTGACGCGCTCAAATACTTTAATTTTGCTATTTTTATTTAATTAGGTGATCTAAAATTACCTAAAATCTCGCTTCTCAAGTTGTTTTATTTTTACGTTTATTTTTTTTAAATATGTTAAATCTAGGGTAGATACGTGCAGTGTCACAAAGCTCGTTATAACCACCTGTACGCTGTCAGTACTGTCAGTCTTACGATACAGCCGCGAGCGACACCGCACTTTAGATTCTAAGTTCAGTTTTTCAGTTTCATGTGCTAAAGTGTGTCGTACATAATAAATTCGTATTTAAAAGACTCTGTTTTTGCATTTGCAACGCCGGACCCCTTACAGCCACAAAAAGGTAAAAAAATATTTGAACGTCGTAAAATATAACGTCGATAAGACGTGGCTGTCAACTTGAAAGTTCAGCTTTATAGTTCGAAATTGCACGAAAAGGGATAGAGATGAGATGACCACTTATTTTGCCGGCCGAATCATCAGATAGAACAGAGCTATTGCGTGGCTCCAATATGTCCTGTCGTTTACCATAACTGTATATGCCATGATGATAAATATGGAAGCCATAACACCTCTTTCTCAAATTTCCGTACAATTTCATTCTATTCTCTCTCACTCTTTTTTAAAACGTTGCTGCCATAGCATCACCAATAGGGTCAAAAGCCCGTTTAAAAGGTTATGGATGCTCACAGCACCTTATTAAAGGTGATGCTATGAGCATCACCGATGGGATCACTAAATATGTGTAGCATGGGAGCAAATAAGTGATATGGTGGGCAGCCAGCGTGTTAATTACTGTCTCTGAGTACCGCGGTAATGGTTAGTATGCGTTAACTTGAACGTAAACACAGATGTGGTGCCTTTATCACATTATCCTTTCAAAAACCTGACAGACCGTAACTTATTCCAAATTTCTGTGTTGCTATGACTTCAAACCAGGTAGAAGTCGTACTGGCCTCTTCCGAAGTAGACGTAGTCTGAACACCACTTCCTGGCCTGAAGATCGGTGGAACAGCAGGCAGGGTATGCTAGCCGTGACTTTGTCAGCTTGGCGCATCTTTGGCAGAGGTCCAGGAGCTCATCCTGTCGAAAAAAGAAAACAAAAATATGAACAACGAATAACGTGAGATTTGTAGAGTAGAGTATGCCTTAAAGATGGATTTAAAGAGAGTCCGAAATGTATGGAGCGATGTAGAGGATAGTTAAGTTTGTAGGATTTGAGTATTTTTTTATGTGGAAGCTTGCATTAAACATATTGTACGGCATCAAATAAGTGCCTGAACTTTTAATGCAAAATTACGATATTTACAGAAGTATTCAATCCTACTAATCCAACCTGACCCCTATTACAACTACCCGACAATTGACAGTGATACGTGACAATTCTATTTACATTACAACCTCAACCAGAATCTACTTTGGTTGGGTTCATAATTCAATACGCAGTGGCTTTCGAATTGCCAATAGTCCGACAATTATCGAGTTGCTGGAATAGGGGCCCGATGAGATATTTCACAATAATTCTACAACTGTTAACCGATAGATTGTCACCATGGAAACGAGAAGCATTTTTAATATCATCATCAGCCTGAAGACGTACACATGAACAAAGGCCTCCCCCTTAGCACACCATAATGAACGACAACTCGCCACCTGGATCCACCAGTTTCCCGCAAATTTCACGATGGCGGTCCACCTAGTGGGAGGCCAACACTGCGTCTTCTGTATCATGGTCGCCACTCGAGAACTTTCCTCCCCCAACGTTCTGTTCTACGAGCGACGTGGCCTGCCCATTGCCTTCAACGTACTCTTCGAGCTATGTCGGTTCGTTGGATGTTTAATATGTCACTTGTTTATTTCGGGCAAGGTCCGTAGGATATCAGAAAGGAAAATTTCGCAAGTAAACAGTTATTTTGTACTAGCTGTTGCCCGCGACTTCGTCCGCGTGTGTTTTTGTGATACTTACGGCTTTTCTCGATATAAAATTATTATTATTATGACTATTAACTTCGTCACATGAACCACTGAAAGTATGTACGAAACTATACTTTTAGAATTACGTCATGAAAATAATAATTTGCGACACGGAATCTTGAAAAAAAATCAAGTGCAAACTGGTTAATGACTCATCACATTTATTTATACTTTATTTTACAAATAGTTTTATTTATAGTTTTGTTTATAGTTTCTTTATTCAAAAAAGCTAAGTACAGTTTTAATTACATCACTATTAATTTCGCCAAACTATGACGCTTATTGGCGAATACTGCGCTCACTTTAACGATATTTGTACCCTGATTAATTTAAAAAATTAAATCTATTCTAACCAAATAATACATAAATGTTTACCTGTTTTTACCTTACAACTAACAATTCATTTACTAATCCGTTTTAATTAATATTTTGCGACTCAATTTTTTCTAGCAGAAGCTTTTTTAATTTATTTTCTTGGTTTAAGTAGGTACGTAATTACAGATTATTAACACTTATTATCATTCTACAAATTAATTACCTACAGGGGCCTTGCCATAGTTGCCATGATGTCTTAATGCGATTCAGTTTAGGTTCGCTCGCTGTCAGATTTATACTAAAAGCACCAACTTTTCACAATAAAATTCTGTCATGTTCGTAGCGCAGGCGTAAACGCGCCCTTTGATTTTGCTTTTTATAGGCAAAGGTACCAAGAACATACAGCCAAGCGTTTCACGCCGCCCTCATATTAATATCAGGTTTTCAAATAAGAGTGCGTTCAAAAACCGAACACGTTGTTAATAATGGCGCAATAAATAAAAACAAAAGTAACGGTATTGCATATTGAACTTTAGGTGTTAGGTAAAGAACACAATTTAGGACGCCAATTTAGGTTGTTTTAGGATCGACAAAAATCTCTTCGTTGAAAAAATGCCTGTACAGCATGTAATTATTATATTAATGTTTTTTCAAAATTGACACGCTTTTCCGGCTATTATGTCTTATGTACATTTGTATCTATCTATTTTCTTCGTAGTATTATTTTGTTTGTAACTATTACCAACTACTTATACCGAGGAAGCTGATTTTCTTGAGTTCCGCTATTTTGTGCGTAATCACCTCAAAAATCAAATTTCAAGAAAACTGAGAAATTATATTTACCTGTATTAAATTGGAAGTATTATTTAGCAATTTCAAAAGGTTACGCTTCATTGGTTTTTATTGTATAGGTGTATGAAGTTAATTAATTTTAAACACAAAACCCTCTTTTTTGCGCCTCTGGATGAGATTTAAAAAAAATGCTAAAACAGGTATTTCTTTATTTTTATTACTAAGTATTTATTCTGAGTTTCATGATTCTAGAACAATCTAATTTTCTTTTTTCATACAAACTTTAACCCCCCTTTTCACCCCCTATTTCCAAAATTTTCCAAAATTTCTGTAGCCTATATCCTATTCTGAATTTATTGGAATCGATTTGTGAACATTTCATTAATATCCGTTCAGTAGTTTTTACGTGATGCTCAGTCAAACAAACAAACAAACAAACAAACAAAAATTTTAAAAATGGTTTTAATATGTTCAGTTACTGATTTTAAGTCACCCTGGTCGGTTTTTTTTTTTAAATCTTCAATGTACAGATTTTTTGGTCTCAACGATTTTATTATATGTATAGATTGTTGATAATGTAAATTAATTGATGTTTATTGGATGCATTATCCCGCTTTTATCGGCATTTCTTAAGACTTCTGTCGCTAATTGGTCATTTAGTTCATTTATAAATACTTCAACACACACCACACTCATGCTAAATGTGGCCTTTAGGTCTCGTTACCGGCTCAGTCGACAGTTTAAGAAGACGTGATTTGTGTATGTATACTTCGTTACAGTGCGACAGAAACACTGTCTATCTTGTTGTCTCAGTCACTCTTAACCGAAATTCGTATTCCCTTCTGGGAGCTCACAGACGATTTTAAATCGTACGTAAGCCAACGACTGTTTAGCCTCTGATGCCATGCTTAGCATAGGTAGGGCGTATAGGTGGAAAGGCGAATCAAAATAGTGATGGGTCGCTAGCCGCATCGCCTATAACATCATCCTTAAGAATTTGGCCCATTCCCTAGATGGGCTTTTACCATCTGCGCGGGAAGTGAAGCAACTGGTACATTCTATGTTTTTGTAATACATCAATCTATAAATCTGGCAAGTTTCTTGCGGTGCATTCTTCTTGGCAATGATGGTCTTTCCGAATGCGCTGGTAGTTTCAAAAAAGACGTGTGGAAGAGCCCTTAACGGCCAATTTGCAAAAATAAATTTTGAATTTGAATTTGAATCACGTATTTATCCCTTACACGTATAGGTGGAAATGGGGATCAAAATAGTGATGGGTTGCTAGCCGTATCGATAAAACTCGATACGGTAAAAATTATCACGAAATGCTTGGCCTTGTCGTAACCTCGCCTCTTAAGAATGTAGGGTAAACAAGCATTAATTTGGTGATAACGTTAATAATCTATTATCTGTAATACATATCTATAGGAAACCGTCTCCTATGATGGCCTGGAAGGGTCTTTATCGGATGGTCGAATAATTCTTTGGTCGAATATAATATTTGGTCGAATGATCGTTTGGTCTAAACTGAATTTATACTGAAACCATCGGCTTTTCAGCAAAAGCATAAAAAACCTAACTAAACCCAACCTATTCTACCAAAACCAATGTAAAATAATTTCTGAAATATTTTCAATTTCATCATCAGTGTCATAGGAATCATGTTATAGGCGATGCGGCTAGCAACCCATCACTATTTTGATTCCACTTTCCACCTCTACGCCCTCAGTGTCTTGCTAAACGTGGCCTGTAGGTCTTGTTACCTTAGGCTCTGTCTACCCCGTAAGGGATACAGACGTGATTTGTGTATGTGTATGTTTCAGTTTCAGCTTGAGAAATTTTAGACCAAACGATCATTCGACCAAACATTACGTTAGACCAAACGAAGGGTTAGGTCTGGATGCAAAAAAAAACAGAATTTGCCAGCTACTTCCCGCGCAGATAGAAAAAGCCCATCGAGGGAATGGGCGAAAATCTTAGGAATAGGCGTCGGCTTCCCATCACTATTATTCCCCTTACCCACGATACGCCGACAATCATGCTAAACGTAGCCTTTAGGTCTTGTTGTTCACTGTCTTCCCCGTAACGGATAAAGACGTGATTAATATTTATGAACAGTATAGTACGTCTATCCAGATTATGCCACAGGATCAGAAACCTAGTGGTTTGACCTATGGCCTCTCAAGCAGAGGGTTGTGAGTTCCAATCCCGGGCACCTCTGAGTTTTTCGGAATTTAAGTGCGAAATTACATTTGAAATTTACCATGAGCTTTTCGGTGAAGGAAAACGTCGTGAGGAAACCTGGTCACATCTGTGAAGCAATTCAAAGGTGTGTGTGAAGTTCCTAATCCGCACTGGGCCCGCGTGGGAACTGTAGCCCAAGCCCTCTAGTTCTGGGAGGAGGCCTGTACCTAGCAGTGGTAATAGTAATCTAATCTAATCATTCCTTACAGGGTAGACAGATGATGGAGATGATGTTGAAAACAAATTAAGTAGGTATAAGATACGAGGTTGAATTTCTAAGCGACTCTGAAAATTGGAACAAATAAAAAAATCCGAAATGTAAAGATATGGCCGGGAATCGAACCCGGATGCTCGTCATTCTGTGACGCTTGCTATACCCTTACACCACCCATAGCAGGTAGGTAAGCCTTCGAATGATAAAGATGTGAATGATGATGTACAAGATATTTTACGGGTGTCCATGGAGGTACTTTGTAGTTTTCGGGAATTCCCATGGTAATCCTATAAGTAAAATCCCGGTAGTTGGACTTCCTAGTACAATAGTTCACGTTAGTGATAGAGACAAATAAACTTGACCCCCCTTGACCTCGGAATCAGATAAAAAAGTGTGTTATGATAAAACACAGATTACGAATAATTCACAATGTTTAGTGTTTTACTGCAAGGCTCATCATGTAAATATCATTTACTTTTAATTTAAAAACGCTTAGAGGGATTAAAACTAATAAATTTGTACTTACGTCTGTGTGGCACTCTGCTGACTCCTTGAAGACTCCGCCACTGCCTTCCAGCCAGGGGGGTCGCGCGTTCGATTCCCGCACAAGAATCACCAGACATAACACCAGCAGCAAACATACTACAGAGTGCTTCTGTGGACAAAAGAACATGTTTAGGTTCATGTTCAGGATTACCCAGAGTTAAAAGGTGGCCAACAAGGAAGTGCTTGACCGTGTGAAAGAGAAAGACTAGAAGAACATAGAAGAAGGAAGATGTTCAGATTGTTCAGACGGAGACGAATATTATAAATGTAAAAGTAGCTGTCTGCCTGTCTGTTACGCTTTCACGCTTAAACCACTGTCGATTGTAATGAAATTTGGTACAGGATATTTTTTATCCCTGGAAATCACAAAGTTCCCGCGGGATAACTAGTACAATATAAGTCTAACTTAACCGTAACTTATTAAAAGTAAAATATAGCCCGTAACATACATATGGTTGTAAGTATAGGTGGTGCATTTAATTGATCTATTTGGTATTCAAGGTTAGATAAGCCATTATTTATTGCATGATTATCTGAATTATAATTGCTCTAATTGACAAGATTATCTGTCACATATTTATGTGCGTTAATAAAACAAAATTATTTACTCGGGTACGGATTGACCTTACTCGTAGATCGTTAATCAAATGTCAATTTTAAGTACTGATTTAAAAACATCTTTTTCAGTGGAATATTTCTTTTAATACCCTCCAAGATCGGTTTATACGTAATTAGGAAATAAAAAACACAAGGCTACCTTAAAAATTAAAATAAATTTGGACCCTTAGGTAGGGTCCCCATCACGCAGGCAGCATTCCCGCGTGGTGTCGCAATTGCGAGTCTGTGCGAGAAAGCTGCCGGCGCGAGCAGCGATTGTTTTATGATCTGCTCTATGTTATTCGGAGATCTTTGCTATAGCTTTCTAACGGTGAAATATTTTTTAAATCAGTTGCCTTTGAGTTTTTTTTTCTTTTTTTTTTGAACAAACATTGACAAACACAAAACTTTCCACTTTATAATACTGGTGTAGACAGCCAGGTGGCAAAACCGAACGGCCACGTTCAGCATGATTGTGGGCGAATAGGTGGAAAGGGGGATCAAAATAGTGGTGGGTTGCTAGCATCACCTATAACATGATTCCTAAGATTTTCGCCCTTGGCATTTTACGATCTGCGCGGGAAGAGAAGCAGTTGATACATTCTATTTTTCTTCGCTCTCAGCAGGGATAAATATTAGTATAGAGGAATTATTTAAATGCCATTTTACTACTTAAGTTAAACTTGACCTATTAGAAAGTAATTTATTTTAATTAATTTTATGAATATATATATATATACAAACACTAATTCTAAAAACGGAAAGGTTTTGTAAAGGCCCTGTCGTCCCGGTTGATCGACGCCTCAGGGGAGCCAAGAGCCGGCGTGTATTTATCCCAGCGGATCGCACTTGCGGTCCAAAGGGGTAATGCCGCCAGCGTCATGGGGACCCTGCCACAGCCAGTAGGATTAGACGGGGTTTTCTTTTTATAACTTTTATTATTTGTAAATATAGGTTTTTAGGATTAGTGTTTGTATATATATATATTCATAAAACGTATAGAGGTAGATAAATTAAAGTCTAGAGGTAGAAAGAGAGAGTCGGTTAAACACCTGGGGCCTTACTATGGCGTGTTATTGGCGTCAATTCCAATTCAGTTTAGGTTCGCTCGCTGTCAGATCCAAGCTAAAAATGACAGCTAAAACCAGAACCGAGTCGAAATTGACTAGCATTAAGACGTCACACGCTGAGATGTGGACACTCACGGTAGGGTTGGTTCACCAGTTCAAAGTCGCTCAGCGAGCTATGGAAAGAACTATGCTCGGAGTCTCTCTGAAGGACAGGATTCGTAACGAATACATCCGACAGAGAACCAGAGTTACCGACATAGCTCAAAGAATTAGCAAGCTGAAGTGGCAGTGGGCCGGCCATATCTCGCGAAGAACCGACAACCGCTGGGGGAAACGTGTTCTTGAGTAGAGACCGCGACTCGGCAAACGTAGTGTAGGACGCCCTCCGGCCAGGTGGGATGACGATCTGCGAAAGACTGCAGGCAGATGCTGGATGCGTCAAGCTGAAGACAGGGCGCTATGGCGCTCATTAGGGGAGGCCTATGTCCAGCAGTGGACTAATATAGGCTGATGATGAAGACGTCACGGTAAGGTGCCAGAGCTGGTTACGGTTCCTTTAAAGGGGAAGTATAGATCGACCGCAAAAATGAGTCCTCGCCCGCGCCCCTGAGCCAGAAGGATGGCCGGTGCACCGTGGCAACAACAACTTAACTGAAATTCTTCAGTCTCGTTTAAGTTAATGCAGTGAACTAATCTAACTTGGTATACTTATGGTTCGTACACTCAATTTGTTATTACGTGATAACTCGCATAGCAACCGATAGGGCTATCGTTTGTTATTAGTTTTATAACCCAGATTAATGATAGTTTCGAGTTTGTGACATACAGCACGTACCTACTAAAAGACAAACAGACGTTACATAATGCATCCGTCGAATTAGGTTGAGGGCCTGTTGATACGATCGATAACAAGTGAATGTATTTCTAGGTCATCTTTGTTTTTGTCTTCTTTTCATGTTTTTAACCCCCAAGAAATCAAAATCAAAATTTTATGTTTGCAAATTGGCCGCCAAGGGCTCTTTTACTTGTCTTTTTTGGAACTACCAGTGCATTCGGAAAGACCATCATTGCCAAGAAGAATGCGTCGGAAGAAACTTGACAGAAATTCATTTTTTCAAAATAAAATACAGTAAGAATACGTTTATAAAAGGGATGTATAAGGTCTTAAATTATATTAGTCTATAGTAGAGATGTATAAAGTCTCCACTAGTCAAAGCAAAACAAAGTAGTTACGGAAAAAAAAGAAAGAGAGAAAAAACAATAAAAATAATTTAAGTTCAGTGGAGGTGTAAAACGCCTCCAACGTCAAATAAATTAATTGGAGATATCTCCAATGTCGAAGAGAAAAAAAAAAGAATCATTATGATATTTGGTAGAAAACAAACGTATATTTTGTCCGAGATGAAATATAATAACTTACTGCTGCTTACAACACTATAATAATATGGTTAATACCTAAATTCTCTTTGAATACCGCATCAAACTACATTTTTATCAAAGCCATCCAAATTACGCGTTTTAAAGCTTTAAATACACATTTTTGATAACGTTGGGCGAATTGATAAAATCCTTCTATGTTTACATATATCGTTAATTGGGTTGTATCAGAGAAAAATGAACACTCGAAACATTTCGTACATGTGAGAGTCGCATGGCGCTGATATAATGTCAACGGCATTCTATTATTAAGTTTTTAATTATACAAGCACACAGTTCCGGGATGATCATTCCAGCAACTACTTGCCGAGTTTCGATGAACTTGGCACGCGTAGGCGTTATGCGTTCATCTTGCATATTGTCAACTCATTTTTCAAACTACTTTTCAAACTTAAAAAAAAACGAAAGTTCAAATTGGTAAAATAGATGGCAGGCGTGCTCGGGGAAGGGCATCACAAGGTCTGACGCTGATGCAATAAAGGCGGTGGTGGTAGCCACCGGGCAGTCCACTACGCATATGACCGCAAAGAAAGAAAAGAAAGAAGACATATATTCCTTTTTGCAAGACACACAAATATAAAAGAATATACACAATTTCATAGAAAATAAACAAGAAAAAAACACAGACATGAAAAATAGATCATCAGCGTTGTGTGTCTTCGCAAAAAAAATGGAAACAATGAAAGAATGGAAAGTGTGAAAGAATGAAGCCGATCGCATTTGGTCGCAGTAAGGGAACAAGGAAGAAGAAGAATCTTCAAATCAGTCTTCCAGATTCAGACATGGCTCGTGAAGAAAACGATCACCAGTAAGCTCCAGATGAAAAAACTATAGTTGCGTATTAAAAGCCAATCGGCAGGGAGATGCTTTCGGAAGTGATGGAAGCTTTACTGAACTTACTTTAGGCTGTACTTTAGTTAGACATAGACATAGACATAACTTTATTCGACATCAAAAAATACACAGTCTCTTAGACTAATACAAAAACATACTGAGTTGATGATGCCGAAAAGGTATTCGACTCAGCATTATGCTGCAGTAGGTGCCTACTGCAGCGCTGATTTTCAGCCAAACCCTTCACATCTTTGCATCAAACGCGTTGGACCGGAATTCAAACGCGTTGGACCGGAGTTCCACGCATTACCCACGTTGTTATGTTTTTTAATCCACTTTAATGTAAACAACTTTTGTCACAATTAAATTGTTTTTACGCCAAAGGTGTTCACAAACAAAAACAGGACCGGCTTCTGACCTTTGTATATAAAATGAACGATTGCGGGTTCATAACTAAGATGTAAATAACCTATTTTTATACCACTTTCTTAAGAAAACTTTCGCAAAAAATAATTTGTTACGTTGTATTTGTAATTGTGCTCGCGAAAACATTCGTGGTAATCTACTTTATTACTTTACCTGAATTTTTATAATTTCTTCAATTAGATAATCAGCATGCATGATTGTTTGTAGAAAGTCAAATATTTCGCTCTATGAATTTTTTTTTGCCAAATTTTTCAAAAAAAGCAAAAAAAAAAAATTCATTAATACTGAAGTTGTGGGCGGGTTTTAGCGAGACAAGCCACGCCCGTGCGGTCTTGACATACGAACGGCCATTGGCCAATATATACGTGCCTTTAATGTAACAAAAAACTATTGGTTTAACTTATGGCATATCAAGCAGAGGATCATGGGTTCAAACCTGGGCTGGTACATCTAAAATATATGCAGATGTTTTTGTGTGGGGTCACTTCCATTTTAAAAATGGTCATTTGTGTTCTAACAAAACAATATTATATCGCAACAGTCGCCAGCTAGTTGGGTCGCTTTGCGTCCCACAATTCCATTGGTCATAAAATATTTTTAATACACGAAATCGTGCATTTTCAGGAATTTTGAAAATATCATCAAAATGCATTGCCTTAATTTCAATTCTAATAAGAATACTTACCTACCGTTTCAGAAATGAAACGCTTTATGACAAACGAAAATTATGCCATTTTCGGAACTTCAATTTAAGGTACAAAATAATTATATAGACCCATATTTCGTAGTTTAATGTAGCTTAAGTTGAAAACAATGAATAAATAAATATCGGATCTAGTATATTTAGACCCATAAAATCGAATATACCTTGACATTGTTTCTCATGAGTACTTTATTTCTGAAACAGTACTCGTAAGTGTTTTTTTTAGATTGATGACAAATTAACCTAATCTACATCTGCCGGATAACATTTTGAAAAATTCTGAAAAATGCAAATTTAATATGTTAATAATGAAAAAATGCCCACCTCTCTTCTGTAATTAATTTTAAAGTTTATTTAGTTATTTATATTTAACAGTAGTTTTAGTTTTGTATTTACGTTTTAAGTATCTGTTTTTTCATAATTAAATGAAATAAATTTTCTGACTAGTGAAATTATGATCAATGACAATTATGAAACAAAAAAAGAACCTCATAAATATGATATATTTAGCAATGTTTGAAATAAGTTGTATTCTTAGCGGTGTATTTAGCAGAGTTAAAATGTATACATTTACTACATATAAGTATATCATGTACATACCTACAACATTGAGTCGAAGAATGAATCTTTGGTTACGAATAAGAAAATCTATATAAATTATTTTTATATAAGTACTCATCAGAAATGGATAAAAGTAAAAGGTTTTTTAACATCATAATGCTTTATATCAATGTATAATTATAGTGTATAATCTTATAATACCTATCTATTGATAAATTGTTATTTCCATCATTTAACAATCAAAAGTTTTCTAATAGATACCAAATATTTGAAGCAATCACTTTAATTAAACTGAATTGAAATTTTCACCCGTAATACTTAATATAGAGTTTTTTTTGTGGTGTTAATTATCTTTGTAATAAAATTGCAAAGCGAATATTCATTTCTATAATCTTTATGAGCACAGAACGGTATGATTTTACATAGGATTTAAATTTATAAACATAGGAATAATGTTTTAGGCGATGCGGCTAGCAACCCATCACTATTTTGATTCCCCTTTCCACCTATACGACCACAGCCATGCTAAACGTGGCCTTTAGGTCTTGTTACCTTAGGCTCTGTCTACCCCGTAAGGGGTAAAGACGTGATTTATGTGTGTGTGTGTGTGAGACTTAAATGTATTATTTAGAAACACACAAAAATTACAAACATTCCAAATTACTTCGGAATTTACTTAAAAAGAAACTTAATTTAACAAAAACCGTTTCAATACCGCACTTTGAGACACTAAATTGTTACGTTTTCGAAGTCATATTTGGGTATGTACCAGAATCTTGGACACTGGTAGGTGGTTAATCATCCAAAACGTCCAACTGAAAAAAAATCCGGTGTGACACGAAAATTACCCAAAATTTTCATAATAATTTAAATTAATTGCGTTGAGGTAGAAAACTTTTTGATCATTTCCCATTTATGGATAAACTTTTAACGTGTCAAATCGCGCAATATTCCCGCACAGTTTAAAAAACTATAAAAAAAACCTATCGCATAATCCAAAATCCACAACCTACCTGCAAAAAAAACACTGCAGGCACCATTGTCACTCACAAAAACAAAAGACTACTCGTAAAATTCTTAGCGGCAAAGCTCAGCAAATCGTCACGACGTCAGAAGTGCTCTGACCGAGTGACGGGACAGTTATGACACTGAAGCCGGTGTGTGTTGGTTATAAGACGTCTGGCAGCTTATCGGGAGACACCTTCTGCTCGCGTGCATTCCCAGTGTTATCAGGGTTCACAGCAACGTGCGAAAATTAAAACAAATAAATAATAATTTGCGACAATCTTAGGAAGAAAAAACGTGGAATGAACTAAAAACTAATTAAAACTGATCAAGCAGCCAAGCGCAAGCAACCCCAGAAAACATTTCCTATCTAACCGTGTTGTGAACTCGTGGAACGCACTCCCCGAACTTGTGATAAGTGCACCTTCAGTGAACAGTTTTAAAAATAGACTAGATATTCATTTAAAGAGTCAGAGAACACAATTGCAGTGATAGATATACACGTATCAGCTCAAAGAGCTGCTAGTGTATTATTTTAAATAATAATAATAATGTACCAGTTGCTTCTCTTCCCAAACGTAGCCAGTAGGCTAATTACCTAACTCGCTCGCAATCGCCATAGTGTTCATTTTGACAGTTCTTGTATGAATGTGACAGCTAGCTGAATCCGATGCCAATTGTCAGCCCATACATGAACTGTCAAATGAACACGATGGCGATTGCGAGCGAGTTAGGTAATAAGCCTACAGGTCTTGTTACCGCTCTGTCTTCCTCGTAAGGGATAGACTAAAATCATAATGTATGTATTTGTTTAAAAAAATTTTTTTTTGGATCTTTTGCTCCGAATGTCAGTGATCATAAAAACATTTAGTGTAACGGTTCATTGGGCTACAGAATGCGACTTTTTAAACATTTTCCGAAATGGCTTATACATGATATCTTTAACCATCATGGCTTCTAAAAAAAGCATAATAGGGAATATTTATGATTTTTTTATGGCTTCCATTAAAAACTCATTTATGTTATGAACAATATAATTTTTTTTTCCAAATAATTATAAAAAAAATACTGAATAGTCTGCTCGCTGTGACTCGCTCGGCCAGTTTTTTTTTTTTTTTTTTAATACTGTTTTTTTTCAGTAGGTACAGTTGGCAACCCTATTATCAACCGAAATAGTTATGGCTATGGATTGGTGTAAAATTGGCGGTGATACAGAATGTATGCAGAAAAATATGCCGTAGCGGAAATTTTGTATGTTATTTTAAATTGTATTTCCAACATTGTGTATGTACTGCCGCTGAAAGTAGTTGTTATTTTGTTTACTTGTGCTGTATTATTATATTTTACTGTTGTAGATCCGTCTTTGCTTCTGCTTTTGTTGTTTTTATAATTGAATGTTAAATGTTGCTTCTGCAACTGATGCACGCTATTTTTTTTCTTAGCTCCCAGACCAGCGTGGAAGAAAAGATAGAGCAGGGTAGTTAAATTATAATACTTCTTCTTCTTATTTGTGGCGTATCAAGTCAAATTTCTAAATGTCAGTGAAAATTAGAACACATAGAAAAATCCGAAAAGTAAAGTCATTCCGTGACGCGTGCTATACCCCTACACCACCCATAGCAGGTGGGTAGTCTTCGAATTTTTCTACCTGTTACTAGCTGTCACTAGGTGTTACTATGCGATTTTTTGTCGCTAAGCGTCATCTGTTTGAATGTGTCTGTACGACACAATTACAAACTCCCGTGGAACATTTACTGCTCATCAGGGACAAGTCGCATAGCGACGACAACTTCGCCAATGTCAAAGTAACAAAAATATAATTCAAAAATCTCGTGACAAAATGTCGGCAACGTTTTACGGTAATGGTCAAAGGCCCCCCTGTCGGGCTCTTAGCCAACGGTCAATGATATCCCTCAGAAACTGCCAGGAAATTATTAGCCGATGCCCAGGGTGCACCGGACCAAATTATAATACTTGTAATAATATACAATGACGTAACGGTCATGCCTCCGGTAACCATCCGTCACGCGTATTGTATTAAGCAGTGTGGATATGATAACTTTAAAGTTATCTATTAAAGATTACAGAAATGTAATTAAAATTATAATTATACACTCAATACACATTTTATTAAGTCACAAATAGCGAAATCTGAATTTATATTAAGTACTAGTATGTATGTAAAACTCTTTATTGTACATAAACACATTAAATTTTACAGGTAATGAGAAAAACAGATGTGCAAAGGCGAAATTATCCCTTAAAAGGATTCTTTTCCAGCTAACCTTCGAACGATTGACAAGACAACAGAAACCAGAGAAGAGAACCAGAGAGAGATGTAGTAGAAATTGGAGAAAAAATATCGAGTAATATTGTAAAACGAAGTCCTCCGACGCGTCTGTTTGTCTGTTCGCGATAAACTCGAAACTCCTGAACAGATTTTCGTGTGGTTTTCACCAACATCATAATTTATTACATACATTCACATACACAAATCACGTCTATATCCCTTACGGGGTAGACAGAGCCTGAGGTAACAAGACCTAAAGGCTACATTTAGCATGATTGTAGATGTACCTATAGGTGGAAAGGGGAATCAAAATAGTGATGGGTTGCTAGCCGCATCGCCTATTCCTCCATGATTCCTGTGATTTTCGCCCATTCCCTCGATGGGATTTTACCATCTGCGCGGGAAGAGAAGCAACTGGTACATTCTATGTTTTTTCTTTGCTCCCAGACCAGCATGGAATATCTATATGCATAATTTATTAGTTTTGTGTAAACTGGTGAAATTATGACAATAATCGAGAAAATAATCGGCGAAGCCCACATTGCAATCGCGTCATGAGGGTTCTGCACCAATTTTTTTTTGCTTTGTCTGGGCCTTTGGAGCTGACATGTTAATTTTCAAATGATCCAAGCTTTAAAAATAGAGATAAAAAAAAACTTTGTCTGAAATTTTACGTGAAAATACTATTTGACGGTAAATTTTTGTACAGCAAAGCCCTAGCGTAATGCTGAGCCAGCGACTGACACTTTTGCGAAGACACACTCAACATACATACATACATACATACAGAGATAGATGGTAGAGATCGCTCTGTAGCGATAAGGCCGCCTATTGTTACCTTGTAATATTCTGTATACCTTTTTTCTGTTTTGGTTGTTATATGTGGTGTTCAATAAAGAGTTATTGTATTGAATTGTATTGTACTGTACATACATACATACATACATACATACATACATACCGTCACGCCTCTTTCCCACAGGAGTAGGCAGAGACTACTTTCACTTTGCTACACTTCCACTTGCTACACACAACACTGATGATTTATTTTTCTTGTCTGTTTTTTGTTTATTTTTACATAAAATTGTGTGTTTGTCTTGTATCTGTGTATTGCAAAAAGGAATAAATGTCTTCTTTATTTCTAGTGGCCCATTCGCGTTATAGGGTATATTTAGGTACGGAACTCTAAAAATTGATATTTATTTCAAACAAATCCGCAGGCAACAACTAGTATTAAAATAAATGTTATGTCTGGGCAGACATCACGCCATCTTTTCGATATAGATAGGATAGACCAAAGGTTGTCTGTACGATATCTCTTTAAATGATAAGGTTGTATATTAGGGTTTACCCGCGCTTGTCACTTAAATTATCACTAGTTTTTAAAATAATTTAGGATTTCTATGTGTATGTATGTATAACTCTTTGTTGTACATAACACATATTAATGTTACAAAGGCGAACTTATCCCTTAAAGCGATCTCTTTGTTTGCCTTGTTTGTTCTGTTGGTTTGTCTATCTGTTTGCGGTTGACCTCAGATTATTAAGTACCATAAATCTGTAATTCGCCATGAGTGTAATTGCACCATGTCAGTAGTAAAAAAAAACTGTTTCCACATCTACTACTAAAGTACGAAAATATGTCTGTTACGTCTTCACGCCTCACCTGCTGAACCGATGAATAGAAATTTAGTACAGAGATAGTTTCAAGTTTCAATACTGAGGACATAGGATAGTTTTACCGGATAATCGCATAGTTCCCGCGGGATAGCGATAAGCGATAGGGTAGTATGGAAGTGACCCGCAAGCCTTTTTTATGGTGTGGATAATGCGCTTCAAGCTTCCCCCTTGTACGGGTGTACCGGGGGTATGTGGGGCTCCCGCGACGGCAGGCATACCCACTATAGAAACCACACGGATACCCCCATTCGGTCGTATGTGAGGCGTCCTTCCATGCTGGTCTGGGAGTAAAGAAAAAACATAGAATTTACCAGTTGCTTCTCTTCCCGCGCAGATGGTAAAAGCCAATCGAGGGAATGGGCGAGTCTTAGGAATCATGTTACAAGCGATGCAGTTAGCAACCTATCACTATTTTGATTCCCCTTTCCGCCTATATACGCCCTTAATCATGCTAAACGTGGCCTTAAGGTTTTGTTACCTTAGGCTCTGTCTACCCCGTAAGGGATAAAGACGTGATATATGTGTATGTGTGTGTGTGTGTGTGTGTGTGTGAGGCGTTACGGGAGCACTCGGTGTCACCGCGACACCCCACGACCACCCCGGGATGGGGTTTCTTCGCGGCACCTGTTGTGCAATGCAGGTTAGGGAATTCCCGAAGTTGGTGCCGCTTGGATTTTTTATAGAGGTTGCTGCCCCCGTTTTGAAAAAGACAGCGGCCCACGGGTGGCCCACACTAGCGTTTTTGGTTACTGCAACGTGCAGCAGCTACTATTGCAGATGTGTTCCGGCTATAGGTGTTTTGACGCTGGCCTATCCGGCCTTGAGTTCTAATTATAATTACACTAACGGAAAGCAAATAACAATTATTTTCATGTTACAAATAAATAATAATTGTTTACTATTTCCTGCCTAGTTTCCAAGGTTTCTCAAGGTTAAAGTCTGAAGTCTTGTTTACCGTA
This sequence comes from Pandemis corylana, assembly GCA_949127965.1. Taxonomy (NCBI): domain Eukaryota; kingdom Metazoa; phylum Arthropoda; class Insecta; order Lepidoptera; family Tortricidae; genus Pandemis; species Pandemis corylana. Next base: position 8,888,528 of record OX421876.1, read on the forward strand.
CCAGATAATAATATAATTAAACGAATAACGTCTTCCTTGATTTGGTTCACTACGATGAGTCATTTGTTTTTTGTTTACAGAAAAATTATTACGAGGAGAAAGTAAACAAGAAAGCGAAATGAAAATAAGCATTAGAAATGAAAAAACAGAAAATCCATGAAACATTTCATGTAGAATTGGTGGCCAAGACTCACGAGCTTATAGCGCTTTCGCTTTAAAAGTTATCAGGTCCAAGAAAAAGCCAAGCTCCTTATAATTGGCTTTACAAACTCTACAACTTGGTTTTAATAACAGTTTCATAGCATAGCTCTCTTTCTCTTTCTCAAATATTAGTTTCATTTCATTGCATGAAATCCCTTTTCCAAAGTAGATACTCGAATAAAACAAAAGTAGGGGAGACCGAGGCGAGTTGAGACAGAGGTGAGTTGAGGCCTTTTTCTCTGCACCTAAGACAGTTAGCGAGGTCACAACTTCAAACAAACTGTGGAGTGTAGAAAGAGCAACGAATTAGCGAAGTTACCCGCCCGATAAACTGTCACAGTTCAGAGAAATCGGCTTTGTATCAACTCACCTCTGTCTCAACTCGCCTCGGTCTCCCCTACCCGTTTTTTTGTTATTACTTTTTCCAATGGGTTTATATTACCATTTTTTTTGTCGTGGATCCCGTCTGGTCTTCCGTGGACCCCTGAGGATCCACCTGGACCACATTGGAAACCTTCGAGCCATACACATACATACACAAATCACGTCTTTATCCCTTACGGGGTAGACGGAGCCTAAGGTAACAGGTACCTACAGGCCACATTTAGCAAGATAGTGGGCGTATAGGTGGCAAATGGTATCAAAATAGATGGGTAAGCCTCATCACCTATAACATGATTCCTATGATTTTCGCCCATTCCCTCGATGGGCTTTTACCATATGCGCGGATAGAGAAGCAACTCGTTTATTCTATGTTTTTTCTTTGCTCCCAGACCAGCATGGAAGAACCTTCGAGCCAGCTAGTGGCAAGGAACCTTTAGTTCCCTTTCATGAAGCGTGGACTCAATTAATTATATCGTCACTAGATACTGAATCGCGCATGTGTAGATAATAATTTTACTACGTTAACTGCTATACAAGTTAGCAATTATCTTATTAGATCCATTCTTAGCTTGTTATAACCGCCCACTGCTTGGCAAAGGTCTTCCCTCGCGCCCTGTCAATCTTTACTAGTTACATATTAAGCTGGTACACATTTGCTCAGGGCCGGATCTACCATATGGCTTTTTGGACTTCAGCCCAGGGCCCCGTGGATTCAAGGGGCCCCCAGCTTAGTCAAGTCAAAGTCAAAAATAGACGATAGTGCGAAAAATCCATAATTTTATTAAATTAAACAGATCGTAAAGTTTGCAGTATCAAATATTTTATTGTTATTTTTTTCTTATACTTTGAGTAATTAGGTGGGCCCCTAAGTAGTATTAGCCCAGGGCCCCCTAAACTCTTTGGCCCCATGGGGGGGGAAGGGTAACGCTTAGGCCGGTGCACCCTGGGCAACAACGGCTGATTAAACCCCTCGGGGATTAGTTAGCTGGTGGCAAATATCCGACCTGGGGGGGTGGGGGGGTAGGGCGGGGCGAATTATTATGTATATGTATATATTTTCTTGGCGAGGGCCGGGGCGAAAGCCCCTTTTTTATCAAGGGAGGGATCGTGATTAGGTGGGGAAAGGCGGGCGGTAGCTGCCGGGGAGCTGCTCTGCATCTGCGGCCGAGTAAAGGTAAAAATTGAAAGGTAGCGCAGCTCTGCACCAAACCTGGAGGCGCCAAACGCCTTTTGGGAGGGAAGGGGAGCCTTGGGGAGACGAGGGTCAGAAGCGTTGGGTACTGTCGGGCCGAGCTGAGCTGCCTACTGAGTAGCCCCTCCCGCCGAGCTTCGACCACTCGGCCTGGAGCTGGCGAAAAGTAGGTATTGCTTTGCGGTTAATTACCGGCAGGCCTTTCGCTCTCTGAGGGGGGGGGTGCCTAGGGGGGGACGGGGCGTGCGGTAGCTGCCGGGGAGCTGCTCTGCATCTGCGGCCGAGTAAAGTTACATTGAAAGGTAGCGCAGCTCTGCACCAAACCTGGAGGCGCCAAACGCCTCGTACGGGGAGGGACGGGGGCGAGTCCAACCTTGTACCTGCTGTTCGCCCCGGGCGGGGAACGGAAGGGCGAGCCTCATGCTGGCAGCGGGCGAAAGCCTGCCGTCGAAGCGGTGCGTTCCGCAAGGGACGCGATCGCGGAGCGGAGTGACCTCGGTCATTTTCGGTCGACACGTAACCCGGTCCGCAGGGCCGGGACCGTGGGCCGCCTCGTCTTTTTCAAGATAAGGGGGCCGCGAGGAGTAAACCTCTATAAAAATCCAGAGGGCGACGTGACCTCGGTCACGGTCGGACGGCACGTAAACCTGGTCCATAGGGCCGGGACCGTGGGCCGCCTCGTCTTTTTCAAGATAAGGGGGCCGCGAGGAGTAAACCTCTATAATAATCCAGAGGATGACGTGACCTCGGTCACGGTCGGACGGCACGCAAACCCGGTCCGCAGGGCCGGGACCGTGGGCCGCCTCGTCTTTTTCAAGATAGGGGGGCCGCGAGGAGTAAACCTCTATAAAAATCAACAGGGCGGCGTGATCTCGGTCATGTCGGCCGTCACGTAACCCCGGCCCGCTGGCGCTGGGAACGTGGGCCGCTGAGGGGGCTACGAGGAGTCAACCTCTTTAAAAAAACAGACGGTCACCGGCGGGGGAGGGCGGGGAATCCGGAACCCGCATTCAACGGTGCCGTCGCCACCTGCCCCATCCCGGGGCGGCCAGTGGACGTTGCGGTGGTCACGGTGTTCGCCCGCAACGCCCGCAGTTCAAGGCCTGGAGGGAACGTGTGTGTTTTTAGACGGTAGGCCTCTCCCCTCCTTCCATAGGGAAGGTAGCGGCGGGATGGAGAACCCGTCATACCTCCGTTCGTGCTGCCCCGAGCGCGGAGATGCATAAGGCGCATTTTCCACACGTTAAAAAAAAAAAAAAAAAAAAAGGGCCCCCTAAACTCACGGTCCGGCCCTGTTGCTATCTGTAGCCGTGGTAGCTGTCACACGTTATAGGAAGCAAAAACCTCTATTTCTATGAAGATGAAGGTGAATTATATTTATTGATAAAATTCGACACAACACACAAAAATACATCCTACTATATTATATCCTACTAATATTATAAATGTGAAAGTTTGTGAGAATGTTTGGATGTTTGTTACTCTTTCACGCCAGAACGACTGGACAGATCTGGATGAAATTTGGAACATACATAGATTATATAGTCTGGAATAACACATAGGCTACTTTTTATTCCTGCGGGATAGCGATAAACGAATTCTATGCAGACGAAGTTGCGGGCAACAGCTAGTATAAAATAAATATCTTAAACATTAACATGAGACAGAGCCTAATGTAACAAGACCAACAGGCAGCGTTTAACAAGACTGGAAAGTGGAATCAAAATAGTGATGGGTTGCCGCATCGCCTATAACATGATTCCTATGATTTTCGCCCATTCCCTCGATGGGCTTTTACCATCTGCGCGGGTAGAAGCAACTGGTATATTCTATGTTTTTTCTTTGCTGCCAGACCAGTATGGAAGGATGACAAATAAGCCACATTGACCGTGACGCTGCGGCAAGCACAGCGCTGATTTTCAATGTGACCCTAGTTCTTACAAACTTAACTTAACTTAATTTCCCGTGACGGAACGAACGCCGTAGGCAGAGAGAGAGAAAAAAGAGGAAATAAGTACGCTACAAATTATTGTTTAATTAAAATTAACTACACCTAATCACCATTTTATTTTAAACAATTTCGCCTGATTGGAGCCAAAACCTACTAATTAGCCTAAAAAACTTTTTTTTGAGTAAACGCGTTTTGAATTTTCGCTATTAAAATTAAGACCTTACAATTGAAATAATCTCAGTTTTATGTATAAGAACTTATAGTAGATTTATCCAAGTTTTAGATAATTATATGCCTGATATGATATACATAGTCATATTTGCCCAAAAAAATAAAATATAAAATTTAACCCTAAAATAGTTGTTTTTGCTTCTTTAGTAGCAATTTAGTCGGTTTTGCTTCTAAGCTAATTGCTAAGAAATAACCGAAATCATGCCAGAACCAACTTTACTTATAATATTGTTTATTTACTCCAAAGATTTTTAGTATTTCTACTACATTCTTCTGGAACGAAAAACTACTAAGTAAACATAATATTTTTTGCCTTAGTAATTTGGACCATCCTGTTATTATTAATATAGCACCAAAAATTACTAAAAAGGTTTCGTATTTTTTGCATCTATGTGTCAAAATATCTCGTCTAAATTATGAAGAATTGTTTGTTTTTGATTTTGTCAAAATATTTTTTCTCAACTTATTTGTTTTTGCATTTGATATCCTATAGCTTGACAAGCCAATATTCGGTTTTTACATTCGATAAGTCAGCAACGGTGCGTCATACAGTTTAGTGGGTTTTACCACTAGGTAGACAAAAATTTGCCGATTGGTAATTTAAGTCAAAAACTCGAAAAAACAGATAATTGGTTTTGGCTCCAACCCGGCGATATATGATGAAACAATCTATGATGTGTCTGTACGACTCAATTACAAACTACAGTGGAACATCTACTGCTCACCAGGGACGAGAGAAAGCGCTGTTTTTTCAAATGATAGCTACCATCAAATAAATCAAGAATAAAAACTCTTGATTTTTTTATGTTTATTTTTACGGACACTGAAAATTAAAACAGAAAAATCCGAAAACTAAAGCTATGGCCGGGAATCGAACCCGGATCCTCATTCCCTGATGCGTGCTATACCGCCGCACCACCCGTAGCAGGTGGGTAAGCATTCTAATTTTCCTATATGTTACTAGCTGTCACGTGACCTTGTTACTATGCGAATTTTTGTCGCCAAGCGTCACCTGTTTGAATTACAAACTCCCGTGGAACATCTACTGCTCACCAGAGACGAGAAGGCGCTGTTTTTCAAATGATAGCTACTATCAAATGAATTATTTGTTGTCATTTCAACACGGTGCATGAATCACGCCTGTCACGAAATTTGCGGATGAGAGATGGCAAATAAATAATAGTTAATTAATATTGTCACATTATCTTTAATTAGTGATATGGTTGAGGTGGTTAGACAACACGGCTAGCACATGCTGTTTACTGCTGTACTTATCTGCGATAACAGAATGTACCAGTTGCTTCTCTTCCAGATAGTAACTCATATCATGTTATATGCGATGCTAGCAACCCATTACTATTTTGATTCCCCTTAACACCTATACGCCCACAATCATGCGAATCGTGGCCTTTGGGTCTGTTACCTTAGGCACTGTCTACCCCGTAAGGGATAAAGACGTGAATTATGTATGTATGTACTCATCTGTGAGTTATAACAGTAACTGTTAAACAAAAGAATAAGAATAAGAATAAGAAAAGTTTATTGATTGATACAGATACACAAACAGAATATTACATAATATGGATACTTATACCAACCAGCCAAATGGCCGCCACTTAACTATGTGTCACGATAATATCCAGGATAATATCGTGACGCTGATTTTCAGTGACGCCAGTTACAGAGTTACAGAGGTGGCTGTCACCAGGCACACATCCCAGTTCATACCGGTTTACGAAATCACCCGATACCCATACCTCCAATCACACTTCCGATACCCATACCTTATACAAGAATTATGATTACAATTTTATCATTTAAATCAGCTCTATAGTACCAACAATTTACATAATTCAACACATATTAATGTTAGTGTATAGTGTAGTGTGCGTGTGTTTGCGTGTGTGTTGTGTGTGTGTGTGTGTGTGTGTGTGTGTGTGTGTGTGTGTGTGTGTGTGTGTGTGTGTGTGTGTGTGTGTGTGTGTGTGTGTGTGTGTGTGTGTGTGTGTGTGTGTGCGCGCGCGCGTGCGTGCGTGTGTGTGTGTGTGTGTGTGTGGATACATGTAGCTGGGGTGGAGGGGCAGCTAGTGAGTTCGATGACTGCCTATAGGCATTTTTGCTTGTCCGTCAGGAATTTCTTGAGACGCAGTTTGAATGACTCTATTGTATTTGAATTCCTTTCATTCCAGCACTTTGAGGCAGCAAGCCGAAAGCTACCCCTAAAAGCAGCCGTGTAGTGTCGTGGGCATCGTAGTTGCAAAGCCTGTCTTCTCTGACGTTGGGAGAAGATTAGTTTTTTATGTAGGTAGCAAGGTTGCCCGTTTTTTATTATTCCAAATAGTAATGTCGCGAAATGTAGAGTATTCTGAATACCTTTTTTCTGTTTTGGTTGTTATATGTGGTGTTCAATAAAGAGTTATTGTATTGTATTGTACGCCTAGCCTCCATGTTTATAATATTACCTTTATTTAGAAATGGTGTTACGTGCCCTCGTCGGGGGATAGGAAAGCAGAACCGTGCGCAAGCGTTTTGAATCCGCTGTAAAAGACTAGTGTTACTGTGGTACCTATATGCCTACAATCATGCTAAACGTGGCCTTTAGGTCTTGTTACCTCAGGCTCTGTCTACCCCGTAAGGGATATAGACGTGATTTGTGTGTGTGTGTGTGTGTGTGTTACTGTGGTGTTCCGCTCGCGACAGGCTCGTAAGCTACATCTACACTATAGTAGATTGTACAACAAGGGCATAAAACAAGGTAATTTTGCCCGAGACGCTTATGATAGGCACGTCGAGGGGGAAATGGGTTTAATGCTAGAGTTCTACACTCTGCTTTTCACTTCGGTTGCAAAGAAACAAAACAAACTCGTAGACATTGTATAATGTCGACTAATTTGTCAAATTTTCAACCACACAACAAAAAGTCGGCTAGTTTTGACAAATAATGTTTCCCGCCACAAAATTGTTCTTCTGTTTTTCTTTTCAGGTTGTGATAATTAATACATACACAAATCACGTCTTTATCCCTTACGGGGTAGACAGAGCCTAAGGTAACAGGTACCTACAGGCCACATTTAGCAAGATTGTGGGCGTATAGGTGGAAAATGGAATCAAAATAGTGATGGGTTGCTAGCCTCATCGCCTATAACATGATTCCTATGATTTTCGCCCATTCCCTCGATGGGCTTCTACCATCTGCGCGGGTAGAGAAGCAACTGGTACATTCTATGTTTTTTCTTTGCTCCCAGACCAGCATGGAAGGAATAAATATAATTAATGCCAAGATATATTGTATAAATTTACGCCCAATCTTAAATTTGCATAGATAACTAAATGTTTCAATTAAATTAAGATATAACTAACCTCATCTCATAAACACGTAGATACCTATCTATTAAATGAAGGTGTAGTGTATGTGGCTGTATGAGCTAATAGCATCAGCTACAAAAAAGAAATCACTTTATGCACGAGATGATAAAAAGCTATTTTATGCAGCCTTCTCTTTAACGAGACGTGTGTTGCGACAAAAAACTGACACTGGAGTCAGCTTATGGCACTAAATACAATTAATGTTTTTGGAAAATTTCTGCAAACAATATGCGCGTTTTTCCACGAGAGGTAAACGACCAGACAGTGTTGTCTGCTGATAACTCTTACAGTGTAATGCTTGTTTGCATGTATCTTTGTCCTGACTGACTCATCAACAACAAATTAGATAACAATTACGCCTGTAGCTTTAATTGTACAAAAATAAATATTTACTAAATATAAATGATAAGAAGCAATAGATTTTATATGTGTGTGATTGTTAAGATACTGGTCTGGGAGCATAGAAAAAACATAGAATGTACCAGTTGCTTCTCTTCCCGCGCAAATGGTAAAAACCCATTGAGGGAATGGGCGAAAATCATAGGAATCATGTTATAGGCGATGCGGCTAGCAACCCATCACTATTTTGATTCCACTTTCCACCTCTACGCCCTCAGTGTCTTGCTAAACGTGGCCTGTAGGTCTTGTTACCTTAGGCTCTGTCTACCCCGTAAGGGATAAAGACGTGATTTGCGTGTGTGTGCTTAAATCAGTGTAAGATCCATTTTTCTTCGTTTAATCGATTTTTAATTTAATGGTCGTGGTTGGATGGACTTGCTCGTTTGCCTTCCTATTCATATAAAAAAAAAAATGGACGTTTCGGGACCAAACAGGGGTCGTTTAGAATGAAAGTCAGGTCAGGAGTACCCGAAAGCAACGAGCATGTATGAAGCGAAGGAGGTATGTCAGGACTAGTGGGCGGAACTAAGTAGTCTCTGCCTACCCCTATGGGAAAGAGGCGTGACGGCATGTATGTAATATTAGACTAGCGACCCACCCCGGCGTCGCACGGCTGCAAGGTAGATATTAACACGGCGCTGCCACGATTGTCGCCATATTACAACCAATTCACAAAAAACCTTGACAAACGATATACCTAAACCTTTGTATTAATTTACTAGCTTCTGCCCGCGACTTCGTCCGCATAGAATTAAAATTAAGAACAAATTTTGATAGTATTCTGCAAAAATTATTAACGTCGCGACTCTAGCCAGCTACGACCTTTGCAGTGGCGTAACTATAGGGTGGTAGAGGTGGCAAAATGCCAGGGGCCCCTAGCTCTACGGGGCCCCGAACTGGCTTGGTTTAGAGCACAGAAGGGACGCTGATGCACTTCTTTATATTGAGGAAGGAGCCCCATCTGACGAATTTGCCGCGGGCCCAAGACGTTACAGTTACGCCACTGGACCTTTGGCATGTTTATCGCTATCCCGCGGGAACTGTGCAGTTTTCCGGAATAAAAAGTAGCTTATGTTTTAATATAGGGTACCAGCTATCTCCGTTCCAAATTTTATCCAAATCCGTCAAGTCATTTCAGCGTGAAGAAGGAACAAACATACACACATATTCACTCACATCCTCTCAAACTTTCGCATTTAATAATATTAGTAGGATTTAATCAATGGTAACTTTGCGGAGGTCCATTGTCCATTTCAGTTTATCTAATGTTCTTTGTGTGATTACTAAAATATAAAAATATAAATGTATTACAAGATAAATCGTCAATAGCTAAAGTTATTTTTAAGTTTGTCACATTCGTTTACCAAGCGCGCGCCGTGTCTACAAAGATATCTCGGCGCGCCTTATAGAGGCCTCCCGTGACCAGAGGGCTCGCCAGTATTTCGCTCAGCGAATAAGCATTGCCATACAACGTGGCAATGCTGCCAGCCTTCTGGGCACTCCCCATTGGCGGCGATTTGGGAGATTTTTTTATCTTTAATTTAATAGGTTTAAGCTATTTTTAAGTTTTGACTGTTCTTTATTATGTTTTCTTTTTCTTTTCCAATAAAACTTTTTTTTTTTTTTTTTATGTGAATAGGAAGGCAAACGAGCAAGTGGTTCACCTGATGGTAAGTGATCACCACTGCCCATAGGCACCCGCAACCCCGGAGGGATTGCAGATGCGTTGCCAACCTAGAGGATTAAGATGAAATGCCTCTTGTGCCCGTAATTTCCCCGGCTGTCTTACTCTCCGCACCGGAACACAGCAGTGCAAGCACTGCTACTTAGCGGCAGGATTAGCGAGTAAGATGGTGGTAGCGATCCGGACGGACCTTGCACAAGGCCCTACCACCCGCAAAAATACTTCATGATATTGTCAAGATAAATTAATTAAACTAAAACTAAAATCGTCACAATAGACATCTATCTCTTGTGGTTGTTACAGTACACATTATCTAAATGCGGCAACATAATTTTTTTATGTAATTTAGCCTCTGGCAAATCTCGTTATCTTTTCTGCCGACAGTAGACAAAGAAACGCACTATCCAGTTATTTATTTCTAAAAATAAAGAACCACGCAGCATCAGACCCCTAAACCAGCGATGTCATCATGAACAAGAGCATGACATCTGACTGAAGAGTTTTCACTATTGTGACCTATCATCCCCAAACTATAAACCATCCATATATATAATCTACAGCTATGTACATACCTCTTTTACCGACTCGGGATCTATCTTTTGTTCATTATTAAAAGAGAATATAGTATATAGTGTTATAGCTAATCGCTTCTTCACCCTTCTCGCGATTAGCGCCTGACGGAGGACAATTGGAGAAGCGTATGCCCAACGTTGGGCACAAATCCGCTAACGAAGAAGCAAGTAATGTACAATGAATAGGCAATACTGGCGTTTAACAAAATAAGCTAACATAAGATTCTTGTTCACTTGACTTTTCATCACGCGATGTAGATGTCGTAGGTGGATTGTAGTGATCCGCCGTATTACATTACGCCTAGCCGTTTTGGTATGCAGCCGTTCGACGATAAGCCGGATTTTCATTCTTCAATAAGGCGGCCAACGTTTAGCCGCATAGAATAGAAGAGTAGAATAGAATAGAAGAAATTTTTATTCACCAACACAAAAAAAAATCACAAAAATTCAAAAATTACAAAGTAGAATTAGATGCGAAGGTAAAATGGAAGGGAGACTCAGCGAGGTCGCTGTTTTTCAGTCTCCAACCAAACTAAACTAACTTAACTAAACTACGGTAGTTGCGCTGCCACAGCGACAACATAACACCACAATAATAACAATAGAGCATTACATAATTAATATACACATGCCGAGAACAACATTGACACGTTTTTGTCACGCATCGTTCTACTATCACCAAATAATAAATGAAGATGGCTTTTTAGTGGATAGGTTAGGTTTTATTTCTTATTTCTTATTCTGTCAAAGCGGCGGCTAATGACTCGTACACGGCTAATTGTAATGTAACACGGCTAGCCGTGTTGAAGAACGTTTGGCGCCGAATACATTCCGGCGGATTTTCATTCAGCCGCATTCAATCCGGCTTATCGTTGAACCGCCGCATTGCAAAACGAACAAAACGGCTAGACGTAGATACTCACAGATTTCTAATAAAATAAAAGTGAACAGTGCATGCGGGTTTGTTTTCGTGTTGTGAGTTTGTATGTTAATTAATTACGGAAACTTTTTCAAGTAAATATGTTTAATGAGTTTAAATGAGCCATTTTATCGCGTGGTCTAATCTTAATGTACACTTAAGAAAGTTTTCAGGTATCGCAGTGTAAAAATATTTTTTGCCAACGATGGTAAAGTTCTGGTCCGAGATACACCCCTTAGTCTCGACCAAACGCGACGTCTTGATCTGGCCCGATCTCAGCCAAACTCGCCGCTGTCTTGCTCTGATCCAATCTCGACCAGACACGTAATCTTGGTCCGCGATCTCGACCAATGTCAACACTCTGCGAGATACTAACACACTCTTCAACGTTTAACCAACTGTTATTAGCGACTTGAAGCCTAGCCTAGATGGAGTGACGATCTGCGCAGGGCAACCAGTGACTAGAGCCGAAGACATGGGCCCTGATTTTTGAAAGCAGATCACTCGAAAGTAAAAGTAAAGTAAAATTTATTTTCCAAAATAGAAAAGAAATACAGTATTAGAAAATTCAATGACTCCACACTAGGCAAAGCCTGTATCGTGGCAGCCAAGAAATATCAAAATAAAAAACGGTTACTGTCTACGCATCGCCTGGCCGCGCCGGCTACGGGTGGCAACACTGGGCGCGACGAGCGCCAGCGCCCTCTACAGTTTTTCTCTCTCAACTCGGCTCGCGCACGCGACGCTTTTGCTCCGTTTAATTATGTCAATTTTGTCTATAAGACATTATACCAGTAAATATACAGTCTTAGCATTTTAATAATCACTGCATTAGGGCTAGAACCCACAGTTACCATCAATCATGAAGCGGTCAGAATAACAAAAAAGGTAAAAACAGAATTATAAATAATAAAAAAAAATTATAGCAATAGTTTACAGATACTAACCCAAATACTAACTAAAACTTAAAACATAGTAATAATGTAAATAGTATATAGCTGCAAATGTGTATGTGTGTGTGTGTGAGTGTGTGTGTGTGTGTGTGAAAGTGCGCTAACTCACAACACTTAAAACTTGCTCAGAGTCGTCGTAGCTCCAGGTCAGCAGTAGACTCAGTAAACGTTTTCTTGCCTCGGGGAGACTGCAATGTCTTATGTCGCACTCTTTAACAATTCCATTGTAAATATGGGGGAATAAGAAAGATTTAAAGCGTTTGGCAAATTTAGATTTGACGACAGGTATAAATCTGGTACAGAATCTGGTTGGTCTGGTAGTGGTATAAATCTGTTTATATCCTCAAAACTACAGCTCTAATCAAATTTTTGACTAGTTCACAAAATTAATGAGAGTAGTAAGTATCTTCTAAGCTGCTCGTATTTCAAATTCAGCACAATTTTTCACCACGGTATTTTCACATTATTATGTTCTTTCAAAAATCGGGCTCCAGGCCGAATGGCGTGCCTTGAGAGAGAGGCCTATGTGGACTGCGATAGGCTGATGATGAGCCAAACCTTTAACCGGTTCAGTAATGGGTATATTTTTAAATGCGGCCGATGGTACGTATTTTCGAGCACCTGACTCATGTTGCTACCTAAATGATAAGTGCATTTTAAACATGACTGTTTGTAAACAATGATTACAGAAGTGACCCCGGTCTAAAATTAGACTGTTTCTAGATTAGTTTTGTGAAGTGTGTTTAGTTTTCTACATGTCAGTGATAATTAGAACACATAGAAAAATCCGAAACTAAAGCTATGGCCGGGAATAACTTTACTTTTCGGATTTTTCTGTGTTCTATTTATCACTGCCATGTAGAAATTTAATTTCTAACGGTAAAACCGTAAAAGTAAACATAAAAATCAAGAAATAAAAATTCTTGATTAATTTGATAGTACCTATAGTGTGTTTAGTTTTGGCTACATTCAAAATCTGCGCCGCTCGTATGGGGCGCTGGGCAAATAGTCTGATTAGGGGAGACCGAGGCGAGTTGAGACAGAGGTGAGTTGATACAAAGCCTTTTTCTCTGCACCTATGACAGTTAGCGAGGTCACAACTTCTGTCACAACACAAACTGTGGAGTGTAGAAAGAGCAACGAATTAGCGAAGTTACCAGCCCGATAAACTGTCACCGTTCAGAGAAATCGGCTTTGTATCAACTCACCTCTGTCTCAACTCGCCTCGGTCTCCCCTACTTAAGATTTTGTGATATCGAGTAGTGGCAGCGTCAGCGCACGCGCGGCGAGCATCACGTGACAAAGACGACTAAATTTACAATTTTACAGAGCTGCTCGATTTGTCGATGACCTGGCAGTCTCTGGTCGGCTCGATCCTCTGGCTGTGCGGAGGGATGTAGCAACCCTCTGCATATTGTACTGAATTTATCATGGGGGAGTGCTCCGATGAACTCTTCGGATTGCTGCCACGGCTAAATCTCACTACCGCACTTCGCGGAACCGTCTGTCCTTCCATCCTCAACATCTTGATGGTTGGCTGTCAAGTACCGTACGTTTTAAACGCAATTTCTTTCCTCGTACGACAAAGATCTGGAACCAACTTCCTGCTGCAACATTCCCAGAGCGGTACAATTTAGGGATCTTTAAAAAGCGCGCCTTCCTGTTCTTGAAAGGGCCGGCAACGCACCTGTGATTCCCCAAGTCTTGCAGGTGTCCCTGGGCGATGGTGATTACTTTCCATCAGGTGACCCGTCTGCTAGTTTGTACTTATATAAAAAAAAATTGAAGAACAACAAATCTTATTAAATTATACTTTTCGGCTCTGCAAACCGTCTGTCGTAGCACCTAACAGGATTTCATTTTGCTAGTCGACCACAAACAAACAGATAAGTTGCATAGGTTAAATCATACAAAACATATTGACAACAACTTACCATACCTACATGCAGTGTAGCGCCCTTTGACCCGTAGTTCATTGACCGCGACCATGGTTTCATGGAGCTGATGTGGAAGTAAGAGATCCTTCTTCCGAACTGTCCGCCTTCTCTACATCGTCTCGGCCCTTTCCTGTAGTCGCGATCACGGGGATCCCAGAAACTTCGGTTTCAACTTCTAACATGTACCAAACTGCGTCCTCATGATAGACACACGGTCTCCGATCTGACACGTGCTAGTCTTGCGTCTTTTACTGTAGTTGCGACTGTTTTCCTCTTGCACCCTCAAGATCTGTGACTTTGCTGAACGTCACAATTGTTCTCTGTTACAGACTTCGATCAACAATACAACTAGATTCACGGTGATAGCTCTGAAAACGGCTCCGAGAAATAAGGCCACAAAATAAATTTGTGGCTTTATTTCCGACAGTATGCGCCAACCTCGGCCAACGTGAGGACGTGTCAAAATGCCACAATGTGCGTTCAAAAATTGCAAAAACAGCCACCGAAACACTAAGGTTTCGGAAGGAATATCTTTCTTTAAGTAAATACAAGTCAGTATTTCATAAAGTACGTAAAAATTGGCAGTTTACATTTTAAAATCAATAATTTATTGTTTGGCCAATGTTGGCCCACCATCTTGACAATAATCGGATGTTTTAGAACAAGAAATTCATGGAGTAGTTCTCGTTTTAAAATAAAATATATATTGCATTTTTTGTAGATTTCCTAGCGATCCTTTTTGCTGTGCGGAATGGATAACTATTGTCGCGAGAGAAAGAGAAGAAGAACTTTACATGCCTTACAAAAATTCTGCTATACCTAATGTTCGATTCATTTTGACAAATTCGACATAACTGGAAATAGCCAAAGGCGTAGATTACAGAAAAAGGCGATTCCCAAATTGCAGGTATAGTTACATAGAAATGTTTAAAATAATATAAGATGAAGTATAGTGAGATGGAACAGAGGAGCTATCACTTATTAAAGAAGACGTAAAGCTTCAAGAAAAGTTCAAGCCGTACAATATTTATAACACACACACACACACACAAATCACGTCTTACGGGGTACACAGAGCCTAAGGTAACAGGTACCTACAGGCCACATTTAGCAAGATTGTGGGCGTCTAGGTGGAAAATCGAATCAAAATAGTGATGGGTTGCTAGCCTCATCGCTTATAACATGATTCCTATTATAATCGCCCATTCCCTCGACGACTTTCTGCTTGAGAGGCGGTAGGTCGAACAACTAGGCTACTACGGCTGTTGCCTGGCTGGGCCTGCGTGGGAACTATGACCCAATCCCTCTCGTTGTTAAAGGAAGCCTGTGCTCAGCAGTGGAACGTAGATGGGCTTAATTATTAAAATTCATGTTAATATTTGTATTTGTAAATATCTTTCAAATAAAAAAAATCTGAGTTATATACTTAATTGCGACTCCATTATTACCCCGTTCCTCAAATAGAATGACATCTTTTTGAAACGAAGGTAGTTCTTTTGTTTATCGAACGCTTTCGCTCGCTTGTGACGAAACGTCGTAAGTATTATATACAATTGTAATTATTTGGATCTTTGTTACTTAGACTTAAGGTTTATTTTACGTTAATAAAGAAGGTAAAACAGATATAGCTATAAGCATAAGCAACAGGGCCACTTTTTCGCTTTAATTTTGTATGGGACCGTGAATCTAGTTGTATTGTTGATCGAAGGTTACAGACGTAAGCGGCGTTCTATCGATGCTTCTCTGATACGACGACGTGTCATTTTGATTTGATTTAATTTAATTTAACTTGAGCTAATTTATTTATTGATTTTCAGACATTTCATTTAATTTTTCACTTAATATTTTATTTTGTAAATTCTATTATGGCTGCAAGTCTGGAATAAAAATCATTTCATTTCATTTCATTTCATTTCATTTCTTTTCATTTCATTTCATTTTCATTACAAGACATTTCATTTTCATTGTAAGAGCCTCCTGCAGTCGACACGTGCTTGTACCATAGACCAGTATCTGAAATGCATAGTTTCGTTAATACTGAAACCAAAATACGAACTTGCCCATTACCCCTGGTTAGCTGGTCGTGATAAAAGTGTGTTGAATACCACTGTATTACTTTTAACGTAACTATAACGTCTGGAGCCCGTGGCAAATTTGTCAGACGGGGCTCCTTCCTCAATATAAAGAAGTGCATCAGCGTCCCTTCTGTGCTCTAAACCAAGCCAGTTCGGGGCACCGTAGAGCTAGGGGTCCCTGGCATTTTGCCATCCCTGCCACCCTATAGTTACGCCACTGGTTGTATATTCTCAATCTGACAATATTCCTTGAAGTCGTTGCTCGTAAACGCAGCTCCTCGATCTGTAATCAGCCTGTATGGCTTACCAAACGTCTGTTGATGCACCCTGAGCTTCAAGGTCTCTTTCGCTGTTGTACTCTTAGCTGGGGACACCCAAATAAGCACGTGTTGCTCTGCCAAAGCCAACGGTCGTGGTCGCTGCGCTATCGAGACGTTATCCTTTAATATGCGCAAGTGCACTGGAGCCTCGCGCGTCTTGTTAGGCCGGAACGTGTGGAAAAGGTTACCACTTCTTGCAACTTCGGATCCTTCACGCAACCTATAACATCGGAAACACAAACACCACACAAGTTACGATACATAAATCAGGTCTTTATCCCTTACGGGGTAGACAGAGCCCAGGGTAACAAGACCCAAAGAACACATTTAGCATGATTGTGGGCGTATGGGTGGAAAGGGGAATCAAAATAGTGATGAGCTGCTAGCCACATCGCCTATAACATGATTCCTAAGGTTTTGGCCCATTCCCTGGATGGGATTTTAGCATTTGCGCGGGAAGAGAAGCAACTGGTACATTCTATGTTTTTTCTTTGCTCCCAGGCCAGCATGGAAGGACAAAGTTACGATACTAATTATAATTCTCGTTAGACTTTAACAAAAGTATTCGACTGCCCTTCATCATAAACATTGCATTCCTTAAGAGATCTTCCCCTGATATCAAGGAACAGCATAGCATTTTAGGGGCAATATGCAAAACAACGTTATCAAAACACTGACCGTCTATAAACAATATCTGTTGTCATAACACCTATCGAATAAACACGCTTCGAACGAAGTCCACTCAATGAAATCTCGTTCTGTACTTAGACGCGTTTAAGATTAGATTAGATCATTTTATTCATTCAATAAAATTTACATCATAAATTGTACAACGTCAAGAGTAGCCATGCTGGTCTACTATCTATCTACTATCTACAGCCATTGTCCGTCCACTGCTGGACGTAGGCCTTCATATTGCGCCAACTTTCGCGACCCTGGGCTTCCCTCATCCAACCACTGCCAGCTGTCCTCCTAAGGTCATCCGTCCAACGCGTCGCAGGGCGTCCCACACTACTATCACGCAATACTACCTTGCTGGTCTGGGAACAAAGAAAAAACATGTACCACATGCTTCTCTTCCCGCGCGTAAAATCCTATCGAGGGAATGGGCGATAATCTTAGGAATCATGTTATAGGCGATGCGGCTAGCAACCCATCACTATTTAGATTCCAATTTCCACCTATACGCTCAGTCTTGCTAAACGTGGCCTTTAGGTCTTGTCACCTTAGGCTTTGTCTATCCCGTAAGGGATATAGACGTGATTTGTGTGTGTGTGTGCGTGTGTCGCCCTCCGGCCAGGTGGGATGACGATCTGCGAAAGGCTGCAGGCAGATGCTGGATGCGTCAAGCTGAAGACAGGGCGCAATGGCGCTCATTAGGGGAGGCCTATGTCCAGCAGTTGAGTGGACTAATATAGGCTGATGATGATGATGATGATGATGATGTGTGTGTGTGTCAAGAGTAAATAAAATTAAATATTACAAATCTATTGAATCTTAAATTTGTCATTTAAGTCGATGTTCGTCGTCACGCCATCCAGCATCTTTGACGGGATCGTCTTTGAACCTTCGATGGTAATTTTTAATCGCGACAGTCAGCCATCTTACCGCGTCTGTCCAATCCCTTCATTATAAACACGTAATCGATGCATGACTCCTCCGTGTTCTTCACTGAGGTCGTCATTTCATGAATTTCATTTCATGAATCGTCCACGGTATCGAGAAATTCCCTTAAAGATTAGTTTTTAATTCGGCCCACGTCCTGCATGCATCCTGCATGTTTTTTTTCTTGTTTTTTTTTTGCTATAAAATTGTGTATATCCTTTTATATTTGTGTGTCTTGCAAAAAGGAATAAATGTCTTCTTTCTTTCTTTCTTTCTTTCATGCCCTCTCGGCGCGAACCATAAAGCTGCGGTACCGGCGTCCATCCAATAATACATACACAAATCACGTATTTATCCCTTACGGGGTAGACAGCTACTATAAATTATATGTTTTATTTTCAAATAGTGTACATATGTGTAAAATTAAAAGTTTTGGCAATGATGCCTGACTGAGAACTAGTTTTTTTGTATTTATTCCCGTTGTAGGAAATTGCTTTTAAAACAAAGTTTGAATGTATAAAAAATATTCGTATTATACCTATTACTTTTTCGTATAATAACTATTTATAATAATAACAACTATTTCGTATAATACCTATTATACCTGTATTCATTATCTGTCATTGTAGGCGGCGAACTAAATTCGCCATTAGACATGATTAAATATCAATAATTTACTAGCTATTTCTTCCATGCTGGTCTGGGAGCAAAGAAAAAACCTAGAATGTACCAGTTGCTTCTCTTCCCGCGCAGATGGTAAAAGCCCATCGAGGGATTGGGCGAAAATCTTAGGGATCATGTTAATATAGGCGATGTGGCTAACAACCCATCACTGTTTTGATTCCCCTTTCCATCCATACGCCCACAATCATGCTAAACGTGGTCTTTAGGTCTTGTCACCTTAGGCTCTGTCTACCCCGTAAGGGATAAAGACGTGATTTATGTATGTATGTATTTACTAGCTACCTATAGTATGACTCAACCACGCAAACTACAAGGTAAGGTGGATTTTTTTTTTAATACTACCACTTGAAATGCCAGCTGCATTTCAAGTGGTAGTAGTCACTCACTGATATAAATAATCAATACGAATAAAGTGGGTATTTGAAATTATTTAAAATAAAATGTAGGTAATTGAGTTGATTAGAATTGGATATGGCACAATATCGTAAAAGATCATGTCGTTTGGCGCACTGTTTACTGGAGTTTAAGCATACTTTTGTGTCATATCCGGATATAGCACATTTTTGTGATTAATTTATCTCGAAACATGGATATGGTATAAATTACATGCTATTTCCTCAGTAAAAAATGAGTAGGGGAGACCGAGGCGAGTTGAGACAGAGGCTTTGTATCAAGAAAGCCGATTTCTCTGAACTGTGGCAGTTTATCGGGCTGGTAACATCGCTAATTCGTTGCTCTTTCTACACTCCACAGTTTGTGTGGAGTTGTGACTTTGCTAAGTGTCGTAGGTGCAGAGAAAAAGGCTTTGTATCAACTCACCTCTGTCTCAACTCGCCTCGGTCTCCCTTATTTTGACACAACGATTCGTGCAAAAGATTACTCGTGATCTGAAATATTATGGTTTACTCCAAATCCATTTTGGTAAAAAATGGATATGGCACAAACATATTCTCACCCGACGTTATAGAGTTCTTCACAACAGGTGATCATTTCAAAGCTCTTGAAAAAATACGATTTTTAAGAAAAAATTCAAAGATTCAAAGACTCAAAACCTTATTTTGCAAATTGGCCACCAAGGGCTTTTTTACATGTCTTTTTAAAATTAGCAGCGCATTCGGAAAGACCATTGCCAAGAATAATGCGCCGCAAGGATTGGCCTAACATAATAACGTACGAAACTGTTCGCTTTTTTTCATACTAGAGCGCCAATGTTTTAATTTACAAGTAAATAATAAATACTTATTAGAACACATACTAACCATGACAATACAATTTTTTTTAGCCCCAAAACAGCTCTAATTCCTTACGTTGAGCCCACTATTTTGATTCACGTTACCACCCCTACCCCCCAGTCGGATATTACCAACAGTTACCTAATTTACTAAATTAATTAATTAACCGTTGTTGCCCAGGGTGCACCGGCCTAAGCGTTACCCTTCCCCCCTCGTGACGCCAAGAGCCTCTGTTGGAAGGGAAGTATTACGCTAAGAGCTCTCGACAAGAGTAGACAAAGCCTTTTTTTAGCCCACAATCATGCTAAACGTGGTCTTTAGGTCTTGTCACCCCCTCTGTCTACCCCGTAAGGCATAAAGACGTGATTTATGTATGTATGTAGGTATCTAATTTTCAATGACCTTGTTTTTTTATCAAAATGAGAATGGATATACCAACACGTGCACTTTATTACCGACGGATGTTTAATTTCAATGACTAATCAATTATTGGCATTTAATAATGCATATCAACATTGTTTATCAGACCTGCCGTCTGAGAAACACTATCGCATTTCACGTCTGAAAGCCATTGGTCACGCTTCGACGTCGTGACATTTTACCTTTGAATTGTTTAATTTAAATATTAGTTGGAAGAATTTACCAAGTTCTGTTTGAATTATAGGGAGATGTCTTCCCCTTTCTTAAAAGAATTTTCTAAGCTACAGAGAATTTTCACCTAAAGGTGTTTATTCTGGTGGGAATCTTCACGATTGCCGGTTTTGTTGGTGATTTTTGGAGTATAGTCGCAAATGAACTGTAGCTGCCCCCTTTTCTGACTCGGCTCTACCCGATACGCTGACTTGACGGTGTCCAAACAGTGTTTTTC
Source organism: Pandemis corylana (assembly GCA_949127965.1). Classification (NCBI taxonomy): domain Eukaryota; kingdom Metazoa; phylum Arthropoda; class Insecta; order Lepidoptera; family Tortricidae; genus Pandemis; species Pandemis corylana. Next base: position 8,909,101 of record OX421876.1, read on the forward strand.
TGGGACTTATATCAGTGGCGTAACTATAACGTCTGGGGCCCGTGGCAAATTCGTCAGATGGGGCTCCTTCCTCAATATAAAGAAGTGCATCAGCGTCCCTTCTGTGCTCTAAACCAAGCCAGTCCGGGCCCCCGTAGAGCGGGGGGCCCCTGGCATTTTGCCACCCCTGCCACCCTATAGTTACGCCACTGGTTGCACTGTATTATGCAATCCTTCCATGCCGGTCTGGGAGCAAAGAAAAAACACAGAATACCAGCTGCTTCTCTTCCCGTGGACGTCGTAAAAGGTAATCGAGGGAATAGGCGAAAATAGGAATCATGTTATGGGCGATGCGTTCCAACCCAACCTGCAATCATGCTTAACGTGGCCTTGAGGTCTTGTTAACATAGACTTTGTCTACACATTTCCCAAACCTGCATTGCACAGGTGCCGCGAAGGAACCCCATCCCGGGGTGGTCGTGGGGCGTCGCGGTGACACCGAGTGCCGTAACGCCTCACATACGACTGAATAGGGAATCCGTGTGGTTTTTAGTGGGTATGCCTGCCGTCGCGGGAGAGCCCCGCATATCCCCGGTACACCCGTACCGGGCGGATGCATAAGGCGCATTTTCCACACCAAAAAAAAAGGCTTTGTCTACTCTTGGAGTGCGACGTTGGAAACTTCCTCCAGAGCTCTTAGCGTAACACTTCCCTTCCAACAGAGGCTCTTGGCCTCACGAGGGGGAAGAGTAACGCTTAGGCCGGTGCACCCTGGGCAACAAAGGTTAATTAATTAATTTAGTTAACTGTTGGCTAATATCCGACTGGGGGGTAGGGGTGGTAAAGTGAATCAAAATAGTGGTGGGTTGCTAGCCGCATCGCCTATAGCATGATCCTAAGATTGTCGCCCATCAAAACAGGTACATAGAGAAAATTACTAACCAATAGGCGGCCTTACAAAGCGATCTCTTCCACTTCAATTAGACATTTTATTTTTACTTCGACGCATTCCAGAGTGGGAGGATCTCACTATTTTAAGGTCACTTATTTCCTTTAGATTTAGAGGTACGAAACAAATTCCATCCCACAAATAAATACATTGAAATAGGGACACGTTTTTCCCAACCGGGACATGACTAACTATCCAGGAAACCTAGACAGCTTAAGGGATGACTATAGTTATTTGTGTCACGAGGGAGCAAAATAATGTATTTACGGCGGGGGCGCTACATTGAATCCAGAATGTAGCGAAGGATTCTAAAGTAGAATCCTGAGCGTAATGAAGGATTCAAGTGTTAACGCCCAAGATATAGTAGATTGTATCACAAGGGAGCAAAATGATATTTTTACGACGAGGGTGCTATTTCGAATCTGGAGCGAAGCGAGCGATTCTAGAGTAGGGTAAAGTAGAATCGTGAACGTAGCGAGGGATTCGGAGTAATTCACCCAAGGAAAAAACATTTTGCTTCTGTGTGATACACTCTACTTTTCATCTACCCCTATAAGAAAAAATATTTTTCCCGCGATTTAGTCGGCAGAAGATTGTGTATCACATTTCGGGCATCATTTTTAACACATTCAGGTGTCCAACTTCTACTTTCACTGCTTGATGAACTCATTTTTTGCTTCAAATAATTTATAATACTGAAAAATCGGACGTGTTTTCCGTTTCGTTTTGGGAGACGTTCGCGCCTTTTTACTTTTTTTTTAATTCAGATAGCGCACAACGACGCGTCATTCGAGCCAACCTTTGCCTGCCAGTAACTTTATTCATACAATATCAGCGTTCGACCTCTTTGGTCGTGTCGCGGAACTCGCGGAACACCAATAATTCATGTTCCAAATTCAAATCTCATTTCTGCCCTCTGTGAAAGTGTAATGGGGAAAAGACCTACTTTGCTCGCACTTATATGCGAACAAATCGTCGATTTTCGAATAGGTGGGATGAAAAAAAATTTTTTTTCCGAGTGGCTCATACAACTTTTCACACTGAACATTAAAAAAAATTAAAAAGGATTCTAGATATAATTAAAGAGCTAACAGCATATAAAATGGCGTGGTTTTACAATTATCAACTTCAAAACACTTGGAAAAGTTGCACTTTGATCGCTCTCGACAGGGAGCAAAAGCTTACTTTTGCTGAATGAGTGGTGTAAAAACTATATAACTACATTGTTTAGTTAGATTAGTTATACGCAATAGTTAATTAACAACGTAAAGTAATCGGTTAAAATCGTCAATCAGTTGAGTCAAGGTTATCAGTCCTGACCCGGACTCTGTTGGTACCTATTATAATTGCCACTAGTTTTTTTATAATTGTTCAATTCATTTACATTTCATACTTCCATCCCCCTTCCCAGTATACGCCCACAATCATGCTAAACGTGGCCTGTCTGGTTACATTAGGCTCTGTCTACCCCGTAAGGAATAAAGACGTGATTTATGTATGTATGTATGTATGTATATTGTCTCGGTCTGGGAGCAAAATGCATAGAACGTACCAGCTAGATGGTATGATGGACGAGCGAATAGACGATCTTAGGAACCATTTCGATTCCCCTTTCTTTAGTCTTAGCCTTTAGATCTTGTTAGCCTTGGCTTCGTCTACCCCGTAAGGGACAATGACGTGATGATATATGTGTGTGTATGTATTTATTTCCATAGGTTTGCTATCCACAATTGGATAAATAAAGAAAACCAAAATATGTTCGAAATTAAAAAAAAATGTAGCCTAGTGGCTTGATTTGACCTATGGCCTGTCAAGCAGTGGGTCGTGGGTTCGAATCTCAGGCTCCTTTGCCGACTGTATAGAACCTTTTCACAGTAAGTGTCATAGAGATTTTATAATGAATTGACTATTTTGATTCCGTATTCCACCTACAGGGTGTAACAGACACCCCGTACGATAATTCACTGGGGTATATAACCATACCTATAGAGGCTAAAAAAAATTCCACTACCGTACTTCGCGGAACCGTCTGTCCTTCCATCCTCAACATCTTGATGGTTGGCAGTCAAGCACCGTGCGTTTTAAACGCAATTTCTTTCCTCGTACGGTAAAGATCTGGAACCCACTTCCTGCTGCAGCATTCCCTGAGCGGTACAATTTAGGGATCTTTAAAAAGCGAGCCTTCCTATTCCTCAAAGGGCCGGCAACGCACTTGTGATTCCTCAGGTCTTGCAGGTGTCCCTGGGCGACGGTGATTGCTTTCCATCAGGTGACCTGTCTGCTCGTTTGCCCCCTCTTATATAAAAAAATATATATATTAATAAAGAAAATAGCTGTTATTAAAAAAAACACTCCTTAAAAAATAATAAATGATTCCTATGTTTCTCGAAAGGCTGTGCGTCTCTGACTTTACCTAGGGTCTTATTCGTAGTAGTAATAAAAATGGCGTCTCCACCCACTCATTCATAACTCACTCACTCGGTCTCACTCGCTCTCGTTACGTCTGGGGGGTGGGGGGTCAGAGCGGGGCGGGAGCGCGCCGCCTGCGCCGCGCGCCTTTGTCGGCATTTTCAAACCCTGTATACGCCCACAATGCTAAGCGTAGCCTTTAGGTCTTGATATATTAGGCTCTGTCTACCCCATAAACCCGTACATTGGATATTCTTTTGACATAAATATATACATACGTACATACCGTCACGTCTCTTTCCCACAGGGGTAGGCAGGGGTGTGATTAAGACGTGTAAAGACGTGATATATGTATGTATGTATGTATGTCTGTTTTATTTTTACTAACACCTACATGAAATAAAACCTTCAAAAGCTATCACCTTTACAGAGGTATAATCGCGAAGATAACTAGAAATTCTTACATTGTGCCTTATTTAATTTACAGCAGAGATTATAATTGCGTATTTATTACCTAGATAGTTAAGGATGAAGTCTGGTAAAGTCTGGTAAAGTAAAGTCTGGTATCACGTCTTTATCACTTAGGTACATTACAGGGTAGATAGAGCCTAAGGTAACATAAGAATCAAAATAGTGATGGGTTGCTAGCCACATCGACTATAACGTGATTCCTAAGATTCTCGCCCATACCCTCGATGGGCTTTAACCATCTGCGCGGGAAGAGAAGCAACTGATACATTGTATGTTTTTCTTTGCTTAGTAAATAATATTATTCGTAACTTTATTTATCCCCTTGAGTCTGGTAAAACTATATCAGCTACTATTGGACAAAGGCCTTTCCCAAGGATCTCTACGATCGATTTTGTGCTCATACATACATATATCGAGTTTATATCCTTATGGGGTAGATAGAGCCTAAGGTAACGATACCTTAAGGCCACGTTTACCATGATTGTGGGCGTATAAGTGGAAGGGGGAATCAAAATAGTGAAGGGTTGCTAGGCGCATCGCCTATAACAGGATTGCCAAGATTTTCGCCCATTCCCTCGATGGGCTTTTACCATGTGCGCATGTGCATTTAACTATTTTTATCTACATCCATATCATGACTTCCCTACAATATGTTCAGGAACGATTAGCAAATGCCCCACACTAAGAAACCTGTATCTGGGGTTTGGTTGTGTTATAATGTTCACATTAGAGTATCAATATCGATACTCTAATTACATTCAAACTTCGAAAATCTTAAATAACAAAATTTATATGTCTACATCAGGGGTTCCCAACCTATTACCCTATGCGCCTCCCTCAAGTTTATGCTAAAATACTACGCCCCCCTTGTCCCAACTCAACTACGATGGAAATGAAACAAAACGATCTACAACATACTATTCATGATTAGCGAGAACATTGTGCTTGCACTTTATTAATTTTATGAATTTTAATAAATACCTAAGCCGCTCGTCGCGCCCCCCGTTGGATTACCCTACGCCCCCCAAGTGGGGCGCGCCCCACTGGTTGGGAACTCCTGGTCTACATACATACATTCACAAATCACGTCTAAATCCCTTACGGGGTAGACAGAGCCTAAGGTAACAGGTACCTAAAGGCCACTTTTAGCAAGTTTGTGGGCAGATAGGTGGAAAACTGATTCAAAATAGTGATGGGTTGCTAGACTCATCGCCTTTAAAATGATTCCTATGATTTTCGCCCATTCCCTCGATGGGCTTTTACCATCTGCGCGGGTAGAGAAGCAATTGGTACATTCTATGTTTTTTCTTTGCTTCCAGACCAGCATGGTAGAATGTCTACTGTTAATATAATTGCCTACTGTTTTAGAATTTAAGAAAAAAAATGACAGTCGTTTCATTTGTTTCAAACTTTCGAAGAACAGAAAATAATGTTACTTACGTAATTTAATGTGAAAACGTTTATTGTAAAAAACTTAAGATAATATGAATGTAGATAAGTTTTGTATGCGACTAGATAATTAAGGATTAAAAGAATTCTAGCGAACAGTTATACTTTTCCACTTGTGATCGCGTGTTCTTGAATCAGTTGCAGGTCAGGAGTTGACAGGGCGTCGTAGCGACACGTCTGGGAGGACTGAGAGAGCAACAAGATGAAAACACAAAACTTCCATGGTTTTATTTTTAATTCTGCTTATAATAGTGAGGTGCTATTTCTAAAAGCCAGTCTTTTTCTATAGTCATCATATCTCGCATATATGTTTTGTCCCCTGTGCTCTGCACGCTAGCGAACACCACCCTGTAACACAAATTATAAATTTAGTTATATAAAAAAAAGTATTTTTAACCCTTCGTCTGTGGCGCGGAGCGAAATTTACAGACCGTCGTCTGTGGTTGTTTAGGATCCTGTCTTTACCACTGTCTGCGGCGCGGAGCGAAATTTCTAGACCGTCGTCTGTGGCGATTTATGACAGTTTCGCACGCGCTCCGCCGGCGTTCAGTATATGTTGAAAAAACCACTTTTTTTGTATGAAGCACACAATTGTAGCGGTTGTTATCGAAATTTAAATAAATTTGCTTGTTTGTTATCAATAATATATACCTCGAACCTAAATACTTAAGTTTTGCGAGAGGTTTGAATACGATGTTTGATCAAAATTATACACGCATAAAGAAAAACCACTTTTTGAAATGTATTCTTATATTTTCTTCAATTTTTCCGCATTACCCCGTAGGGATGACCTACTAGGCAATCTATTTCAGTGAAATAAATACGCTGAAAACATAATAGCACAAGAATATCTCACTTTGAAATTTGAAATTGAGAAGTCGGTCATTCGCCATTTTGCACGTTTTGTGACCCCGGTTTTCACGATGATTTACGTGTGAAAACTTAGCGTATAGTAATGTTTGTTGGTAACTTACCTAGAAAATATATTTATATTTGCATACAAAACAAAAAACACATCAATGTATGCAGAAAAACCTATGTTTTTCACTGATAAATGCAAAGGAACCGCATTTCGGCAAGCCCGACTTCATAACTGATTTACTCAGCCAATCATTGACTCTGCTGAAATAGCAGGATGTAACCATAGACTAGAGAAACAGAGCTTTTCAATGATGTGTCACACTGCCTATACTTTACATTGAATGAATAATAAAATAATAAAGAAAAATTGCAAAGTTTAGAACGTCTATTACCTCCCCCAATGAAATCTTTACATGTGTGTGTGAGCATTTCATAAACGTTATCTGTGCATGATAAGGATCCTGCCTTGGTGGTTCACCTGTTGTCTGTGCATGATAAGGATCCTGCCTTGGTGGTTCACCTGTTGTCTGTGCATGATAAGGATCCTAACTTGGCAGTTTATCGGTTGTCTGTGTATGTTGAGGATCCTAACGAGGTTGTTTATCCGCTGTCTGTGAATGATACGGATCCTGTCATACAAAGGATGTTTTATTTTAGGAATGGTAAATTGGTGCAAATTTTTGTCAAATAGTTATTTTCTGTCTATTTATTATGTACAGTATTGTATTCATCATCAGATCAAAAGAAGATGATTTCATGAAATTGCCATGAAAACTAAGCATTTGTGTTCAAATCCGAAATTCCTATCGCCAATAGCCTTCTATAACCTGTCGACCCTGGCCTGGTCATCATCAGGTCAATAGAAGTTGATTTCATGAAATTGCCATCAAAACTAAGCATTTGTGTTCAAATTCGAAAGTCCTATCGTCAATAGCCCCCTAGAACCTGTCGACCCCGGCCTGGTCATCATCAGGTCAACAGAAGTTGATTTCATGAAATTGGGATCAAAACTAAGCATTTGTGTTCAAATCCGAATGGCCGATCGCCAATAGCCTCCTAGAACCTCTCGACCCTGGCCTGGTCATCATCAGGTCAACAGAAGTTGATTTCATGAAATTGGGATCAAAACTAAGCATTGGTGTTCAAATCCGAAAGTCCGATCGCCAATAGCCTCCTAGAACCTGTCGACCCTGGCCTGGTCATCATCAGGTCAACAGAAGTTGATTTCATGAAATTGGGATCAAAACTAAGCATTTGTGTTCAAATCCGAAAGTCCGATCGCCAATAGCCTCCTAGAACCTGTCGACCCTGGCCTGGTCATCATCAGGTCAATAGAAGTTGATTTCATGAAATTGCCATCAAAACTAAGCATTTGTGTTAAAATCCGAAAGTTCTATCGTCAATAGCCTCCTAGAACCGGTCGACCCTGGCCTAGTCATCATCAGGTCAATAGAAGTTGATTTCATGAAATTGCCATCAAAACTAAGCATTTGTGTTCAAATCAAAAGTCCTATCGCCAAGAGCCTCCTAGAACCTGTCGACCCTGGCCTGGTCATCATCAGGTCAATAGAAGTTGATTTCATGAATTGCCACCAAAACTAAGCATTAAATTTGTATTCAAATAAAAAGAAAACATATATTATTACATTTATGCTGAATTTATTATTATTATGAATATAGGTACATAATTTGTTTTTATCGATCATAACATAAACGAAACAGCCTGTACGCTGTACTTTGAATTTGAAAAGTCAACGGTCGGTTTTCAAATTGACAGGCTGTCGCGTATACATACATGACGTCCTCCATTTTGTATTTGCGCGTGTGTGCGTGTTATTCGATACTACAGCTCGATAAAATTACATTTTGGCAAGTTTTTAGGAATTACTGGGACAAACCGAATAGATATTCAGATTATCCATGAAATTTCCTTCTATAACATATAACTCTTGATATTCACAAGAAGAGGAAAACTTTATAAAAAATTGAAAGAAAAAAGAACGAAAAGTTACGTGTAACAAATGGAGGTGTTGAAAATAAAATAAATTGAAAATGAACCATATTTAGCACTTGAAATTTATCAAAACTGAATTTAGATTACATAAAGAACAATAAAATATAACTTTTACTTATATTTATTTATCGTTTTCCGTGTTTTTTCGTTATTTTTGCACCTGCCACTGCAACTGCTTCGTGACAGTTTTCGGTGTGCGAGATCCGCATTACAACCGAATGAATTTCCGAACTGATGCTTGTCTATGATTGAGCGTTTATCTAACTTTTATTCAATAGAATAATAGACCCTCGGCTTTCAAAAATAAGGTGTGTAATCGCAAAAAAATAGGCAGAGGTAGTAATGATACGGATCCTTATCATACGCATACGACGGTAAAAACAGGATCCTGAACAAGCACAGACGACGGTCTCTAAACTTCGCTCCGCGCCGCAGACAGTGGTAAAGACAGGATCCTATACCAACACAGACGAAGGGTTAAGAAAGCGTCGATTACTAGCGCCATCTAGTGTGAAATAGGAAAATAATATTTTTTGTCGCACTTCCCAAGCATTAGTCGTATTTTCTCTTATTTGACACTAGATGGCGCTAGTAATCGTAGTTTTTCTTGAAATAAAATACTCTTTATAGGTGCTGTACGCGTTTATCAAATAGAAATCCTGCGAACCGACCTTGAAGGAAGATATCATTCTGGGCACCTGTCATCCATAGAGGAAATAACCAATTACAGTGGTAATAAGGGCAATCCAATTGTGGCAACACATCAGCCTTTTTCGACTTATACCATAGTAAAGCAAAATTTTCGCGATAGTTTTTCCTTTATTTTCTACATTATAACAAACCCATCCATACTGGTCCAGTTGCCTCTTGTCCCGCACAGATGGTAAAAGCCCATCGAGGGAATGTGCGAAATTATTAGGAATTATGTTATAGGCGATGTGGCTGGCAACCCATCACTATTTTGATTCCTTTTTCCTCCAATAGCCTGCAATCATGCTAACCGTGGCCTTAAGGTTTTGTTGCCTTAGGCTCTGTCTACCCCACTAGGGATATAGACGTGATTTGTGTATGTGTAACAAACCCATTTTTACTAAAATTGATACTTTCATTCACTCACGACTAAGCATTAACTATCCATATCGATCATAATGCTTGTTCAACTCATTACGGCCAATTTCAGCTAGATTTTTTTTTTCATATGAATTACTTCGCATTTCCTCTCTATGAGGTTGTTTGCTTTATGTATTGTCCTAGTCACAGCCACTCACCATTTCGGCTGCTGCACTCTAAACAAACAACTGTCTGGACTGATGTGCAGCACAGCGCCTCTGATGCCTCTGTACGTCGAGTCTGTGCTCAGATGCGCCGCTTGAGGGAAAAATCCCGACAGCACGCACTTCATGACGCGCTGACATTTAGCTGAGGAGAAAATGGATAGGAATTAAGTGAGTGAGTGATTCAGGCTTTACCAAACCATTGAGTGTTTAAATCTAGATCTTGACATAATATTCGTACCTGTTCCCAAATCGAAACCCTCAAACGTCTTGTTTTCGATTCCAAATTTTCGCTTCACCAGTTTTTCAAGACTCTCGCGTATGTCACAGGCCTGTAAAAAATAAAAAATAAATTATCATCTGCAATCTACGTGGGTCTTGCTGGCCATACAGACATCTACTCAGAACGAGAGGGCTTGCACTGTTTACTTTAACCTTTTACTTTTTGAAAAAATAAATCAGAATTACGCGCCCAGGTTTGAACCAGCTCCCATGCTTAAGAGATCATCGCTCAAAGTACTGGCATCCACTGCTTTTACAGAACCTTTCTTTATGTTTAAAGCATTTTAGAACAGCACTTATAGGTTCCTAGCGCTATCTAGTATCGAATGGCGGAACTAAGCAGCGCTTATAGAGCCCTTAGCGCCATCTCGTGCAGAGTGGCAGAACTAATATGAATAACTTCACTCAACTCTCAGCTTTATTATAAAGCTCATAAACAATGCTTTCAAAGTATATCAGAAATTGATAAAAGTAACTGATAAATTACCACTCATTGACTGGTACTGGACACAACACTCACTATTTGATCATAATCATAATTTTCTAATAAAAAACATCAGAACAGTTCAAAATTGAATCTAAATAGGCGACTGATTTCAGTCGAACTGCCACCGTCTTACTTAATAATTCTGCCGCCAAGCAGCAGCTCTGCTATGTTATGTAAAACAGCGAGTGAAATTACTGGCACACGTCTTCTTAGCCCTCAAGGCTGGCAACGCATCTGCAATCCTCTAGCATTGCAGGTATCCATAGGTAGTGGTACTCACTTACCATCAGGTGACCCACTAATTCGTTTGCCCTTTTCGTATAAGAAAAACTGCGTCCACTAGCGCCATCTAGTATTGTATAGGAGAACTAAACATGGACTAGCATCAAATAGATTTTACTGTCGAATTCCCTACCCACTGGAACCATTTAACAGTAAATATCATAGCGACGTTACATTGCATTGACAAGGTATATCACGTGACGTTTACTGTGAGAACGTTCTACGTGGGTAATTAGACTTCTTCGATAGTACCTATAGTGAGGGAAACGTATTAGTATTTAGTACCACCGTAGCAGTAGAACCCCGTCGCAATCGACCGATCGCCGTCACTCAAACTCGAGGGATATGTCACCTTATTACGATAGGGTTCCACGGCGGTACGGGAATACAATCCCTTACCTATGGCCTTATTTTGACTACTAGGTGAGAGTTTTCCAAAAAAAAAAGGCCACATGAACATTATTACCAGAATTTAAATATTTTGGGTTTTTCTTACTCAGAATAATTTACCCTATCGATTCTCATAAAAGAAAATAATGTGTCCCAGATTTTACTTTGGATTTTTGTTTCCTGTTCGTCACGTTCCATACATACCTATATTTAAAAAAGTGACGAACTGGAATGGAAATTTTGGAACACATTTTTTCTTGTATAAGGATCGATAGGGTAAACGATAAGAAGAACCCAAAATAATGAAACTGGCAAAAATGTTAATGTGGACTTTTTTTGGAAAACTTTTTTTTTTTTATTTCAATAACTAGTCACACGTACCTTCTCCATGACTCTGTGATTCACATACATCTTCTGACACCAGTCTCTGCACGCCTTCTTCGACCGTTTTTGGTCCGAACTCGAATTTTTCACTTTAATGTACGAATCGAATACATTCAAATACATTATTATATCGCCTTCTGCTACCTGAAACAGAATCAGAAAAATGTTGTGTTGTGATCTTTCTTTGAAAATTATGTGATCGAAAAAATCTTAAAACTGTATTTTCGGTGAAATCGGATCATCTATATTTTGATGTTCAGTAGGGTAGCATGCATAAATACATAAATCACGTCTTTACCCTAATGGGGTAGACCAGCCTAGGGTAACAAAACCTAAAGGCCACATTTAGTGATTGTGGGCGTATAGGTGGAAAAGGGAATCAAAATAGTGATGGCTTGCTAGCATCGCCTCTAACATGATTACTAAGATTATCACCCATTCGATGGGATTTTACCATCTGCACGGGAAAAGAAGCGACTGGTGCATTCTATGTTTGATCAGCGTGAAAGACAGAAATTATTGTAGAAAAAATTCAAAACGCCTTGATTACCTCAAAATTGTTTCGCCTTGATATCCGAGCAGCTATATTGTCCTTCCCTGTCGCACTTTTAGTGAACACCCCATCAACTTGCAGCATACTAGCTAACGATATAGCTTCGTCTACGCAACCATATTCACCTGAAACAAGGTTTTAGGGTTCCGTGACAATATCAGTGATCCTACTAAGGCTCCGTTTGTGATCCGTCGATCAGACTGTGAGATCTATTTAATCGGAAATCTGATTGTTTGTCTTTAAAGTGCCCCACACTGCCTACCATTTTGTATATTGGCATGGATTAAATTAGAGGGTCAATATTATCGTGATACTGGTATGTCAATATGGGATCTTGCTTGGCTTTTCAAAACAATCAATCTTTAATGATATGGATCGGGATATATGCGTGGATCTCACTATAATATTGACCATCTATATGCCATTCACTTGGGTTAGGTTCGTAAGGACTAGATTACATAACGACTCTATAAGCAAAACGTCTTAGTTACATAAGGTCTTGGTAGCTAAATGTCTAATTGTACAAACGTCTTAATAGTAGAATGCCCGGGTTTAAGATTGGACTTAGTTCTATTACGTCTTGTTTATATAACGCCCTAATATCAAAAAGTTGTAATAGCAAAACGACTAGGTAGGCATATCGTCAAACATTAATAACGTCTAAATGGCATAACGACTAGATGGTTGAATGACAAGAAAAACTCAAACGTAGTTTGTGAAGGAACTCTTTGATAAAGAAACTTCAAAGTCGAGTTGCTGGCCAGTATGCAATCATGACGTTTTGCTGCCAAGACCATATGCTATCCAGACATTTTTCCTTATGCGTCGTTTTACAATCAAGACTTATTAATAACTTGGACGTAAACTCTATTAGTCATTTTGCAACTTCGGGCGTGCTATAGTTGTCGATCGAACAACTAAGACATTCTACTCACTAGGGCATTCTGCAAAAAAGTAATTGTGCTTACCAAGACCTTATGCAACTAAGACGTTTTGCTTATAGAGTCGTTATGCAATCTAGTCCTTACGAACCTAACCCATTCACTTGTCGAATTCTGTAACCGCATAATAAGAGGTGTACTTGGTTTGATGTTAGAATCGGCCAAGTTCAATGCGAAGACACACTTCGTATATTTACAAATTAATATGAAGGGGACGGCGCGTACGCAGTCCCCACTACCAAAAATTACGCATCCGAGTTATCCACATTAGGGATAATCGCAAGGGTCAACCCAACCGCAGTGCAATGGAAGAGTCTCGCCCTGGGGGAACCGCCTATTTGATCACGGTGTCCCCTATGCCAGGTAAGTATGAATTGCTTACTTCGTACCGAGAGGGTCATTGAATCAGGAAAAATCTTAACAGCGCGATGTAGGATTGTGAGGGCAAGTGACAGTGACATCTAGCGGCAGATAGCGGAACTAAATTTAGTATGGCGGCGCCACTATAGATGGATTGAGTTTTGCATTTAGTGATGCGGTGTTGTTTTGATGTCAGCGTTTGCTTTGTCATGGAAAACTAATTGAATTAATAGAATATTTTGGAGTCTGTCGGTCAATGTAAATGACCAATATAAAATGACCTCACACTGCCCACATTTTGCTTAGGAGGCAGGGCGCTTTTATGTTAGCCGAAATTGTACTTTTTTACAGCACTTACCACTATTACACAACATCTTAGCACACATAGGTCTCAGTGGTAGCTCCGCCATTCTTTCCCCTATGTCTGGTGTCAAGTTCCCATCGCGATCTATGGCTGCCAAAGCGTATAACGTCTCTAGACCAGCCAGAAGGCTCTTAGCCGGCGGCGGTGTTGGGAACGTGAATCTGAAAATAGATTAATAAATTTATAGTCCTTTGATACAGTCAGCGTCGTATTAGACTACAAGCCCATGGAAAAAACACATGTGAAATGAACCAGCGTGAATGAAGCTTAGAAGGCTGTTACTATATAATAAAACTAGCCTTCCGTCCGCAGCTTCGCCCGCGATAAATTAATTTTCCCGTAGGAAAAGGTATTTTCCCGCGGTAAAAAGTAGCATATGTCACTCAGTGATAATGTAGCTTTCAAACGGCAAAAGAATTTTTGAAATTGGTCCAGTAGTTTCGGAGCCTATTAAATGCAAACAAACAAACCAAAAAAACAATCAAATTTTTCCTCTTTATAATATTAGTATAGATAACTCTTGGGCGCTATGCGGTCATTTCTGAGCGGTACATACAATACAATACAATACAAATACTCTTTATTGGTACATTTTTGGGATTTCTCAGATACAAGTGAGGAATTACGACTAATTATTAATTTACGGCGTTTCTATAGCTTATAGATGATTAAAAATAAATGTCGAAAAACCTAGTGCCGCTTTAAAGTGGTGGTGCCGGAAGTTAGTGCATTTTTTTTTTCAATGTATGAGAAAAAATCTTTACCGCTCAGAAATGACGGCATAGCGCTCAGAGTTATTTTATGATATAGTAACAGCCTTCGTAGCTTCATTCACGCTGGTTCATTTCACATGTTTTTTTTTGTCCATGGGCTTGTAGTCTAGAATAAGAAAACTTTATTTCGCCACAGATTTTACAAAGTGCATAACAAGGACACATTGTTACATAGAGATAGGTAGATGACTTTTTATGCGGTAAGTGAAACAGCGGCCTTAGCACCTAGACTCTGGCTCTGTATCGCGAGTGCCAAGCGAAGTACTCAAAACACAAGAATAATTAGAAAGTGTGTGCGTATGTGTGTGTGTGTATGTGTGTGCGTGTGTGCTAGGCTACCTTTGACATGTTTATCGCTATTTCGCGGGAACTATGCAATAATCCGGGACAAAAAGCCTATGTGTTAATCTAGGGTACCAGCTAGCTGCGTTCAAAATTTCATCCAAATCCGTTCAGTCGTTTCAGCGTGAAGGAACAAACATACACTCTCACATCGTCACATCCATCCATCCTCACAAACTTTCGCATTTATAATATCACTAGCTTCTGCCCGCGACTTCGTCTGCGTAAAATTATACATAAAAACCTTCCTCTTGAATCACTCTATCTATTAAAAAAAGCCGCATCAAAATCCGTTGTGTAGTTTTGAAGATATAAGCAAACATAGGGACATAGGGACATAGGGATATAGGGACAGAGGAAGCGACTTTGTTTTATACTATGTAGTGTAGTGATGATTAGTGGGATTATTAAAATTACCTCAATAAGTTGTGTATGCCTAAAGCTTTGAGTTGGAGCAGGACGGAAGATAGGTCGCTCCTGGACATTTCGGGAGGCACACTCGCTGGCAGCTTGTCGAATTCAGCCTCTGTGTACAACCTGAAACACGGACACACACAATCCGACATAATATTATTATCATGTAACGTCGAAGCACCACCGCCCATATTAAATTCTATTTTTATTAAGAGCTCTTCACTTCTAAGCTGTAGGCTTATTACCTAGCTCGCAATTGGCATTGTTCATTTTTTTTAAGCTGTGCTTTTAACACCTTTATTTGATAAAATGGACTATTTCAAGCAACTAATTTGAATATTATGCTTTTACGTAGCTTTGTTAATTAATAATAAATATTTTTTCGCTGTTTGATAATTCGTGAATTTAGACAGAATCCCAATCGCCTTCGTTCGGCTGGCTATAAAAAAAAACGGCTTTGTCTATGGTTTTGTTAGATTTGACAGTGACACGTGACAGTTGCCATAGCCAAACTTTTTTTTTCATTTTTGTGGCAAACATTCGATGCTGGATTCTGTCTAAAAACCCGGTCGTTCGGTCAAACAAAGGTTCAAAGTACTTTTACAAAAATATCTGCAATCATAAAGTATTTTTGAAATCGGACAAGATAAATCGGATAATTGATGGTTTTCCTCGAAATGGTTTTCGAATTGGAGCATACTAAAAAAAATGAACAATGCCAATTGCCATTGTGTTCATTTTGACAGTTCTTGTATGAATGTGACAGCTAGCTGATACCGATGCCAATTGTCAGCCCATACATGAACTGTTAAAATGAACACGATGGCGATTGCGAGCGAGTTAGGTAATAAGCCTACTGGTCTGGGAGCAAAGAAAAAACATACAATTTACCAGTTGCTACTCTTCCCACGCAGATGGTAAAAGAGGGAATGGGCGAAAATCTTAGGAATCATGTTTTAAGCGATGCAGCTAGCCACCCATCACTATTTTGATTCCCCTTTCCACCTATACGCCCAAAATAATCCTAATCATGTTACCTTAAGCTCTGTCTACCCCGTTAGGGATAAAGACGTGATTTATGTATGTATGTCTTATTTAAATATCATACCTCTTTAACAAGATTATTAGATATTAGAGGTCACGGGTTCGAATCCCGGTAGGGGCAGACAGTTGTATGATGAATACGAATGTTTGTGCCCGAGTCATGGATGTTGTATGTATTTAATTATGTATTTATCTACATTATATAAGTATGTTTATCCAGTGCCTGGTGCCCATAGCACAAGCTTTGCTTAGTTTGGGGCTGGGTCAATTGGTGTAATTTGTCTCAAGATTTTATTTGTTTATTTATTATTTAGATTTTTTTTTCTGTGTAATTATCATACCTGTAGCATTGGCCGCGGGCGGTCCTGCCGGCGCGGCCGGCGCGCTGCCGCGCGTTGTCGCGGGACGCTGCGCACACGCACACACTCTCCACGCCCACCGACGGCTCGAAATAAGGCAGCTTGTGGAAGCCGCAATCGATCACTGCAAATTATTACAACAATACAACACGTAACAATACAATACAAACGTTATTGCACACCATTTATCTAACGGTTTTCTGTACAATACAAATACTCTTTATTGAACACCACAAATCAGTACGAAACAATACAGAAACAAAGAACAAAGTAGACAATAAGCGGTCTTATCGCTTAATAGCGATCTCTTCCAGACAACCAAAAAGCTAAATAAGTTGGAGACAGTTTAAGTAGGTGGCGGAAACAAATAGACAGGATAAACGCAGGGATAACAAAAACAACAATACCAACATAAATATAATACACAGGGGCGTGCAGTGGGTTCTGACAGAGGGTAGGCATATTGACAACAAAACCCGTATTGGTACGAAGCGTGTCGGGCACATTTACGTATGCTTACAAGCACTGCTTATATGCCTGTAAGGGATGAACGCGTCTGATAATACATAGACAGAATAGAACATACATAATACATAGATAGAATATATTACATAATATATAATCTGTATTTATGTATTCTAATATTATAAAGAGAGATTTGTTTATTTTGTTGAATCAGGCGTTACTTTGCGGAGGTCCATTTCAATGAACAAAATTACCTTGCTACTCCGCTACTCACGTGCAAGATAACCAAGCCTGTGTGAAATATATATGTTTTTCATGCAATCCTCCGCTACTGCCAATAAAACACATATAAATCCCACAAACTTAATTATCCCTTACACCACACAAACACTGACGCGTTTCGGTCCCTGTACGGGATCATTATGAAAGTTTAATGAGCACAACTTTTACACATGCAAACCAACGTCGTATGAAAAACACATATATATATTTCACACAGGCTTGGTTATCTTGCACGTGAGTAGCGGAGTAGCAAGGTATTTTTTTTTCATCGAGGCCTTCCTCGAAAAGGTCTCCTTTGTTTGTTTGTTTGCATTATATTATAGATTCCGAAACTGGACCGATTTGAATAATTCTTTTACCGTTAGAATCCTAAATTCTACCTGATTAACTTAGACTAAATTTGATTCAGCGCGGACAAAATGGCGGGCAACAAATGGGTACTTCACACACACCATTGAATTGCTTAGCAAATTTGTGCAGGTTTCCTCACTTTGGATCTTGCGTCAGTTTGACTTCATACCCCTTTAAATGTTTTTTTAATGATAGCCGACAAATCCTACTAATATTATAAACGCGAAAGTTTGTAAGTATGGATGGATGGATGCATGTTTGTTACTCTTTCACGCCAGAACGGCTGGACAGATCTGGATGAAATTTGGAACATAGATAGATTATAGCATGGAAGATCCCTATTTCACCAATACGATAGTTGTCGGCGACATGTGACAATTCTGTTTGCATTACAAACTCAACGAGAATCTGCTCCGAATGCCTTCATATTGAATACGTATTGCATTTCCAATTATCAATGTCCACTAACAATATTATTATTATTATTCTTATTTTTAACTAAATCTCTCCCTAGGAGGAAATACTTCGCACGGACCTAAGCCAAGTGCTTTAATTTTATGCAAATTTATGACATGGACAAGAATTTTCTTACTATACGGCATGTGTTGAGGATGACAGCTTTTTGTAGGAGTGTGTATGCGGATGGAGTTTTGGGGATAACGCCAGTTATTATTATTATTATTATTACGAACTGACCAGTGAATGACCTCTATCTCACTTGGTGGAAGTTGCAGATGAGGCCAAAGGTGTAACTCACTGGTTCAGTAATAGCCTATTCACTCTAGCCTTGAAGAGCCCTAGGTTGTATCTGTCCGGAAATACAGACGATGGGAGCGAATTCCATTCCCTAGCAGTTCGCATTAGGAAGGATGAAGCAAACCGCCTCGTGCGGGCCAATGGTGGGACAATTGTTGAATGGGGGCTATCGCGTGTGAATTTGCCACTAGAGGCGCTAGTGTCGCGTGAGGTCCAATAACATTCAGTTTTCACTGGTTTTAGCGGGATTCGTGACATAAATTATAATTTCTTTCATTTACTATTGAGAAGTGATCTCCTTCGTGAAATTATCGCAAGTATGGATTATTTGGCGATGAATGTGAACACTTTGGAAGTGGAATTAAGAAAAAGAGGCGCAAAACTAAACGGCTTCAAAGAGCAGCTAATTCAGAGGTTTATTTATTTAATAAAATTATTGAGATTCAAGATTTAAAACTTTGTATCGGCGCCGATCTTATAAAGTCGCCTTTGATAGCTATCTCTCTGGACCTTACTCAACAGTGGCGCCAACTGGTGAGCAAAGAAACGATAGTCCCCATTGTGACACAATTTGTAGACAAACTCACCATAAACAATGCCGGCTATAGTAACGCTAGTCTCAGCGATGTTAGTGGCTAGCACAACCTTCCTCACATTCCTGTCCGCCATTTGGAACACCTTGATCTGCTTGTAATGAGGCAGGCTGCCGTACATTGGCAGTATGGACAAGTTGGCAGCATTCATGCCGCTCGGGAACTGCTTTCGGAACTTGTTCGTTTCGTTGTTCTGTTCAGCGTAGGTCTGGAGAATCTCCAATGCTGTCAGTATTTCTTCCTGTAATCGGAATATTTATGATTTTTATTGCTAACTAACACAATACACAAATCACGTATTTATCCCTTACGGGGTAGACAGAGCCTAAGGTGACAAGAGCTACAGGTTTAGCAAGATTGCGGGGCTAGGTATAGATGGAAAATGGAATCGAAATAGTAATGGGTTGCTAGCATCGCCTATAACAAGATTCCTATGATTTCGCCCATTCCCTCGACGGGCTTTTACCTGCCCGGGAAGATAAGCAACTGATGCATTCTATGTTTTTTCTTTGCCTCCAGACCAGCATGGATGTGAAAATAACAAATATTTCCAGTATTTCGTAATTGGCATTGTTCATTTTTTTTAAGCTGTGCTTTTAACACCTTTATTTGATAAAATGGACTATTTCAAGCAACTAATTTGAATATTATGCTTTTACGTAGCTTTGTTAATTAATAATAAATATTTTTTCGCTGTTTGATAATTCGTGAATTTAGACAGAATCCCAATCGCCTTCGTTCGGCTGGCTATAAAAAAAAACGGCTTTGTCTATGGTTTTGTTAGATTTGACAGTGACACTTGACAGTTGCCAGAGCCAAACTTTTTTTTTTCATTTTTGTGGCAAACATTCGATGCTGGATTCTGTCTAAAAACACGGTAGTTCGGTCAAACAAAGGTTCAAAGTACTTTTACAAAAATATCTGCAATCATAAAGTATTTTTGAAATCGGACAAGATAAATCGGATAATTGATGGTTTTCCTCGAAATGGTTTTCGAATTGGAGCATACTAAAAAAAAATGAACAATGCCAATTGCTTTGATATGTCATCTCTTTTACTATATTTTCATATTTTGTTAAGAAATATAATCTAATACCTTTAAACGACGAATTCTTTCTCGGAAACGGCTCAACCGATTTTCATAAAATTTTTGTATGCAGGGTGTTTCTGGGCAAAGCTCGGTCATCATATTAGATAATAGCATGCGTATCATAGCTAGACACAGACAGACAGACATAGCTGTCCATCACGTGTACATTAACAGATATCGATTTTAGGTGGGATTTTTTAGGTCAGAACATATGGTCGTTGGGGCCGAAAGGTTCTCGAGTGGAGACCGCGGTAGGCAAGCGCAGCGTAGGACGTCCACCAACGAGGACGGAAGACCTGGTTAAAGTCGCGGGTTCACGGATGCAAGCCGCTTCCAACCGAGGCAACTGGAGGTTTATGGTCTCTCTTCAAGAGGCCACATTTGTTGACATTACCCTGCATTTACATCCTGGAGACGTGTTTTTATTGCTACCTCTCAATGGTTCAGGAAACCTATTGCAAACCCAAGAGCTAGACCAAGGGTTCCTACGAGAACAATTTTACCGAAATGCAAAAGTGCATGGTACTCCTGGAACTGTTACGTAATGACATACATACATACATACATACACAAATCACGTCTATGTCCCTTACATGCAATATATGTAATGACCATACAAATATTTAATCACTTACCACAACGCTTGAGAAACCACTGCCTCGATTGTTAAATTCAGACAAGAGTTAAAAACCGTGGTTAACAAACATGTGTTTTTATTCAGTAAGAGATTATTTTAACTATGACACAAAATTTATAATCTAAATATTGCTTTCCTCATTCAAATGTTTTAATTTCAATCATCATTATCATTGTGTACATAATACCTATTCATAAGACTGACATTATTAACATTTCTAGACTTTAAACTTTATATTTTGCATACTATTATAGATAGCTAACGGCCTTATTCATAAACGCTCTGTAGGCTTCTGCTAACTTAGCAATCGTTTGTCCTTATCTGTGAAAGGTAAATGTCAAAGTGACAGATAAGGACAAACGATTGCTGAGCTAGCAGAAGCCTACAGAGCGTTTATGAATAAGGGGGTAAGTGTGTACGTACATTTTAATGCTTAAAATAAGACCATTGTAACCAACACTTAATGCAAATAAATATTCTATTCTATTCTGTTCTGTTCTATTCTATGGGGGAGGCCTACGTCCAACAGTGGACGTCTTATGATTGCTATGATGAATATTTTTGAAAAGAGAATGTTATTTGTTTACCTGTGATGTCAGGAAAGCTAGTATATCTCCGAATGGTTCATTCTCGTGTATCTTTATGACAGTATCTATTGTAGCTTTTACATAATCTGGTACGGGCTCTGAAAAAAAAATCAAAATTCAATTTATCAACATTTTAGCAACTTTCATATAATAATTTATATGTAGTAATACAAAAACGTTTTTACCCCTTACGGGGTAGACAGAGCCCAAGATAACAAAAACTAAAGGCCACGTTTATCATGATTGTGGGCATATAACTGGAAAAGGGAATCAAGATAGTGATGGGTTGCTAGACGCATCGCCTATAGCATAGTAACTAAGATTTTTGCATATTCCCTCGTCGGGCTATTACAATCTGCGCGGAAAGAGAAGCAACTGGTGCGTTCTATGTTTTTCTTTGCTCCCAGACCAGCATGGAAGTATATTTTACATACATATATACATATATCACGTTTATCTCTTACGGGGTAGACAGAGCCCAAAATAACAAAACTTAAAGGCCACGTTTATGACGATTGAGGGCGTATAGGTGGAAAAGGGAAACAAAATAGTGATGGGTTGCTAGACGCATCGCCTATTGCATAATTACTAAGATTTTCGCCTATTCCCTCGTCGGACTATTACAATCTGCGCGGAAAGAGAAGCAACTGGTACGTTCTATGTTTTTCTTTGCTCCCAGACCAGCATGGAAGTATATTTCACATACATACATACATATATCACGTTTATCTCTTACGGGGTAGACGGAGCCCAAAATAACAAAACTTAAAGGCCACGTTTATCATGATTGTGGGCGTATAGGTGGAAAAGGGAATCAAAATAGTGATGGGTTGCTAGACACATCGCCCATAGCATGATTGCTAATATTTTCGCCAATTCCCTCGTCGGGCTATTAGCATGGAAGTATATTTTACCTTGAACGTAAAACACGTCTATGGGATGAGTCCGTCCCTGCATGGACATGATGACAGACGTAGATTTGTTTGTCTCCTTCCTGTCGTTCAGGTTGAAGAAATCCTTCAGGAAATCGGCGTCCATCGTAGCAGAGGACACAACTATCTTTAGGTTTTTCCGTTTCTGAAATATCAAATTTTTGAACTTAATATTCACAACTGCTAAACACGTACCACTGCTGGGCACAGGCCTCTCAGAATGAGGCTTGGGCTATAGTTCCCACGCGGGCCCAGTGCGGATCGGGAACTTCACACGCATCATTGAATTGCTTCGCAAACGTGTGCAGGTTTCCTCACGATGTTTTCCTTCACCGAAAAGCTCATGGTTCAGCCGTTCTCGAGTTATAAATAGTGTAACTAACACGACTTTCTTTTATATATATATATAGATATACACAAATCACGTCTTTATCCCTTACGGGGTAATAGACAGAGCCTAAGGTAACAATACCTAAAGGCCACGTTTCTTTCTTTTATATATATATATATATAGATTTTGACGTATCTAAAACTTTACCTTGGCTATTTTCTTCAGTAAACCCATAAGCACATCTGTCATCTGGGATCTCTCGTGCACCTGAAAATTGACAGAAACAGATTAAGTAACAGTTTTTGTTAAACAATAATCAAAGTATACTCCGTTCCAATCCATTTTAAAGCCTTAGTAAACAAAACAAATTTCATATAAATCTCCGCACTAATTCATTGTATGCAGTTAGCATCACATCCACCGACATTTTATAACAATGATTAACTTGAGGGCTTGTTTGTTTACTAAAGTGTTAAAATTTATTGGAATGGACTATACAGTACTTTTGGTTTGAATGTCTATTTTTCTTTTATGTTTTTGTAATCTGAGTATATTTTACTAATATATAATAGTGAGTTCATCTTAGAAATCATGTTGTAGGCGATGCGGCTAGCAGCTCATCACTATTTTGTTTCCCTATCCACCTACACGCCCACAATCAAGCTAAACGTGGCTCGTTACCTTAGGCTCTGTCTACCCCGTAAGGGATACAGACGTGATTTATGTATGTATGTATGTAGTGAATAGATTTGGATGAAATTTGGAACACAGATTCTATATCCTACTAATGGCGGCAACAGAAACACATCATCTGTGAAAGTTTCAACTGTCTAGCCATCACGGTTCCTGAGATACAGCCTGGTGGACAGACAGACAGACGAACAATGGGGCTCTTAGTAATAGGGGTCTTTTGGGTACGGAACCATAAAAACAATGGATTAAGTACCTCGTCTAGCACTACACAGGAGTACTGCATTAGCAGTGGCGATGCAAACATCTCTCGAAGCAGAACGCCCTCTGTCATGAACTGGAACAAACAAAATTACATTAATTACAAAAAAAAAAACAAAAAATAAAGCTGTGGCCGGGAATCGAACCCGGATCCTCGTAATTCCGTGACGCGTGTACCCGCCTACACCACCCATAGCAGGTGGGTAAGCCTTCAAATTTTTCTATCTGTTACTAGCTGTCACGTGACCTTGTTACTATGCGAATTTTTGCCGCCAAGAGTATTATTTGAATAATGTGTCTGTACGAAACAATTACAAACGCAACCAACAGATGGCGCTAGTAAACAGAGAAAAGAGGCGTATGGCCGGCAGTGAGACATTTTGAAGTGAATCTGTTTTTGGAGAAAAAACAGTTTACCTTGCTACTCGCTACCCACGTTCAAGACAGCCAATCCTGTCCGAAATGTAGTTTGTTTTCACATGCAAGCCCAATCTCATAAAACATACATAAGCCCCACAAAGTTAGCTATCTCCTACGCAAAACATCGACGTGTTTCGAACCCTCTACGGGCTCATCCTCAAGATTATAGTGCGCGTGCCGGTTTAATTTACTCGCAAATGTGAAACATTGTGTATTTAACGGGCGGTACGGGATAACGAACCTCGACTCAGAAAACCTTCAGTTTTCGACTTCGGGCTTCTACTAGAGCCTCGATCGTAATTCCTTACCGCCCTTAATACACAATGTACTATTTCATACATTTTTATTCGAAACACGGCAACTTATACATATATTAATGTTATTTTTATTATTTTGTGAATTGTATCTGTTTCTCTACATACATACATACACATATAGAAATCACGTCTTTATCCCTTACGGGGTAGACAGAGCTTAAGGTGCCAAGACCACGTTTAGCAAAATCGTGGGCGTAAAGATAACACGATTGCTATGATTTTCGCCTATTCCCTCGATGGGCTTTTATCTGCGCGGGAAGAGAAGCAACTGGTACATTCTATGTTTTTTCTTTGCTCCCAGACCAGCGTAGAAGCTGCTTCTTTATATTTGTATAACTAGCGACCCGCCCCGGCTTCGCACGGTATATTATGCATGTATTATACATATAAACCTTCCTCTTGAATCACTCTATCTATTAAAAAAACCGCATCAAAATCCGTTGTGTAGTTTTGAAGATATAAGCATACATAGGGACATAGGAACAGAGAAAGCGACTTTGTTTTATACTATGTATGTAGTGATAAAGCATTTACTTACTTACTTACTGTCAAATACATTAAGAAACTAGAAGCACTGTAATAAGGCGGCAAACGAGCAAGTCCATCAATAGAAACCGAGTTAGTATTTATTGCCTTTTGTTATTTGTTTTATGAAACTTTTTATCACATTATGAGGATAATACCAGCAATTGCCATTGTATTGAAAACGGCGACAATTGAAACGTCTATTTGTTGTTCATTATTGTTGTTGCCCGTACGTCTGTCTGTCCCAGTTCCCACTAAAACCATTAACTCGACAATTTATATGAAAACATATAGTTATCGCTTCACAGATTTGCATTAAAATTTTACATTTAGTTTTTGAACAATTTTCATTACAGTATTTCTTGGAAGTCTCGTTCTGTTGGACACAAACGATTATAATATTAAATCACATAATAGTATTTTATGCAACCGTTACATAATGAGGGTCCTTAAAACACAAGGGTGGTTTTCTTGACATGATTCCTAAAGGGCCAGTACAGGCAGACTGCATTTCGACTTCTATTGCAGGCGGTACACGCTAACTGCTAACGAAATGTATGGGCAGTCGGAATGCAGTCCGTCGTCCATTCCCTCGATGGGCTTTTACAATCTGCGCGGGAAGAGAAGCGGGTTATATTCTGTGGTTTTTCTTTGCACCCAGACCAGCATGAAAGTTTAAAAAATTACATAGTATTAAATAGCACTAATAGATTAATAGATGTTGGTAAAAAGGCGGCAAAGCTGAAACGGGAGTGGGCTGGTCATGTTCGCCGTATGCCGGATGAGTTATGGGCCAAGACAACCACTAATTGGAGTCCCAACTCAAAGAGGCCCGGCAGACCTAGACGGCGATGGCGAGACGAGTTGGACACCTTAAGGGACTGGACACGTACCGCAGCAGACCGAGAGCAGTGGAAGCGTTGGGGGGAGTCTTTGCTTAGCAGTGGAACACAATAGGCTCATAATAATAATAATTACATAGCAACGAACAAAAAACGTTATACATCCCGTTCTTGTACACTGACGAAGAATTGCGAAACTGTAGTGGCAGTGGGCGGGGCACATCGCAGGACTGATGGCCGATGGGGTCAGAAGGTTCTCGAATGTCGTCCGCGGACCGGGAGACGAGCTGGTAGGCCTCCAACAAGATGGGGCGACGAGCTGATTAGAATCGCGGTGGATGCGGAAAGCACAAGACCGGTCTGAGTGGAGAGCCTTGGGGGAGGCCTATGTCCAGCAGTGGACGTCTTCCGGCTGACATGATGATGATGATGATGATGGTGATGATGATACACTGTTACCCGTTATTTTTACTCGTGACTATATTTCCTTAACAAATGTTTGTTTGCCTTTCACATTAAGTTTCCTAACGATAATCAAATCAAGACTTTGACTAACGACAGTCGTTAATGACCTGTCAATGGAGCCACAGCTATTCTTCACCTTCGCTACACTTGGAGCAAGAAGCCGCACGGAGATGGCAAACGCAGTTTGTTTTCTTTCTCTCATTGCCAGTCTAGACTACCTCACTGCCAATGGGTCTATATTTTGTCCCATAAAATTAAAGTTCAGAATGTATGGTTTGTCATAATTTTCGGAAACGGTAAATATTTTTTTCAAAATTGGTAGTAAACTAACCTAACTTAGTACATTCTGATGAGTTTTCCGAAATTCCTGAAAAATGCACGATTTCATGTGTTATATCCAAAAAAATTGACTAACGATTATTATAACCAACGAAAATTTTGATGTACATACCTTACCTAAGTACTTGTGTTACTTTATTATGATGAAAACTTACGAAACTTTATAAAAATTCAGATTAAGAAGCGCAAGTGTCCGAATAAAATTATTATAAAAACGCGCCTTGTCGTACTAGCCGTGCTGCTAACCTTTGATTAGATAAGAGCGAGTTTAAATTTAAATTAATTTATAATATGGTTAATTTGCGCCCTTCGACTTCTCCGGTCGGCTTAGTGCTCTAAGCCCCATCGCCCAAATGCCTTTACCTTAATACGTGTAGGTGTTTGTCAAACATAAAATCACGGACACGTGGGCGTGTCTGTAATTTAGTTATGTATGACAGTTGTATGGAAGGCTGTTCGTTAATTGACAGTCAAACTACAATGTGAGCATGCTCATTAAATGCCTGTAAAAACTATAACAATGACAAAATATATTCATAAAGTCTATTTTTTCATACTTGACAGTAAAATTAACTGTGTTGCCTGTTTTTTGCAATTCAAAAATAGTAATGTGCCACTATCGGAAGTTAACGATAAATTAAATTGAATATAGTTTTTTAAGCTAGTTTAATAAACAAATACATACATACACAAATCACGTCTATATCCCTTACGGGGTAGACAGGGCCTGAGGTAACAAAACCTAAAGGCCACGTTTAGCATGATTGTAGGCGTATAGGTAAAAAAAGGAATTAAAATAGTGATGGGTTGCTAGCCGCATCGCCTATAACATGATTCCTAAGAATTTTGCCCATTCCCTCGATGGGCTTTTACCATCTGCGCGGGACGAGAAGCAACTAGTACATTCTATGTTTTTCCTTTGCTCCCAGACCAGCATGGAAGTAATAAACTAATAAACCTTTTGCTTGATTGTGATACCTAGTCGTATTTTTTTCTTAAAATATAACATGGCCTTACCACTTGTATCCAGACCAGAAACATTGTCGATGGTTTCGAGTACACCACTAAACAATAAAAGCTGGTAACTATCATTATTTGACAATTTGACATTTGCAATTGTCAATCTAGTATCTAGTATGAAAAAATAGACCATAGTTAGTAAATTAAGGACCTTTTTCACCACTCTCAGTTAAGACCCTGATATTTTAAGTATCGGTTATCTATGATCGAAATGATTATTCATTGCAAAGGGAACTCTTAGATTTTTTTATGCCGCCAGCAGCGCCTTCGGAAAGACTATCATTGCCGAAAACGCACCGCAAGAAACTTAGCGGAAAAACATTGAAAACATTGTTGAAAAGCAAATAATTATAGTCAACTATAAAACGAACGAAAAAAAATTATTAGGTACCTAAATGAATAAAAATAAAACAAAATCAGTCCCTAAATTACTACCTACATAAACGCCGAGAGATGTAATAGTGTGTCTACAAGTCAAAAGAAAAGCTATTAAAGTAGCTATTGTCTTTCAGACGTTATTTTTACTCCGCAACCACAATCGCGTTTTGTGGTCTGTTTTGTTTATATTATAAATGTAAAATCTCACGTCACACACAATACGTTCAACAATATTCACTCGGGCGATTGAACGCTCGTCATATCAGCACTACTGACTCGTTCGCTCAGCCCATAAGCGGCTCATCCCAAGCGGGGTACCAGCACCAGCACGGCTAGCTCGGGAGCGCGCGAGAGCTGTATCGCGTACGAGTTAAACTACCCATCTCTTTCTAGAATAAACAGTAAAAAAAAGACTGATAATCCTTCTCGCGTGTGCCACAGCTCTTGCACTCGTGTAGCCGTGCAGTGTTACACATTGTAGTGTCGAGTATAAGCGTAGAGTAGTGAGCGAACGCTCGTCATGCCAGCAGTGTAGCCGACTCACTCGCCGAGCGCTTCGCCGAGTTCCTCAGCGACACGCGCCGCTACCGATGCACACTACAATATACAAATACACATACCACAATGCTGCTATCAGGTGAGCGAACGCTTGTCATGCCAGCAGCGTAGCCGACTCGCTCGCCGAGCGATTCGCCTAGTTCCTCAGCGACACGCGCCGCTAGCGACGCCGCGGCCGCCACACGAGGTTGCGTCACGCACACTTTGTGGCCGATCTCGTGGAGGTACTGAAACAGGCACACGTTACGCTTATATTATAAGCGGTAATGGGTCAAATAATAGAACATTACTGCAGAAGCCGTGCAATTCGTGGATGAGTATATAGTTTGACGGACGACGCGTAGCAGTGTCAATAAATACGAATCCATGAATTGCCGTTTCCGTTGAGGCATGTAGGTATAGTTATTTTCTCCAATAATGCATGCCTTAGGGCTAAACTAGAGGCCACGTTTAGCATGATTGTAGGCGTATAGATGAAAGGGTAATCAAAATAGTGATACCTAAGATTTTCGCTTATTTCGACGGTTTTAACATCTGCGCGAGAAGAGGCAACTAGTACATTCTCCGTTTGTTCCTTACTCCCAGACCAGAATGGAAGTGGGTAATAAATTTTTACTACAATTTACACACAATATTAATTTAAGTACGTGTAGGTTTTAAGGTTTGTTGTGTGATCAACGGTCAATGCCACATTACCGGTTTGACGTCAGGCCTACCGATTCAAGGCGCTAGGTCTATAATAATTCGGCCAACACGAAACTCACTTCGCAGGCTTGTCTGTACTGGGCCTCACCATGACATCTTATTGCGACAATTCCGACTCAGTTCAGATTTTAGCTGTCATTTTTACTACGGCAGGCTTACTACCTAACTCGCTCGCAATCGCAATCGTGTTCCTTTTGACAGTTCATGTATGATAATTACATAAACGGATAAGTCACGTATAAAAAGTCGAGTGACGCTCGACATGTTTCGGACTTTTTTTTTTTTTTTTTTTTTTTTATATGAATAGGAAGGCAAACGAGCAAGTGGGTCACCTGATGGTAAGTGATCACCACTGCCCATAGACACCCGCAACCCCGGAGGGATTGCAGATGCGTTGCCAACCTAGAGGACTAAGATGAAATGCCTCTTGTGCCCGTAATTTCCCCGGCTGTCTTACTCTCCACACCGGAACACAACAGTGCAAGCACTGCTACTTAGCGGCAGGATTAGCGAGTAAGATGGTGGTAGCGATCCGGACGGACCTTGCACAAGGCCCTACCACCCGCAACCCTCCTAGTCCTTCGTTCGTAGTCCTTCTTCCTGGAGTAATAAAAATGACGATGAAAACGAGGGTAGTTGTGCGCCGCTGTCAGTTGCCTCGAGCAGCCGCGCGAACGGAGCGCTGGCGCGCAGTGTTCGTTTCGCTGCCGCCGGGGCGAGCGCTCCAGGAAGGACTACGAAACAGTCCGAAACATGTCGAGCATCACTCGATTTTTTATACGTGAGTTATCCGATTATGTGTAATCATGTTATGATTGAGTCTCACGGTATTTTCATGTTGAAAGTTCATTGAGCTTACAATTGGCATCGGAATCAGCTAGCTGTCACATTCATACAAGAACTGTCAAAATGAACACAACGGCGGTTGCGAGCGAGATAGACAATAAGCCTGCAGATCTGAGAGCGAGTGAACCTAAACTGAATCGGAACTGAATCGCACCAAGACGTCATAGTAAGACCCCTGGGTCTCTTAAAATTGTAGGTACCTACGGATATATTTCAGCAGGTTGTGTCAGTTCCACTGAATCTCAGTCTAAGGTCCTCGAGAAGAATGGCGTATTAAGTGTTCCTGACACGCCATTGCTGGGAAAAGGAGACCAAGATTGGCCTCCCACGTGACGAATCCGGAAACGGATAACCGCCTCCTGGCAATGTAACGGGTTATACCGTTGAACCGTTGCGTCGCCAGTAAAGCGGCGAGGAAGGAACACCCCGGGGGTTTTAGTGGGTATGAACCCCACATAACCCCATCGCCTCACCGTGGTTATGGGGTATCTGGTTACAGCAGATTTCCCCCGGGCAACAAAAAAAAATACTCCTAGACATATACTCATTCAAAAACAATGTCCCCGCCTAATATGTACGTCAAAGGAAATTCTACATACATACATACATAAATGATCTTTATCCCTTACAGAGCCTAAGGTAACAAAACCTTAAGGCCACGTTTAGCATGATTAAGGGCGTATAGCTGGAAAGCGAAATCAAAATAATAATGGGTTGCTAGCATCGCCTATAACATGATTCCTAAGATTCGCCCATTCCCTCGATGGGCCTTTACCATCTGCGCGGGAAGAGAAGCAACTGGTAAATTCTGTTTTTTCTTCACTCCCAGACCAGCATGAAAGTAACAACATGGAAAAAATAAATCTAACTGGTATCGCCCTGCATCGTAACAGCACCCATAACCTCGTACGCTGGTGTCTTCCATCAGGCGGCCCGCATGCTCGTTTGCCCCCTATCACGTAAAAAAATCGTGTGCGACGTTTTACAAACAAATTAGCACGCCCCTACTTAGTGTAACATATTGTGAAAAGCCTTCAAAAAACATCAATTTACAAGCAACCTCGTTCACACGTTAATTTCATTACGTGTTCATGTCTCGTGTTGCCGTGTTGCATCGATTAGGAACACCCTTACCTATACATCTAAAAATCATAATCATATAGATGGGGGGCGTTCAAGTATTACGTAAGCGCTTGAGGGGGGCGGGGGGTCTTTGCTTTGCTTATTTTTGATGACATGGGGGGTGGGGGGTCGATATGGTGATTACGTCAGCAGCTTCGATTCGAACTGCTGCTCACGAAACAATAAAAAACAGAATCCATTAAAAGAAAAATGCATATAGATACCAATGATTACATGAGCATGGGATGGGGGGTAAGAGGTTTGCTTACTTTTGCTGACAAGGGGTAGGGGGGGGGGGGGGGTAAATAATTGTAAAAAATCTGCTTACGTAATACTTGAATGACCCCATGTACCTATACATCTAAAAATCATAATTCTTAGGAATCATGTTACAGGCGATGCGGTTTGCCACTCATTACTATTTTGATTCCTTTTTCCACCTATACGCCTACAATCATGCTAAGCGTGGCCTTTAAGTCTTGCTACCTTCGGCTCTGTCTACTCCGTAAGGGATAAAGACGTGTTATGTATGTATGTATTCTTATACAGGTTACGTAGAAACTTTTTCTGCACTTCCTCCATCATGAGAATACATTTCCTATCCCGTGGATGTGTCCCGAGGGAATTTTTACGGTAATACCTACATTATGCCGCGAACACATACATCCGATTCCCAATTCCGAGGGATTTTTTAAAAAACTTTCTTAGTACAGCTTCTATGATACTCAAAGTCTGCTAAATTTCTGGTCTTTAGCTTTAGTGGTTTAGGCTGTGATTTGCCTGTCTGTCATTCGGTCAGAAAACTCTTATATAGGTGGTTTCTTTATATTATGATGTAGTACTAGCGACCCGCCCCGGCTTCACACGGTATATCATGCATGTATTATACATATAAACCTTCCTCTTGAATCACTCTATCTATTAAAAAAAACCGCATCAAAATCCGTTGCGTAGTTTTAAAGATATAAGCATACATAGGGACATAGGGACAGAGAAAGCGACTTTGTTTTATACTATGTAGTGATTTGTACAATAAAGCATTTACTTACTTACTTAGGTACTAACTTCACTACATAGTCACTACATACCTAGTATAAAACAAAGTCGCTTTCTCTGTCCCTATGTCCCTATGTATGCTTATATCTTCAAAACTACACAACGGATTTTGATGCGGTTTTTTTTAATAGATAGAGTGATTCAAGAGGAAGGTTATTATGTATAATTCTACGCAGACGAAGTCGCGGGCAGAAGCTAGTCATCAATATTAGATACAGATATCGATTAAGGCTGGAATCAAAAGGTGTAATTGTGTAAGCGAAATTGCTATGGCATTGCTATGGCTTTGATATCTATTGCTTTTGCTTACGAGGTAGCTCAAGTTCGTAAGCGATAATGTGAATCGCAGTAAATGGCTCTATGAAACATGTCTAAAATGAATAAAATGCATTGTTTTCACATACTTTAATTTATTTTAGTAGGTGTTCGTTGTGACCACCGTTACAATATTCAACAAGTTCAGGCATGTAATTGTCTCTATGGTTGTTTGTACCTCTTTGCTGGTGTCGCAACTTGTTACATACACCGTTTTACATATCATATGGCATTTTATTCATTTTAGACATCATGTTTCATAGTCATTTACTGCTTAAGACCTACACAGTCGATATCTAAACAGAAATAGTGTAAGTTTATTTTTTCAAAACAACCGGGTTCGATTCCCGTGCTGAGTACAGGTTTTTTTTAATGTATGAATGCAGTTATTCTTGTTATTAAAATCGATGACATGATTCCTATTTATAGTTTCAGACTTTCCCATACTGACCGATTTCAATGAGGCACCATGTATATCTATAAAGGCTTCGCTCTGATATAACAATAATGGTTTGTTATAAAGATAGAATAAGGAATAGTGTGATAAGGGAACGTGCTGGGGTGAAAGAGGATATAGTGACTAGGATAGAAAAAAGTATGCTTAGTTTTGGTCACGTAGAGCTACGAACGTAGACTAACTAAACAGATCATGGGGAGTGTGAGGTGCGTTGAGAGGGGAAGGCCTAGACGGACGTTCCGAGACCAAATAGGAGACGTTTTGGTAAAAGGTCAGGTCAGGAGTACCCGAAACCGACGAGCATGTACGAAGAGATTGACGACTGTGGATGAAGCGAAAGAAGTGTCAGGATCGTAGCAAGTGGAAGAAAGTAGCACAGTATATATATTAAGCTAAAGCAGTAAGGAAACTACGAACAAATCGGTTGAAACGAAACATGCACACAGGCGCGCGCTTTACACGGCCCCTAAGCGGACCTGAGGCTGAGCGGAGTGGACGAGGTCCGCTTAGGGGCCGTGTAAAGCGCGCGCCTGTGTGCGTGTTTCGTTTCAACCGATTTGTTCGTAGTTTCCTTACTGCCTTAGCTTATATATATATACTGTGAAAGTAGTCTCTGCCTACCCCTGTGGGAAAGACGCGTGACGGTATTTATGTATGGATGTATTTTAAGATAATGGTCATAGCAATTAATAACTTACGTAATGCGGACGCTAGCGCGTTAGCTCGCATCATCTGGCTTTCTGCCAATCACGAAACTGCTGATATTTTTATTTCTCCACATTGTCGTTGCATGACCTAGTCTAGTGCACGTGCACCGAATCAAGAGCTCAAATACTGTAATTTTACTGTGTTCCGGGGTCAAAGTCCAGCTTTGACACGACAGGAACTCTGATCAGATCACCTCTTTGATCTTCTGTAACTATAAGTCTACTAGTATACTAAAGGGTCTATAAAGATTTCTCTTCCATGCTGGTCTGGGAGTAAAGAAAAAAACATAGAATGTACCAGTTGCTTCTCTTCCCGCGCAGATGGTAAAAGCCCATCGAGGGAAAATCGAGTGAGCGGAAATCTTAGGAATAATGTTATAGGCGATGCGGCTGGCCACCCATCACTATTTTGATTCCCCTTTCCACCTATACGCCCAAAATCATGGTTAACAGGGCCAAGGTCTTGTTATCTTCGGCTCTGTCTACCCCGTAAGGGATAAAGACGTAATTTATGTATGTATGTATGTATGTCTAGAAAGACTTACAGAAAACCAACAAATCGATCCCATTAGTTCCTTTTGTTCCATAGGAGGTATGGAAGGTTTCTGCCGTGAAAAAGATTGACCAGGGTCAATCTTCCAGGGTCAATGTTCCAGGGAACACAGTTAAATTCAGGGGGGATATAGTGGTAGGGATGGATGAAACAGGGTATTTTTTTTACGAACGCGTGGAGTTATCAAATTGAAATTAATAAAACAAATTATTACGGTCAGGCTTCTTCCATCGTAAAAAAATTAATTTATTTCCCGAAATCAAAAAGAAGAGCCTTTTTTCGTCTATTTCCTGTCAGCAAATATTGTTAGGGTTAAGATAGAAGTCGCTAACGTGAATAATATTCTTTTTAACTAATAACTTTAGCGACAATATCACTCAAGTAAAAACAGGAAAGAGATTATAAGAAATGAAACACGATATTGGAAGCATCAAACACATTTACTTGTCAGATTGATTATTTAATGTAATTAAATTTATACAAATCGCTTGAAATACCAAACAATTAAATCACAGACGTAATCTACGTATAATAATTAAAGTATATGCCTATCTATAACAAAGTCCTATGTCAAACAGTTAAATATTTAAAACAAAACCCCATGTCAGTAAACGTAAGATTAAATTTTAAATAATAATATATGAGACAGGCTCCGTTTTAAGGCGACTTATAAAAATTTATAAACAACTTTTTAGTTTAATATGATAATTTATAAACTATGCAATAATAACTAGTTTAGATCAAAATGAAAGTCTGAAAATATTTTAAATACAATATCAAAAAATATGAAATATAATAACAAGTGTCGAATTTTGACAAGTTACCTACCTGGTCACTGAGTTTTCGGCAAATTGCCAATATTACAAGTTAATTTTATAATATCATGCCAATGAGATTCACGAATATGTAACAATCACAAGTTTTTAATTTAGTTAATTTGGTGTGCAGTTGCTAATCTGACAACATACTTTGAGAAAATGCTAATCTGACAAATGATTTTAACAACATGTTGTGTACAATCAGTGATTTATAACAAGCTGCCAACCGTGTTGATGGTTTCTGACGGTTTAACGCATCACCGCCCGGAACGCATATATGCGTTTCCACAACCCAGTGTCAACCTAACGGGCCAAACAGCCAGCAGCTAATGGGTTAACGATTTAACCAGTGAAATTCGATTTTCGAAGTTAGTGTATATCGTCTCTCTCACTCACAAATTAATGTTAATAGGTCATTTTGGTTCAAATACCAAAACGCAAAGTATGTTAAAATGTAACACTGTCGAAAAGTACAAAATGTTATTAGTAGGCTTATTGTTTAACTCGCTCGCAATCGCTATTGTGTTCATTTTGACAGTTAGCTGATTCCGACGCTAATTGTCAGCCCATACATGAACTGTCAAAATGAGCACGATATCGATTGCGAGCGAGTTAGATAAAAAGCCTACTGGTTGATGTGTCTGAATATTTTCACTTTCAGTCGAAATCTTTCCAAGGCAGCTTTCACTATGGTCTAGATGTCCTTGTGTCTGGAAGTTTACAGGACAGAAGTCAAAATGTTCAAAATGCTATTTGACTAATTTTGTCGTTCGGCCTGACAAGCACGCTGACATTTACATATAGGTACTTTTTGACTTTTGTACATTTTGACAAGAGAATTTTTGAACCCATTGAGCATTTTGAGATCTTGACCATTTATCATCTGATCGTTTTTTCTATGATATAATTAGGGCTCTTAGCTTTTTGTGGCATCTAATCTAATTGGCTTCTTTTCTTCAATATAACATGTTTGCAGTCACATTACATACTTTTTGAGCGTATTACATTTTGATAATGAAGCATTTTACCATTGTGTATTTAGACATTTGTAACAAAATGACCTGTCACCGAATTCGGCTATTAGTGTGAGCAGAACGGCACGAATCGAACTTCGAAAATCGAATTTTGGATTACAAAGCCTCGACTGTGTAAGTATGTTTCAAAGCGTTCGCGTTTTGAAATTGTTTGTCAAAAAATATATAGAAACTTAAACAGACATTTTGTTCATCATTTAGAAATAATTTGAGAAATATTTTTAAAAATGCTAACAGTGAATAAACATTTATTATTTACAAACATCTTCATTTGACAACATTCATAATTATGTGAGCGAAATGGGTACAATGATTTCAAAAAACACTCAAAAAGTAAACGACAAGTACAGTCACTGCAAAGAATGCCATAAAATTGTACAATTAATGGAAATATATGAAAAATAAGTAGAGACAGGGTAGACTCTACACGGACATAAATTAACATCAAATACCCCTGACATAATAAAAGCAAGTTTACAAAAAAAGTATAAGGAAAATACTAAGAAAAGTCACCAACAAAGCATTACTTACATTGATTCATAATTTAATATTTTATACCTAATATTTAAATATAATTTTAACAAATTGAACATACATAAGAACAAGTTACTTCGCTGATACATTTCGTTAAATTATAAACGTTCTTTCATTTATACTTATTAATACTAAATATAAATATCAAGCCCTGGCTCCGAACGATTATCAAAACACGTTTCTTAATAATATCGAAGAACTTAAAACGTGTTTTCCAATATCGCGCGCTTAAACTCTCATAGACCAACCTACGCCAAAATCAGTCGAATTTCTAGCATTCTCAACTTATGATAAACAACTACTGAAACAGTTTCAGTTAAGGCCTGCCTTCGAGTAGAACAAGACAGCAAATACGAAAAAAAGGGACCTACTGATGTTAGAAGGAAACTAGACGATGTCCGAGCAGTCAACCAACGTCACCTCCGCCGGAATGTCGAAATTGAGCCTCAGTCTCAATTACTGTGGAAACAATAGCAGCGCCACTAGCGGCACTAAGCGGCAAACAGTTCTTACGGGTATGTGACACTTCAACGCGAACTTTGAGACGATAACTTACAAATAGGTGTTGTCAAGTTGGCTATAGTATTGAAGAAGTTATCACGAACGGCGTTCGGAATATTTTCGTGACAAAAGCTTACACCAGACACCAATAAAATGGATGCATCCTCATGAATATAATGTATGGTGTTCAATAAAGAGTATTTGTTAAGTATTGTTGTATTGAATAGCATGAGGCTTCGCAGCTGTCTTGCTCTAAAACGAAAGATCTAACAGCACCAGCCCATTCGATAACCGCATACGTTTTAATGGTACACGGTCAGCGTCAAATATTTTCACTCTGTCACATTAAAATATTCGCCAACATTGAATGGCGTTACGTACAAGACGATAAAGCGACAAGGTGCAAAAATGTGCAGGGAGATTATTCTTTAAAGAAACTACGTTCACGAATTCAACGCTGCGTTCGTCAAACTGACGCAAATTTGTAGAATAAAATGTGTGACCAACGTAGAAACACCTGGCTCCATACAATAAATACCAGCGCACGGCCCAAGTTATGTTTGACAGCGATGAATCCGTGGACTTGGTTTGTTTGAAAAATATAACAGCAGTATTGACGCTGACTACATTTCGAGATTAACAAAACATCCAACATAAGGCCTTGCATTGGCACAATCACCTTTACAATATCACATTACCTTAGAAATATTTAAAACAATACATGAAGATTCACATGAAAAATAACCGACAAAATGACGGTAGTTTTAATAATAGTCCCCCAATTTGTATATCGGGTTTATCTATCGATCTACATGGATTCATCCCTGTATTGAAGAAAGAGGACGTTAAGGGTGACGTTTCATTGAGGCGGAACGGAGCGGAGACGGCAGAATCGACATATCACATTGTCAGATTGTATTACACTGTCAGATTACATAGGGAACGGGGTGAGATGAGATGTGAACCCTACACAAATTCACGAAACCTACAGCATAAGGACCTAATAAAGATGATGTCCTATTATAGTTTATTAGTTGGGAAGACGGCAGTGATGACGTGATCATAAATGAAAAAAAAAAAGAAATAGCAATTCGTAGGATCGCAAAATAAAACTTTAACTGAAGTCTGCAAGTCTGCGCGTGGCAACTGAGATAATTTTTTTGTACTATTTGTAAGTGCTGTTTGATTTCTATGCCTTTTTTTTCTAAATCCATATCCGTATTCCATAACCATGGATACACAATTGTAACGATCCGAAACATCAACAACCATAACACAAGAACGCCTCAATAGTTGCAGCTGGAGCTTTGCGAGATGTTGAACCGCGGGTGGTATCATCAGCCAAATACGCGGTCTGCGACGACTGCAACCCGAAGATTGAGAAATCCTTTGCACTCCATAAAATATAATGTAGGCAAGACGTGGCTGTCCACTTGAAAGTTCGACATCATTGGATGTAAAGTGATAGACCACGTATTTAGCCGACCGTACAGTCATGAAATGTAATTCCCCACCATGGAACCTCTTCGCATAACGTCAGTGACATCGCATTACTTAACAAGGAAAATGGTTACGATGCTTATTATAAAAATGTTGGTAGGGAATTAAATTCTTTGACTGTACAAGTTTTGAAACAATAACGGTCTAGAGTTTCTAAAAGCTGTGCTGCCAAAAAAATCGCTTCAACTTATGAATCAGCTCAAACGATCTGTTTTGCCAAAACTAATAATGATAAGAAGAATTGTTTCATTTGCGTTGAATCAATTAACTCTCACATCAGTGATAACATGGTACAGACCCATTGTCAAATGATCGGGTGCGGATCAGAATATATAAAGTTTAAAATGTATAATGGGTTCAATCAAATTAACCAGAGCATCTGCTGGAATATTCTAGAGTAATTCTAAGTCACCTCGCATAACAAAACACATGAAAGTATTTCAAAACCTGTCCCCTTTTATCTATGTAATTTGTTTCACTTCGCGTGTGAATGAAACACATTGTGAAGAATAATTCCAAGTAATCATAAGTTACAAGCTACAACCTCGTATGCAACCTTGGGAAGAACACCCTGTGCCGTCACAAAATTGTGCTTTACCATTTTTTATAAATACTTGTTCATATTATTGCAATTTGTAATACAATTAAGGGAAATAACCATAGCAGGGTATTAATATGTTTGTTGCTCGCCGAATAACAAGTTAAATGCATAATATGAAAAACAATATTGCTCACTTTTTACAGAATTATAAATGTAGTCAACAGTCATCAGAATATTTTAGCGCATTTAAAAAAAACAGATCGATACGAGGCTTTTAAGTTATTTTGATCGCAAAGTCGTCAACGAACAATACATAGAAACCTGTCCAAACCATTGGCGAACACCTGACAATCTCAATTTTTTTTTTCAAATCAAAAATCTCTATCTATCCTGTTTCTACACAAACAAACGAAGGCGACTTCCAAGTCCACTCTGTCAAAAAAAGCTTCTAAACTGCATTGTTGTCCGCTAAGACCCCTTTTAGTCCAATGCGTTTTTATAACCTAAAACCGGTTTAGTCACCAGCCATATGACGTAAGCGTATTCCTGTCTAGTTATTCATTGGCATTAATTAAACAAAACTGAGACTAGCGCCGCTTTTAATTTTAACAGCTAAGATGTGTTTTATCAAATGCTAAATAGCAGTAAAAACAAGGCTACCGCGATCATCCAGTTACAATCTGAATAAAACTTTTAAGGGTTAAAGACAGTCGCTCTCTGAGGCGTCATTTACCACTAATTTTATTACTGTAGGTATATAAAAAGACAAATTCTTACTGACTGATTCATCAACACCCAATTTCTCTATATGATGTTAAGAAATATTCACGGGATCCAACAACGGCTACAAAGCCGCGGGAGCAAACTAATACCCACTAATGCCTACTAATATTATAAATGCGAAAGTAACTATCTGTCTGTCTGTTACCTTTTCACGCTTAAACGTTAGATAGTTTGAGTCCCGGGGAAGGACATATGATAGTTTTTATCCCGGAATAGCGATAAGCGAATTCTGGGCAGACGGAGACGCGGGCGACAGCTAGTTAACAATAAACGATTAAATATGAATTCACGTCTTCGAGCGCGACAGTTACATCTAGTTACTAAGTCAGCGAAACTGGATACACTATTGTTTCAAATCTAGTGTTCGTTTGACTGTAGTTTAAAACGTAACTATGTGTAGTCAACCGCGTCCCACGCTTTGAATTGTACAGCTTAAAACAACCAATGTATATCACATGCATATACACCAGACAGGGAACTATTATTACATTTCAATCTCACTTTAACGCATACCTCCATCTCTTTCATTGGTCAACGTTTGTCTCAACATTACGAAGATCAACTTTTCTTGCCTAAAACGAAAAGCGAGCCCTATTTCACCTCAGCCGCCATCAGATATATCGTAGCGGACGAGGTCCTCAAATATTTCGGAGCAGCCTTAAATTTCAATAAATTCGTAACATTAAATAAAGTTAATAACATCAGAACACGCAATTCGTTATAAATATAAGAGCAGCAACCTTACAATAAAATCGGGACGTCACTGATCGTCAAAGGTATCGATGCAGTCATGCTGATTGATAAGATCAGAACAATTGTGGAAAAAATAACTTAACTTTGTAAGAAACAGTTTAAATTACAGTGAATTATGCATGCCAACGAGTACACTATAATGGGTGACATCTTTCATTTTGGCATGTATGAGCCATATTGTCTTTGTTTGAAATACAAATCTATTATTCTAAACGTAAGGTTTATTTTCCACAAATGTTCCGACATTTATGATCAGACGATACCTTTGACGATCTGTGCCTTCTGATATTTTTACCTTATTGAACGTCCCGAATTTATTGAAAAGTCGCTGCTCTTATATTTATGACGAATTGCGTGTTCTGATGTTATGAACCTTATCGTGTAACGAATTTATTCAAATTTAATGTTGCTTCGAAATATTAGAGAGCCTCGTCTGCTACCATATATATGATAGCGACTATTACAATAGAAACAATAGTTAGAATAAAAATATCTACAATTTTATCCGTGTCATCTTTGCATACGGTCACGCCCTAAACTTTGAATAGGTTACTTTTAAATAAAGACAGGACAAGAAACAACATGGCGACATAATGGCATAAATATGCAAAAAAGAGACGCCTAGCTGCCAAACCATTCCATTTGGGTTTTGGACATGATTGAAATAATCACGACAAAAAGTGAGAGGAAGTGACAAACAATCACAGTAGATCGTGGGTAGTGGGTTTGTCCGGCGATAAGGCGACTGCATGTAACAGACATACATAGGCAACGATATATCAACGATGCACGCAATGCAATTTTGACAGATAAGATTAAGTACCGTCGTTTAAACTAATAGAGTCTGAAGGAACCATATGTATCTTTTTTAAAGGTATGGGGTGCAAGTTGACGAGTCAGTCAATCAGGACTTATCTATTTATTGCAAGTTTTATATTAACTTGCAATATGAATGTATGTTGTCCGGATGGTATCTTGATCTCGATTGAGCTGTAATTTTGCATACTTGTGTATATCAGATGACAATACAATAATCTGGTAGTAAAATTCTAGTGATCCAGCCAGGGCCGTCTCCGGAGGAGGTAACTCTTCAACGGTTAGTCCGATTGACTAGAAATTTTGTTCACATATTTAGGACGGACAGTGCCGTAAATAGCCTTTTCTGCGCCCTGTGCGAGCTTCTATAACTGCGCCCTTGGTTTTTTTTAGATATTAAGTACCCTAGAGCAATGTTATGTAGGCCTACTTTATTTCATTCAGGGTGATAAAATAAAGCACAAGGAACTTGGTGTTGGTGGGCCAATTATCTAATATTGTCTGGCCAGCCTGGTCTGGCCATTTAATTATTGCGCCCCCCAGAGTCTACGCCCTGTGCCTGGGCACCGGTGGCACCGCCCTATTTACGGCACTGAGGACGGATGACCAAAAGTACATTCAGCAAAAAGCTTCTAAGTATACAAAATGAAATTTTTAGGTTATGTTATTATACGGCTAGCAGCTGATCAATTTCGTATTTCATTTATTTTATATCTGGCACTTAACAGGGGGTTACCATGACGTCTTAATGCGATTAATTTTCGATTCAGTTTAGGTTCGCTCGCTGTTAGATCCGTACTAAAATTAACAGCTAAAACCCGAACAGAGTCGGAATTGAATCGCATTAAGACGTCATGGTTAAGGACCCTGTAGGCGTATTACCTAACTCGCTCGCAATCGCCATCGTGTTCATTTTGACAGTTCTTGTGTGAATGTGACAGCTAGCCGATTCCGATGCCAATTGTCAGCCCATACGTGAACTGTCAAAATGAACACGATGGAGATTGCGAGCGAGTTAGGTAATAAGCCTACTGGTGATGAGAAGTATTAACGATTTCTGAGAGTTAGACAAATATGATCCTTCCTAGCTGTTACCGCAACTTTGTCTGATTCCCGAGAGAACTTCAAACTTTCCCACTACGTAAGGTATCATTCCTTGACCATTTACTCGCAAAAGACAAACACGCAAATAAAGTTTATGTTCTTAGCCATTGTATTATTAGTAGAATTGAATTTTAACGTATGTATTTTCATGTGATTTGTTATATTAGTTACGAATCGGCTAATTTGTCTGGAAAAAAAACTTATTTAAATAATTAAATCCTACTAATATTATAAACGCGAAAGTTTGTAAGTATGGATGGATGAATGGATGGATGTATGTTACTCTTTACGCCAGAACGGCTGGACAGATCTGGTAAAAATTTTGAACGTAAATAGATTAGTCTGGAATAAAACATAGGCTACTTTTTATCCCGGAAAATTGCGTAATTCCTGCGGGATAGCGATAAACGAATTCTATGCAGACGAACTTGCGGGCAACAGCTAGTCAATTATAACAATCTTCTAATTTGAAAAGGATAAAACCACAAAACAGAAGAAAAGGTTGGAATGGCGCTCATACCTGATTTATTTATAGATATATCGAAACCTGTGTGACTCCGTCGACAGCACACACATGCATAACACGTTAAACGCATAAACATAACGCACACAACTGCATTAACTAGTACGAAGTGTTACTGTTTCTCAAGCCAACTTACGGCTTGTGCAGTCTACCAAATTGAGTTAGCGTTCGTCTCACTCACTTGGCCTTTCCCATCTCTTTCTATTCCCCGGCTTAAACACATCCTAGACATTATAGTTAAAAAAGGTTCAAACTTATTTGAGAATAAGGGCGTTTTTTAAAAGCCTCGAGTTTTTAGAGAGACTATTTAGGCGTGAGAGTCCTACTAATATTATAAACGCGAAAGTTTGTAAGTATGGATGGATGTTTGTTACTCTTTCACGCCAGAACGGCTGGACAGATCTGGATGAAATTTGGAACTTAGATAGATTATAGTCTGGAATAGCGCATAGGTTACTTTTTATCCCGGAAAATTGCGTAATTCCTAGCGATAAACGAATTCTATGCAGACGAAGTTGCGGGCAACAGCTAGTCTATATATATATAATTCAAAGATGAC
Organism: Pandemis corylana; assembly: GCA_949127965.1. Lineage (NCBI taxonomy): Eukaryota > Metazoa > Arthropoda > Insecta > Lepidoptera > Tortricidae > Pandemis > Pandemis corylana. The sequence continues at coordinate 8,952,548 of OX421876.1, forward strand.
TGACTGACTGACTGACTGACATAGTGATCTATCAACGCACAGCCCAAACCACTGGACGGATCGGGCTGAAATTTGGCATGCAGGTAGATGTTATGACGTAGGCATCCGCTAAGAAAGGATTTTTGGAAATTCCCACGGGATAAGGAGAAAACGGGAATTATATATGCACAGCCCAAACCACTTGACGGATCGGGCTGAAATTTGGCAGGTAGGTAGATGTTATGACGTAGGCATCCGCTAAGAAAGGATTTTTGAAAATTCCCACGGGATAAGGAGAAAACGGGAATTATATATGCACAGCCTAAACCACTGGACGGATCGGGCTGAAATTTGGCATGCAAGTAGATGTTATGACGTAGGCATTCGCTGAGAAAGGATTTTTGGAAATTCCCACGGGATAAGGAGAAAACGGGAATTATATATTCGATTCCGAGTGACGCTATCTCAGTAACTATAATAACTAGGCTCTTCAAATTTTGATACAAAAGTTGGTGATTACAAAACTAAGAAACTTATTTCAGGATTTTTGGAAATTCCCACGGGATAAGGAAAAAAACAGGATTTATATATTCAGTTTAACGAAATCCTATGAACTATAATTACTAGACTTCAAATTTGGCATAGAAGTAGGTTATTATAATAGTAAAATAAAGTTCTAATTCTTTTTGGAAATTCCCACGGGATAAAAACGGGATTTATGTATTCAGTTCTACGGGATCGATTTTTCGTTTTACTGGTCGTATAAAATTGAAATTTGGCCTTCAATTTCCCTTGGGGAGTGTAAGGGAGCGCTACAAAAGGATTTCCCGAAATTCCCACGGGAACGGGAAAAACTGGACTTTTCGTTTTCTGGTTGCAGAAAGCTGAAATTCGGCATGTAGGTTGCTTCGGGAGTGTAGAGGAGCATTAAGAGAGTACTTTCCAAAATTCCCACGGTAACGGGAAAAAAACAGGATTTTAAATCGTAGGATTTTAGGTCGTAGAAAGCTGAAATTTGGCAAGTGGGTTCCTTGGGGAGTGTAGAGGAGCATTATGAGATAATTTCCCAAAATTCTTCTTCTTCGTTCCCGTAAGAATTTCGGGAAATGCTTTATTTGGCGAAATTCTTACGGAAACGGGAAAAACGAAAAGCGGGGGAAAGTTGAAATTTGTCACGTAGGTTTATTCGGGAGTTTAGGGGAACACTAAGAAAGGATTTTCCGAAACGCCCACAGGGACGGGAAAAAACCGGATTTTACGTTTCCAGACGAAACAGCGGAAGAAAGAGACAACATTTATAACGTGTGTTTCTTTAAAGGCTTTAAGTGTACTCCGAAAGCACTTCCCAAAATTTCCACGGGAACGGGAAAAAACTTATTTTTTCATTTTACATCTTAGCGCGTACGATGTCGCGGGCAAAAGCTATTTAGGATGTATTTTAGGACAGCCCTATAGGTTAGGTTAGGTTTGTTTTATAAAAATCCTGCAATATTTACAGGTTCAGAAAAATTAAGGCATCGGGGCAATGCGGGGGCTGGCTTGCATGCTTGCTTGAGTCCTTGCTTTGCATGCTTGCTTGAGTCCTTGCTTTGCATGCTTGATTGCATACTTGCTTTCATGCATGCTTGCATGCTTGCTTGCATGGGTGCTTACTTGCATGCATGCTTGCTTGCACGCTTGCTTGCATGCATGCTTGCATGCTTGCTTGCATGGGTGCTTACTTGCATGCATGCTTGCTTGCACACTTGCTTGCATGCTTGCTTGCCTGCTTGCATGCCTGCTTGCATGCATGCTTGCATGCTTGCTTGCATGGGTGCTTACTTGCATGCATGCTTGCTTGCACGCTTGCTTGCATGCTTGCTTGCCTGCTTGCATGCCTGCTTGCATGCCTGCTTGCATGCCTGCTTGCATGCCTGCTTGCATGCCTGCTTGCATGCCTGCTTGCATGCCTGCTTGCATGCCTGCTTGCATGCCTGCTTGCATACTTGCATGTATGCTTGAAAGCTTGCAGGTTTGGTTGCTCGCTTGCTTAATTGCTAGGTTGTTTGAAATGCTCATGGTTCACGCGTGCGAAGCCGCGGGCAAAAGCTTCGGCATCGGCTAAGGCATCGGGGCAATGCGGGGGCTGGCTTGCATGCTTGCTTGAGTCCTTGCTTTGCATGCTTGATTGCATACCTGCTTTCATGCATGCTTGCATGCTTGCTTGCATGGGTGCTTACTTGCATGCATGCTTGCTTGCACACTTGCTTGCATGCTTCTTTGCCTGCTTGCATGCCTGCTTGCATGCATGCTTGCATGCTTGCTTGCACGCTTGCTTGCATGCTTGCTTGCCTGCTTGCATGCCTGCTCGCATGCCTGCTTGCATGCCTGCTTGCATGCCTGCTTGCATGCCTGCTCGCATGCCTGCTTGCATGCCTGCTTGCATGCCTGCTTGCATACTTACATGCTTGAAGGCTTGCATGCCTGCTTGCATACTTGCATGTATGCTTGAAAGCTTGCAGGTTTGGTTGCTCGCTTGCTTAATTGCTAGGTTCTTTGAAATGCTCATGGTTCACGCGTGCGAAGCCGCGGGCAAAAGCTAGTGACCTATAAATGTCGACTGTGAGGCAAACACTTTCTACTCTATGACTATAACATTATACCTAGTTAAAAAAGGTTCAATCTATTTCGAGAATAAGGGAGTTTTAGTTTGGTTTAATTTTTTATCAGATTGACATTGAATTTGACATTTATTTAATAATACACGATTTTATTATTATTGGATTTATTTTCTGTCTTTTGTATTTTACTGTATCTTATTTTGTTTTTATTTTATTTACAATTGACGATATTTTTGCTACTTTCTCATTTTTTGTAATATAATGTAACTTACAAATAGAAATAAATGAATCTACATAATCTAATCATTTAAAAAACCTTATTTTTTAGGAAGATACGAATGACACCTTGATTTTAGGTGTGAGAGTGATCTATTCCTATTGTGTCGAGTGTGACAAACGGGTTAAACGGTCAAGGGTGACAGTAAATCGGATATGGTTCGATCGTGACGGAAATTTGGAGGTCGCTCCATCACGATAAGGTGTTAGAAACAGAAACAGTTAACTCTGCTGCTAATGCTTTTATGTAAGCCAATTTAAATGTACAGTTTTATGAGATTTACTACATAAAAAAAAAACACCAAGGCCGACTGTCGAATATTACCTACATACCTACATGGATTCTTAGAATTACTCTGGGATATTTCAGAAGGCGGTAGGCTTAGTTTGATAAAACATATCTATTGTATTTTAATGAGAATGAATTAGTAATAAGAGTACTTTTTATTAGTAGGAAATTAACATTAGGTACTGCAAAACAGTTATTGCAATGCGATATAAATGTGAGTAACAATACTAACAATGTAATGGCAAACAAGTGCGGTTGACTTTTTCCTGTAGTTAAGGGTAATTTGAGGAAACCATGAGCATCAATGTCGATAACTTTCAGCCGTCCCTTAAATGACTAGTATTTAATAAAACATACACAATACGAATCCATAAATAAACCGCATACCAAAAGGTCTGTCGCAACGGGACATTGTTCATGTGAATCATCGAAACTAACTCGCGCCATCGACGTTGCGAATTCCAAAATTCCAAATTCCACCATCATTTAATTCGAAAAACCAGAGATCGGAACTATCTAACCTTAAAACTAATTAAGTTTGGCAATATTGAATAACGTAACGAACTTGAAACTAACAAATCATAAACCGTCGGCACCGTTTATGACGTACGACTGTATCGTGTCGACCAAGTATTCCGAAGTGCCGACAGCTATAACCAAACATAAGTAACCACTGTAGTGCACCGCTTTCAGGAATGCCCAGGTTTTATCACAGAAAATAGCCAAAGAGAGCAAATGTAGGTAGCTGTGCGGATTCACTATCCTCCACAAGCTAGTGGCAAAAAAGAAAATTCCAGATCTAAACATCGTCTCCCTCCTCGCCAAATCATATTCGGGAGAATTCTCGAGCAACTCTTGGTAAATGTCGATATATCGATTCCAAGCCAGAGAAGACAGCAACATTTGACCAGAAAACAAGCCTAAAACTTGAACTATACGTTGAAAGGTCACTTTGGTTTTGTAAGAAATACCTATCTCAGCCGTGTGGTCCTTTTCTATGTCCTCGCTCGTATTTATTTCTTTCAGTTGATGGTACGGCAGTGTGCTGACTGGAGTGTCTTTGTAGCCCCGTCTAGGAGGATTGTTTTTGAGGTAGACAAGGATACCAATCATCATGGCAACGACACCTATTAAATCGCAAATACCGTCGACCCAAAATCCGACCGAACCAACCAAAGACCTCTCTCCCTTGATATGTTTCCTTTCCCTCGCGACGTGACCATCGAGATCGTCAAGAAACATTCGAATTTGGAACAATACTACCGCGAAACGTCGCGCAGCTAAACTCTGGCAAGTAAGAAGCTTGGCACCAATCAGAGCCACGAACACGTGAAAGAAAGAAATCATATTTGGAGTTATAAACAGTATCCGTTGCGAAATGCCGAGCGCTATGTCAACAATCGCACAGAATGGCCCGTAAATATAATGATTTATGTGATCTATCATTAAAGCTTTAACTGTTGGATGGCATAAAGGGTTAATGCTACACGGCACCCACAAAATGTCCTCATAATTAGAATCCTTCTTTAAAATAGATTTGTGCGTCGAACTGTCGCTACTGTTTTCTCCGGAACTCCCAAAATTGTCGAGTCTGTAGTTCTGTATGCGCAAAAACAGGAATGTGTCCATGTAGACACAGTAGATTAGAGTAACTAGGAGAAGGAATGTGAGCACTTTGCTCGCCGTGGAGGACGGCCACATCATTATGAAGGCGCGTGGCAAGGTGAAGGCTTATAAATTATAAATAAAACCGTAGGATTTCTCCGTTTCTCCGCAAACGCTCCCAATTGCTACTCGTTATTCCATGGGCCGACGCGTTGGTGTTAACGAGGCCGACTATTTTAGAATGAAAAAATACATCTGCGCGGAGAGAATGTTATGAAATACCAACGTCGTTCTCTTTATAAACACACTTACTGTTATATTTACTTAGCACTACTTAAACACCTGAATCGTGATCGCAATAAAACATTTACATTAAACAGAAAGGCTATCGATTTGTAAGTTGTAAAATCTCGATTATTTCTCGTTCCAGCCGCCGCATTCCTTGGACCGTGCCTCGAACAAAAAAGCACTATTGTATTATGCCATTTTTTCACCTTTTACACTGTTAAACGGCCGTGAAACCTTTACACTTCACAGAATAGCAATCCGAAGCTTTGTTTTGTAAAATCGATGCACTGCTCGGCGTTGTTATCAAAACACTGTAATTTAAAACATTTTTACACGAACACAATCACTGGGCAAACAGCACCAACGGTACAACTTCACTTGTTTGCAAATCAGTTCGCTGTAAACAGTAAGTTTTTATGCATAACCACAGGTAACAGTGGGTTTAAAACGAATAGTGTTTTGTGGTTTCGAGAGCTTGCCTCCGAGCTGGAGCATGCGCGCGCATCGAAAGCGAGTAACGGAATGACGTTAGCGGTACAAAAATGGCGTCCGTTCCCGCCAAAATGTGATGCCAACATAAAGAAAGCGACCTTGTCTTAGCGTACCAAAAGTACAGTTTGAGATGAAGCGTTTTTAAAAGCTTGAAACTGGGGAATGTCAGAAATGTTTTTAGAGGTTGGTGTGGTGTGATCTCGTATGTTGATGATAAAAGTTTGAACATTGGCTCTGGTCGATAACAGATGTTGCACGTTAATTAGTCATAGCAATCTTTATTTTGTGTTATTAATTAGGTGCGTGAGATATCTTAACGGTCGGTACATTAAAACAAAAAAATGTATTTACCAAGAATTACCAACATTAACTAAGTACCTATCATTAAGAAATACAAATAAATTAGATGAAACTTGGACTTAACTTTTCATTAAGAAGCAAGGGGCTATAAGTACCTACGGATACCCCCCGAAATTCTCAAGGTATTTTATTTTCATTTTATCAAAAGGACGCTTTGGCGCTCAGTGTTAGTTTCTACTTTACGTTAGAAGAGAGAGACACACAACTGAGCACAATCTTCCTAATATTATAAAGCCGAATGTTTGTGGATGTTTGAACGTTTGTTGCTCTTTCATGGCAAAACGGCTAAAGCGATTTTATTGAAATTTGGTACAGAGATAGTTACAGTTCTGGGGAAGGACATAGGATAGTTTTTATCTCTGAAAAAAGCGTAGAGTCGCGGGCAACAACTAATCATTATTGTTTTTTTTATTACTTCTAGTACCATCAGCAAAAAATTATGGTCTGCCGCCCTAAGGTTGAATATCCTCTGCACGTCATAAAATGACGTACCTAATCTCAATAAGACGTGGCGTGATGTCAACTTGAAAGTTCAATTTCAACGACATTATCATTTGTTAGGAAGCTTGATGAAAAGCAGGGTTGATAAAAATCATAATATACCTAATCAGATTTTTTTGCTTTCTTGTCTTTTTTATTAATTTAATAGACAGTTCAGTTATATACTAAAACGAAAACAACGTATCTCGACCGAAATAAACCCACACAGCATCTTTTTTTCTTCCAGACATCTTGTTATTCACTCTTACACTATAATTATTATTGGGTTGTGGCAGAATACCAGTGTTTTGCTTTTACGAGCAATGTTGACCACTGAGCCATGGCCCTTTTGTGCTACTGTAGCGCACACAACAAAGATAATGTTCTAGTTTTAAGTTTTTGCTTGATATGTTGATATTTTATGTAATCTTGATTGTGTGTGTTGGCAGTACCAAATAAACGTTTTATCTATCTATCTATCTATCTAATTATTTATAGGCAATTACGAATGAAAAGCGAAATGCGGCGCGTTTTTTAGTTTCCGGGAATGGCGTTGCACACGTGTGCTCGCCGTTTTTTAAGTCGCAGGGAGTCCCTAGACAATTTTTAGCCGATTTGATTGCAGTAAATCATAGCAACCCTGATGAAAAGTGAAAGGACCACTTATTTAGCTGGCCATACCTTAGTCTGCTGACTAGACCAGCATTCCTTAGTGGCTTCTAAGGACCTTAGTATTCTGTGGGCTCGTTGTTGGGGTTCAAAATTGTACCTAAGCTTCTATATCAGAAGTATTAGCTAGAAAAATCAAGTTTAAAAACAATCCAGCATACATCAAATAGCTTACCAGACATCACAGTTTCTATAACTTCTAGAGTGTCACTTGATATACCAACAAAGTATTCTATGTCTGAATTTAATTCAGGGTATACGCTTTTAAATTATATTTTTCAAATGCACACCACAAAATTTATACATAGATGTCAAACACAACATTTGTCATGATCACCGTAGTCTTCCATGCTGGTCTGGGAGTAAAGAAAAAACACAGAATGTACCAGTTGCTTCTCTACCGACACGAATGGTAAAAGCCCATCGAGGGAATGAGCGAAAATCTAAGGAATCATGTTAAAGGCGATGCGGCTAGCAACCCATCACTATCTTGATTCCCCATTCCATCTATATGCCTACAATTGTGCTAAACATGGCTATTAGATCTTGTTACCTTAGGCTCTGTCTACCCCGTAAGGCATAAAGACGTGATTTATATAGTATGTATGTATGTACCATGGTCTAAACCAAGAAAAATGTGTGTTGCTTGGTTATGATACAAACAACCGTAGTTCTTGTAATACACAGGAGCAGTTCAACACTGAAAATCGGACAGACTAGTCTGCTTAGCTTTTACTAGGACAAGTTATTTGACTAGTTGTTATTTTTATGCTAACAGTGTTAAAGAATAGTCAAAAATGTACCTGTGGTACTTGCGTAGACTTCCCGCAGCCCGTCTCTCCGATGAGAATCAATGTCTGAAACTTTTCCAGCAAATACAGTATGTGGTTCCTATACTGAAACACTGGCAACTTCTGTCTTTGAGTGTCCAAAGGCAGATGATGGTATCGGTTGTAGACAAAATTCGATTTTGCATCATTATCTGTGGCCAATGCGGAGTCAGTGTTCGGATTTATCAATATTTCTATTCCGCCATCTTTGTTCCTGGATGGATAGAGTGGATCATTGCCTGAAAATTTTTAAAAACAAAATGTAAACATAACCTCGAAGGTACAGCCAAAATATTGTGACGCAAGATTAGTAGCAATTCAGTCGAAATCTCTAGAATTTATCTAAAAATTAGATCGTTTTAAATTAAAAATGCGAAAGCATCATATGAAAATGGCAATTAAATATAAATTATTCAATTATTCAGCGGTAAGCTAGCGGCTATGTGAGTAGTTTATTACCTGGCTTTATGAATCTCGGTCTAGGAGCTAACATAATTTATTCGTCACTGTGTTATTTTACTCTAATTATAATTTATGGTTTCTCGCAGTAATTAACAATTACTTGCGAAAAGAAAATGTTTTTATTTTGATCACTCACTTTGTCACTGTCACTTCTGAGAGATATTTTTACGCTTTGTTCGTGTTTTACAAGAAACTAATTTCGCTATTATGAAACAAGTAGTTTTAGTAGCGTTTTATTTTGTTTTATTAAATATAATATTTTTGCAAATAATGTCTACTCACTTTAAAATAAGAGACACCCTAGTTTTCAATATAGCCGATATAGCTGAATTATTAGATAGTACCACGCACTTTCCATAAAACTTTTGTAAAATAGCGTAAACCGTTTCTGCTGCAACGTATTTTTTACGTTCCTTTCCACGTGTTTTACTTTCGCAATGAAATTTTTTTTATGTGTTCATTCATGTGTTAAATTTCAATTGGGATTGTCTAAAAAAAAATACCTATCCTTTTTATATTTTTTTTGTGCAGAATAGTCAATTATAAGAAACCAATTTCAATATTTTCTCATATAACTCGGTATGTTTTTCACTATTAATTATTGAAAGTATTTTGGTTGATGACGTCAGAGTTTCCAATGCCGGTGCCACACATCTGCTTATTAGATAAATTGATCATAAAACGTATGTGAAGCGCCGCCATTAACGTCTTTTCTATCTGTGGTGAAGTTGGCAAACTGTCATTAGTATCAATGTCAACATGATTCAACAATAACACAGGAAGATTCACGCGATCTTCTCCTATGAATTTTATATTTTCACAGCCGTTACACATACCATAACATTCTGCGCGAAGCAGAAAGGTCCATAAACACATACCAGGTATGATCAAGACAAAACAGGACCCGGAAATAAGACAGTAAACTCAGTAGGTGAAAGTAAACCGAAAAACGTAATATTTCGCTATCCATTAAAATATTTAGCGGAAAATCTTTCATGTGAGCGAAGCACATCGCTGTGCGGATACACTCTTGCCTAATTATCTACCGAAAGTGCTTCTAAATCTAAACTATAATACAACAATATGAAAGTAATCCGTGGAAAAAACAAGAATGACAGTAACAAGATTGTCATTTTGCTTGTCAGCTGTCATAAGATGAATGAAATGTCAGATTGCGGGTCCAAATTGAACTCCGTAGTATAATCCACGCGTAAATAGCATAGAATTTGTAACATTTGCAAATAAAGTACATTTTGGACCGTCTACGTCATGTCTGGGAATGTCAAATGAAGGTCATTGCTTATTTTTCATGTAATAAATTCATTATAGTAAAATAAAATAAAGTAAATACAGAAAACGATTTAAAAAGCATTTATCTCGAAATGGTTTTCGATTTACTGTACATTGTAAAAAAATAGACAATCCCAATTATGAATGCTTTAATTGCTAGATTATTAAAATAATTGTAAAGATTAATTCTAGCAAACCCGAAAGAAGGCATTCAGGAACGACATAGTGTAGAAATAGCACAGTGTCATTTGAAATGTTGCGGGATTTTAACGTGACATGGTGGGGTGCGAGTCGGGTTACCTCCGCGTGTGATCAAGAGCTGCGGTTCGTTTTTGGATCCGTCCGAGGGGAAGTGCAGTGCTTGTTCCGGTGCACCCTGGGCACCGGTTAATGATTTCCTGGCGGTCTCCGAGGGATATCATTATCCGTTGGCTAAGAGCCCGACAGGGGGGGGGGGGGGGTCTTATGACCATGTTCTACCGTACAACGTTGCCGACATTTTTGTCACAAGATTTTTGAATACTATATTTATTACCTTGACATTGGCGAAATCATCGCATGGTTCGATGGGGCCATATTAGAAAAGAAGAAGAAGAAGAACGTGACATGGTGACATGATTCTAGTAATTCAAACCCTTCAATTTCCCCTTTGAATTAGAAACGTCATTTTTGGTGAAAGTACAGTCAGCAACGAAAATAAATTTCAACTTATTCGTAAATTAAAACAAAGTTATTGATTTTAAGAAATACTTTATTAGTAGACATTCGTATAAGAGGAATGGATAAATAGTGTGACATTCAGAAAAACTTGAAAAAAAACCAAGATAAATACAAATAAATAAGTAAATCACTTTATTATGAACCTTTTATTAGATAATCTACGTTTTTATGTGTCTTCTAAAGATAAATGTTAAAGTGACAGATATTTTAAGACAATCGATTGTTCTCTACATATAACAAAAGCTAAATATGTGTATACAAAAAAACAACAACAAAAATATAAAATTAGGTATACAAATTACCGCATAACCGCGTGCTTTAAATATAAATAATTCGGCCCGAACCAAATACGTCGAAAAATGTAAAAAATAAAAACAAAGGAATCGTTAAAGTACCTCAAACCTGCAGTGTATTTTTTTAATGAAACTATTGCGAACGTTTCATTTCTTACTTAAGTCAACTTTAATTAGACTCAAAACACACTACCCATACTGCGCATAGCCTAAATTATTATAACCAGGCCGCCCTAATAATCCTTGATTTCCAAACACGCCTGGATTTAGACTTCCCAGTCCATTTTGTAAATAATTATAACCAGGCTGTCCTAACATTCCTTGATTGCCCAATACACCTGGATAACGACTTTCGAGTCCACTTTGATACAAACCAGGCCTATTAATCCCATACTGATTTGGGTTCAAAAAGCCACCCAAAAGCCTTCTTGGTTGTTTATATCCATACAGACTATTGCTTATTAAGTTATTACCCAGGAATTTGTTACCAAGTCCCAGTGCTGCTTGAGTTCCTATTACATACGGTGACTGTATCGGAATCGGACCAATTTGACTTGAAGATTGACTTCCAAGTGCATATGGAGGTCTTACAAATTGATATCCTACTTTGGTGAACGGATTTTCTTGATGTAAATGGTATGTTTGTAATGGTATGTAGCCTGGCAGTTTCTCGCTTAGCACTGCTTGACTTCCTATTGCATATGGATTTACTTGACCAGCTTGAGTGTCAATTAAATATGGATTCAGTTGACTTGGAGCAGCTTGGTGCATTTCATTATGCGGCGAATATTTATAAAGTTGGCTTAAAAGAGGCTGCTGGTTTTCTATATACGGTGCTTTATTTTCTTCTGCAGTTGGATGATTAACTTGACTCGGTACTGCTGTGTTTGGTTTTGCGTGTAACCTTTCTAGATCCAATGCAGCTAATATTTTTGCTAGACTTTCATTTTCAAGACTCAGCGGAACTCGCTTATGATACAATGCAGCTTGATTCCCTACTTCAATGTCAAGAACAGGTTGCAGTAGGTTTAATCCAGCATCATTTAAATCAGGAACATTATACTGATTTTGGTTCGAGTTGAACGCCCTACCACTGTTAATATTTTCATCATTGAGTCCAACATCACCATCTACAGAACTAACTTCACTAGAATCACGTTTGGAGCCTTTAGTTACTTCTGTCACATTTGGTTCGATATATTTAGCTTTAACCAAAGCGCCATCTTTGAGAACCAAATTGTGTATTTCTTCTTTTGGATAGGAAGCCAGGTCAGGCGATACTTCTGTCGCATTTGATGGTGCTATTAAACCTTTGTACAGTTCTGTCGGTGGCGTGATCAAGTCGGGTGCTAGCGACAGCATCTCTCTCAAGTTTTGAACGAAGTAGTTGTACGGTAAACGATATTTCACGAAGTAAAATGGTTGGTATATCAAAGGACGTTTCCGCTTCAATAGGTAAGTTAACTCGACCTGACCCTTAGGTCTCATGTTTGTTTCTATTTTACCGGCATTCGTTATACCACTTGCGTCATTCACCTCCTTATCAAATCCAAGATTATTATCAGGTTTGAATGCCCACGGAAAACCGTAAGGTGTGTTTTTGTTAGGCATTTCATTTTGATAAAGTTTATGATTTGTACTGTCGGGGTTATTAAGTCCCCCTTCATTATTATTAAGATAACCCACGTTGTTGGGATGTTCAAGAACGTTGAACTTTTTATTGATATCTGTGTTTGCTTGGTTTTGGTAAGGATTAAAGTAAAGGCCAAATGGAGCTACTTGATACAAATTGTGGTAATATTGTAGAGGATTTAAGAAATTCTGATCATTTTTACTATTTCCGTTTTCAACAGGCAGCCCCTTCTGTAATTCGGCTTGCTTGTTAGGAGGATAATTTAGCATATATGGATTGGGTTGGCCGTTTGGTTGATTTAGATTATTCCCAGTTGCATCTGTATTTTCATTTTTATACCAATTCTGTGCGTTCAATTTGTTAGCAATGTCTTTCGCATGATCCAAGTTTACATTTAAGTCACCTTGGAGAGGTGAGTAAGTGTTTGTGACGTCAAAATAATTTTTGCTTATGTCTGACGGTTTTTTAGGCGCATGATGTTGATCAATACTGAAATCGTCATTTTTAATTTGCGCTTGAGCGTAAGGATTGTTTTTATAATTTAAAGAACTAACATATGGAGCTTTCGGTTGTAAACTTAGAAGTAACGATATAATATTGTTTGAATTATAATTCTCAGGAGCTTTGAGATATTCCGCTACTTTCTTCAACGCTTCTTCTCTTGGGTTAGGCAAAGCAGAATTGTATGGATTTTGGTGCAAATGTCCATTCGGTATGTAATAAGCTGAATCATCAGTGTTTGGAACAAATGATTCTGGATTTGCATCAGTGCAGACAGGGTTCTTTGCTATATTAGCGTAAGCAGCTTGAGCGACTTGGATCAGATTCAAAACAGCTGCTTTACATCTTGGCTTGATGCTGCTTGGTAATTCATACCTGAATAGCACATTTGATGCGAAATCATTCTTGATTGGGCTTGCATCAAGCAAAGCACGCAAAGGTCTTTTATCATCTAAAATGATGTTCTTCTTTTCTGCCAACTCATTTACAAGAAGCTTCAGCTCCTTTCGTGCTTCAGGGTTTGCAGCTGGATGTTCTTCTGAAGATTTCTTAATCAGTGTTAATGCGTATTTTATTTCGGCTGCGTCGGGGACTTTAACTGTTTCTCCATCAGGACCAATAAGACCCGAAAGGATTGACCCAACTTTCAGTAGGACTTCAGATTGTTTACAGTCGGTCGGTTGTTGAAGATCGACTTTATTTTGGGAGTTGATCTGCACAGACAAGAATTTTAGTAATCATTTGGAAATTGAAATATTGTTTTTATTGGCAAACATAGGATTTTAAGGTTTCTTAATTCCAAGTATCTTCCATTTGAAAGAATATCAATAGCAATAAATTTAATATATAGTCGTTTGTTTTTAAAAAGAAAGGCTTCTCAGCCTTATTGAAAGTCAGGCCAAATACGAGTAGACGTGATAAACATATCAAATAGGATCTAGCAGTTCTTATTCTTGTAAATTACAGCAATTAATGAACTTTTAAACTTGGTTAAAACTTTTAAGCTTTATAACAAGGGTTATTAAAAAAAACTGCATACCACGTCGTGTCTTAGTAATCTAGGGTTGAGCAGCCACGTCTTAAAGGAATCTCACAGACCCAATAAATATTTCTAAGTAATGATACTCACTACATTTCCGCAAATCGCCGTTGTCAAGGACAATCCGATCAAGAACTTCAACATCATACCAATATGCCCAATTATCCGTAGCTGCTGAATAAATAGCTTTTTCACAGCAATTTACAAAACACGGTGTCAAATTATAAACCATGAAATCGATACTTACATTACAAAACGTTAAAAGATATTTCTTTTTATACAAAATAATGCATTAAAAATGGTCAAATTCAATTAAAATATGATGTTATAGATTTTACTCAAGGTGATTACACGTTGTTTTCTTTTTTATTTTAGTTTGTTATGAAAAATCATCTGGCTTAGATCGTTTACCACCTTTCTTTTAAGCAGCTCTTCAATTTTAGTATAGCAGATCAACTTAATAATTAAAATGTGGATCACTGTTCCCATTCTATTTTATTTTAGGCAGTGGAGACTCCTAACTACATTAGAGTAAAGATTTTCTTGAGGAATAAAAACATTGGGTTAAATTCAGATGGTATTGCAATTTATATTTTATAATGAATTGTAAATTTTTTCTTTTTGCTATTTTATATGTATAATTTTATCAGGTAATGTTAGCAAATTGTAAAAATAATTAAAAGCGAAATATCTTTTACTATTTTTATTATTTTAGGCCAATATGACTTGTACTATATTCAACTGATAAACAGTAAGTTAAAGTAAATATAAAAATACATAAAATCACTAGACAGCATTTGACAAGTTTTTGCTAGTCTGTTCCTTCATCTTCTCCAAATAGTGCTATCCAAACATTAATTCTATTAATACGTTGCCACGTATGTTAATACAAAATATATACTTAAACTAGTATTTCGCGTGGGGGCCGCGGGCCCCAAGGGCCCCGCGGAGGTCCCTGCCACCCTGTTTTGTTTTAATAATCCTAACCTTTTTTTTTACTATATAGTTTGGCCGCCTTTTTGAAACCGGCACCATGGATAAAGTATTCTGCGTGGGGGCCGCGGAGGATACCCTGCCACCCAGTTTTTTCTCAAATATTTGTAACATTTTTTACTATCATATTTGGCCGCCATTTTGTATCCGCCATCTTGGAAAAAGTATTTCGCGTGGAGGCCGCGAAGGGTACCCTGCTATCCTGTTGTTTTTCAAATATTTCAAACCTATTTTTACTTTATTCTTTGGCTGCAACTCTCGGGAAAAGCAATTCGCATGCGGGCCGCGGGCCCCACGGGACCCGCGGAGGGTACCCTGCCAGCCTGCTGTTTTTTCAAATATTTCTGGCCTTTTTTACTATATTCTATGGCCGCCATCTTAGAAAAAGCATTTCGCATGGGGGCCGCGGGCCCCACGGGACCCGCGGAGGGTACCCTGCCAGCCTGTTGTATTTTCAAATATTACTGCATTCTAAAGCCGTCATTTTGAAACCACTACCTTGGAAAAAGTAGTTCGTATGGGGGCCGCGGGCCCCACGGTACCCACCCTGCCAGCCTATTGTATTTTCAAATATTACTACATTCTTTGGCCGTCATTTTGAAACCACTACCTTGGAAAAAGTATTTCGCGTGGGGGCCGCGGCCCCCGCGGGGACAGCGGAGGGTAACCTACCACCCTGTATTTTTTCAAATATTTCTAACCTTTTTTACTACATTCTTTGGCCATCATTTTGAAACCACTACCTTGGAAAAAGTATTTCGCGTGGGGGCCGCGGCCCCCGCGGGGACCGCGGAGGGTAACCTACCACCCTGTATTTTTTTTCAAATATTTCTAACGTTTTTTACTACATTCTTTGGCCTTCATTTTGAAACCACCATCTTGGAAAAAGTATTTCGCCTGGGGGCCGCGGCCCCCACGGGGACCGCGGAGGGTAACCTACCACCCTGTATTTTTTTCAAATATTTCTAACGTTTTTTACTACATTCTTTGGCCTTCATTTTGAAACCACCATCTTGGAAAAAGTATTTCGCGTGGGGGCCGCGGCCCCCGCGGGGACCGCGGAAGGTAACCTACCACCCTGTATGTCACTTAGTCGAGCACAACCCATCCATCTCGACTGGCCTCTGAGATATTCGCGTTTCAATTTTGTATGGCGGCCATCTTGTTTTCGCAATTTTGTAAAAAAAAATACCGGTTCACCCATAGGCTGGCTGTTCTGAGCGACTTTAGTTCCGGGCAAACTCGATAGGGCAAGTCGTTGCGGAGAACTGGCCCATGTGTCAGGTCAGTTTCCACGTTCAGAACAGTTTTGCATTTTTTTTATACTTGTGATAAAACTTCTTATGCGATAGTGTATAAAATCGGACCCTATTTCTAAAAGCTGCTATACAACACAAGTGAATCTATGAGTCTGACATTACTTTGTATGGCGGCCATCTTGGAAAATGGTGGAATCGAAAAATTAAGTACAGCGTTTGAATTTGTTGCCTCGAAGAGCCCCGGATGCAAAATTTCAATCGGATCGGAGTAAAAAAAAATTTTGCCGCCATTTTGTATCTGCCATCTTGGAAAAAAAATTAGCTCATCAGATTACCTCTCTCACTTTGAACAACATTTATAAGAGCACCATTCACCTATTGCGACTGGCCTCTGAGATATTTGCGTTTCAATTTTGTATGGCGGCCATCTTGTTTTTGCAATTTTGAAAAAAAAATACCTGTTCACCATTGGCTGGCTGTTCTGAGCGACTTTTGTTTCGGGCAAACTCGATAGGGCAAGTCATCGCGGAGAGCTGCCCCATGTGTCAAGTCAGTTTCTACGTTCAGGTAAATTTTTCAATTTAATGGTACTTATCATTAAATTTCTGAAGCGATAGTGTATAGAATCGAACCCCACCTTTTATGGGCTCTTCAAAACAACAGGTCAAAGATACAGAAATTACTTTGTATGGCGGCCATCTTGGAAAATGGCGGAATCGAAAAATAAAGTATGCGGTTGGAATCTGTGGCCTAGAAGAGCCCCGGATGCAAAATTCCAATCGGATCGGAGCAAAAAAAAATTTGGCCGCCATTTTGAATCCGCCATCTTGGAAAAAAAATTGCATAGTCAGATTTCCCCTTCAACTCTGAATGACATTTGGTCGAGCAACACCCATCTATCGCGACTGGCCTCTGAGATATTCGCGTTTCAATTTTGTATGGCGGCCATCTTGTTTTCGCCATTTTGAAAAATCTTGGACCGGCTCACCCATTGGCTGGCTGTTCTGAGCGACTTTAGTTCCGGGCAAACTCGACAGGTCGAGCCGTCGCGGAGAACCGCCCCATGTGTTAAGTCAATTTCCACGTTCAGGTCGATTTCGTATTTTTCTGGTGGTCGTGGGGGCATTTCTGATACGATGGTGTATAGAGTCAAACCGCACCTCTTGTGGGTTCTTCAAAACAGCATGTCAGTGAGTGAGTGAGTGAGTCAGTGGGTATTCAGCTATATATATTATAATAATAAAATAATAACAGAACGTCATATGGGCTGTTAAATAATTATTATCTAATACGAAAACTACAGCACTATAGCAGAACAATGTAAACATCTTTTTTTCATTTCAGTTCCCCATCCATTGTATTCACTTTTAAAGTTTGTTAAGTCTTTTCAATATCCAAATACATTCTTAAAGACATTCTGCGTTTCGTAAAACTTCTAGGATATCTTTGAGTTTCTGCAATAGTTCATCATGGATTGGGTTTTTGCAATGGCTAGGTTTTCCCAAAAAGGGCAGTATAAATTTACTGACATCCTTTCCCAATAAACGTATTAAGTTATTAAATAAGTCGTCCGAATTGTCAGAACTTTCATTAGAACTATCAGGATCTTCAAAAGAAACTGGGTGAGATGGTGTTGATGAAATTTCTTGTGAATCGTCAGCACTCATGCTGTCTTCCGAGTTATTTTTGTGTGGGGAAAGATCTGAACTACTTGAACTATCAGAACTTTCATTAGAACTAGGTTTTTGGTCAGGAGAAACAGGATCTTCTGAAGAATCTGGGTAAGATGGTGTTGATGAAATGTCTAGTGAATCGTCAACACTTAAGCTGTCTTCGGAGTTATTTTCATGTGGAGAAAGATCTGAACTACTTTCTGAATTTGGCGAATCCGCCTGCGCATTAGAATCATTTGTATCTGTAAATGGTAATTCACTAACATCGTCTGAATTAGGTAAATATGGGCGAATTTCTACACTTTCGCCATCAGAATTTTGTGAATCATACGATGCTTCTTCAAAACTGCTACCTGTGTTCAAATTATCATCGCCAGGATTCAAAGAATATGGCAATATATCTGAACTATTTATACCCGAATCTTCTATGGAATCTACTACAGGCTGTTTCTCATTGCTATCAACCGGGCTAGGAGTAACAAGCGATGTATTAAAGTTACCATCTTCAGGATTCAATGAATATGGATTATTATCCGAACTATTTATATCTGAAATATCTGGATCGGGAGAATATGGCAGTAAAGTTGAACTATTTGTTTCATTGTTCTCTGCTGAACTAGGCAGTTTTTCATCCTGGCTTACATTTTCTACGTCTAAACCTGAAGAAACATTTAAACTTTCCAAGGAATCAACGATTTTATCGTCAGAAATACGTCTATCATTATTAAATTCATCTGAACTTGAAAAACCAGACGATGGTTCACTACTATGCTTTTTCACCAACTCTTTTCGTTGTCTTGAATCATCTTCATCAGAAATGAGAGAACTCGAATTGGCGGCTTCTTCAGAACTATCTGAATTGTCTTCTTGGTTCTCAAAAATGTATTTAAGAAAACTTGAGAATGAATCAGGTAGTAATTCTCCACGTTCTAAAGAGGTTTCGACAACAAAGTCAGAATAATCACCGGATTCTCTTAAACTATTCTCAGAGGAGTAATTGTTTTCATTTTTATTAACTACAATACTTCTTTCGTCACTTTCAACACTTAAATTATCATGAATTGTGGCAAGTATTGTACCCAAAGGCAATTTTATAAATTTTTCATTTTTGCTCAAAGCTACAAATTCTTTGATGATTTTAAACAGCCGGTCTACCTCGTCTATGGTTGAGATTCTGTAGTCTTTATCAAGGCCTAGATGTTTTGCAATTCCTTGCCATACTTGTAATTTTGTCTTTGAATTGTCGCACATCTTTATGACAAGACTGGTCAGACGAGGAGCTGGGATAATTCTAAGAGTTTTGAGAGATCGATCTGCCTTTATAATAAATTTAGGCGACTCCGACGATAAGCTAGGTCGTTGCTGTAAAAAATATAATAATAGTGTGTTAACACGCAAACACATTTATGATATTCTGCTATTTTAAAAAAGGGGTAAAACTAAAATCTTTTTAGGAAATTTCAATATGAAACTAATGCAATGAGTGACAAGATATTTTTAGTAATTAGGAATAGTTAACTTTAGATATTGTTACACTCCTTTTTTGAAGCCTAGTATACGTGGAAGTGTTCTTGAGTTTTTTACATATGTAACTTTGGAGTAGCTAGGTAATTGGTACTAGTTATGTGATAGGAACCTCCGAAAAGTTTCGCCTGATAAATGATTTGAGATTTTATTAACATAAAATTGATAAAGAAGAATTTTGGGAGATATACTTACAGGTCGTCGATGACATTTTTCACAATGATTTTTCTGTTTTGATTCTCGTTCGTGCTTACGTTTAAGATATTCTTTTATTTTGCGAATAATATAGTTTTCATCATAATGGTGACCTTCGTGGTTGTTAAGTACGTCTTCAATAATTTCTCGGACTTTGCTTTCTTTAGAACTTCCTTGCTCATTGGGTCTTTGATTCACATCGTTAGGTTGATCTTTATTTTCTTCATTTGGCGGAAGAACTTCTTCTGAGAAATCATTAGTCGAGGAATTATTGTCCTCTTCACTTTTTACAGCGTGAGAACTTTGGACGTCGCTGCTTTCAGATTGGTGGCTACTTTCACTACTTAGTTCAATCAAATTGTTATTTATGTATTTATCACTATTTTCATAGCTTTTTTCATTTTGATTGCTATCGCTATATTCACCGCTTGGTTCAATGTAAGGCCCTGGCCCTGGGTGTTCGTTACTTCTAGATCGGTCGTTGTTGTCGTGATTTTCGATCTCATTTTCTCTAGAGTAACTATTATGTTCATCACTATGTACAACATACGGTCTGGAAACTTCGTTACTTCTGGATGGAACTTTGTTTTCGTGACTGTTCACCTCGTTTTCTCTAGAGTAACTGTTATGTTCATCACTATGTATAACATATGGTCCGGGAAGTTCGTTACTTCTGGATGGAACATTATTTTCGTGACTGTTCACCTCGTTTTCACTAGAGTAACTGCTATTTTCATCACTATGTACAACATACGGCCCGGGAAGTTCATTACTTCTGGATGGAATGTTATTTTCGTGACTGTTCACCTCATTTTCTCTAGAGTAACTGTTATGTTCATCACTATGTATAACATATGGTCCGGGAAGTTCGTTACTTCTGGATGGAACGTTATTTTCGTGACTGTTCACCTCGTTTTCTCTAGAATAACTATTATGTTCATCACTATGTATAACATATGGTCCGGGAAGTTCGTTACTTCTGGATGGAACGTTATTTTCGTGACTGTTCACGTCATTTTCTCTAGAGTAACTGTTATGTTCATCACTATGTACAACATACGGCCCGGGAAGTTCATTACTTCTGGATGGAACGTTATTTTGGTGACTGTTCACCTCGTTTTCTTTAGAGTAACTGTTATGTTCATCACTATGTACATTATACGGCCCGGGAAGTTCATTACTTCTGGATGGAACGTTATTTTGGTGACTGTTCACCTCGTTTTCTCTAGAATAACTATTATGTTCATCACTATGTATAATATATGGTCTGGAAACTTCGTTACTTCTAGATGGAACGTTACTTTCGTGACTGTTCACCTCGTTTTCTCTAGAGTAACTGTTATGTTCATCACTATGTACAACATACGGCCCGGGAAGTTCATTACTTCTGGATGGAACGTTATTTTGGTGACTGTTCACCTCGTTTTCTCTAGAGTAACTGGTATGTTCATCACTATGTATAACATATGGTCCGGGAAGTTCGTTACTCTTGGATGGAACGTTATTTTGGTGACTGTTCACCTCGTTTTCTTTAGAGTAACTGCTATGTTCATCACTATGTACAACATACGGTTCGGGAAGTTCATTACTTCTGGATGGAACGTTGTTTTCGTGACTGTTCACCTCGTTTTCTCTAGAATAACTGTTATGTTCATCACTATGTATAACGTAGGGGCCTTTAATTTCATTACTTCTTAATGGAACGTTGTTTTCATTACTTTTTTTCTCATTTTCTCTAGAGAAACTGTTATGTTCATCACTATGTATAACATATGGTCCGGGAAGTTCGTTACTTCTGGATGGAACGTTATTTTGGTGACTGTTCACCTCGTTTTCTTTAGAGTAACTGCTATGTTCATCACTATGTATAACGTAGGGGCCTTGAATTTCATTACTTCTTAATGGAACGTTGTTTTCATAACTTTTTTTCTCATTTTCTCTAGAGAAACTGCTATGTTCATCACTATGTACAACATAAGGACCTGCAATTTCATTACTTCTAGATGGAACACTGTTTTCTTCACTTTTTACGACGTAAGAGCCAGTTTCATTATATTTAGAATGACTATTATTTCCGTTCTTTTCATTACTATGGTCATAGTCTTGCTTGTCGTAATAAAAGCCTCCATTCGCTATTTTTTCTCTTATTTCTGCATCATTGTATTCTAAATTTGGCAATGGTCCGTTGTTAGGATGTTTTATCAACCACAAGAGACGCACGAAATACTCTTTCTGTGCCGGTGTTAAGCTAATGATGGGCTTGTCGACTATGTATTTTCTTCGCGTGCCACGTATTTTTATAGCCTGGGAAAAAAAAAATCTTATTAATATTTTGATAATTCGTATTCCTATACTCAACACCAATAGTTGCCTCATTCGAGATTCGCGAAATGTGTCAAACATTGAAATAAATCTAGACTATTAATGTAACCTTTACCCATAAATGAGTACCTAGAAGAATAAAAAACTGATCTCCTTATAGCTTTATAGTTATTGTTATTATAAAAGATATGATCTCACCGTATTTTGTAAGTCATTTTTATTTTATTTTAAAGCATAAAGTATGTACCTAACCCAGTTAGTCTTTAGATATATAATTTATTTTAAAGTGTCGCCAAAGCATGTTTTATACAATAATTGTATAATTTTTTGGTGCATTGCTATGTGTTAGCTATAATTATTAATTATAAGTTGCTACGTCCTAACAGGGCATCATTGTATACAAAACTTTGTAAAAAATGTTGCAATTGAATAAATACTGAATACTGAATACGGAATACCTAAACTATAAAAAACTATATTTAAAACTATGTTGAAGGAGCATTATCTGTCATCTTGTGCATGAATCTTAGTCGGCTTTTTTTAGGTATGTGTGTGTATGTGTCTATTTATATCTCCATTTGTATAAACGTGTGTTTAATGTAGGTATTATGTACTTTCACTACTTAGTATATTAATATACATTGTAAATTGCACCACCTCCTCAGATCTGTTCTTTTCTCCAATTCATTATGGTTGCCTGGTAGAGATCGCTCTGTAGCGATAAGGTCGCCTATAGTTACCTTGTAATATTCTGTATACCTTTTTTCTGTTTTCTAGTAATGCTCTACGAACCGAACAAGTCCGAGACAGTCGAGCATCACTCGACTTTACTTACTTATTTACTTTTATACGTGAGTTATCTGTTTGTGTAATTAACATTTTTGAAGTTAACAATAATGGCAGCAGCTTTTGCATGGAAACGGTTAATCCAACATGAAAATTTATAACAATGTATGGATTCTTGTCACTCTTTTACGCAAAAGCTATTGAACAGATTTCGATACAATTTGGCACGAATACAATAAACCTGCAACACTTCGCGGTGCAACAGAAAACAAACTCTTTGTAGCTAGTATCTCATGAGAGCCAAATAAAGCATTATTCACCTGTATAGGTGTAAAGCCAAATCTATTCGAAATTACCCTCAAAAAAATTGAAAACTACTTTGCTACTCCGCGATATAGTGTGGTCGAATCATGCAAAACAGTCACTCCCGTCAAATCCTACTCATGCAGTCAATGTTTAAGAAAACAATGACAACACAAAACAAAAAACAATGGAAAAACAACTGAATTGACGACCAGAACCACCACCAACACAGAATATTCCGGACACGCGTTTCACCTCTCCGAGGCATTCTCAGAGGATCTTCGATCGTTCGTTGGAGCGTCAACATCCCGTGGTAGCAAAGTAAAGTTATCCATTTATTTTTGAGATGGACCTCCGGAAAGTAACCAGGCGAGTAGTCAGGCGACTCTATACAGTTTTTTTTTCGAAATTACTCTGTTGCAACCAGAAAAAAATTTTGACACGGTATATTAGTCTCACGTAAAAACTGGAAATTATTTGCAAATTGTACGCAGACGCATTTATACAACGGTTACGCCGATTTAAGGCGCCACGATTGTAAGTCCAAGAACTGCTTGAAATTCGCGACACAACAATGCACGACCTAATAATTCACGTCATGCAAATTCAATGGAGGGCTTGAATTAAATGGAGAACCATTGTTAGGTTGCGTATTCCAGGCTGTACAATTTCCGCTCCCCACTGGCCTTGCATCTTGCAAAATAATATGTACAAGCAAAGTATGTCTTGTACTTGTAGACGTGACGTGAACGTGAATGAATCCGAAATCCAGTTAGTATAAACAAGTGACGACTTTCAACTCAATATAAAGCTGACCTCACCGAAACTCATCTCTTCGAAATTTGGAAATAAAAAATACTTACACTCATAAAATTACAGGAGCTTTGAACATTTTAATCGAAGACAAAATTACTGAAAGAAAATACCACTGAATTTTTTTTTCTGTTGACGGTACTATTGTTCCGAGAGTGGCCAGCTTTTGACCATTTCCCCAACTTCGAGGGGCCACATATTTTTGAAACAGTAATAATTTAAGAGCTTTTAGGTTATTTTATTTGATTTTGCTGAATACATTTGATGTCTAAATCAAAATTATTAGGTTCTACGTCCTTCCTAGGGTCTAAAAATATCATCATACCAAATTTTAACACGATCGGTTGACCAGTTAAAGCGTAACAAACAAACTCATGTTCGCATTTACAATATTAGATCCTGCCTTTAAATATTAGTTCTTGAGCCTTGGATTATTGGAATCTTTCCAGCCTATAAACGTCCCACTGCTGGACACAGGACTCCTCTCAGAATGAGAGGACTTGGTCTATATATAATAAGTATTAGGTACTATCTATCTAATCAGCCCACATCCACCCACTGCTGAGTAAAGGCCTCTTCATTTTCACGCCACTTTGCCCGGTCCCGTGCCAGTCTCATCCACAGTTTTCCAGCCGAGTGAAAGATATGTCATCTGACCAACGGGCTGATGGTCTGCCCACTGACCTTCAACCCAGTCTTGGCCACAACACTGTGACCGCAATATTCCTAGGTAGGTACATATAAAATCAACAAACCCCCCATTCCCCTGTATCCCTTTCCACTTGCACCTATTCGCCCACAATCATGCTAACCGAGACCTTTAGGTCTTGTTACCCTAACTCTGTATGTCTGTATGTCTCATGTAATATTTTTGATACTAACTTTCGAACTTTTGTTGCAATTTGAACCATTAAAACAGCATTAAAAGGATAACGTAGGTATGTCTGGCATCTTAGATTTTTGAGATATTCTTTATTTTTGTTAATTTTACACATACATAAATCACGTCTTTATCCCTTACGAGGTAGACATAGTCTAAGGTAACAATACCTAAAGGCCACGTTTAGCATAATTTTGGGCGTATAGATGGTAAGGGGCATGGCCGGACCGTGAGTTTAGGGGGCCCTGGGCTAATACTACTTAGGGGCCCACCTAATTACTCAAAGTATAAGAAAAAAATAACACAATAAAATATTTGATGCTGCAAAATTTACGATCTGTTTAATTTAATAAAATTATGGATTTTTTCGCATTATTGTCTATTTTTGACTTTGACTTGACTTAACTGGGGGCCCCTTGAATCCACGGGGCCCTGGGCTGAAGCCCAAAAAGCCATATGGTAGATCCGGCCCTGGTAAGGGGAATCAAAATAGTCATGGGTCGCTAGCCGCATCGCCTATAACATGATTCTTAAGATTTTTGCCCATTCCCTCGATGGGCTTTTACCATATGCGCGGGAAGAGAAGCAACTGGTACTTAGTTCCATCTATTTTTTCTTTGCTACTAACTAGTATGGAAGAAAAATATTACCGTAGGTATTTATAAATCACACGGGTAGCTCCTAGGTTATGCCAGAAATATATATATATACTAGCTTTTGCCCGTGACTTCGTCCGCGCAGATAACGTCAGAGTGACGACATACCTCATACATCCACTCATGTCTCCAAGTATAAGGTTTTTACTTCCTATCCCGTGGGAAATTCGGAAAATCCTTTGTTAGAGCACCTACGTGATCCTCTAGGAATATTATATCTACTAATTTTAGCTTTAATTATTTACTTCGTGTTTTTATCCCGTGGGAAATTTGAAAAATTCCTTTGTAGTGCACCTTTATACTAATCAAGGAATAATATGTAGGTGCCAAATATATTGTAGCTTTATTGGTACAACATTTCGGAATTTTCCAATCCCGAGGGAAAATCGGGATAAAAAGTATCCTTTATCCGTCTCCTGGTTCTAAGCTACCTCCCCGCCAATTTTCAGCCAAATCGGTTCAGCAGTTCTCGAGTTATAAAGTGTAACTAACACGATTTTTTTTTAAATATAGATATTTTTAATACCTGAACCGTACAGCCAAGAACAGCGACAAGCAACAGCACCGTCGTCGCCCTCATTTCGTCGTTTAGCCTCCAAGCATGAAGAGGGCGACACACACCCATATATATACCTTCGCGAAACAAATCTATAGTGATTCGTTCAACTATTACACCATGCAGTCCACAATTATTAACAATTTCAATATATACGAAGTTATAAGAACCATTAAATTGTATCAACATGTTGCTCGTGAATTTACATTTACAATGCGATAAATTATACTTGTATGGAGAATCGATGAGAAACCGTATTAGAATTATAAAATTGACAAATTTCTAAATGTCAGTGAAAATTAGAACACATAGAAAAATCCGAAAAGTAAAGCTATGGCCGGGATTCGAACCCGGATCCTCGTCATTCCGTGACGCATGCTACCCCTACACCACCCAAAGCAGGTGGGTAGTCTTCGATTTTTTTTTACCTGTTCCTAGATGTCACGTGACCTTGTTACTGTTGTTGTTGTGTGTGTTGTCCGGGTTCGATTCTCGGCCATTGCTTTACTTTCGGATTTTTCTATTTGTTCTAATTTTCACTGACATTTAGGCTAGCAACCCATCACTATTTTGATTCCCTTTTCCACCTTTACGCCTACAATCATGCTAAACGTGGCCTTGTTACCTTAGGCTCTGTCAACCCCGTAAGGGCTAGACTGGATTTGTGTATATGTATTCATGTAAATGTAACAAGTATACACACACTTTAATAAAACAAACATAAACTTTAACATCGTGTATTAATTTATTTTAAAAAATATGACACTTAAAAAACCTGCATATCGAATTAAATTCATTTTAACACTTAAAAATAATAACTATTTTGATTTTTTTTATTTTATAATATGTATACATATTTATAATATATTTGTTCTTATATAATGTTTTATCAAATGTCTCTTTCTAACTAAACTAGAGCATGAAAGACAG
Organism: Pandemis corylana; assembly: GCA_949127965.1. Taxonomy (NCBI): domain Eukaryota; kingdom Metazoa; phylum Arthropoda; class Insecta; order Lepidoptera; family Tortricidae; genus Pandemis; species Pandemis corylana. The sequence goes on from OX421876.1 coordinate 8,979,244, forward strand.
ATGCATTACTTATATTCAGACTTAACTTTTGTATGCAATCACCGCGGCCCATAGACACCTGCAACACCCGAGTGAAACAGACGCATTGCCGACTTAAACTACGTTAGCTTTGAATATCTCGATCCAGTAACCATCAGGGTCCTGAATAAAGGCCAGTCCCTTCATTTTCCCATCCTGAGGCTTCTTGATAAACTTGACGCCTTGCTCCTCAAATCTGAAACGAAAAAATAAGCAAATAACTAAACACCATGACCATGCCATAATGCTGTCGCCGGGAATCGAACCCGGATCCTCGTCATTCCGTGAGGCGTGCTTAATTTAATTTCTAAATTCTTGATTCATTTTATAGTACTTATGAGACAAGTATAAGGTCCAAGAAAGGAATGCGCTTTGTTTTTAAATAGATAACCTAACCTAAAAAAATATTTTTTCATACAAGCTTTTTCTGCTGACTGTAATTTTTGTTGACTGTACTTGCATTCCCATCGTTCTACGCATGTCTACCAAATTTCAAGCCAATCTGAGGATCCGACCAGTAGGCTTATTACCTAACTCGCTCGCAACCGCCATCGCGTTCATTTTGACAGTTCATGTATGGGCTGACAATTGGCATCGGAATCAGCTAGCTGTCACATTCATACAACAACTGTCGAAATGAACACGATGGCGATTGCGAGCGAGTCGGGTAATAAGCCTACTGGCCACCAGAATTCTACAACCAGATAATTGTATTGCCATTCGACTTCCACAAGCCGGCAAGCTGTTTACGCGCTATAATATGACCAGAGACCGGACAAATGGGTGTCATTACTCGCAATAACACACATACACAAACACACACACACACACACACACACACAGCTACAGTTTCATTTACAGCTTTATTTTGGAATTTATAATATTTGCAGATTAATTTAATTCGTTTTCGGTCCTTGGGTTGTGGCAGAATATCAGTGTTTTGCTCCCACGAGCAATGTTGACCACTGAGCCATGGCCCTTTTGCACTGCTGCAACGCACACAACAAAATACTTAAAGTCTAATGTGTAATTTCTTGTTTTTCTTTTTTTATTGTTATTTTTAACTTGATTGTGCGTATTGCAGTATTAAATAAACGATCTATCTATCTATCAATAACGTGGACACGACTCCAAAGATTAATTAATGAATCAATTGATTTCTTAGTGATAATTGCTAACCCCCTTATTCATAAACGCTCTATAGGCTTCTGATAACTTAGCAATCGTTTGTCCTTATCTGTGAAAGGTAAATGTCAAAGTGACAGATAAGGACAAACGATCGCTAAGTTACCAGAGTGTATGCCACTGGTCAGATCATAGAGGAGGTCAGTGAAACTTTAAATACGGCTTTGGATGCACTTAATATATGGCTAGAGAATAATGGTCTTGACTTATCACCATCTAAAAGTACCGTGGTATTATTTTCGAGGAAACGTATCTTACCCACTGTACAGGTTGCTTTTAATAATATTCCTTTGCCAGTGAAAAACCAAGCTACTTTCTTGGGCGTTATATTAGATAATAAACTCACTGGTATTCCACATTTTGAATATGCCTTGCTGAGGTGTGAGCGTAACTTAAATATCCTAAGATGTGTCACAGGGGTTTGGTGGGGTGCACATCCCTTTACTATGAAGCTTCTCTATAATGCATTGATTAGGAGTGTATTGGATTACGGTATATTTCTATTGCACCCTGGTAATATAAATGCTAGTAAAAAGTTAGAGGGAGTTCAATCGAAAGCCTTAAGACTTATAACAGGAGCAATGAAATCTAGTCCGATTAATTGTCTGCAGGTGGAATGCTGCGACCCTCCTTTGGCATTGAGGCTACAGTATATATGTGACAGATATTTTTACCGCTGCTGCCAGTTAAAAACACATCCTCTTTTAAAGAAAATTTCGCAGCTAAGTGTTGAGGTGGAAGCTTCTAAATTTTGGAAACACAAAGATGCCCCGCTCCTTGTTAAATCTTATAATAAACACAAACGGATAGAAGCTGTCACTCATCAATCCAGTATTTTGCCTCTATATCAATATAATTTCAAAGCTTTAGTTACCAATCCGAAAATTGAATTAGATTTGGGAATATCCAAACATGATGACAATCAAAATATTCAATTTAATTACATAGTTGATGACAAATGGCCTGGATGGCACTACATATTTACAGATGCCTCCAAGCATACGACGTCTAGTTGCGTAGGTGTCGGTGTTTATCATTCCCAATACCAAATCGTTCAGAAAATCAAGCTACCCCCGGAATCTTCAGTATTTACCGGGGAAGTTTTTGCAATTTTAAAAGCAATAGAATATGCGGCTTTAGCCAAACTTCGTAACGTTGTAATCTTTTCTGATTCTCTCAGCTCACTACAGGCTATTTCTCGTTTCCCTTTTCAATCTCATAAACAGGCTCAGTTAGTGTTCAATATTAGGGAACAAATTCTACAATGCGCAATGAAGGGTTGTAACATTATCATTTCATGGATTCCGAGTCACGTGGGGATTGCTGGTAATGAGAGAGCTGACAGTTTAGCTAATGAGGCAGTCCATATTGGAGATGCCTTTCCATATGTTAATTATTGTCAGGACTTGATCAATCTGCCCAGAAAGCACTTGTATGAAACATGGAATCAACTGTGGATTAGTAACAGTAAAGGAAAATATTATCGTCAGATCCAGAAGTTGATTCCATGTAAAGCATGGTTCAGCAGAATGTTTTTTTCAAAAAAAAGTACATCTATTTTGTGTAGATTACGCTTAGGTCACGTTTGCTCCCCAGCGTTTCTATTCAAGTTCAAGATTGTTACAGATCCGCTTTGTTCTTGCGGCGAATATGGAGATGTTAATCATATATTTTTTTCTTGTGCACTCTACGATCGGTCTGATTTCATTTCCCAACTCCTGTCTATCCGCATTCCTTTCCCCACATCTATCACTTGTTTACTGTATTATAATAATTACGATGTATATAATATTTTAGTTCTATATTTAGAAAATAATAATATAAAGTTATAATATTAGTCTTTGCTATGCATATTAATTTTGATTTCCAAATATTTGTATTTAGAAAATAATAATAATAGTTTCTTTGTTAAGCACATTAATTTTAATTTCCTAAATATTTGCATTATTTTTATTTTTGTAACCCAATCCTATCCTATTTTTCCAAATTACCCTAATTTAAATATATTTTTTTATCCCGATGAGTTTCCCTAACTTTGAGATTGGCTTATCTCTGTATGGCCATAAAAAAAAAAAAAAAAAAAAAAGTTACCAGAGGCCTACAGAGCGTTTATGAATAAGGGGGTAAGACTTCAATGGGATAATAAAAGAAAGATATCATACCTCTTTTGATTTCCTTCTAAAAAATACAATCTTTCTTTGCCATTGACATTAATTATGCTGACATTCATTTAATTTGCTTTGTGATTCTTTCATTCTAATGGTATACTAGCTGTTGCCCGCAACTTTGTCTGCATATAATTCCTTTATCGCTATCCCGCAGGAATTACGCAATTTCCCGGAATAAAAAGTAGCCTATGTGTTATTCTGATGTAAAAGCTACATTACTGTAGTTTCATTAAAATCCATTCAGCAGTTTTTGCGTGAAAGAGTAACAAACATTCAAACATCCATACTTACAAACTTTCACATTTATAATATTAGTAGGATGTGCATCATTAATTTATTGATTAATATTTTACGAAGTATACAAATTAAATGACAGGTAAAAATAATTAATTGATCTTTGGAGCCATGTCTATATTACTATATTATTGACATCCATTTGTCCGATCTCTGAATATGAGTGACCTTTTTGCTTGCAACCCCTATCATAGTTTTTTTTTTAAACTCACTTGGCACAGGCTGCGTCTACGTCGGGCACCAATATACCAATATGGCCGTACCCACGAGGCTCAGTGTTGCCATTGTGGTAGGCAGAGTCGTCGCTCTCCGTTCCCCAGTTGCTGCAATAAGGAATATTCTTGTTATACATACATACATACATACATAAATCACGTCTTTATCCCTTACGGGGTAGACAGAGCCCAAAGTAAGAAGACCCAAAGGCCACGTTTAGCATGATTGTGGGCGTTGCAGGAAAGGGGAATCAAAATAGTGACGGGTTGCTAGCCGCATCGCCTATAACATGGCTTTCTCATGATTCCTAAGATTTTCGCCCATTCCATATATGGACTTTTACCATCTGCGTGCTAAAAGAAGCAGCTGGTACTTTCTACGTTTTTCTTTACTCCCATACCAGCATGGAAGAAAAGCATTAACACAATTAGCTAATTATAATTAAGTAAGTGAAGCCGTGGTGGCCTAGTGGTTTGACTTGTGGCAAGCAGAGGGTCGTGGGTTCGAATCCTGGGTTCGCACCTCTGAGTTTTTCGGAATTTATGTGCGAAATTCGATTCAATGGCGTTCCCAATCCGCACTGGGCCCGCGTGGGAACTATAGCCCAAAACCCTCTAGTAAATGGTGGAGGCCTATGCCATGAGGCACGCCGAATTATGCGATAATTAAAAATAAATCTAATACCGAAAGGAATAGAAAAAGGGCCATATTATATTATTATCAATTAAGTAAGACTAATGCTTTCATTCATGCCATCACAAGCGAGCGTTATGAGTTTTCATTTCTGATCCCGCGCTCGCACCTCGGAGTTTTTTGAAACTAGCAAAACCTTAAGGCCACGTTTAGCATAATTAAGGACGTATAGCTGGAAAGGGAATCAAAATAGTGATTGGTTGCTAGCCGCATCGGCTATAACATGATTCCTGAGACTTTCGCCCATTCCCTCGATGGGCTTTTACCAACTGCGCGGGAAGAGTAGCAACTGGTAAATTCTGTTTTTTATTTACTTCCAGACCAGCATGGAAGAAACCTGCACACACTTGTGAATAATTTCAATGTGTGTGAATTTTCCAATCCGCATTGGGCCCCCGCGGGCTGTAGCCCAAGCCCACACATTCTGAGAGGCCTGTGCCCAGCAGTGGGCAGTATACAGGCTGGAGATGAGACTTAGTCATTAACAAATGCATGCAAAATTTCACGTGCATGCGAAATGTCTATAAAATTGATTAGGTTTACCATTCTCTTATCATCATAGTACAAGTTTAAAGAAATGCTATTTTAAAAAGTATGAAAAAACGCATGACAAATAATTTGCATGTTATAAACTAGTTCGCCGCAAATGGATTCATAGAATAGTTACGGAAATTTTAAAAAACAAAATTGAGCATTTCTCAAATAAACTAACCTAAAAATTTCATTTTAGACACCTACAAGCTTTATTGCTGACTGTACTTGCATTGCCGTCCTACATATGTGAACCAAATTTCAAGTCAATCGGACCAACCGTTGAAGAGTTCCCTCCTGCGGAGACGGTCCTGGCTGGACCACCAAAATTCTACTACCAGATTATTGTATTGTCATCTGACTTACACAAGTATGCAAAGTTTCAGGTCAATCGGATGAAGGTATCTGCTTCAAAATTAAGTCGCAAGATTCCACCCGGACAAACATAGGTACATACAGTAATAAAAATATAACACTTCATTTTTTATATTTCCTAACAATTTTATGTTGCTCCTACTCAGAATCACGAGCTCTTTCAATCTTAATGGGACAAAAAAATGTCTTTCTTTCTTTCTTTTCACTGCGTATGGCGCGAAAAGGAAGAACATAAAAAATGTAATATGAAAATCAGTGGCGTAACTATAACGTCTGGGGCCCGCGGCAAATTCGTCAGATGGGGCTCCTTCCTCAATATGAAGAAGTGCATCAGCGTCCCTTCTGTGCTCTAAACCAAGCCAGTTCGGGGCCCCGTAGACCTAGGGGCCCCTGGCATTTTGCCACCCCTGCCACCCTATAGTTACGCCACTGATGAAAATTTCGAGACATCTTCTCTTTCCTACAGGCATGGAAAGACCCCAGAATTCTGAGTGGAAACAGCATGCAATACGTAAAAAATAAAAATTTGAGGAGTGGCATTTTTTTTGAGAATTGCTCAGTTGCAGAGACCGAAATTTCTTCTTACATTCTATATTAGGGTTCCGTAGGCTTATTACCTAACTCGCTCGCAATCGCCATCGTGTTCATTTTGACAGTTCTTGTGTGAATGTGACAGCTAGCTGATTCCGATGCCAATTGTCAGCCCATACATGAACTGTCAAAATGAACACGATGGCGATTGCGATCGAGTTACGTAATAAGCCTACCGTACCTTTACTGTACTGTCTGTAACTTTACTGTCTGTACGACAAGACCCTTTTTCTAAGGTACGCCTTGAGATTTAAAGTTGAAAATTAATACCAAATACTGAGGGTCTGTGGTTTCTTGGAACTGTGAAAAATTAACCCTCATACCCCCTTATCCATAAACGCTCTATAGGCTTCTGCTAACTTAGCCATCGTTTGTCCTTATCTGTGAAAGCTAAATGTCAAAGTGACAGATAAGGACAAACGATTGCTAAGTAGCAGAAAGCGCCTACAGAGCGTTTATGAATAAGGAGGTAAGTCTATAAGTATGCAATCAAAAGTAATAGTTGTTAAATAAGATGTTACCAAGGGTATTTCATGCACACCATTTAATTGGTTCCGAAGTATGTGAGGGTTTTCTAACAACAATTTCCTTAGCGAAAAGCTCTTTGCAAATTTAAAATGTAACAGGCCAGGAGCCAAACACAAACCTTTGCTTGAGAGGCCGTAGGTCAAACCACTAGGCTACCATGGCTTTCTGTTTAAACTCATAAAACAAATAAAATTAAATCTTACTAAGTCAACTCCAGAGTAGCTTTCCTCGTGGTAGCCCAGACAGTCCTCTTGGCGTCGTCCTCCGGGATATCAGCAGGGTCTTCGTAACCCATGAAGAACAGAGAGAACTTCATGGCCGGGAAGTGGAGCTGCTTCAACAGGGTCATACCTAGCCATACAAAAATACGTCTTCAAAAAATCTGGAATATAGCATGTGGTAGGCTGTGTTAATACTTCCACACTGGTCTGGAAGTAACGAAAAAACATAGAATGTACCAGTTGCTTCTCTTCCCGCGCAGATGGTAAAAGCCCATCGGGGGAATCGGCGAAAATCTTAGGAATCATGTTATAGACGATGCGGCTAGCAACCCATCACTACTTTGATTTCCCTTACCACTTATACGCCCAATCATAATAGCAGGTGGGTAGTCTTCAGTGGGTGGCTATGGGTGGTGTAGGGGTATAGCACGCGTCACGGAATGACGAAGATCCGGGTTCGATTCCCGGCCATAGCTTTACTTTTCAGTGACATTTACAAATTCAAAAGAAGGAGGTTTAATTGGACTTGTTCAAAGCGACTCTTCTGCATGGTAATAAAAATAAAATAAAAATAAAAAAGCCTTTTATTTCTGGTTCTTGCATCGCATGCTAGAAATATTTAACATAGTATAAAAAAAAGGCAAGTGAAATTAATAGTAAAACTATCACCATATAGTGCACTAATAGTGCATTACATTGCACCAGAACCCTCCTAGGAGGTAAAGGCCTCTTCCAGAGACGTCCACGTGGTTCTATCTTGGGCCCTAATATGGTAATATTAAAAGTAATTCTAGTCATACCGAGTACTCCGGTGTAGAACGGGAGTGACTTCCGAGGGTCCTTGATGCGGTACATCGTTTGTTGAAACAGGAAATCCTGGAATTAGAGAAGTGACAAATTAATACTATTTTAATCATTTGATTTATAAGTTCAGAGGTAGCCTTTTTTTTAGCATCGCTGCTGTACTGTTATAAAAAAAATCCCCCATAGAAGATGGCAAAGGCCGTAAGAAGTATTAAAAATACCGAAGCATATCAACCATTTACTGATTTTATCATTATGATAGATGGCAACCATTGACGTACAATAAACAACTAGACTCCCAATCACGCTCAAAAACTGTCCGAAGCAAAAGTCTGAACGACGCGTCTATTGTTCAGAGTTTTGGTTCAGTTGTGTTTCGACCGCGCTTTGATAACAATGTATATGTCTCTTTCGCACCGTAATCTTACTATTGAGAACAAAAGAGACAAGCAGGTTTCCAGCGCGTGGCATCATCGTGTCATTACTTCTCACGATCCCACGCCATTGATATTAAACATTACTGCCACGAAATAAGGTGTCAATTTGAACGAATTTGTTAATGTTATCTGTCTAAGTCGATGTGTTGACACACAACACATAGACAAAGCAACTCGGACGTTTCTTGAGGAACCTTTGTTAGCGACTGAGAGTCTATTAAACTCTAGGCGCTTGTACCCGCTTCTGTCTCTCCCAGTAGTTGTTCATTCGTACTGTGATTGTTAAAATGTTTTGTGCTGTCTATATGTCTTGTTTCTGTCCATTGCAGGCGTAGGTACAACAAATACACACATCTACAAACCCCCATCTCGGAACAAATAAAAACCGGTCAAACACGTTATACTCTGTGCTGTTGTCAGGAGTCATTGGCAGTAAGGGTTGCTAACCTAAAAGTGACCGGTTGCCATAAATACAAAGAATGAAAGAATGAATGAGTCTAGTTGTTTATTGTAAGTCAATGATGGCAACCCTGTATTTTAAGTGAAAAAAAAGTTAATAAAAGCTTTAAATAAATCTGAGGTCTTGAGAATTCTACATAAGTTGAGTATGACTAAAATTATCTAACACTAGCTGTTGCCCACAACTTCGTCTGCATAGAATTCGTTTATCGCTATCCCGCAGGAATTACGCAATTTTCCGGGATAAAAAGTAGCCTATGTGTTATGCCAGACTATAATCTGTCTATGTTCCAAATTTCATCCAGATCTGTCCAGCCGTTCTGGTGTGAAAGAGTAACAAACATTTCGAATTTATATTATTAGTAGAACACTCACGCCTAAATAGTCTCTAAAAACTCGAGGCTTTTAAAAAACACCCTTATTCTCAAATAAGGTTGAACCTTTTTTAACCATAATGTCTATAGTCTATAGGATGTGTTTTAGCCGGGGAATAGAAAGAGGTGGGAAAGGCCGAGTGAGTGAGACGAACGCTAACTCAATTTGGTAGACTGCAGAAGCCGTAAGTTGGCTTGAGAAACAGTAACACTTCGTACTAGTTAATGCAGTTGTGTGCGTTATGTTTATGCGTTTAACGTGTTATGCATGTGTGTGCTGTCGACGGAGTCACACAGGTTCCAATATATCTATAAACAAATCGGGTAGGTATGAGCGCCATTTCAACCTTTTCTTCTGTTTTGTGGTTTTATCCTTTTCAAATTAGAAGATTGTTATAATTGACTAGCTGTTGCCCGCAAGTTCGTCTGCATAGAAAGTAACAAACATCCTTCCATCCATCTATCCATACTTACCTTTCGCGTTTAAGATATTAGTAGGATTATTAATTTAAAAAAAATCATGTTAGTTCCCATAAATTTTTATCAGGAACATGTGAAAGGTCAAAGAAAAGTACCTACCGAAGCAAATTTAAAAGTAATACATAAATCTTGTTGGATTTCAATAAAAACTTACCTTAGTTCCTTCATGAGGTTTTACGCAAAGCGATTCGACCTCTTGCGGAGAAATGCCTTCGGCTGACATGGTTCTGCGGATTATTAAAAAAAACAAGATTGATTTTGAGGTTATATTCGGGTATTGTTTACCACCGAACGTATGGTTATGAACTAATATTAGAGTATTCAATGGGATTGTTTTATACGTTATTTACCTGTAGGTGCTAAGATTAGGACGGAAAGTTCTAGCAGATGCTATCACAGATACGCGAATCAGCCGCTGTAGCAAAGTCATTAAATACGTCAATTTGATTTGACAGTTTTTGATAATTGCGTTTAGTTCATCTATGGTTTCACTCTAATCTGACATCGATGGTTGCGTTTCGTTCGTGAAATGTACTTACCGGGTACCGTATTTAATTATTATTGGGTAAATTGAAACATAATTTTTTATTGTATTTTTAACACTCAGCGGGTGCAAGTTCCACCCGGATCGCTACTACCATCTTACTTGCTAATCTTGCCGCCAAACAGCAGTGCTTGCGCTGCTATGTTAGAAAGTAAAAGCCGGTGAAATTATTGACACACGAGGATTTTATCTTAGCTTTATAGGCCGGCAACGCATTTGCAATCATCTAGTATTGCGGGTGTCCATAAGTAGTACTGCTCACTTAAAAACAGATAACCTACTTACTCATATACATACATACATACATACAAGACAAGCTCGCCCTATTAGTCAATTTATTAGTTAACTAGCTGTTGCCCGCGACTTCGTCCGTGTGTGTTTTTGTGATACTTACGGCTTTTCTCGATATCAAAATTATTATTATTATGACTATTAACTTCGTCACATGAACCACTGAAAGTATGTACGAAACTATACTTTTAGAATTAGGTCATGAAAATAATAATTTGCGACACGGAATCTTGAAAAAAAATCAAGTGCAAACTGGTTAATGACTCATCACATTTATTTATACTTTATTTTACAAATAGTTTTATTTATAGTTTTGTTTATAGTTTCTTTATTCAAAAAAGCTAAGTACAGTTTTAATTACATCACTATTAATTTCGCCAAACTATGACGCTTACTGGCGAATACTGCGCTCACTTTAACGATATTTGTACCCTGATTAATTTAAAAAATTAAATCTATTCTAACCAAATAATACATAAATGTTTACCTGTTCTTACCTTACAACTAACAATTCATTTACTAATCCGTTTTAATTAATATTTTGCGACTCAATTTTTTCTAGCAGAAGCTTTTTTAATTTATTTTCTTGGTTTAAGTAGGTACGTAATTACAGATTATTAACACTTATTATCATTCTACAAATTAATTACCTACAGGGGCCTTGCCATAGTTGCCATGATGTCTTAATGCGATTCAGTTTAGGTTCGCTCGCTGTCAGATTTATACTAAAAGCACCAACTTTTCACAATAAAATTCTGACATGTTCGTAGCGCAGGCGTAAACGCGCCCTTTGATTTTGCTTTTTATAGCCAAAGGTACCAAGAACATACAGCCAAGCGTTTCACGCCGCCCTCATATTAATATCAGGTTTTCAAATAAGAGTGCGTTCAAAAACCGAACACGTTGTTAATAATGGCGCAATAAATAAAAACAAAAGTAACGGTATTGCATATTGAACTTTAGGTTTTAGGTAAAGAACACAATTTAGGACGCCAATTTAGGTTGATTTAGGATCGACAAAAATCTCTTCGTTGAAAAAATGCCTGTACAGCATGTAATTATTATATTAATGTTTTTTCAAAATTGACACGCTTTTCCGGCTATTATGTCTTATGTACATTTGTATCTATCTATTTTCTTCGTAGTATTATTTTGTTTGTAACTATTACCAACTACTTATACCGAGGAAGCTGATTTTCTTGAGTTCCGCTATTTTGTGCGTAATCACCTCAAAAATCAAATTTCAAGAAAACTGAGAAATTATATTTACCTGTATTAAATTGGAAGTATTATTTAGCAATTTCAAAAGGTTACGCTTCATTGGTTTTTATTGTATAGGTGTATGAAGTTAATTAATTTTAAACACAAAACCCTCTTTTTGCGCCTCTGGATGAGATTTAAAAAAAATGCTAAAACAGGTATTTCTTTATTTTTATTACTAAGTATTATTCTGAGTTTCATGATTCTAGAACAATCTAATTTTCTTTTTTCATACAAACTTTAACCCCCCTTTTCACCCCCTTTTTCCAAAATTTTCCACAATTTCTGTAGCCTATATCATATTCTGAATTTATTGGAATCGATTTGTGAACATTTCATTAATATCCGTTCAGTAGTTTTTACGTGATGCTCAGTCAAACAAACAAACAAACAAACAAACAAACAAAAATTTTAAAAATGGTTTTAATATGTTCAGTTATCGATTTTAAGTCACCCTGGTCGGTTTTTTTTTTTAAATCTTCAATGTACAGATTTTTTGGTCTCAACGATTTTATTATATGTATAGATTAGCTCTGTTGAAAGGTTGATTCATTCGTATTTCAAAATAAGCTCTTAGAGGATCTGCGATCCTGGAACTTTAACTCTCCATCCGTCTTGCCTGACGCGAGTTTAACATTTTTTACCCATCCCAAAAAAAGTGCACAACGCCGCTAAAGAACTTTTCACGGGGTGCGAGTCGGGTTACCTCCACGTGTGGTCAAGAGTTGCGGTTCGTTTTTGGATCCGTCCGGGGGGAATAGCAGTGCTTGGTCCGGTGCACCCTGGGCATCGGCTAATGATTTCCTGGCAGTTTCTGAGGGACATCATTGACCGTTGGCTAAGAGCCCGACGGGTGGGCAGGGGGTCTTTGACCATTACCGTACAACGTTGCCGACATTTTGTCACAAGATTTTTTAAATTTTATATTTTTGACTTTGACATTGGCGAAGTTGTCACTATAACGACTTGATACGCCACAAATAAGAAGAAGTTTTCACTTCAAAAAAGTCGGCTTGCTGTCATACAATGTCAAGATCCTGGTTAGGTTTTATAACTAAATATATTTAATTCATAAACTCACATTCATCAATCAACCGGCAATCACATCTTAGATAAATGCCTTGCATGATTAGGTACCTAAATTTGCACATTGTAAAATATTTGTAAAATACTTTTTAGGGTTACCTACCTCAAGAAGAAAACAAGAACTGTAAACTCTGCTCCCTAATCAGTGTTAAGCCTGTCAAGACTCTATCTTGCAAGTGGTTGTATAAAAACTGTGGGAATTAAACCTATGGGGTACTTCTTGTTAACATAGTTTGGCAAGAATACCCCATAACAGGTTAATGAAAAACAATGAATATCACTAATTTGCAGTTCTTTTGAACATACTTAATTATATTTCCACCTGTAAAAATAACTGACTTAAACCTCGTAAAAATTTTAGATTAAAAAAATAAAATAAATAAAAAACTTTGTTTGTTTTTTTGCTTGTCAGTATTACAATTTTTAAATTTAAACAGAACCCTCAGTGCGCGAATCCGACTCGCACTTCACCATCTTATCTGGAATATTTTATTCAATGACTTGCCAAAAACAAATCATTTATTTTTTCTCTATTTATTGTTAAGTTTTAGTACACTAATCTAATCTCATTGATAATGTTTCATTGAATTGTAAGAAAAAAAAATTCAAAAGTTTTAATAAGAGATAGACAACAATATTTTTGCATACACAAATCACATTCACTGTCCCTTTCTATTTCATGACAAATAGTGATTTCTGTAGACAAGCCTGCAGGTGGTAAACCACCAATGGCCATTGACATAGGTCAGATGAGTGTATAAAAAAAAAAAGCAAGTATCCAGTGATAGAAAGACAGTAAAACTTTGCACAAGGTTGGTAATAATTCTGGTGAGTTCCTGTTATTTTATCCTGATATTTTTAGAATCGATAGTCTTCATTTATTTTGTTAGAATTACGGTGCAAAGGATATCTGTCACGTATAATACCGGGAACTCAGTAAAAAGTAGTGCAACAGGCTCTAGAGCTAAAATAAAAGTGTAAAATAAAACAAATAATTATTTTATTCCTTCGTCCACAAATAAAACTTCTCATACAAGTACCTAAGCTCTTCTAACCATATCAAGTCTCTTTCTACTGAAGTCAATTGACAATGATATGCAGAAATCGTTCTAACATTCTTTAAATCTTCAACAAAAATATCACCAACAACACTAAGGCAATCGCCTACAGAAAAAAATAATGGGTTAACTTTTTTTTTCTCAATTGCGTTAAGCAACTTTGACATAATCGGTACGTTCTCATCACCCCTTCTAGAAGCATCGGCGAATTCAGAAAACAGGTTGGTATACGCCTTAGTTGCAATATTCATATTATTTTTCGTACTATCGTAGTAAACAATAATGCATCCAGTAGGATCACTTAATTCGAAGTTTGTAGTTGTTTTCGAGGCGTTTGTATTAAAAACAGCAGTCACAATTCCGTGCAACATCACATTTTTGAATTTCAAGCCGAATATTTCGTAAATATACTTGTTTTCTTGCGTTCTTGTGGCGCGATAAATGTCTTGTATGTACAACTTTAACGGGTTTCGTTGAAGGGTAATTGGTGCACTTTCACTTGTAGTAGCCATTGTTTTCGTTACTAGGAAGCTTAAAAATCTTATTTACCACACATTAAACGCGTTAACTTGTTCGCATGTTAAATAAAAATGCATTTAAAAATTGAAAGTTTTGCGAGCGTTAAACGTCAAATTACAACTTTTTTAAGCACAGGAAAAACTAAGGGAACGTAACCATACAGTCAAATTGATCGTGCCACAGCATTATGCATAAGGCTGGAAATACACATGCTTATAGCTTACATAATTCATTTTTCGCATGGAGTTTGACTTACGAATGCCAGATTCTTGGTCTATACCTACTACTCTTCGTTTTATGTATTTCAGAAGGTTTTAAAGAAAAATGTAGGAAAAAAATTAAATAAAAAAGTGTTTCACGTCATATTTTTCATTATAACGCAGGTTTAAACCAGTTTTATTACACTATTACACATAAACGGATAACTCACGTATAAAAAGTCGAGTGATGCTCGACATGTTTCGGACTATTCCGTAGTCCTTCTTCCTGGAGCGCTCGCCCCGGCGGCAGCGAAACGAACACTAACTTACTACTTACTTTATGTGTAATAATGATTAAGTCTCACGGTAGTTTCATGTTGAAAGTTAAACCAGTTTTCCTTGAAATATGTCAATTTTTTTTTTTTTTTTTTTTTATATGAATAGGAAGGCAAACGAGCACGTGGAGCACCTGATGGTAAGTGAAATATAAAGTCGAATGGCTAAGAACCGGTGAAATTACTGGCATGGCATGAAGTATTCTATCTTAGCCCTCTAGGCTGGCGACGCATCTGCAATCCTCTAGTGTCGCGGGTGTCCATGGGCGGTGTTGCTCGCGTACCATCAAGTGACCCATTAGATTTCACCTTCCGTGTCATAAAAAACGAAAGTTCTGGTCAAATAATGTGGAAGTTCCGTAAACACCGAAAGTCACCAATTTGAAGTCTGCTTCATAAGTAAAATTGTGAAAATGTAACAAAGTCGTCATAACACGTCTCCTGCGACGAAAACCGACGCTCCTTGTTCCAGCCGGGCATCGAACGCGGCAATTATGCAAACTGCTGCCTTCACTTATTTGTCGAGTGTTTTCTCGAGTATTATATAGTGATGCGATCGCATCGATGATAGCGTCATTTCGTCAATAGTTTAAAAGAGGTTTACACTACGGCTGATGTGAAGCCTTCTGATGCGCTCTAACGTCTGACGCTTATGCTATGATGCCTAGAGTTCACTCACATCTATCGTGGCATTTTCAATCTGACTTCACATAAAGGCGAATTTTCACTGATTTGAAACCTTGCGTCGCGAATTTTTCAAGATTTACATTTATCCCTCGCACTCTATCGTGACGGCTTGTGTTGTGAAATTCCGTTCCGCATCATATATCTATCGCTGAGACGCGGAGGTACCAGGTACCAGGCTTTATACTTCGATTCGTGTCGTCCTGCTCTCACTAATAGCCATTTAATATGAAAGTGAGACGGACGGTACGATACGAACTTCGAAAATGGATTTCGGAGTAGCGCTCTCGTTCGTTGTGACGTGTTACAGAAAGTAATAGGCGCGCTATGCACGAACTAATTAACAATGTTACCATAGCTGGGCCCGATTAATCCAAAAGTTAACTTCGTTAATAGTTAATTCGTTACTTAAAACGTTTACTTCGATAACCACTAAAGCGTTAAATTTTCGAAAATTTAACGCAAATTAAAGTATACCGTTGAAAGTTAACCATAAAAACAAAACATGTAGAAAGAGGAATTAAACACACATTTATTTATTTCGATAGTAAAATAGGTAGAAATAAGGCTACTGTCAATCGTAATTTTGCATTAGATGCATGGTCTCTTTCATAAAAAGTAACAATTTAAAATTGTCATCCGGCAGCGATGATCGTTTAGTCCGTAAAATATCTTTGCACGTAAAAAACCGTTCTACTGTAGCACTAGATGGGATAGCAGTGTTATATTTAATTAACCGACTAATGTAACGGACTAAAGTTAACGGAAGATCAATTTAACGGAAGTTAGTAAAAGCATTAATATATAACTTAAAAGTTAACCCGTTAAGCAGATTGTTAACTTCGTTAATTAACGGTTAACGGATTAACGAGTTATTGCCCACCTTTGACTGTTACGCCAGACAAGTGTGAAGACTAGCCATCAAGCATCAAACGGTCATGTTGCACGCAGCAATGACCGTTTGTCGCATTAGGCAATTGTAAAATTTGACACAAAGAGAAATGTTAGCTTTTTATGGATATCGATAAAATATCTTCCCATCCCTACTGTTCGATGAGGCCGCATCGGAATGGCTCCCGCTCCAGCTCACTCGTTATCTTGACTGTAATCGCGATCGATTGTTTTTGTTAACAAGATAAGCTAACGGAGATGACTTGCGATTATTCGGATGCATTAGACTCTAAATATCGGGAAATCCACGGGGACAACTATTGGACATACATACATATATCACGTCTCCATCCCTGACGGGGTACACAGAGCCTAAGGTAACAAAACCCTAAGGCCACGTTTAGCATGATTAAGGACGTATAGCTGGGAAGGGAAATCAAAATAGTGATGGGTTGCTAGCCGCATTGCCTATAACATGATTTCAAAGACTTTCGCCCATTCCCTCGATGGGTTTTTACAATCTGCGCGGGAAGAGAAGCAACTGGTAAATTCTATGTTTTTTCTTTACTCCTAGACAAGCATGGAAGAAACGACTGTAAACACGAATCAGTTAATGTACAGTCAAGGGCAAAGATATGTATACACCACAGAGTATCAAAAAGCATGGTCATCTAAATGGTCATAAATTTGGCAACATATAAAAGTACATAAATTAGTATACATGATTTGAGAGATAACTATGTATACAACATTTGCAATAATATGTCCTCATGTATTAGGTCATAAACTTAGAAACACCGTAAAGTTCAAAAATATGTATACACTATTTAACCATTAATTATGTATATAATATGATAACCACAAATATGTAAACAATCCAAAATTCTATTAACACAACTCTATTGTCAGGAGCTTATGAACGTATTTGCGTAACATCGAACTCTGAAATCTTAATGTAATCAGCCAACCACTTTAAGCTTCAAGTAGTACAACAACTGCTATTCCAAACTCTTTAACTGATAATTACTCTATTTATTTTAAACTAGCTTCTGCCCGCGACTTTGTCTGCGTAGAATTATACATAAAAACCTTCCTCTTGAATCACTCTATCTATAAAAAAAACCGCATCAAAATCCGTTGTGTAGTTTTGAAGATATAAGCATACTTAGGGACATAGGGACATTTGGACAGAGAAAGCGACTTTGTTTTATACTATGTAGTGATCATGACATGTGCCCACAATCTTGCTAAATGTGGCCTGTAGGTTGTAGGTACCTGTTACCATAAACTCTGTCTACCCCGTAAGGGATAAAGACGTGATTTGTGCATGTGCATGTGTATGTGTCATGTGTCACTTTTGGATTTTTTAATTCCATTTGACTTACCGTTTCTTATGGTTTTTCTGGCGGCTTTTCATTAATTTTGAAGGAGAAAATGTATCGTATAAGCGATCATTTAAAATATAGGATTGTTGCCTTATGCGAGGAAGGTATATCCGTGCCTGATATAGCTCTGCTGACGAATTAGGCATCACGGTAAGAAATATTAAACATGTTAATAATAACGTACTATAGAAAATATTACTCTCTAATCACTTTGTCTTAAGTTTAAGGAGTTGTTTTCTTTATTATACAGTTATTTTAAGTGTACTTTGCCTTTTATTAAATAAAAAAAATTAGAAAATAGCGTAGATCGCCAATTACTGTATGATTTGATATTGACGACACGGATGGCTCAGTGGTGAAGCAACCGCCTTCTGAGTCGAAGGTCCCGGGTTCGAAACCCGGCCAGGGCAATGTTTGTGTGATCAACTCGAATAGTTGTGCTTGGGTCATGGATGTTCTATATATTTAAGTATGTATTTATATATATATAAGTATGTATATCGTCATCTACTCGTAACTGGTAGGTACCTTGAGGTTGTTTCGCCTTGTTTCGAAGGTACCCCCCTTGATGCTAAGTTGTCTATCAGGACCCCGTGTCGACATTTCGAGTGATGTTCAGTTCCGTGGTCATTTGGAAGGCAAAGCCAAATTAGCTTCTAAAAAATTGGGGGTGCTCAATAGAGCGGGACAGTACTTCTCGCCAGCCCATCGACTTCAACTCTATAAGGCGCAGGTTAGGCCGCATATGGAGTACTGTTCTCATCTCTGGGCTGGGGCACCCAAGTACCAAAACCTTCCATTTGACCGCATCCAACGCAGAGCTGCTCGATTTGTCGATAACCAGGCACTTTCAGGTCGGCTCGACTCTCTGGCTGTGCGGAGGGATGTAGCAGCCCTGTGCCGTATTTATCATGGGGAGTGCTCTGACGAACTCTTCGGATTGCTGCCTGCGGCTAAATTCCACTACCGTACTTCGCGGAACCGTCTGTCCTTCCATCCTCAACATCTTGATGGTTGGCAGTCAAGTACCGTGCGTTTTAAACGCAATTTCTTTCCTCGTACGGTAACCAACTGGAACCAACTTCCTGCTGCAATATTCCCTGAGCGATACAATTTAGGGATCTTTAAAAAACGTGCCTTCCTGTTCCTCAAAGGACCGGCAAGGCACTTGTGATTCCCCAGGTCTTGCAGGTGTCCTTGGGCGACGGTGATTGCTTTCCATCAGGTGACCCGTATGCTCGTTTGCCCCCTCTTATATAAAAAAAAACCCATAACAGAAGCCTTCTTGAGTTTATGTATACATATTTCGATACTTTGGGTATACTTTTTTTCCTTACAGGGGAAAGATGGGGAAGTTTCAAATTTTGTTTTTAATGATATTTCAAACAATCTTACCGATTTTCAGCTTGGTGGGAATTTAGGTAACTTTACTCTTATTTTTTGGTCTAATTTGACCGGACTATAGCGTTGGCATCTTCAATCAAAATCAACGAAATCTGAATCTGTAAAATCTGTTAAACATGCCGATTGATAACGTCGTGGTGACAGGTCAAAACATGCGACAAACATATGCAATGACAAGTCTGTACTGTTTTCGTGAATTGTCAAAACATACTTTACAAATTTGTTTCGTGTGACTAGGCCGTAAAGTTGATATTCGCAGATTACATTTTGTATACATATTTTCGTAGCAATTACTGAATCTATATTTATTGACATAAGTATGACTATAATATTTTGCATTATTTGCAGGATACTAATAATGGAGTTTTGATTGTATACAAGTTTTTGGACTTGCTGGGTACATATTTATGTTGCCAGTGTAGTTTGCATATTTATTACCATTTGAATGAGTATATATCTTTTTAACTTTATATGATTACTTATTTTCTTTCACTTTACTTGCATATATATCTTTGCCCTTGACTGTACCTACTTAAGTTTTATTGCTGACCGTACCTACTTTTTTAACCCTGTACTTTCATTTCTTCCATGCTGGTCTGGAAGTAAAGAAAAAAACAAATCAGTTGCTTCTCTTCCCGCGCATATTGTAAAACCCCATCGAGGGAATGGGCGAAAATCTTTGAAATCATGTTACAGGCGATGCGTCTAGCAACCCATCACTATTTTGATTTCTCTTTCCACCTATACGCCCACAATCATGCTAAACGTGGCCTTTAGGTCTTGTTACCTTAGGCTCTGTCTACCCCGTAAGGAATAAAGACGTGATTTATGTATGTATGTACTTTCAATCGAACTAAATTTTCTCGGTTATGTTTTTACTCTTTTGACAAAATTATTCTTAAGGTGTGTTTAGACCAAAGGAGTGAATGCTCGTTCTATACCCATTCCATCAATTTATTTTAGTGTAAACAGACATAGAGCATTCTTTCGCTGTTCTGTCTGCGTTCATGAAGATTCTTAGGAATTAAGAATGCTCGCTCGCTCTATGTAAACGGCACTAGATCGCGCGAACAGTTGCCTAGAGCGTGCAAACCACAGAATTTAATACAGCAATGAACATGCGTTCGTATTAACTAAACAACACATATTAGCTCGTTGCTATTTTGGTGTAAACGCTGAAAACAGTTTTAGTACACTAAAAAATCAAGAAAATAATGCTCTTCTTCTAGCTCTAGCTCTACAATACCGGGCGAAAATATATCACATAAGCATAATAATATTTAAAGTAATAAAAAAAATGTGCACCCAAAAAAACACAAAATTGACGGTACTGTACCTATGTTATTTTGGTCTAAATCTACCTTCAGCTATTATCATAGACGCACTATCTCTATCTAGTAGTACGTCCATGGCTATTAAAGTATTCTATAACCACAGACAAATGAGTCAACAATAGACTAAATTTACTTTTAAATGTCATTTAACTATTCGAGCCACAAGATTCTACTCAAACACGCTCCGGCTGTGTGTACTTGGCACAGCCGGACACTGCTTCATATTTGTGTTGTCTGTGTCCCTATTCCAAATTTGAATCAATGCGATGTACCAACATTCTAGCATGTGCTTGGCCGGAAATTGAACATATTAATCCTAACTTAGCCCTCTAGTTGGCAACGCTTTTGCAATCCTCTAAGTATTGCGGTTGCGGGTGTCCACGGGTGGTGGTGCTCACTTACCATCGAGTGACCCCCTTGCTTGTTTGCCGTCCTTTTCGTTTAAAAAAAACCTTATCTCAGATGCTGATCTGAGATAAGGTTTTTTTTAAACGAAAAGGACGGCTTGGTTGCTGACCCAAGCCGTGCGTTTTGTTTTGCCTGAAAGTAGTTACACTCAGCAACACAAAATTTGGCCTAGTCACCAGTATCTCCATGTAAAATTAACTTTGTTTCTTGAAATGAAATGAAATGAAATGAAATTTATTGCGTATTGAATTAAGGTTTCAGATTGCAGGTACAGTTGCTTAAATATGAAAAAGTTTCACTTAATCCTACCTTTACAGGTGTACACGCTCTTTTAAATATACTAAATTTAAAACAATTATTTATAAATTAACATTATCAGATAGGAAATCTCTTACACTATAATAACATTTGTTCAAAAGCCATTGTTTCGTCAGTTCATTGAATGTCTTTAAGTCGTTGTCTTTAAATGCGTCTGGTAGCTTATTATATATGTTAATACACATCATATAGGTATTTTTGGAAGATAGTTTGAGTCTTTTCAAAGGCTTATGGATTTTGTGTTTATACTGAGATCTCAATGCACGGGTAGACATGTCCTGTCTCAGATTAAATAAGTTCTTGTACTTAAAAACAAAAATACAGGCTTCCAGTATATATATACAAGGCACCGTTAAGATTTTGTACTTAACAAAGTATGGACGACACGAATCAGTTCTACGTAAACAGAAGATATTCCTGATGCATCTCTTTTGTATTAATAGTGCCTTTTCATTGTTAACAGCGTTTCCCCAAACAACAATGCCATATCGAAAGATGGAGTCTAGATACCCGTTGTATGCAGTTATAGCTGCTTCTGTTGATACAACTTGCCTAACTCTTTTTAAGGCAAAAATAAATTTATTGACTCGCGAACACACAGATACTACGTGATCTTTCCATTTACAAAAACAATCTATATTAATTCCTAAAAATTTTGTTAAGCAAACTTCCTCTATATGTTGGCCAAGATAATTAACGTTGATATCCACAGGATTACTTTGCACACTACGAAATTGCATTACTTTGGTTTTACTAATATTAACTTTTAAATTATTTATTTTCAACCACTCAATAGTCTGTGCTAAGGCTGCATTTATTTCATTATTAAATGTCAACTTGTCATTTCCTTCTACTATTATGGTTGTGTCATCCGCAAACAATATACAATCATGACACAGGGTGTTAGGTAGGTCATTGATATAAGCCAAAAACAGTAAGGGGCCAAGAACGCTACCCTGGGGTACTCCATAATTGTTTGCTATGTATGAAGATCGATATGTGGACATAGTTTTACTTTCCGAGCAATATCTAGTGGTTTCAACACACTGAGTCCTGTTACTTAGATATGATTCAATCCAGTTCAAAGCTGGACCACGTATGCCATACCTATTGAGTTTGAGCAATAGCCTCTTATGGCAAACGAAGTCAAATGCTTTGCTCATATCCATGAACAAAACAGCCACTGGTAACTTTTTTTCTATGCACTCTAGTACTCGCGTAATTAATTTAAAAGTTGCGAGTGATGTACTTCTATTTTTCCTGAAACCGTGTTGTTCCTCTTTCAAAATATTTTTTTTTTCTAGGTAGGAAAGAAGTCTATTATAAAATACTTTCTCAAATATTTTTGAAAAGATTGGAATAAGAGTAATAGGTCTGTAGTTATCTAAGATGCATGGATCTCCTTTTTTGTATAATGCTTTGATGATAGATTTTTTTAGAGCTTCAGGAAAGACGCCTTGATTCATAGATAGGTTAATTATATGTACAAGTGGCTTAATAATAGTGGATAGACTTTTTTTGATTATGTCAGTTTTTATGTCATCGTATCCTACTGCTACAGTATTCTTCAAAGTATTAACTATTTTTGTCAATTCTGATTCAGTTACAGGGTTCAGGAATATACTAGTAAGAACATTTTCCACATTTTCATTCAAGTTCGCAGATTCATTTACAGGAGATGTACAGCTATTCTTTACATTATTTACAAAATATTTATTGAAATGTTCGGCTATCAACTGAGGATCATCTATGACACTTTCATTAACAGTAATTTTTTGTAAACCTTGTGCTGTGAAGTTAGAAGTAGTATATTTTTTAATAACATTCCATGACGCTTTACACTTATTCTTAGTTTTTAACATATATTTTGAGTTTTCAGATCTTTGCATCATTAATATACATTTTTTTAATCGTCTAGAGTATATTTTATATTTTTCTTTTAATTTAATAGAATTTCTACTCATTAAATACAATTGTCTTTTTGTGTGACAACTTTTTCTTATTCCCTTTGATAACCACTTACAGCCACGAGTTTTATTAGAGATTTTGACCTTAACAATAGGAAAACAAAGGTCGTAGAAAAGTAAATAAGTTTCATAGAAAACATTAAATGCACAAGTAGCATCAGTTTCATCAAATACCTGTGAAAAAGATAGACACGATAAACAATTGACAAAGTTTTTTATGTTCTCATCACTATAGTCTCTCTTGTGTGTATACCACCATGTGATAGGGGGAGGCAAGCCAATCTTCACAGGCACGCGAAATGTCTGCGCCGTGTGGTCCGAAAGCCCGATGTCGTGCACCTTCGCTTGGCCGTCGTTTACATTCGTTGCAATATGATCAATGCATGTTTGTGATTGTGCTGTTATTCTAGTAGGTTCATTTATTACATGTTTCAAGTTATACAGTTCTAATACTTGTTTCAGCTCTGTTGCAATCTTCGACGTTCTCATAAGATCGACATTGAAGTCACCGCAAATTATATACTTTTTCCTTACATTTTTGCATACTGAATCCAAGAGATCGTTTAGTTTGTAATAAAACAGGCTAGTAGTAGATGACGGCGTTTTGTTTGTGTAGATACATACTATCACAATACCATACTGTGGCAAATTTACAGCGCAACATTCAAAAACAAGCTCTTGTGATAATTCTTTGACTTCTTTTATGACTTCGCACTCGATATCATTACGCACTAATATTGCTACACCGCCTCTCTTGGATAATTTTCTAGAAAAAGTGGCCGCCAACTTAAAGTTTCTTATTTTTAGATTAAATTCAGATCCATGAAGCATATGTGTTTCACTCAAGCAGATAATATCTATATGTGTTCCATTTTTATGTAACTGTTCAATTGCAATGTATAACTGATCCTGTTTATTTAGAGCTCCTGAAATATTTTGATGCATTAATCCTAAACTAGTATTATACTGATCGGGAACGAAAAAACGTTTTTTGAATCGCGTTAAGCTTTGAGGTGGATGTTTCTAGTTTTTTATTGACGCTTTCAGCTGTTCCCTTGTTTTTCAATGTCTCATTTTCCTGTGAGCGTACTTCTCTTCGTTCTGCAGCCCTAATGTTACGTCGAAGTTTTTCCAACTGATAGTCGTTATCATACAAGTTACATGCAACCTTATGGATAAAAATCTCCGTTATTTGTTTTAAGAATGTGATCCTGTTACTATAAATCCATCGCTCATCATTGTAGTCCATAAAATTGCAGTTCTTGACTTGACTAGTTATGAACTTCATCATGGAATTTAACTTTGTTTCATTTAGGTAAGGGTTGTATGAAATTTGAGACACAAACACGTTTCCTTTCTTCAGGTTTTGTAAGCCGGTGTATAAATTTGACGACAGCTCACATGGATTTTTATCATTTAGTCCTGTGAGTATTAGTATAAAATCATCTTTCGATATGTTAACACTTGATGTCAGTACCGGCTGCAGAACACATCTCGTAGTTGCTCCCGGACTCGTATAACAGATAACATCAAAATACGTACCGTATAAATCATTCAAAATTAGCCCTAGGCTTTTGCCTTGCTGGTCAGCAACTACTATTAGCTTACGTTTACTTAATCCTAACATTATACGTCGTTCATGGTCTTCCTGAAACTGCGGCATGTACATTTTTAAATTGGTGACATATTTTCCACGTAAGTAAATATTTGATGACGTCAATGTCTTTATGTCACTTTCTGTTTTTTGTATTTTTGTAGTACTTCCGGTATTGATGGTATTGCTCTTTGTGTGTAGCTCCGACCTATTTGATATCGGCTCGACACATACTGGCTTTTCACATCCCGACTCGTCGCATATCGGCTCAACATACACTGGTGGCTTGTCACAAATATTCTCGGTGGCAACAGATGGTGCCACGGCGGTTGGTGTTAGAAATGCGTCCATAGATTCTACGCTTGTTTCGTGATGTTCACTGTTCTCGGTAAAATCTAGACGCGTGCAGTTGATTGATTTGCGACTGCTTTTAGAACATTTTTTAGCAGATGTTGATTTACAAATGTTTGTCAATTTCTTAATTTTCAATTCATATTCGGCAATTTTCTTCGATAATGTATAATTTTCAGATAGTAATTTTTCTATTTCAGAATCTGCTATTTCTAATTTTTCAGTCAAGTTACCGATTTTTTCCTTCATTTCATCTAGTACATAGCTATTGTGTAATTTTAATTCCGAGCAGCTCCTGTTTAAATCTACTTTAGGAGTTGAATTAATTGACGCCGAACTGATATCGTCATCATCCGACAAAGAATCAACAGAGTTTTCAGTCGGTATGTTTTTTATAACCTTTCTCCGGAGTGTGATATTACGCTCAAGTGAGGATGGTTGTTGCGTTAATATTTTCTTCTTAATATCTATACTTCCAGAAGGGACCGAATTTTCAAGGCATGATTTGCACTTGAATCCCTTTTTATTCTCAGTTGTCATCAAATAAAAACGTTTCGATGAAACAATCGTGCATTCCAAATGATAATGTTTTTGGCAGAGCATGCAAATTAGGAACTGGCGACTGGTAACATTTTTGTTGCACTTAATGCACTTTGGTACCATCTTGCTGAAGTCCGTTACTCCTGTGTCAGTTATGTCCGTAACAATCGTAAGTCAGCGGCCGAGTAGCGCAATGACGTGCGCCGAGTTGCGGATGACTCACCGCAGCTGCTCGTCGGCGGTTGATGAAACGGTCGTCGATTTAAAAAATTAAAAAACAGTTTCTGCATTAGCTTTATGAAGAGTATTTTTTTTTTTTGTTTCGTTTTCTTCACTGCAATCCTTATTTCACGGATAACGAAAACATTGGTTGTTTTAAAGTGAATTAAAACAATCAGGACGATTCAGCAATAATTTTAAAACGAGTATTGTTTTTTTTCCTCTGAAATCCTTATTTCACTGTCCAGAAAGTGGTGTTTAAGTATTTATTTTCCAAAATTTTTATTCAGTATCGATATCGATCCTGGTATGAAAGTCGCCCGTCTCACTCCCTAGCGCAGCAATGGAGCGAGAGGTTAGATAGGATGTCGACACGAAACAAATAACTGAGTGTGAGTTCGAATCTAAAATGCACTTGTAGTTCACTTAATTACGCAAATTTTGACACTATTTACGTTGCACTAAGATTGATTGTCCACTATGTCCATATTAAACTGCTTTTATTAAATTATATTTTGTCTATATTTTTAGCACGGGATTAACACACGGGCGTCGTGGTACGTTCCAATGGGGGTAATCTTACATGTGAGGTCCACTTTTTTTCCATTGAGATTACTTGTTAGACTTACATGTTATAACAATTCAAGCTGCAGCTTGTACAGAATCAGACAACGGTCGACGAGGGACGCGAAGTCAAAGTAACAATCTAATTTATTCACTCCCATCCCAATTCCTAAATTTGCAGTTACTTTGTTAATTAGTTAATGATTTGTGTTTATCGATCTGTTAACGTTTACGATTGGTAAACATAAACAACTCAAAGTTGAAGTTTACTTTCTAATTAAGTTATTTGGTTAGCAGAGAACGCGCCATCAAAATTTCGGAACGTAGAAATTGCCATGATTTTTTTAAAGGCGTTACTATTGCCAGTACGAAAAAGTTATTTTAAAGTTTGCATGGTTGAAAACGTTAACAGCTTAAGCCAGACGCTTTAAAACTTTAATAACATTAAGTTTAATCTTAACATTATAAGAACCAGTTAATTCGCATAACGATGCCTCGCCTTACAAGGAATAACGGTTATTGCTACGGCCAGCCATTTTGAAAAGAAAATGGCAGACACGCTGCCTTTTAGCGGGAAAACGTGTTGACTTTAGAAATTAAAAATGGCTAGAATATTAATAATGGTAATTTTAATTAGCCAATTATGGTTTCCACTAATAGGAGAATATTGCGGGGTGCAGTAAATTACAGCTCAGTGCTTACTGACTTTTTGCCTCAAACATTTTTAAGGAAAGTGTACCTAGTTTTAGCAACCGAAAGGATTTGCCGACGTCAGCCGATGATCGAGGGGGAGTAGGAGTATAGCGTCTATCGTCAGACAGTATGGCGACACGTGAATGCCAACATTGACATAAAATAAAGGCAACATTTTTTTCAATTCTGTAAGGAGGGGGGGGGGGGGGGCGTTCTTGGACCGTTTTTTACCAAATATAGCTAAGAACCACAGCAAGGATACTGGCTTTCGAACACACACACATAAAGACATCGAAAAACAAAAAAATGTACGTGAAAGATAACAAGCCTGTGCGAAATATTTGTTTTTCATGCCATGCCTCCCTCTACTGCCACATAAAACCCACAAACTTTACTATCCCCGACACCACACAAACGCTGACGCGTTTCAATCCCTCTACGGGATCATTTTCAAAGTGAGCACAACAGTACTCATGCAAACCAACGTCGTAGGTACTCCGCAAAATAATGGACCTCTAACACCCTTCTGTCAAAAACTATCGATTGCAATGTAAATCCTTAACTTGACAGCTGTCATATGTCTACAGGAACGCGACCAAAACTTTGTGATCACAGCAGTACGCCCATGATTTGATCATAACCCTCCTTTGTGTAAAAAAGGTATTGTCGAGTATATGGAGCGCTGGCAGCGCGCCAGGCAACTCAGCGACCACGTGAGATGCAGCAGTAGGGTTGGGCTACCGATATCGATAGTTTTTTTTATACGACAAGGATGGGAAATGAGATTGGTCACCAAAGGGTAAGCGAGCACCACCACCCATGCAGATTGCAGCCTAGACGGCTAGGATAGAATAGGTACCTCTTGTCCCAGTAATTTCACCGGCTGTCTTACTCTCCGCGCCGGAACACAGCGCAAGCACTGCTGTTTGGCGGCAGGATTAACGAGTAAGACTGCAGCGATGGATCATCATCAGTAAAATAGACAAGTCAAGTCTTTTCTAAAGTCAGCCATTTGAATATTTTTGTTTTAATCCCGTCATTCGATAGGTGTTTTCTTTTTCTGCGCCATGTTCGTCGAAGGAGCTAGACGATTTTCGTTTTCCGTCCTTAAAGACAGACAGACAGACGGGCGAGTAAGTTCGCGTACTTACGGCTCGACGACTTTACTCGCCTGTACTTTATTCTAAAAGTATGTATACTTAGACTGTGAGTGAAGTCGCCGAGTCGCCGCGAACTTACTGGCCCGTCTGTCTGTGTCTATGTACGCGTACTTTTTTAGAGTAAAGTACAGGCGAGTAAAGTCGCCGAGCCGTAAGTACACGAACTTAATGGCCCGTCTGTCTGTGTCTAAGTACGCGTACTTTTAGAGTAAAGTACAGGCGAGTAAAGTCGCCGAGCCGTAAGTACGCGAATTTACTCGTCCGTCTGTCACCAGCTTAACTTTTTTGGCACCTAAGTATTTTTTATTAGATTAAAAAAACATTTACAGATTTGCTCTTCCCCATATTTTAGTTTATAATGGTAGGGGAGCCCACGTAGCTAAATCGGGATTTACTCGAGCGTCAGAGAGACCTATTGGGTTGCGAAGCTTAGGTGATAAAAAGAAAAAAATGACATATAATATATACCTTTTCATCGGTGGGGGGAGCGACTATACATTAGAATTCCCATACAATTACATTATGCAGTTAGCATCGCATCCACCGGAATTTTGAAGGACCATACGTGATATCTCACGACACTTTATAACAATCATAACTAGGGGCGAGCTTCTGTTTACAAAAGCGTGTAAACAAAATGTGTTGGAATGGACATAAGCATGCTTTTGTCAGCCTACCCACTAGAGATTTGCCACTCATGTCATGCACCTTGTGTATCTTCGGAAAATATTTTATGTTATTGTTTACAAGGTAGCAGCTTCTATTTGTCCAATATAACAGAATCGGGCAAGACGTGATATAACCGCCGTCGGCCGGGTTAGGTTTTAGATCGATTCGGAGTCTATATGCAGAACAAACAAGTTCTAACCGGCTTGATCTCGAGTTATGACAAGTCTTGGTAAAAATATGGGTTACCCATTGAATTACTGAAGGGTACAAAGGGAAGACCAAAAAGTTAAACACCGTTAAAGTTGCGTTAGAGTTAATTCTGAGAGCGCAAGAACTGTAGGTAGTTAAAATAAAAACAAATCATAAGTCACTTTGAAGCTAAAAACATAGTTTGTACTATTTAATTTACTCACAAACTGACAGACTAAACCACTTATGCTATGGACCTGAAATGTTTTAAACATATATCAAGTAGGTAACATAGGGGTGCACTGAGAAAGGGTTTTTGAAAATTCCCACGGGATAGGCAACTAGAACTTTACTTCTGAAGTGTAATGGGCAGGCCATATAGCACGGAGAACAGATGGTAGTTGGGTCGAAAGGTTCTCGAGTGGAGACCGCGTACGCGCAGTAGGTCGTCCAACGAGGACGGATGACCTAAAGTCGAAGGTTCACGGTGGATGCAAGCCGCTTCCAAGCGAGGCAACTGGAGGTCTATGGGGGATGCCTATGTCCAACAGTGGACGAACGAAACGAAGACCTATCTTTCTTCTATCTTCTAGTTTTTTATATAAACAAAGTCGGGTTAATTGCACCATTTATAACTCAGGAACGACCGCGGCGAATTTTCTGAACGTTGATTCGTTGGATTTGTCTCCACCCCAACAAAATATGAATAATTGACGAAAAATAAAGAAATATTTTATTTTCTTATGCAACGCCATCTCTTATGACGTGACAGAAACTGATTGTAAGGCGAAATGGAGTTAGCCGGGTCAGCTAGTTTAAAAATAAACACACATTCACAAACAAGTCACATCTTTATCCCTTG
The DNA here is from genome assembly GCA_949127965.1 of Pandemis corylana. NCBI lineage: Eukaryota > Metazoa > Arthropoda > Insecta > Lepidoptera > Tortricidae > Pandemis > Pandemis corylana. Next base: position 9,009,143 of record OX421876.1, read on the forward strand.
CGGGGTAGACAATAACCAAACAATACCCAAAGATCACGTTTACGGAATAGAGCAATTGGTACATTCTATGTTTTTTATTTACTCCCAGACCAGCATGGAAGCAAAAATATAACATGGCTTTTATCCCGCCCTTAAATTAACACATCGATACATTTTATCGACTTATCCCAGCCCTAGCAGGATCGTAGGCAATAATCGACAGCCGTGGACCGCAGCGTCTTATCTCCGAGGTCTTCACTTGCAATTTACAGGGTTCCGTGTTTGGGGAACCATTGTTTCATATAACCACTAGCTAGGGGCTTTCAGAGGTGAAGCTGAGACATCTTCTATATCTGTATCTATATATCTATATCTATATATATATATATAAAAGAAAGTCGTGTTAGTTACACTATTTATAACACAAGAACGGCTGAACCGATTTGGCTGAAAATTGGTGGGGAGGTAGCTTAGAACCAGGAAACGGACATTAGGATACTTTTTTACACCGATTAACCTTATACTTGGAGACATAATGGGCGATTATAATAGGAATCATGTTATAGGCGATGAGGCTAGCAACCCATCACTATTTTGATTCCTTTTTCCACCTTTTTCCACCTTTACACCCGCAATCTTGCTAAATGTGGCCTGTAGGTACCTGTTACCTTAGGCTCTGTCTACCCCGTAAGGGATAAAGACGTGATTTGTGTGTGTGTGTGTGATCATAAGTAGGTACTTTCTAATCTAAGATGGGTTACACTTATTACAACCAATTATACTAGGTTCTGTCTACACCGTAAGGATAAAGACGTTATTTATTACCTAAGTACTTTCTTGTCTGGTAGTTGGTAAAATCTGCAAAGACTTCAATGTTTTGCAGTACAGATTTTTGTAAGGTTATGGTAAAACCTGTACTGAAATAACATTAAAGTGCAGATTTTTGTACTGTAATGTTATTATAGTAGATTTTGTAAGGGTGTAATAATGATGGTCATTTCCTACGGTTTCTGAATTTTAGAGAACTAATGATATGTGCGTAGATAAATTAGTTTAGTTAGTCAATTAGTAGGTAGTAGTACTTTCATGCTGATCTGGGAGCAAAGAAAAAATATAGAATGTACCAGCTTCTCTTCCCGCGCAGATGGTAAAAGCCCATTGAGGGAATGGGCAAAACTTAGGAATCATGTTATAGGCAATGCGACTAACAACCTATCACTATTTTGATTCCATTTTCCACATATACGCCCTCAATCTTGCTAAATGTGGCCTGTAGGTACCTGTTACCTTAGGCTCTGTCTGCCCCGTAAGGGATAAAGACGTCATTTGTGTATGCACGTATGTATAATAATTCTATGACGCCTTATATACGTTTTGAAGGAACCCTCCACTAAAATAAATTATATCGAGATACCCACTCGAGGACGTTAGATCGAACATTGGATAAACTAAGAAAAAAATCGCGCTGCATAAGCATTAGCATAAACTTTACATTATCTTAACCCCCAACACGAAAAGTGGGGATGTGAGCTTTAGCCTAAAGGAACTAGTTTTTTTTTTTAAAGCGGGAGAGCTTTGACATCCGTCTAGATTGTGCCACTATCGTAGGTACCCGATAATCCTGTCGCCGAGCAGTAGTGCTTGCGCTGCTATGATCCGGCGTGGAGAATACATACAAGTCACGTCTATCCCTTACGGGGTAGACAGAGCCTGAAGTAACTGAACCTAAAGGCCACGCTTAGCATGATTGTAGGCGTATAAAAGTGGAATCAAAATAGTTGGTTGCTAGCCTCATCGCCTATAACCTGTTACCTAAGAATTTCGCCCATTCCGATGGGCTTTTACAATCTGCGCGAGACGATAAGCATTTGTTACATTCGGCTCTATCTACCCCGTAAGAGATAAAGACATGATTTATGTATGTATGTATTAAAAAAAATTGAATCAACAACAAAACCTCACAAAATTTCGCAAGTATCGATCCTGAAATATGACCTACAGAAAAGAACTTAGGTACATCTGACACGAAGACGTTTTGTTCTGTAACTAAAACCACAGATATGCTTACATATCAGTCTTTCAAGCAATTAGGCTTGTAACAGTGGTAACCACTGACCTAGAAATTCCACTATGCACAACCAAATATCTAACCGTATATCGGCTTCGAATGCAATATAGCCAAGTGCAAAAGCGCTGTAAAGGCTAAGATGTATTCCGTAAAGTGAGGCCAACGAGACGAGACAAAATACGTAAACAATCGACCGTTACTGAGTTACATTGCAATAATAATAATATAGCCCTTACAGTACATGTTTGTAAATAAAATAAATAAATAAATATCTTGGGACAAATTATACCAATTGACCCAGCCCCAAACTAAGCAAAGCTTGTACTATGGGTACCAGGCAACGGATAAACATACTTATATAATGTAGATAAATACATAATTAAATACATACAACATCCATGACTCGGGCACAAACATTCGTATTCATCATACAACTGTCTGCCCCTACCGGGATTCGAACCCGGGACCTCTAGCTTCATAGTCAGGGTCACTAACTACTCGTCTTTTTTTAATCGTAATTCGGCGTGTCTCAAGGGTTGGGTTATAGTTCCTACGGGGGCCCAGATGTGTGCAGGTTTCCTTAAATTTCAAAAACACAGAGGTGCGAGCCCGGGATTCGAACCAATCTGCTTGAGAGGCCACATGTCAAACCACTAGGCTACTACGGCACAGCCTTTAACCCTCGTCAATAGCGTCAGTTGGTCAATGACTGCTGTCGGTGCGTGATTCGTGGTACATGATCATCATCACCAGAACACGTCCACTGTTGAACAAAGCCCTCCCCATTAGAACAGCACAACGAACGGCAACTCGCCACCTGGATTCACCGGTTTCCCGCAACTCTCACGATGTCGGTCCACCTAGTGGGAGGCCTACACTGCGTCTTCCGGTTCGTGGTCGCCACTCAAAAACTTTTCTCCCCCAACGGTTGTCTGTTCTACGAGCGATGTGGCCTGCCCATTGCCTCTTCGACATACATACTCTTTGCGCTATGTCAGTGACTCTAGCACGCACTGACATAGCGCAAATCTTCAGGCACTGCGGAATACAGGATGTTGCAATCTACAAATTATTTTATAGTAGCAACATTAAATTTTATGTTATTTATGCCTATGGCAACTCTCGCCCCTTGTCTGCCGACAATATACGAAGAAACGCACCATCCAGTTTTTTATTTCTAAAAATAAAGAACCAAGCAGTATCAGACCCCCAAACCATGATTTGTTCACAGGGTACAGGGGCTCGATTTTTTGTAACCACATCACTCGAAAGTACCATTTGAAAGTGGTATAAATATGGGTACCTATTGCTAGAAAACTACAGCTTAAATTAACAATAGGTACAATACAATACAAATACTCTTTATTGAATACCACAAATCAGTAAAAAACGATACAGAAACAAAGAACAAAGTAGACAATACAACAATGATATTAAATTAATTGAGAATTAAATTTTCAATTAGTAGATCAAATTAATTGGTGGTGTAATTTTCTTCTAATCTATTCGTAATTCAAATCCAGCACTTTTCATCACTTTCCAGTGTTATTTTCACATAGCGCTCTCAACAATCGGGTTCCAGGAAAGCGGCCAGTGTTGCCAACGTTTGAGCCATTGAACATGTGTGTACATTCTTTGCCTTGTATCCTTGGCCTGACTTTAGACCGTAGTATGTAAGTATATCCAGTATATCGTCAAATTGCATGCGTCAGAGCCACACTTTGATGTAACCCTCAGAGTTACCCGTACAAGGGATCCCGGAAGCCAGATATTCAGAACTTAGTTTAGTGACTCACCGTTTTTGAGATAAGACAACATAACAATACGTAATATGTTAAACATAACATAAAGTCAAAGGTTTATTTTGCAAATAGGCCGCTAGGGGCTCTTCTACAATTATTTTTGTACCAGCGTGTGTGTACCAAGCGCTTTCGGAAATACCAAGAAGAATACGAGTACGTTGCGAGGAAATTTGGGAGAAAACATTTTTTTTAATACAATAAATATGTACACACTAAACGTGACCTTCAGGTCTTGTTACCTTAGGTTGCATCTACCCTGTAAGAGATCTAAACGTGATTTATGGGTGTAGGTATAACTACATAATTAAATTATACCAGCGTTAGAGTCCGCATTGCAGTGTTATGTGATGCGGCTAGCAACCCATCACTATATTGATTTCCCTTTCCAGCTATACGCCCTTAATCATACTACACGTCACCTTGGGCTCTGTCTACCCTGTAAGGGATAAAGACATGATATATGTATGTATGTTAGAGTCTGGCTAACGAAATTTGAAACTAAAATTGCTTGGCAAATTTTAATATTCTGTGTGTTGTAGCCCATAATACTATGCAAATACTAATATAATATGTAAGTCTCCCTCTCCCGCCATGTGTCCCATACCAAAGGCTAACCTAAACCGTGGCTAAGTCAAATTGAAAAACATACAGTTTTACTAAATGCATAGGTATGTTCACTAAGTTTCACAAAGTTCAGGTTCTATTAGTAACTTTTGCTCCCTCTCTTGTGACGGCTTGGCTAGGTTGATGAGTATGTCAATTATTAAGGAACTGCCATATTTTTTACATATACACGTGTTTGTTTTCTCAGTTCTTTAAAAAAATACGATGAAAACGAGGGTAGTTATGCGCCGCTGTCAGCTGCGCCGAGTAGCCGCGCGAGCAGAGTGCTGGCGCGCAGTGTTCGTTTGGCTGCCACCAGAGCGAGCGCTCCAAGAGGAAGGACTACGAACTAGTGCGAAACATGTCGAGCATTACTCGACTTTTATACGTGAGTTATCAATTTGTGTAGTTATGATTGAGTTCACGGTAGTTTCATGTTGAAAGTTCTTTTTTCGTTATTTCAAACTGTGTGTCAGGATACAAAGCGAAAATAAATAAAATGAAAATTAGAACATTATTTTTAATTATTATTTATTTAATCATAACTTATATTACATACGTAGTTTACACTATTATAAATTATGTACAAAAATATACTTAGACAATGGTAACTTAATTCTTTGATTATTTTAAATACTCTCATTTGGTAACGTATATCTAATTAACAAGTATATTACAAATTTATATTAATTTAGCTCTCCTGATACATTAATTAAAAATCTTATAGTGAAATAATTGAACTGACGATTGTTTTTTTATTTCCATACTTTTAACTGTGGATTGAGCCTAGTGGCGTAACTATAACGTCTGGGGGCCCGCGGCAAATTCGTCAGATGGGGCTCCTTCCTCAATATAAAGAAGTGCATCAACGTCCCTTCTGTGCTCTAAACGGGGCCCCGTAGAGCTAGGGGCCCGTGGCATTTTGCCACCCCTGCCACCTTATAGTAATTTATTTAATTTATTGTAAGTTAATTGATAAATGGTGAATCCGTATTGACATTGTATAATTAAATTTTATTTTAACTTATTAAATTACTAGGTAAATTTAATTAATAATTGCATGAGTAATCTAGACATTTTAATTTTATTGTTTTCTAATAGTATTCATTAAATTATATACAATTTGACTGCTTAATGTTAGGGCAAAAGACTTCACGCGCCTCAAATGGCTGAATATATTGACGGACTGATGTTTACAATACCGTGTATGTAAACCATATGTGCTTGTGAGTAAATGATTGATTGATTGATTGATATAGTTACGCCACTGATTGAGCCGTTATTTTTTAACAAATAAATGTTACAATGTTGCATTGCATGGTTACGATTCACCTGTCTCTGCGAGGTGTATTAATGTTCTAGAATATCTGTGAAGGTTTATCATAATAAATTAAATTACTCCTTTGACGCTGTACACATTGAGCATCGACTAATGGATGACAACATTTATCAAACTCAAGTCAAAAGAAAAACAAAACATTTGAAATGTACAGGGGCCATGACGTCATAATGCAATGCAGTTCCGACTCAGTTCAGGTTTTAGCTGTAATTTTTAGTAGTATCTGCGGGTGAACCTAAACTGAATCGGAATTGAATCGTATTAAGACGTCATGGTAAGGCCCCAGGAATATTCCGCCTAACTGATCGAACAATCTGCCGAATTTTTCCGGATTATTTTTGAGACACAGCGTTAAGTAACCACAAATTTACTTGTAACTCAAATATCTATTGATTTTATCTATGAAAGTATTGGTTAGAACCGGCTTCGCGCCAGAAAAATCTATGTTCTTCTTCAAATTCACAAAAGATGCTATAGTCGAAGCTAGGAAACTTCTAGGCGTCGTTACTGGAATATGCGGGGCAGTATACTTTGGCACTGCTATTCCAGGAGGAGATACACTACTCCTTATACTTGTGTAAAAGTTAGGCTTCGGTTTACCTATCTCAACAACTCTTTCAGTCGTTCCATCGAAGTACGAACTAGGTGTCGTTGAGGGCACATTTATTTGAATAGGGATACTGGAATACAAATATTCATTGGTCGGTTGTGGACTTTTAAACGGTTTTTTCTGTATGAAAAGAGGCTTTAATTCTTCATAAGATGGCCTAACTGTTGAAGCTGTGCTGTAGCTCTTTTTAGGTACAAACTTTGGGTTCTTAGGGCCAGTAAAAGCAGTGAATTTACTCTTGTGAGGATCATATTTATCATTTTTGTCGTCATACTCTAATGAATAATCATTACCAAAATATTCTTTAGAATCTGCGTACTGGCTATAATCGTCTTTATAATTCTGTTCCGTTACCGGTTTAGTTTCTTCATTGGCAATGTAATTATTATCAGTTAAATCATTTATATTCTTACTAAACGGTTGATCTTTGTAATCGTAATTAGGATTATGATCAGTATTATAATTAACATTCTGATTTTTGGTGTCATAGTTATGATTGTTTACATAACTCTGTTTGTTTTCAAAGCCGTTATAGTCATTATTAAAGTTCCTATTAACATTGTAATTAATGCTATTCCCTGTCGTTTTATCGTCGTCGTATCTAACATCAGCCTTGTATCCGTTTTCATCTGCTGTGTATGAGACGATTTGCATGCGGCCATCTGGTAGACGAACCCTGTATTCGCCATTAGTCGCTGAACCACTGCTTTGTTGGGAGTGGGAGAAGTCGTCGCCGGTCTTCTGGTCTTTTACTATGTATGAGAACGCGTAGTTCTGGGCCTGGAAGCAGTAATGTCATGTTTCATTACGACGTCACCACATTGACCAGCTCCTTTTACATTTTTAAACTCTGTCAAATCTGAAAAGTAAAGCTATGGGCGGAAATCGAATCCGGATCCTCATCAATCCATGATGCGTGCTTTCACCCCTAAACCCCTATATAGCAGGTAAACCTGCAACCTACTATTGTCTTACTAACTTACCTGATCATGGTCAGAATTGTCACCATCATTGATGTTGTTGCTTTCATATCGATTCGAGTATTCTGGTTCTTTCACCTGAAATAAGACAGACAATTATAAATAACAAAACCGAGAAAACCCGGGCGTAATGAAAGATTCAAGTTTTAACGCCCAAGATAAAAATAATTTTGTTCCCGAGTGACTCATACAACTTTTCACACCGAACATTAAGAAACTTGAAAAAAGAATTCTAAATGTAATTAAAAAGCTACTAAAGCATAGAAAATGGCGCGGTTTTACATTTATTTATCAAATTCAACAAATTGCATATGCAAAAAAAAACTTAGAAAAGGCTTGAACAGAAAAGTTGTAGGTACTTTGATCCCGCGACAGGGAGCAAAGCTTACTTTTCTGAATGAGAGGTGTGAAAAACCTTTTCCACCCAAGGGGGGAAATAAAGCACATTTCCACGCAGATTTTGAACGAGAAAGACAGATTTTCTAGCAAGTGAGGTGGAAAATATGCTGAGAGGTCTATGTATATGAGATGACAATTTGCCTTACATTATAAAATTACCTTATAGTTGTTGTAAGTAACTCGGGGTCTCTGATGAGCGTTCAGGTTTTGTTGGGCGTGGTCCGATATAGCTTTGTAGATGGGATGTAGAGTCGGTTGCTGATTCTGTAAATATAAAGATGACGCTATATTAATAGTTTATTTTGTTTACACAGATCACGTCTTTATCCCTTACGGGTAGACAGAGCATTGGGTAACAATACCTAAAGGTAGCGTTCTTCTTTTTTTTCTAATATGGCTCGATCGATCGATGCGATGATTTCGCCAATGTCAAAGTACAATAAATATAGTATTCAAAAATCTTGTGACAAAAATGTCGGCGACGTTGTACGGTAGAACACGGTCAAAAGACCCCTCCCCCTCTGTCGGGCTCTTTGCCAACGGATAATGATATCCCTCAGAATGTGCCAGGAAATCATTAACCGATGCCCAGGGTGCACCGGACCAATCACTGCTCTTCCCCTCGGACGGATCCAAAAACGAACCGCAGCTCTTGACCACGCGCGGAGGCAACCCGACTCGCACCCCAAGGTAGCGTTATTATGTTTAGTTTGATTTAAATATGATAGGTGTCACTGTTGTACCTAACTATGTAATTTCTGACATATTTTCTCCAAGATTTTGCGGCTGGTAGGGTCTTGTGTAAGATCCGACTAAATCCTTACCACTAACCCACTAATCTTGCCGCCAAGCAGCAGTGCTTGCGCTGCTGTGTTCCGTCATGGATTCTATCTGAGCTTAGCCCTGTAAGCTGAATGCATCCGTGTGACATATATTTTTGAAATTTAATATTGTTATTTTTTATTTAATATTGTTTAGATTTTGTTTTCTAGTTATTTATAGATTACTTCATTCACTCATTTTACTTTAATATATTGACTTAATGTGAAAGCTGGCGTGGCTTTTTGCATGTGTCGCACAAACACAGCTGTCTTGAACGTGCAGCGACGGAGTAAGCTAGAGTTTGGATATAGAGCTCTGCAAAGTAACGCCTAATATAATTAATAACCGTTAAGATGCTCTAGCAAGCCCTTAACCCAAGATCGATAGTATTACTAATTAACAACAAACAATACTGGTAATGCTACAAAGCACCTGTTCGCGATACAATACGAGGTGATCAATCATAGCAGAAGGAAAAAACAGCCGAATAGCTCCTTGCAGGCCAGGGAACTGGCGGGGCGCGGAGCGGGAGCGGGAGCGGTCAAGACTACAAGGTGACAGCACCGCCAAGAACCCAATAATGCACAATAACTATTATTTTATCTATACCATCCATATCATCTGTTACTAGCTGTTAAGTGACCTAGTTACTATGCGAATTTTTGTCGCCAAGTCATCTGTTTGAATGATGAGTCTGTACACAATTACAAACTCCCGTGGATCTAGTGCTCATCAGAGCCCAGAGTAGACCACAACTCATCATTTCTTAAGAACCATTGACGAAGCGTAATTTCAGCAACTGATTATATGACAAACCTTTATTGTACTATAAATCTATACCCATATTTAAAACTATGTTGAAGGAGCACTATCTGTCATGTTGTGCATGAATCTTGTAGCTGGCTTCTTTAGGTATGTGTGCATGTGTCTATTTATTTTAAAGAAACAAAGGAGAAACAAAGGGATAGTACATAGAGAATTAAGCATAAAGAGGATGTGTTTCGATTGCTGAAGACCAGTGCCAAATGCGTGCTTTCTGCCATGATATACGCGTGCGAAACATGGCCACTTGCAGTGCAACTGGTTCACAAGCTGAAAATAGCACAAAGGGCGATGGAGTGTATCATGCTCGGTATACTCTTCGCGATAAGACCCGGAACGAAATCATTCGCGAGCGCATGAGAGTAGTAGACATTGGTCATCGTGTTGCCAGATTAAAATGGGCCTGGGGTGGACATGATGGGAAATGGAGCAAGCGTGTGTTGGAGTGGAGAGCTCGCTCAAATCGAGGAGTCAGGCGCTCAGCACGGTGGTCAGACAATATGCATATTATGCTCCACCGCTGACCCAATCTGGGGGAGAGCCACGGCAAGTCGGGCTCAGTGGAGAAAAATTGGAGAGGCGTATACCCAAAGGTGCAAAGGTGCTGAAGAAGTCCTTGTCCATTACTGGTGCCCAGTGGCGTATCTTGGTATTCAAGGGCCCTGGTGCGAATAAAAAAATGGGACCCCAAGACTATCTCAACTGGTTAGGTTTCATCAAGTAAAAATATGAAATATTATTTCTGGTAAGGATTCGAGGGCCCCCTGAGCTTGAGGGCCCCGGGGCACTGCACCTCCAAGCCCCTGCTGGTGCCGTCACCCTAAACCGCCGTTTTTCTGGCCACGGCCAGCCTCTTGATAAGCAGCGTTCGCAAGTCACCGCGGCTCTCACAATACGCATTGTTCCTTATAAAATACACGTTTTTACGCCTTTTCATACGAGTGCGTTGGGAAAATCTGGCTGAATAGCCGACGTATATGCTCTTAGGTTTTATCTACGTGTTATGTAGAACAATATGGTGTTTGAAGGGATACGTATCAAGGGATTGAGAAGTTGGAAAAGTTGGCAGTCCACGACCGTACGTTTCTCGCGGAACTTCTTACCACGCACGATCAAACTCTGGAATCAGCTAGTGGTACCAATTTTTCCGGATCGGTACAACTTGGGGATCTTCAAAAACCGAGCCTTCTTAAAGTCTTTTCTTAAAGGGCCGGCAACTTAACGCCCTATGTTATGAGTGTCTGAGTCTGAGTTGCCGGTGACAAGTGACAATTCTTTACATTATCAACTCGACGAGAATCTACGCTGGTTGGCTTCAGGGTACGCATTTGCATTTAGAATTGTCAATGGTCACCGACAGTTGCTGAGTTGGTGGAACAGGGACCAGGCCACTCTCTTGTTTGTTTGCCCCTAATCATATAGAAACAAGGTCATACCTAATTCGAATCCACTATTACTGTTGCCTACATGGCTAGTACGAGAGCACGCGAGAGCAGTGTCGTGCGCGAGACTACCAGTCTCTTTCTAGATTGAATATTAAGAAAAAGACGGGTAGATGTGCTACAAGAAGAAGAACTAGGACTAGAACTAGGAGTAGAGGAATATCAAATTTGTAGGACAACTGGAAGCGCGGTAATTTGTATGGGCAGGCCCCAATCGCTCCGCTCGTAGAGCAGACAACCGTTCGGGAGAAAAGTTGTCGAGTGGCGACCACGAACCGGAAGACGCAGTGTTGGCAGGCCTCCCAGTGTGGACATCGTGAGAGGTGCGGGAAACCGGTGGATGCTGGCGAGTTGTCGTTCACTATGGTGTACAAAGAGGGAGGCCTTTGTTCAACAGTGGACTTCTTCAGGCTGATGATGATGATGATGATGATGGCATGGAAACACATCTCTTGATTGAGTTCACTGAGACAGTTGAGTTTTTCACAGCTCTAAGAAGTCGCAGACCTAAGTGTTTGGTATTAATTAACTTCAAGTATACCTTTACGATTTCCTGAGAAAATGGAATTGGCAGACGGATGGACAACAAAGATCCTATAAGGCATAAGGGTTCAGTTTTAGAGGTACGGAATATCCAAAAGTCACTAGCGAAAAAGACACCTACCTCATAATACTGCGGGAACTGAGGCTGGTATACTCTGCTGATGATGCTCTGCTGGGCTACTGAGTTGTTCAGCTCACTCCTAGCGATGGAGTCCAGGAGAGGGCGGGAGGTCACGATCAGGGGGGGCCGGGGCGGAGGGGGGGCGTCGTTCGGGAACAGGACCGGGCCTTGTCTGAAAAAAAAGTGCATGGTGGTTTTAGGCACACACTGAGAATGAGAACTGATGACCATATAGCCAATGCTCACTCGTCAATAGTGAAGAATAGAAGTCTATTGCAGATGCGTTCCCAGCTTAAAGGGCTATAGTAAATTACTTCATACATACATACACAAATCACGTCTTTATCCCTTTCTGGGTAGATACGTCTGCATCAGTAATTTCACCGACTGTCTTACTCTCCACGCCCGCCGCTGCTTGGCGGCTGGATGAGCGAATGAAACGACGGTAGCTATCCGGACGGCTCTTGCACGAGGTCCTACCCTAAAAATGTTGCCATGTCCTCTACTCTCAAGGTACAGCCTTGTCTCCCGATGTAAGCTAAACGCTTTCCTAAAATGGCTTTAGATGCCATTTAAAATCATAGCCGTGAATAATATGAACGTCTAAAGACAACGTTAACTATAACACTTAACCGACAGCGCAAACGAGGTTAATGCGAGTCTTCCGGGAATGCAAACGTTAGATAAAATTGAATAGTTTACACTTCATTAGTATGAATGTTATGGTGAATCGTTTGGATATACAGGCTGTTAGGTAATGAGTGGATAATCCTTGAAGTATGCATAGAGGGCACTTAAGACGTTATAATAAAGCTATAATAAGTTTAGTCAAAGTTGCACGGTTTCCGAGATATTTGGACATTTAGGTTTTTTTTAAAAATTAACAGCCTTGTTCAATGTTTTGATCCTACCACCATCACCATTTTAAGCTGTTTTTTTAATTTTTGCTCAATATTTTTGAGTACTACTTGTATTATCAGAGAGGCATTACCATTTTTGCGAGACTACATTGGATTTTTTTTATCGCAAGCTTTATTTTGGGTTTTCAATCGTATATTGATCGAATTTTCAGCTCTTAGTGAAAAAAAATACACTGCCGCCTGGTTGCCAATAATCTTAAAAATATGCCAATTTATTGTCAATTTAAAAATACGATTGAAAAATCCAAAAATATTTTTGCGATTTAAAAAAAACCAATCCAGTCTCACAAAAATGGCAATGCCTTTCTAATAACACAAGTACTCAATAAAATTGAGCAAAAATGATTTTTTTAATAATTAGCTTAATGTGGTGCTTTTATCAAAACATTGAACAAGGCTGTTCAATTTCGAAAAACCCAATAGCCCAAATATCTGGGAAACCGTGCAACTTTTACTGAACCTATCATAGCTTTATTATAACGTCCTAAGTGCCCTCTATCCATCGTTCAGGGATTATCCACTCATTTCCTAACACCCTGTAGAGTAAGTATTATTTTCTGAGTTGCATCTTTTAAATTTTACCTATTGTTTTATAAGCACGCATTTTATTAGCTCCGTTAAGTCCGCTATGACGTTAAAAACAAGTCTTAATGTTATTTTTTTTTTTAAAAAGCCGTTGTAGGTACCTAGTGGTTTGACCCGTAGCCTCTCAAGCCGAGTCGTGGGCTCGTACTTCTGAGTTTTTCAGAATCTATGTGCGAAATTTACCATGAGCTTATCGGTGAAGGCAAACATCGTGAGAAAAACCGCACACAAGCGAAGCAATTCAATGGTGTATGAAGTTCCCAATCCGCGCTGGGCCCGCGTGGGAACTATGGCCCAAGCCCCTCTGAGAGGCCTGTGCCCAACAGTGGGACGTAGGCTGATGATGACGAAATAAACGTGTAATTTTCACCATATTGTTATTTGTGTCTGTCAGTGTCAAAATACTCCGACTTAACTGTGAAAAGGTTCTAGTGGCCTGGAGTATCGTTCGGCTGATGCATCCTTAACAAAAGGTATTCCAGTCATTCTGTAGCTTGTCTAACTTTGGCTGTAGAGAACTCCAAGCCTTTGAGCAGATGTAAGTTAGATTCGATCTACTTTAAGCTAGTTGAAAGCGGTTTAAACTGGTTCTGTATCGTTTTGTTACATTGTATGGTCTGAGGCGGCTATAAATCGTTCCAGAGCGTGCTAATGTGAATTGTTTTACAATTGATTCATCTTTAGAACATCTATTTTGCCACCCTATCTCAAAAATCCCTACTAATATTATAAATGCGAATGTAAGTTTGTTTGTTACGGTTTCACGCGCAAACTACTCCACCGATCATCATGAAATTTTGTACACATGTTCTTGGAGGTATTAGAAGTAGGTAGCATAGGATACTTTTAAATTTCTAAATGTCAGTGAAAATTAGAACACATAGAAAAATCCGAAAAGTAAAGCTATGGCCGGGAATCGAACTCGGATCCTCGTCATTCCGTGAAGAGTGCTATACCTCTACACCACCCATAGCAGGGGTAGTCTCCGAATTTTTCTACCTGTTACTAAACTGTCACGTACCTATATTTACTTTCTCATTGTTTGTGAGTTTCATTCTCTATGCCGCACAACGGCTAAACATTAACTATATGCTACTATTAGCTGCTTGGTCAACTTTATATACCCTTTTGACATTCGGCTGGCCAATCAGAGTGCAGTACTAGTCTAAAAAAAAACAAACAAACAATCAAATCTTTCCTCCTTATAATAGTAGAGATGAATTGTATGACGATTCTACTCTATTACGTTGTTTGCTCTATGTGGATGACTTTTGGGTGAAGTTGATGATGATGATGGAAATCCTACTAATATTATAAATGTGAAAGTTTGTGAGTATGTTTGGATGTTTGTTACTCTTTCGCGCCAGAACGGCTGGATAGATCTGGATGAAATTTGGAACATAGATAGATTATAGTCTGGAATAACACATAGGCTACTTTATATCCCGGAAAATTGTATGATTCCTGCGGGATACCGATAAACTAATTATATGCAGACGAAGTTGCGGGCAACAGCTAGTTTTAAATAACTAACTTACTGGGTAGGCTTGACTTCCTTCAAATACTGCTCATACGCATGGTGGTTGTAGTGTTTCGGCATCAGCAAGCTAGATGGCGTTGGAATGTCAGCTGTCACCGAAGTCAATACCAGGATACATAGCAGTGGCGACATGATCTGGAAAAAAAACGGAGTTTGACAGGGTTATAACTACAGTTGCAAAACTTCTGAAAAATTCTGAATTATTCCGGAATACTTCTGGGAAAGTTTCTTTAAATCAGAATTATTCAAAATGAATTTAATTAAGATTTTTTTTTTGCTGAAAAATCGTATTTTGCATCGATCGTCGATCGTCGCCGCCGCTGCGCTCCTCGAGTCGTGCGTGCAGGCAATGGCGGTGCGGGGTGCGGTAAGACGGGAGATGCTCCCCGGAGAAGTTTTCCCTCGCCCCGCGAGAAAGATTCGTACCCCGCAATCGAATGTTTCCGCGGAATATTTCGCCTGAATAATTCAATGGGAATAAACGTGTTTGTTTGTGGTGTGGTGGGTGAGTTAATTATTGTTCAGTGGCACATACATAACTAAAATAATCTATTTTACAACTTCCAAGCGCGAAATAGGTAGTAAGGTCGATTTTCCTGGTTTTTTTTGACAGTTGAAATATTCCCAAAGCTTCGGAATATTTCCGAATACTTCCGAAGTATTCAACGGGAATGATTCGGAATTTTTCCCGCCAGCATCTATAGTTATAACGACATCTGTTTTAAATTTCTAATCAACACTGATAATTAGAAC
Organism: Pandemis corylana; assembly: GCA_949127965.1. NCBI lineage: Eukaryota > Metazoa > Arthropoda > Insecta > Lepidoptera > Tortricidae > Pandemis > Pandemis corylana. Next base: position 9,024,471 of record OX421876.1, read on the forward strand.
GGGTGGTAGGGCCTTGTGCAAGGTCCGTCCGGATCGCTACCACCATCTTACTCGCTAATCCTGCCGCTAAGTAGCAGTGCTTGTACTGCTGTGTTCCGGTGCGGAGAGTAAGACAGCCGGGGAAATTACGGGCACAAGAGGCATTTCATCTTAATCCTCTAGGTTGGCAACGCATCTGCAATCCCTCCGGGGTTGCGGGTGTCTATGGGCAGTGGTGATCACTTACCATCAGGTGACCCACTTGCACGTTTGCCTTCCTATTCACATAAAAAAAAAAAAAAAAAAAAAACAGAAAAATCTGAAAAGTAGAGCTATGGCCGGGAATAGAACTCGCATCCTCGTCATTCCGTGACGCGATACCGCTACACCACCCATAGCAGGTGGGTAGTCTTCGAATTTTTCTACCTGTTACTAACTGTCACGTGACCTGGGTTCGAATCCCGGCCATAGCTTTACTTTTCGGATTTTTCTGTGTTCCAATTTTCTGTGACATTTAGAAATTTAAACAAAAAGTTTCAAATGGCATTGCAAAGTAACAAAAGTGACCTGTGGATAAGACAGTAGTGCTGTTAATTCTGATTAGAAATAACCTAAAATTTAAAATGCCTCAAATAATACACCTTTCAGATTATTCATAACATAATTTAAATCATCGAACCACGGAAGAAAGCCCTCAAATGGTTGCCCCATAATTTTGCATCTTTTCACACGATAACCGTACTAAACCATAATTACTCTGATTTATCGCGCAGATAGACTCTTGCGCAAGCTTTGCGCAAATCAGTGGTAATTGTGAGTTCATAGTTCGAATAGAGATGAGATGGTGAGCCACCTGGTACCGCAAAACGGGGTGGGTAGGGGCCAAATTGAAGTTCAAACCTATATTAAAAAAATAATTTGCAGCAAGTTTATTTTCATACATAAAAAAAATGTTCCGGTGGTACTCACGAATTTTTTTTTTATGTCAGGGAGGCTAGACAAACCAACCACTGTCCATAGACACCCGCAGCGCTTTACGCGATGCCAGTGCGTTGGCGGCGTTTTTATAATGATATCCGTCGTTTAGTTTTATAGTTTAAACAATAAACACTAGAATAAAGGCAAATCCCAGCTCACCCCATATAGTAGGATCAGAAGGGATAGCAATAATGAGAAAAATGATAACAATATACCAGAACTTATACTTCCATGCTGGTATGGGAGCAAAGAAAAAACATAGAATGTACCAGTTGCTTCTCTACCCGCGCAGATGGTAAAAGCCCATCGAGGGAATGGGCGATTATAATAGGAATCATGTTATAGGCGATGAGGCTAGCAAAACCATCACTATTTTGATTCCATTTTCCACCTATACGCCCACAATCTTGCTAAATGTGGCCTGTAGGTACCTGCCTCCTTAGGCTCTGTCTACCCCGTAAGGGAGGAAGACGTGATTTGTGAGTGAGTGAGATATACCAGAAAAAAGGAGCTATATATGTTTAAAATATTTAACTAAACATGGGGACCCGGCGCAGCCAGTAGGGTTAGACGGGGTTTTCTTTTTATGACTTTTCTCATTTGTAAAAGGTTTTTATAGTTATTTTTATGCATAGATATGTAGGTTTTTAGGATTAGTGTTTGTATATTTGTTTCACCACTTCTGTAAACATTTTTCATATAAACTCAGCTTTTTTAAGAGCAAGTTGAGCCAGAAATTTTAAGTAGCAAGTGAAAACACAACATATTAGTTCTATCCTTTCTCCCCCGCAATCCCTTCTTACCCCGTTTTACGGTAAGCAACACAATAACCGTCACTTATAGTACCCATACAACTATGTTATAATTTCCCAAATTATCGCACTTTAGAAACTGCAATAGTGATTTTTCAGTGCATTTATGCTGCACCAAAATGTCAGCACTTTGCCTTTCGCTATGTTTTGCCCGCGGTGTCCTGTATGATTATCTTGATGCTGACCGATAGCTGACCTTTAAGATATATCCCTTGGGCACTTGACCTATTCTAAGGCAAGTTACAAGTAAACTATCATTATCTAATAATAGGCCGTGAATCAACTAAAGCCGGTGGCTGTCTGACCTTTGGGAGTGGGTGGACACTCTAAAACTACGCCTCCAGAGCCTCCGTAGAATTTTATTGTGAGTAGTTATATGTATGTATGTAAACTCTTTATTGCACATAAAAATTAAAAAAATACAGAAATACAGAGAAAATAGTACAAAGGCGAACTTATCCCTAGGAAGGGATCTCTTCCAGCTAACCTGACCTAACCTGTATATGGGTATTTATAAGTGTAGATATAGTATTAACCGTTTCAATTCCGACTCAGTTCAGGCTTTAGCCGTCATTTTTAGTATGGATCTGACAGCGAGCGAACCTGAACTGAATCGGAATTGAATCGCATTAAGACGTCACAGTAAGGTCCCAAGGCATTAAAAAACCATTTGTCCAACAGAATTATTTAAATTTTCCATACAATTTTGATAAAAACATAGCGTCACAAAACTGACAAAAAGGACACTTTATGCATACAAAATTTAATAGTGGGGTCCTGATTAAGAAAAACTTTTTTTTTTAATTTTTAAAAACAAAGGAAAAGGCTCAACTATAGTCCATTCCAATTCATTTTAACGCATATTATACCTAACGTGGCAAATGAAAATCATAGGAATCATGTTATAGGCGATGCGGCTAGCATCCCATCACTATTTTGATTCCATTTTCCATCTACCCACGATCATGCTGAACGTGGCTTGTAGGTCGTGTCACCTCAGACTATGTCTACCCCATAAGGAATACGTTACAGTGATGTTGCAAAATTAGACAGCATACGAGTCTATAGGTTGATTCCTCCATGTTTGCAGTTTATCCTAGCAATCTCAAAGTCGCGGGCAAAAGCTCCAAGTTGTAACTGTAACTGCTGTGGAACTTGCACAATGCACAAACTTTAAAGCTATGAAAAGCTTATTTTGAGGGATGCCTCCGTTCAAGTGTTTGAGTTGAATCAACTGATTTTACCACACGTAACATATTAATGTGTCTCAAAATTTCCATTCAACTTGGTCACTTTTTTTAATATAAGTATGCATGGAACGTGACTAGGGTTGCCAACATTTTTGTAGCGAAACACAGTATTTTTCAAAATAATCAATAAAAAAAAAACCTAGTACACTTCTAAAAATATAGTATTTTATGGAAAAATTTAAAAATAGACTAAGATATATTTTTTCCTAATTTTTTTTATAAAAACTATATTCGTTTTTCAGATTTCGTTCGGTGTTGAAAATATAGTATTTTTTCGTACTATATATATTTCTTCAGCAGTATATAGTATGTACTCAGACCCGAAATATAGTACAATACTATGTATTATAGTACGGTTGGCGACCCTAAACGTGACAAACAGGAAAATAAATTCTATAGTTAAATCTGGCACACTTTTTCTTGTATGAGAAGCGATAAAAACGGTTCTGAATAAGAAAAACAGTTTTTTTTTAAAACGCTCAATTACGTCTTTATCCATTACTGTGTAGGCAGTAGGGTTACGAGAACTCACCGCCACGTTTAGTCAGCACCACCCACCACATGGACACCCCCAAAACCAACGGAGTGCGGATGAGCGTTTCCCAAAAAAAACGTCCTCATACACACGTACATACATATATCACGTCTTTATCTCTTACGGGGTAGACAGAGCGTAAGGTAACAAAACCTTAAGGCCACGCTTAGCATGATTAAGGGCGTATAGGGAAATCAAAATAGTGACGGGTTGCTAGCCGCATCGCCTATAACATGATTCCTACGACTTTCGCCCACTAAGCCATTAGGTCCACATGAAAATTTTTTCTACAATTTAAATATTTTGGGTTTTCTTACTCAGAATCCCTATCGATTCCCATACAAGAAAAAATGATTCCCAGATATTACTTCCTTTTCCTGTTCGTCACGTTTCATACATAGCTATATTTAAAAAAGTGACGAACCGGAATGGAAATTGTGGGACACATTTTTTCTTGTAGTCGTCATAATCGTAGATCTTGTTACCACAGGCTCTGTCTATACCGTAAGGGATATACTGCCCTCATAAGGCAATAGGCGGTATCTAATTTTTAGTCAAATCAAGTAAATTGAGGAAACTTGAAACTTGATTTCGCGTCACCTTGAGGAGGATTTATTTGTTACTATGAAGGTAGATTCATACCAAAATTGTATTACATTTATTATGGATAAAATAAAAATAAGAAATATTATATATTCTTTCATTTATATGAGATACCGCCAGTACGCTTCATATTATAAGAATATTCTTTCTAGTTGCCGCTATTTACATTTATGCATCAATACAAAGTCCCATACAAAAAATTGTTTACACAATTTTGCCAAAAATCAATATTAATAAGTAATAAAAGTCACAATTATATTTAATTATCGTGTATTCAATACCTTTAGAGACTAATTGTAATTAAATTTTTAGTGAATTAAATCGACACCTATGTTTTTTATCGACATTTAATTTGTATTTGAAATAGGTAAATAGTTCCAAAACGGCATTCTTTTACATGGTATTATTCTTTCGAGTGATTTTATTAGATTGTTTTTCTATGTTTCCGATATACCTACCCGCATATTTTTGTTTTTTCTTAGGGGGTCGGAGCACTTTAGATTTCCATATATTCGCACGCATATAATACTCGTGCCATAGAACAGGAAAGATATTGCAGTTTCGTTGATTTTTTCCCGTGGGAGCAAAGGTTTCGTTATAAACGACAATTCTTTGCGTAAAAATAGCCGTTTTAAACATATCTATGCGAGGCCAAATAGTGACTTTCTGTAGATTTGCTGAATATACTATAGCATCATTCACTACGATCTGATGGCGGGCAACTAAACATCTTGAGTATCACATGTATATTTTGTGCAGAAATACTAAGCGGTTTGGCCGTAAGTAGGGATATATACCTCTAAATGCCTTCATAATAGGTACATACCGCTATTTCTCTTAGAAATATTAAGTTATCACCCAATGGCTTAGTAAATCTTGTGAAAATTGAGATATGAAAAATATTCTTAGGGTTTTTTTGTCACGTTGTAGATAAGATACGGCCAATTCACTAAATTCATCTGATGCAGAATTTTGTAAGCTACACGATGGTGTAAAAAACTCAAAACTGACTTTTTTTGAGATACCGCCTATTGCCTTGTGAGGGCAGTATAGACGTGATTTGTGTATGTATGTATGTATGTCAAGTAACAAGCTAAATTCATGTAGGTATTATTTAAAAGCGAAGCCGCATTGTCAAATAAACAATGCTCAAATCAATAATTTAATCACCATAAATTAAAAGGCTCCATAGTGTCCAATAAAAATTTGATTGCATCCATTGTCTTGTGTGAATGCGGCCATCTTGTGTGTTCTGTTGCGTGAGAAAATGGCGGATGACGTGTGGCTTGCGCTGCGCGCGCTTTTGACAGTTCTAGGTTACAAACGTCAAATTGCATAGTCCCCGCGGGACACGCGGTAATACGAATTCTGGGCAGACGGAGTCGCGGGCAACCGCTAGTGAACTATAGAGTTCAAGTAACTTTAACAATAACTATGAATTTGTTAACTTTAATTCCGTGGGAACTCACTAAATACTTAGTAGGATTAAACGTGGTGCGATTGCGTCAACGTTTTTAAACGTGAGACTACGCTATTGTAAGAAAGCGGCCAAGCGCGAGCCGGACTCGCGTACCGAGGGTTCCGTACAAAGCCTCGCAAAGGACACGAGTGGAAAAGAAAAGGGGCTATTTAAAAAAAAAGTAATTTGCCTAGGTACTTATCATATTTTTAAATTGTAAAAAAACTTTGTTTTGAAATAACTATAACGTAATAATTATTATTCCCATGAAAGAAGACTTTACTATTGCGGATGAAAAAGCGTATATTATTATGTATATAAATGTTTAATTAAAAGTTTAGTTCGACACGCATCGGCTATAGTTTCAAAATATTATTTAGAAAAAAAATACCTAAAAAGTTTTATTTTTGTTAAGTTACATACATACATATATCACGTCTTTATCCCTTACGGGGTACAGAGCCTAAGGTAACAAAAACTTAAGGCCACGTAAGGCCGTACCTAAGGGAAATCAAAATAGTGATGGGTTGCTAGCCGCATCGCCTATAACATGATTCCAAAGACTTTCGCCCATTCCCTCGATGGGCTTTTACCATCTGCGCGGGAAGAGAAGCAACTGGTAAAATCTATGTTTTTTCTTTACTCCCAGATCAGCATGGAAGAAAGTTAGTTTTGTTAAGTTATTTTTAGATAGCTTTATTTTTTTTTGGTTTGTATATTTGTGTTAATACTTTTGTAATTTTTTACAAAATAAATAAAATACGTAAAAACAATAAAGTCTCACCTAAATTTCAAAGCAATCACAATTATTCAAAACCGGCAACCGTTTCTTAAATCACATAACTGTCACCGCACTATTAAAAACAAAACACAACCGCAACCTTATTCCAAAATCGAAAAGGAACAAGTTTTAAATTCAAATACTTTTTTTTTAAGGCACAAGTCTCAAGCCAGACAGCCAGTAAGGAAATGACAGCACACTCTCCTCCCAACTTATTTTATCACAACGTTTTCATTGAAAGTGTAGCCCATTATAAGTTCTAGGACCTTACCGTATTAAGCCGCACTTGTTGTTAGTAGCAACAGTTGGAGCGCGACCGCGAAGTTAGTTCGACAAAGAACTATAAGTTACTTTGTTAGGTTCTTTGCGAGTTACGATTTCTTTCATAATGGCGGTTATTAAATTATGTTTGTGTACTAATTTATTTATGTAAGTGGGAACTGCTTTACATTGAATTGGATGAGAAAGAAAGCAATTTACGTAATCTGTACAACAATACAATTGTATATCTGTGTGTTTATGTGCATGGGTAAACTACCCATTGGTTTTGATAAATAATTTATCTAAAACGACACACAGTATAGATTTGCCGTTGTATCAAAATCTGAGGAGAACTTCCAATTGCCAGTAAGCAAGTAAGTAAATGCTTTATTGTACAAATATAAAGAAACAGATACAATTCACAAAAAAATACAGGGTGGTCCAAACACTGACGTCTAAAAAAAAAATTTAGATGCCTCACATCCGGGGCTATCCGAATATACCCCATGTATGTTGGCCGATTTTTTGTAGTTTTCGAGTAATTAATTTTTTAAGATTTTTTTCAAGAATTTTCGGGCCGAGCAGTTTATCATCATGTAACTTTTTTTGGTTTCGTTTTTTTGAGTGTTTTTTTTTTATGACATTATCCTCACAAACTGCACTTTCACACGTAAAATAATCAGCTTCCCAACCTTGAGCCAAGTTACAACAAAATTGACCGAAAGTGAAAGTTTTACCTTTGAGCAAATCGAAGTTTGATTTTGTAATTAAAAAAAAAACTAAAAATCTCAGAATTCAAAGACCATAAGTAATTTTAAAAACTTCGCTAATTTCTAAACTTGCAGAATAATACAAAAAAAGTGACACTTAATAGGTCATAATTTGCTGAATTCGACTTTCAAACGTACCTACTAAGGTAGAATGTGTAATAAAGAGTCTATTGTTAGTAACATAAAAACTGTTTTATTTTGGCCGAACCTAATTTGGTAGGTACTGGCCATCAATAAAGCCATGTAATACTTTTTATGAACAAATAAATTTGTTCTTCTTTTGTTTTAAGAAAGGAATCACGTCTTTTATTGTGAAATAACTAATAGTTACTTCTGCTCTCGTTACGATTAGTTTCTGAATTCTTCTCGCTTTGTTAACTGGACTCTGATTGATTTGCTTTACGACCGACTTGTGCTTGTGTTTTGGACTTTTGAACTTTGCCTAGTGATTGAATTTTCTTTCGTGTAGCAACATGAACTACACTCTTAGTGAATATGCAGAGATGCATTATTATTATGGTGTAGCTCAAGGCAACGGACATTTAGCGGCGAGGCTGTACCAGCAACAATTGGAGCACCGGGAAGCCCCACGGCAGCATTACCCGGACCACAGAGTATTCATAAACACACATTTGACACTGATGGCTGGACGCGTTCCTTGCCATCCAACTCACGAAGGAGTACCCAGAGTGGATCCAGATAGGAGGGATGAAGTCTTGGCAGAAATCCAAAGAGACCCGTCTACAAGTTCAAGGAGGATTACTAACATAACTCGAATACCTCGTGCCTCGGTCCTAAGAGTTCTTAAGTCAGGTAAGTAAATCTCTAAATTTCTCAGGTTACACTTTTAGTCAGAATTCATGATTATTGTACGTTTTTTCTTTAAGAGCGGTACCACGCTTACCACTTTCAGCGGGTCCAGCAGCTTCATGGAGAAGATTATCCGAGACGCGTAGCATTTTGCCAAGCTACGCTGCAGAAATCCACAGAAGACGCAGATTTTTTTAATAAAATTTTATGGAGCAACGAATCGCGGTTCGAAAGGACTGGAGTGTTCAACATCCATAACTACCACAGCTGGGCCGTTGAGAACCCTCACTTAGGAAGAGGCTCCAACTTTCAAGTGCGATTCAGTGTGAACATGTGGTCAGGGATTGTGGATGGCCAGTTAATTGGGCCTTTTGAATTGCCAACGAGATTAAATGGAGCCGAATATTTGAATTTTTTGCAAAATGATTTAAATGGATTGCTGGAGGATGTCAACCACGAAACGAGGAGAGAAATGGTCTTTCAGAACGATGGTGCTCCTTGCCACTATTCAAGGGCTGTAAGAGATCACCTGGACGCAACATATCCCAACAGGTGGATTGGGCGTGGCGGGCCGATTCCATGGCCTCCGCGGTCGCCGGATTTGAATCCCATAGACTTCTTTGTCTGGGGATATTACAAAGAACTGGTTTACGCAAAGGAATCAAACACCGAAACGGAACTCAGACAAAAATTAGAAGAAAGCAAAAGGACAATACAAGAAAATACAGATGTATTCCGGAGACTAGGAGCGACTTTTTTAAGGAGATGTAGGCTATGTATCGAAGTTGACGGCAGAACATTTGAAAATCTTTTATGAATAACGTGTTTAAATTAAATTGTATTGTTTTATTTGATCCACGAACATTCTACCTCTTAAATTTTTCCATCCTTTCTTAAAACAAAAGAAGAACAAATTTATTTGTTCATAAAAAGTATTACATGGCTTTATTGATGGCCAGTACCAAATTAGGTTCGGCCAAAATAAAACAGTTTTTATGTTACTAACAACAGACTCTTTATTACACATTCTACCTTAGTACGTTTGAAAGTCGAATTCAGCAAATTATGACCTATTAAGTGTCACTTTTTTTGTATTATTCTGCAAGTTTAGAGATTAGCGAAGTTTTTAAAATTACTTATGGTCTTTGAATTTTGAGCTTTTTAGTTTTTTTTTAAATTACAAAATCAAACTTCGATTTGCTCAAAGGTAAAACTTTCACTTTCGGTCAATTTTGTTGTAACTTGGCTCAAGGTTGGGAAGCTGATTATTTTACGTGTGAAAGTGCAGTTTGTGAGGATAATGTCATAAAAAAAAACACTCAAAAAAACGAAACCAAAAAAAGTTACATGATGATAAACTGCTCGGCCCGAAAATTCTTGAAAAAATATTAAAAAATTAATTACTCGAAAACTACAAAAAATCGGCCAACATACATGGGGTATATTCGGATAGCCCCGGATGTGAGGCATCTAAATTTTTTTTTTAGACGTCAGTGTTTGGACCACCCTGTATATATAACATTAATATATGCACAAAGGCGAACCCCTATAAGGGAAATAGTCCTAGAAATCCCCATCACTATTTTGATCCCATTTTCCATTTTCCACCTGTACGCCCACAATCTTGCTAAATGTGTTCTTGTAAAAGTTCCAGATGGGGTGCGAGTCGGGTTACCTCCGCGTGTGGTCAAGAGCTGCGGTTCGTTTTTGGATCCGTCCGAGGGGAAGAGCAGTGCTTGGTCCGGTGCACCCTGGGCATCGGTTAATGATTTCCTGGCAGATTCCGAGGGATATCATTCTCCGTTCTACAGTACAACGTTGCCGACATTTTTGTCACAAGATTTTTTAATTCTGTATTTATTACTTTCACATTGGCGAAATCATCGCATCGATCGATGGGGCCATATTAGAAAAAGAAGAAGAAGTGAGCCATGTTTAGCGTTATTGAGGGCGTATAGGTGGAAAGGGGAAACGAAATAGTGATGGGTTGCAAGCCGCATCGCCTATAACGTGATTCCCGAGATTTTCGCATTGAGTTTCTTCCATGCTGGTTCTCTTCCCGCGCAGATGGTAAAAACCCATCGAAGGAATGGGCGAAAATCTTAGGAATCATATCATGTTATAGGCGACGCGGTTACCAAGAGTAAATTTCATTTCATTTCATTTCAACCCATCACTATTTCGTTTCCCCTTTCCACCTATACGCTCTACCTATGCTAAATGTGCCCTTAAGGTTTTGTTACCTTAGTCTCTGTCTACCCCGTATGAGAAATAGATGTGATTTATGTATGTATGTCTGTCTGTCTATATAAGAAACCATTATAAAATGACCTCGCACTGCCTACATTTGCTTAGGAGCACGGCTCTGTTGACACTGGGTTCTGTCACTTGCCGAATTTCTACGGAACACTTGGCGCGAGAGTCCGCTTTGTCTTCGCTCCCAGACCAGCATGGAAGACTAAATTCTAGAATCTTCGAAAGCTTGCCCCTTACATTGTATGAAATCTTTTTTGTTATAATTCGTGATAATACCGGGCTTCCGAGTTTTATAACAAAAGCGATCTGGGCCGGGCGGGGCCGGAAGCGGGCCGTACCGGGGCAGAGCAGTCACGACCACGAAGACTGCGCTTGCGCAACACTGCAATTGTTGACAGCGCTAATCTTGCTACAATGGTATTAACCCAATTTTTGGGCATCTCATTCTTTCTCTCTAACCTATATACGGGCACAGGGTCTATATCGGGTGGTCGAATTATTGCTACTTTTTAGCATGAGAGAGAATGTAGACGTATAGACAAAGCCAGGAAATCAAGATTGTTTACCATTTTTCTTATGCTAAAAACCCGAAGTATAAGCTTGGAATCCTTTCTTTCTTTTCTCTTAAATGGCGGCCGTAAGGCTTGGGCCAATGTCAGTGGAAACGAACAGTGTGCGGTAAAGAATATAATTTAAAAATCTTGTGACAAAATGTCGGCAACGTTGTACGGTGATACGGTCAAAGACCCTCCCCCCTGTCGGGCTTTTAGCCAACGGTCAATGGTATCCCTCAGAAACTGCCAGGAAATCATTAGCCGATGCCCAGGGTGCATCGGACCAAGCACTGCTCTTCACCCGGTTGAATGCAAAAACGAACCGCAGCTCTTGACCACACGCGGAGGTAACCCGACCAGCACGGCTAGCACGACAAGGCGCGAGTTGCGCGAGAGCGACATAGAAGCGCGACATAATGCTGTGTCGCGAACCGGTAGCACGACGTGTAGCGAGATAGCTTGTCGCGTCGCGATTATTTGTCATGGCTGTCAAAATGACAGCCAAGTGCGAGATACTCTCAAAAAGCGTAGCACGACGGTGTTTATTGCGACAAATTCGTCGCGATTAAATGTCAATATGCGAGATATATGTCTTTGCGGCTTTAGACGCGCGACTTGAGCGCGACTTCATAAAATATGTTTATGTTTTAAACTTATCAACGCGTATTAATAGTAAGTTTTGTCGCGGTGTCACATCGTGCAACGCAAAGCGAGATAATTGACAGCCGCGGGAGAGATTTGTCGAGACGCGAGTCCCGTCGCGTGTGTACCTCGTGCTAGACGTGCTGCTTGGAATCCACTTTATGACTGCGTCAGATAACTTTAACAGTGACGACGTTAAAATGTCATCATACCGAAACATCCAAAGCACAGTCATGTCTTGAGTATTGTCATGCGTCAAGAGTTTTCCTGGCCAGATCAATATTTTAGCCTACTGCGTCATCAACTCATCACCATCATCGTAGATTTTAGGGTGCGAAAACAGGAAACTAAGAAACCGCAATACCTATAGGTATTCTCACTACCTAATTATTAAAGACGTATGTTAAAGAGGATGAAGCAGGTTAAATAACGGAAACTAAAAAAAAATATTTTTAAAGCCATTTTTTTTGCTGACTGCACTTTTTGTTGACTGGGGTGTCCGATTAATTACACGAAAATCGAAATTGACTGGCGATTATTCCATTCGTAAAATTTCGGTAAAATATTGGTAAGTTGGTAAAATTTGCGAATGGAATAATGGTGTTGGGTAAAAATACTTGCCGATAAGAACTTCGGCAATAAATGCTTGCCGATAAGAACGGAATAAAACACATACATAGGTACATACACATATCACGTCTATATCCCTTACGGGGTAGACGGAGCCTAAAGTAACAGGACCTAAAGGCCACGTTTATCATTATTGTAGGCGTATAGGTGGAAAAAGGAATCAAAATAGTGATGGGTTGCTAGCCGCATCGCCTTTAACATGATTCCTAAGAATTTCGCCCATTCCCTCGATGGGCTTTTACCATCTGCGCGGGACGAGAAGCAACTGGTACATTCTATGTTTTTCCTTTGCTCCCAGACCAGCATGGAAGAACACAAAAAACAGAATAAAACGATTGGTAAATTTTACGAATGGAAATATCTCGTCAAAGGGGAACGCTCCACCCCATATTCTGTGCACTGTACTTGCAATATACCAAATTTGAAGCCAATCTAACAGACCACAAGATTATTATTATTATTATTATTTTTTAGGTACGCAAGTAGTTTTTCAATGAAATTAATAATAATAATTTAATTGCAATAGATACAATACATCATGATTAATCTAAAAGTTAACTAAATGTACAAAACTTAAAACTAAATAAATATACCTAACTATAAAAAAAAACCATCTAAAAGGCCTTCCTGCGGCGTAGACCCCAACACACTGGCGGCATTACCTCTCTGAACAGCCAGAGAAATTCGCTGGGAGAGGTAAGCGCCAGCTCTGGGGTCTCCTGAGGTCTCTGTCAGCCGGTACGACAAGGCTCTCATGAAGGCCCTCATGTCAGCCGACCAGGGACCCATTGTCTCCACTGCGAGCGCCGCAAACTCATAATCCTTTAAGATCCTCCAAATTCTTATTTGAATACCTATGGCCTCTAGTACCATGAGCTTTTCCGTGAAGGAAAAGATCGTGTGAAAACCTGCGTATACTCAGTATCTGTTAACTTTCCGATCTGCGCTGGGGTTACGAACTATTGTCCAGGCTATTGCCTGGAACTATAGCTCAAGTCCTGAGAGTTCTGTGCCCAGCAGTGGTACGTATATACGTACCACGTAGCCTATATAGGCTGGAGATGAGATATATAGTAATACTTACACAAATCACGGCTTCATCCCTTACGGGGTAGACACTATGGTAACAAGACCTACAGGCCACGTTTAGCATGATTGTTAGCGTATAGGTGGAAAATGGAATCAAAAACTTAAACATTCTGAAAATTATCAAGTGTCTACCAATCAAAAGATCCGTATTGACAGGCGGACGGACAGAGAATTATTGGAAACCTACATACATACACATACACAAATCACGTCTTTATCCCTTACGGGGTAGACAGAGCCCAAGGTAACGGGTACCTGCAGGCCACATTTAGCAAGATTGTGGGCGTATAGGTGGAAAATGGAATCAAAATAGTGATGGGTTGCTAGCCTCATCGCCTATAACATGATTCCTATTTTCGCCCATTCCTTCGATGGGCTTTTATTTTTTATTGGAAACCTTTTGGCGTAAAACCCTAAAAATACCTTTCTTAGTTGGGTACATAAGGAAAAGAAACCCTAATGACTACTACAATAGTATTTGCAACGCACATTATATTTTTAGTTACTTTAGTCACTGCAGGTATAATACAAAACGGGTAAACCTAGCTATAAACGTCATTTACCGTTGACATATAAACTCATATGTTATCCAAGAAGTCACCATTCAATTTGGAATCATTGTATAGTGAAGTTCAATTGCAGAAAATCTGTAAGGTAAGACCAACTCCATTTTCTTTTTTCATTAACATTTTTTTTTAATAGAATTTGAATTTATATTCTCCTGAAGTTTTAGGTTTATTTGTTTATATGTATATAATATGTATTAGCGGGACTATGTATGGTTCTAAATAACCTTTTTACAATTTGGTGATATTTTTCAATCGAAACATCTGTTGATCACGAAACTTTAGGAGAAAAATTTGTCAAACCTTATTTCAATTTTTTTGAGAAATGGTGGTGATAGGATCTCGTACGAGGTTCGTCCAGATCGCCACCATTAACTTACTCGCTCATCCTGTCGTAAAGCAGCAGTACTCGTGCTGTGTTCCGGCGAGGAGAGTAAGACAGCTGGTGAAATTACTGGCACATGAGGTGTTCTACCATAGTTCTCTAGGCTGGCAAACGTTGCGGGTGTCTCTGGGTGGTGATGTTCACTTGCCATCGCATGACCCACTGGCTTGTTTCCCTTCTTGTCGTATAAAAAAAACATTTGCGAACGTTAATTTTATAAAATCTGAAAAACTTTCGAGTCGTGATTATTCAATCTTTCCCAAGTATCTACAGAAATCTTCACCAATTTCATAACGCAGTGCATCTTCTGTTTCCAGATCTTTACCATGATTACCAATATTGTCTTCATCTTACTCCCGGCCTTCGCCTTCTCCGAAATCACGGTCCACATCCAGGGGGGCCAAGACTCCAGAGTCGACTTCTTCGGATCAGCGACCGATATCATAAGCGACGCTGAACGCGGAACCTTCCGTATCCATGACAATGACCTCAAAAACGCAGTAGACAAATACGCCCAAGGACGACCGAGCGATGCTTACGTGAAGAGCCCTACTCCTTGGGACGATCTTTACAAGCGTTTCGGATGGAGCGAAGTCAGGAGAACCCTTAAAGTGAGGAGCGCTAGAGTCCTCGGCATACAGTCCCAACCTATAATAATTGCTAAGAAAAACTTTCACAATGGAAGCCCACGTCCAGCCACTTACAAAGGAGACATTTCCCATCTAGAAGATAACACGGCGACTCACAAATGGACCAGATCAGGTTCTTTATCCGTAGGCCAGAAGATCAATTATAAAGTTGATGTAGGCGTTGGCAGCGTTGGTGGTACGACTAGCTTTTCCTACAAGAGTACTTTTGGTGAGGAGAAAGTTGAAAGCGTTTCGATGAAGCTAGGTTCGAAGGCGTCTGTTAGCATTACATTGCAGCCTGGCCAGTCTGCTGTAGCTGAACTGACTGCTTCGAAAGGAACGATGGATGTTGAAGTGGAATATGAGGCGTCGTTGGAAGGGTCTGTTGCCACGAACTATGGGAGCACACACAAAGGGCATCACTTCTGGGCGTATGATATTAACGGTGTATTGGATGCTGGCGGTTTCCCAAGAACTGTGGTTTGGAAAGAGAATATACACATTGGTTTTTATTCTGATGAGAGTGTGACAGCTTACGATGCGAGTGGGAGACGGCTGTAATTTAAAAGCTTGAAAACTGTTGAAACCTCTTTATAATGGCCATCAGATATTGGTTTGTGTTTTTATACTGACACATTGATTTTAAATGACTTTCAAATACACAATAGGTTCTACATTATAAAATTGTTTTATTAGGTTATTGGAAAATTATTCCAATGAATTTTATAATCCCTTCTGTTTGTTTTGGGATTGTAAAACGTTCATATTGAATTTTGCATTTTCAAACAATATGACTGTCCAAAATTTGGATCGATTTAATATTGAAAGGTTACGCGGACTTGACAATTGGTTGGTATGGAACTTCGATATAAACCTGCAACTTACTATGCACAAACTGCAAGATATTGTGAAAGCACTGTGGTTTTAAAGACCAAAGATGTGTCACACTTTCAACCACTGAGGCGGAGTTTGTGGCGGCCAGTCTTGCTGCGCAGACCATTATATGGCTCAATTGCCTTTACTTGGAAGTCATTGGAATAGAGGCTGTATCCGAAATTTAACCAAGTCAAGAACCCAGTGTTTCATTTTAAAACGAAGCATATTGACACGCGGTATAAGTTTCTGCGAGAGCTCTACCAAGAGAAGAAGGTAAACGTCTTCTACGTCAAGAACAAGTGGCGGATACCTTTACAAAAGGCTTGCCCAAGGAAAGTTTTGTCAGAGCACGCAACAAATGAGAAAATATAAAAAATAAATTTAATTATGTATGAAAAATAAATGTGTTTAATTTTGATTGAAATAGTGTGGCAAACGAAACAGGGAGTCACCTAATGGTAAATGAGTATCACTCCCTATATTCATATAAGCGCAACACCAATGCGCAACTCATACAAGAAATCAACCAACTTCCTGCTGCAGCATTCCCAGGGCTACGTTCAGTAACTAAAGTGTCAGTGTGATTATCGTCGGGTGAAAATCGTCCGATCATGAACACACTCACTGAACGACTTGGGGCGTTCTTCTGTCAAAAGTGTCAATTGAAGTATGATTTCGTATTCGTAATAATAAGTTTATATCCCCAGCGTTCGAATTATAAATTTTGCCTCATATCAACTGTCAAAGTGACGTCTGTGCGTTTTTTACCCAACTATTTTACGGGGTGACCGGTGCGATCGCCCGACGACGCCCGACGATGTTACTGAACGACTTGGTGTGATCGTCCGATGATCGCACTGACTTACTGAACGGGCCAGTGCGTCGTCGGGCGTCGTCGGGTGATCAAACTGAACGCACCCCTGAGCGGTACAATTTAGGGATCTTTAAAAAGCGAGCCTTCCTGTTCCTCAAAGGGCCGGCAACGCACTTGTGATTCCCCAGGTCTTGCAGGTGTCCCTGGGCGACGGTGATTGCTTTCCATCAGGTGACCCGTCTGCTTGTTTTCCCCCATTATATAAAAAAAAAATTGACCCAGATTTTACTATGTTTCCTGTTCGTCACGTTCCATACGAATCTATATTTAAAAAAGTGACGAATTGGAATGGAAATTTTGGGACACATTTTTTTCTTATATAAGGATTGATAGGGTAAAATGATTCTGAGTAAGAAAAACCCAAAATAGTTAAATTCTGTAAAAAATGTTCACGTGTACTTTTTTTTAATCCTTTTATATTTGTGTGATGAGCACAAATATATCTTAAGAATGGGTTTATCTACATAAGTATGTATTTAGTTGTCTAGTACCTATAAGACAAGACGAGTCTTATTACTTAGGAATCATGTTATAGGCGACGTGCTAGCAACCCATCACTATTTTGATTCCTTTCCACCTATACACCCACAATCTTGCTAAACGTGGCCTTTAAGTCTTGTTACCTTAGGCTCTGTCTACCCCGTACTTACGTACTTACTTTGGGACTACGTCAATTTGTGTGAATTGTTCCCTGGTAATTAGTAAAGGAGCGACCACAGCGCTGCGTATGCGCAGTGACGTGTCGCATGCATCACCTTCTCTCACCGTTTCTTCATACATTTTGTTACGTAAACGCACCGTCGACGTCTTTTACGCACTGGTGTTTTATGCATAATGAGATTTTTCAGTCGTTATAAAGCCATTAATCCAAGCTATAACTTCCTAAAACTCAAGTTTAAATATTTTTGATAATTATGGAGTTTTGTGATTGCTAATAGTCGTATCATTTGAACTTTTCCACGCAAATCGTCGCATCACAACATTCGACGATTTGCGCCACTCCATTAGTGTTCATTACACCCCACGCAAATAGCCTTAACTTCTAAGTTACGGCTTTATGCGTAAACAATAGTAGTTACGTACGACTTTTTGTTGCAGTTTTTTTACAATCATGGGTCGTAACTCGCACTTACGACTATATGCGTTGCTTTAGTGAGAAGATATATCCTTTTATATATAGTCGTATTTATAACATACGACTTTATGCAATGGACGTGATCAATCGCAAAAGGTTGTAACTTTCTTATACGACGTTTTGATAACAAGCACAAAGTCGTAACTTTAGGTTTTTTGCCACAATTTTGAAATTATGATATTTATTTTAATAAACAGATTTGTTTCGTGTTAAATAACCCGCTGCGGGCAGATATAACTACTGCTTTAAACGTTGGACATATTTCACTTGAAAAATACATGAAAAAAATCTTATAATCGCTCTCCTGAAAAATCTTCGATTTAGGGATACGACCTTATGCGTAGAAGGTGTCGCATTAGTTGTAGGAGACGGTATATAAAAGAGAATTACAAGGAACGGTTAAACCCACTCGCATTGTTTTTGCAACGTACCACGCTCTGAAAGTTCTCCCAAGCTTTCGCAAACTTCGGAGCTTAAAGCACTAACGCTTTGCCGGCAAAGTCCTAAACACCGAAATAATTATCAAATATTTGTTCGAATCTGAAACTTTGGCTGTTTATTCTGAAATAACAATTTGTAGTTGATTACATTACTATTCGGGAATTCATAGACAATTTGCAAATGTAGGTGCGCTAATAAAGACAAAGCACTTAGTAACCGCTTTCATCACAAAACACGTTTCGAACTCGTTTGCGTTGAGATGTCAAACGCTATGAGAACAGTTTGTTGCCGTTTCGATCCGCAAGTGGCGCTGCCTATTTTTCCATAGCTATTGAGACGTTAGCGCAGATCCTACTAATCCTACTAATATTATAAATGTGAAAGTTTGTGAGTATGGATGTTTGTTACTCTTTCACGCCAGAACAGCTGGACAGATCACTGGTCAGTTTATAGTAAAAAAAAAAAAAAAAAGATCTGGATGAAATTTGAAACATAGATAGATTATAGTCTGGAATAACACATAGGCTACTTTTTATCCAGGAAAATTGCGTAATTCCTGCGGGATAGCGATAAACGAATTTTATGCAGACGAAGTTGCGGGCAACAGCTAGTATTATTATGTTCTAGAGCAGGGGTGGCCAACTTGATCAGACACAAGATCTCCTGTTTACCAACGAAACCCTGTGCGATCTACCAAATACATGCTTCATGAAACCTTAAATCAGCAGTTGGTGATTACGTTGCGCAGTCTGGTCTACGTATTTATATTTTTTGCCTTGCCACGATCGATTGGACTAACAGTCGCGATCGACCTGTTGGCCACCCCTGTTCTAGAGTCTATAGGAGCGTTTTCCCAAAAAAAGTGCACATGAACATTTTTTCCAGAATTGAAATATTTCGGGTTTTTCTTACCCAGAATCGTTTACCCTATTGATTCTCATACAAGGAAAAGTGTGTACTATCTAAAGGTTAGGTTTTGATAATAATTTTCGAAAGTTCAGTTCGATCGAGTATTACTGGTAAGGGTTCGAGGGCCCTCTGTGCTCGAAGGCCCCGGGGGACTGCACCGCCTAGCCCCCAGGTAGCTACGCCACTGTTTACGTCTGAAACGTATTTTTCGAGTCTTGCAAACGCCTAGCTTTACTCGATCGCCCAGTTACCTACTTACTTATCACTAATATAACACTCCTTTCATTCACTCATAGGTTGACTGGAAGAGATCCTTAAATGGATAAGTCCGCCTTTGTGCATGTATCTCAGTGTTTGTCAATTGTATTTGTCTTGTTTATTTTGCACAATAAAGAGTTTACATACATACATACAAACAATTGGCATCGGATTCAGTTAGCTGTCACATTCATACAAGAACTGTCACAATGAACACGATGGCGATTGCGAGCGAGTTAAACAATAAGTCTACTGATTGGGAAACTTTACACACTAAAACCTAACTGTCATACTAATATGTCAAACACACAAAACGAGACATAAAAAAAGTAATCATTAACGTTGCGAATTTTTTTCCCGTTTTTATCATTTTTACGTATTTTATGTACAATAAAGAGTTATACATACATACATACATACATACTTAATAATACATTAAAAACATACATTATTATTATAGTTTTATCCAAACAACAAAGTAACAACACCCAAAAGCTTCGTTGGATGTCTTAAAATGTCAATTAAGGAAAACACAAATAATACACAGAAAAAATTTAATGATTTTGCTACTTCAATTAAAATTAAATACAAAAATAGTTCTTATTACAAAATTAATGAACGCATACTGAGCTCGATTGAATTCAAAAATAATGAAACGATGAAACAATTGAGTGTCACACACATTCGGTACCAAAATACAAAAAATAAATAAATCATTTTCATCAACTGGGTCATGAAAAAGGGAAAACAAAAGGAGACACAGCTTCACTGAATACGTGTACCATTTAAAGCAAAAGCTAACACCTGCTCGTCAGCAAAGAAGCCAAGTGTAAATACAAAAATATTTCTTATTACAAAATTATTGAACGCGTACTGAGCTCGATTGAATTCAAAAATAATGAATAGGATGAAACAATTGAGTGTCACACACATTCGGTACCAAAATACAAAAAATAAATAAATCATTGTCATCAACTGAGTCATATGAAAAAAGTAAAACAACAGGAGACACAGCTTCACTGAATACGTGTTCCATTCAAAGTAAAAGCTAACACCTGCTCGTCAGCAAAGAAACCGAGTGTAACAGTCTCCGTCCAAGACACAGTTCTAGGCAACTTCGCCGCATCCAGCACCTCATTAATATCAAAAGCCCAAAAATGGTGCCCTTTGTACGTCAACGCGTAATTGGCTGCAGCGTGTCCTGCCAACGAGGCTTCGAACTCTATTTCAACATTGATCTCCCCTTTTGTAGCTATCAGAACAGCTACAGCAGTTTCTCGAGGCTGCAGTTGTATATTCTTCGAGCTCTTCGAGCCAAGAGTGACAGGGAGTACGTCTGCACCGTCTTCGAGAAACGAGTATTGGCTTAAAATTTTCTCAGTGCCACCAGCACCAACGTTAAAATTGTAGTTAATCTTTTGAGTAACTGTTGCATAGCCAATTCTCGTCCAAAAATGCCTGACAGTATTTTCTTCTTGTTGTGTGAGAGCAGCTGCGTAAGAAGCGGACTTTGAGCCGTTGTTGTGAAAGTTTTTCGAAGCCATTACAGTTTCCTCTGCTTTGTAGCTTAGGATCTTCGCGCTTTTGGGTACCAAAGTTCTGCTGATTTCAGTCCAATTGTACCGTTTGTATAAATCATCCCAGGGGGTTGGGCCTCTCACAAATATATCGCTAGGACTGGCGCCATAGTATTTGTTAGTGGCGTCTTTGAGTCCTGCATCGTGGATTTGGAAAGCGTTGCGCTCTGCGTCACTGATGATGTCAATCTGTGATCCGGAGACCTCGACCCTGGCGTCTGGACCTCCGAAGACGTTGATGGTCATCTCGGAGAGAACTCCCGGGAGCAGAAGGAGGGTGATCCAGTACATCGTGCTGATCTGTAAAGAGATGATGGATTTTTAATAAAAACTATCTCGTAGTACAAGGATGCTCTTTCCAACCGCAACTCGACTTTAAATTATATGTTGTATGAACTAAAACCGGAATTAGAGGTAAACACATATTTTTTAGTTACTCTGCCAACAGGTACAAAATGGCCGTATTCTCGATTATGCATGCATGTTTTTTATAGTATCAAATTAGTACACGTTTTCCTCGTTTGCTCTGATGTCATTGGTGAGCATCATAAAAAATACACTACCATCTTATCGTAAAAACAATGAAAACAAATTAAGCTTTAAGCGTTGTCAAATAAAGGTTTTATTTAATAAGAAAGAAAACAAAAAAAATGCGCATTCATAATTTTATTCTCGTTAACACAATACAAAAATTACATGTTTCATTTGTAGTTTTGGATAGAATGCCGCTAAAACACTTTCAATTAATAATAATAAAGAATACTAAGTTTATAAAAATAAGTAAAATAGCAATGACATAATTACCCAGTAGACATTTCAATAACAATTCGAGATGCTAATTAAAAAAATATCGATGAAACATCATCGTTAACTTGATTAATAACAGAAACGCAGATTCTCACTGAATAAGTGTTCCATTTAAATCAAAAGCTGACAACTGTTCATCAGTAAAGAAACCGACTGTGACATTCTCCTTCCAAGATATTGTTTCAGGCAACTCAGCAGCAACCAGCAACTCATTTATATCAAAATTCCAAAAATGGTGACCTTTGTGCGTCAAAGCGTAATTAGCTGCCGCGTTTCCACTTAAAGAAGCTTCAAACTCCACTTCCACATCTATTTCTTCATTAGTAGCCGTTAACACGGCCACAGCGCTTTCATTGGCTTTCAGAGTAATATTTACTGAAGACTTCGAGCCGATAGTAGCTGGGATCATATTAGCTCCGTCTTCAAGAAATGAGTTCTGGCTTGAAAAATTTGCGATGCCTTTGGCACCTATGCTAACGTTGTAATCGATCTTCTCTGAGACAGTTAAGTAGCCGATGCCAGTCCAGAAATGTCTGATAGTGTTATCTACCTCCTGAGTGAGGTTGGCCACATAAGTAACAGGCTCTGAATCATTATTATGAAATTTCTCCGAACCTATAACCGTTTCCTCTTTCCTATAGCTTACAATCTTCGCGTTTTTGAGAGTCACATTTCTGCTGACTTCTGTCCAATTGTATCGTTGGTACAAGTCATCCCAGGGCGTTGGACCTCTTACAAATACGTCACTAGGAGTTTTCCCAAAGAATTTGTTAGTGGCTTCTTTGAGTTCTGTATCGTTGATGCGGAAGGTGGTGCGCTCTGAATCGCTGATGACGTCAACATGTGATCCGGAGACCTCGACCCTGGCGTCTGGACCTCCGAAGATGTTGACGGTCATTTTGGAGAGAACTCCTGGGAGCAGAAGGAGGATGATCCGGTACATGGTGATGGTGATCTGTAAGAATGTGAAATTAGAAATAATTAAGTAACGACAATAGAAAAGTACAAGTACAAATATTAGGGGTAATAATTATACGGGGTATCCTTAAAATACGTGAGGCATTTAGGGGGGAGGAAGTCGTGCAGTCTCACCCAATCTCAGAAGGGGAGGGGGTTTCGGCAAATATGACGCACATATTGCCTAAGTATACAAAATACTCATTTTAAAAAATGTCACATGAGATTCGGTAAGGGGTAGGTCAAGTCAAATCTCACGAAATCTCACCAAGATAGTGAGGGGGAATCGAAAAATCACCAAAAATACCTCATGTGACTTCATGTTTTCTTTAGCTAGAATTTATTATGAAACAGAAAGAGACTAGAAATTATGGCATACAATATATTGCAACTTTAAAACTATACTCAGAAATAGAAAAAATTACACTTAACTCATACGTATTATAATAAGAATAAATAAAAATAAATACCATTAACAAATCTGCACCAATTGAACCATTGGTATAACCGAGACAGAGCCCCCTTTTCTTCAACATCCTTTTATTTAAATAGTACGAGTATTTTGTTTTGTTTTTAACTAGTAGAGAAGAGACTTTGTACATCTCTACTATAGACTAATATAATTTAAGGCTCGGGGACCTTATACATCCCTTTTATACATGTATTTAATTTAAATATTCTTACTGTATTTTATTTTGAAAAATGACTTTCTGCCAAGTTTCTTGCGGCGCATTCTTGGCAATGATGGTTTTTCCGAATGCGCTGGTAGTTTCAAAAAGACATTGTAAAAGAGCCCTTGGCGGCCAATTTGCAAGAATAAAGTTTTGATTTGTTTTTATTTTTATTTTTAAACTATTTCAATGGATTTTTGTCGTTATTTTTGTAGCATTTTCTTTCGAATGTTTCTGTACGGCTATCTATTTAAGTCCAGATTTAGTTTAGTCACGTTCCACACACTATTATGAAGTTGTAAAATATGCTTGCTGTGTTCGACTGTTATATATTGGGTTATCACTTGTTGTAATCATTCACACATTGACTTATTTAGTTTTAGTGTTGTAACCTGTTGGCCAATTCATACAGGGTCTTTCAGAACTGTCCCGGAGTATCTCAGTAGGGCCCTATTTCACCAAAGCGACAATTGTCGCTGACAAGTGACAATTCTGTTTATATTACAAACTCGACGAGTCTACGCCGTTTGGCTTCATATTGACCACGCATCGTGATTCGAATTGTCACTTTCACTGACAATTGTCGCTGACAAGTGACAATTCTGTTTATATTACAAACTCGACGAGAGTCTACGCCGGTTGGCTTCCTGTTGACCACGTATTGCAAATCGAATTGTCACTTGTCACCAACAACTGTCGATTTCAATGTTTAATTCAAAATTTTGTCATGCCTTTGACGCGCGGTTCACAATTATTGTCAACTATACTTAAATTCCTAAACGACACTGAAAATTAGAACACATGGAAAAATCCGAAAAGTAAAGCTAAAGCCGGGAATCGAACCCGGATCTACACCCCTACACCACCCATAGCAGGTGGGTAAGCCTTCGAATTTTTTCAATGTTGTAGGCGACGCACCTATTTAGGCAGCTACCTTTTTATCAAACTATTATATTTTGGCACTGGCCACAAATAAAGTTAATGGCACGCAGCGCTGAAAGAAAACAAAAACAAAAGCGAGTTGTGTCTTTACTCTTGTCAGCGCTGCGTGTTGAATTTTTACTAAAATTTAAAGTGTTTAATTTTACTAGTTTCTACAGTCTACAAATGTGTTCTAATTTAGTATCGTTTAGAAATTTAACTATACTCAATAAAAAATCTTGAAAAACTTTTGTTTTTACGGCTATTTAGTAAAATTAACGCAACGACCTTACGAAATATTCCTTAACATTTTCAACAGCCTACATACGCATCGAGCCTGAGTTTCAACACACACAAAAACACTTCAAAATCGTTAAAATAGCACACTTTAAAATCCAGTAAAAACTTCACAAACAACAATTTGCGATTGTTATAAAGAAAATTGAAATAACGTACAAGATATTTTTCCTTGAACATTTAACATCGGTGATTTCAATGCTGTCTTGGATGTAAATGAATGAAGCTGCTACGATTCATATGCTGGCTCTAACGTAGAATACTTTTTAGGGGTCCGTACCTCAAATGGAAAAGGAAACCTTATAGGTCAATGTAGTTTGTTTACATTAAACAAACGCAGTGCCGTAAATAGGGCGGTGCTACCGGCCCAGGCACAGGGCGCTGACTCTGGGGGGCGTAAGAATTAAACGGCCAGGCCAGGCTGGCCAGACAATATTAGATAATTGATCCACCAACACCAAGTTCCTTGTGCTTTATTTTATCACCCTGAATGAAATGAAGCAGGCCTGTACATAATATTGCTCTAGGGTACCTATAATATCTAAAAACACCAAGGGCGCAGTTATAGAAGCTCGCACAGGGCGCAGAAAAGGCTATTTACGGCACTGAACAAACGATATTAAAAGTATCATTATTAATTTTTAAACCATAGGGCCGGGCCTATCCTTTTTAAACCAAAGTTGGATCGCTCGCTGTCAGATCCACACTAGAAATGTCAAAATGACAGCTAAAACGTGACATTGAACCGCATTAAGGGGTGCGAGTCGGGTTACCTCCGCGTGTGGTCAAGAGCTGCGGTTCGTTTTTGGACCCGTCGGAAGGGAAGAGCAGTGCTTGCTCCGGTGCACCCTGGGCATCGGTTAATGATTTCCCGGCAGATTCTGAGGAATATCGTTATCCGTTGGCTAAGAGCCCGACAGAGGGGGGTCTTTTGACCGTGTTCTACCGTACAACGTTGCCGACATTTTTGCCACAAGAGTTTTGAATACTGTATTTATTATTTTGACATTGGCGATATAAGCGCCATGGTAAGGTCGCAGAACCCTACTTACTTAGTTCAACTGACACTTATTCGAATCCTAGTTGATGATTGTTATTGGAACCAATATTGGCACCAACGTTGGCACCAATGACGTAAATGATTCGCAAATACATTTTCCTCCTAACATCCCGTAGAGCATGGTGACGCTCTGTAGTTTCCTCGACATTTTACCATGCTAACGTTCGGATTTTACCTCGTAAACAGGTAATTAAGCTAATATTACAAGTATCTCAAAAGCGTTTTGATTTTTGCAACCGTTTTCCTGTTCGTTTCAATTTTTTTTTAAATATTTTATGCGGTCATTGAATCGATACTCCAACACGCAGGTTCACACTACATGCGTGTCTGTATACTTATTTGCGTGTGTGTGAGTGAGCCATATCTTGTCACTGGCAGCCAGCTTCTATGCTGGTCTGGGAGCAAAGAAAAACAGAATGTATCAGTGGCCTCCTCTCTTCCCGCGCACACGGTAAACGCCGATTGAGGGAATGGGCGAAAACTAGTTTTTATTTTAAATTTAACCGCGGGAATGCAATTTTCCGGGATAAAAAGTAGCCCTGGCCACCCTGGTCGGTGATTTTCTCAACAGATTAGTAAAGTTTGCATCAAAATCCGTTCGGCCGTTATCACGCGATGCGCTCGCAAATATACAGATAAACAGACATAAATTCTAAACATTCTTTATCTTTTTATAAAATACTAGCTTCTGCCCGCGACTTCGTCTGCGTAGACTTATACATAAAAACCTTCCACTTGAATCACTCTATCTATTAAAAAAAACCGCATGAAAATCCGTTGTGTAGTCTAGAAGATATAAGCATACATCGGGACATGAGGACAGAAAAAGCGACTTTATTTTATACTATGTAGTGATAGTGATATTCTATGTACAGACTTGCGACCCTCTTCAGCTTTATTATATAGTATAAATGATAAATACATACTTAAATACATACAACAGCCATGACTCGGGCATAAACATTCGTAATCATCATACAAATGCCTGCCTTACCGGGGTTTGAACCAGGGACCTCTAGCTTCATAGCCAGGGCCACTAATCACATTTGCGAAGAATCCTGCGCATTACATTACCACGCTGGGTCAGTGACTTCTAACCTGTTCGCTTCACGGCAGGGCAATGGCTTTTTTATATGTATGTATGTATGTATGTATGTATGTATGTTTGCTCGCGTGGAATCTTTGTAGGGGAGACCGAGGCGAGTTGAGACAGAGGTGAGTTGATACAAAGCCGATTTCTCTGAACTGTGACAGTTTATCGGGCTCGTAACTTCGCTAATTCGTTGCTCTTACTACTAGGAGTCGAAGTGGTGGCCATGGCCGAAATCGGTCGGAAGGATCATCGCTCTTACTACACTCCACAGTTTGTGTGAAGTTGTGACCTCGCTAACTGTTATAGGTGCAGAGAAAAAGGCTTTGTATCAACTCACCTCTGTCTCAACTTGCCTCGGTCTCCCCTACTAAATTCTGAAGCAGATAATATCTTTAACCCATTGATAATTCTGCATACTTGTGCAAGTCGGATGACATAGAAGAATCTAGTAATGGAATTCTGGTGGCTAGGTCAGAACCTGGTGCAGGAGGGAATTCTTCAACTATTGGTCCAGTTTACTTGAAATTTGGTATCAAGTAAGTCAATTAATAACAAAAGTACATACCGTTATGCCTCTTTCCCACAGGGGTAGGCAGATACTTTGTTCCACTTGCTACGATCCTGACATTCTTTCGCTTCATCCACATTCATCAATCTCTTCATACATGCTCGTCGGTTTTGGGTACTCCAGACTTGGCCTTTTTTCAAAACGTCTCCTATTTGGTCCCGCAACCATTCACACTACCCTATTTTATTTTAAGATTGTTTTTAATTTAATCATAGTTTAATTTGTTTTTTCATTAATATAATGTTTCCCACGCGGGCCCATTGCGGATTGGGAACTTCACACACCACTGAATTGGTTCGCAAATGTGTGCAGGTTGCTTCGCGTTGTTTCCCTTCACCGCAAAGCTCATGGTAACGAAGCCCCAAGCCCTCTCGTAGTGAGAGGAGGCCTGTGCCCTGCTGGGGTGCTGGAGATGAAAATTGTTTCAGTGTGAATGAGACGTCATTCAAATTTTGATTTTAGGAGTATAGGACAATTGGATACACACGAAATGTAGCTGTCATAACAAAAGTGTTTGTTGTGTTCAACGGACAGGTCGTGACCTGCTCGTTAGTTTATTCTGATAATAGACGACATAACCAGTTAGAGTGGTAATAAGGACTACAAAATTATGGCAACACATCTGACTTTTTCGTCATAATGATTTTTCGTGATACTGAAACTTATTTTTCGTGATTGTTTTTCTTCTATTTTCTACACAGAATAATAATAATATACATATACACACATACACAAATCACGTGTACATCCCTTACGGGGTAGACAGAGCCTAAGGTAACAAGACCTAAAGGCCACGTTTAGCATGATGGCGTATAGGTGGAAAAAGAAATCAAAATAGTGATGGGTTGCTAGCCGCATCGCCTATAACATGATTCCAAAGATTTTCGCCCATTCCCTCGATGGGCTTTTACCATCTGCGCGGGACGAGGAGCAACTGGTACACCCTATGTTTTTCCTCTGCTCCCAGACCAGCATGGAAGTAAAATAATAATAATTAATTATTTATCTGTACATACATGCGTTACAAAGAGAAACATTATTCAGTTGTACAATAGGTCAGATGAAATTGTAGTCGAAGCTTGCTACCCCAAAACTAGGTGCAAAACCTGTGTCTTAGGGGCTTGAGTTCGTCCGTCTGTGTCGAAACAACATGGAATAGTACAGTGTAACAGCAGAGGAAACTGATTCTAATTAGAATTAGGTACCTATGTATTTTTTGTGGTTACCAATACTAAACATCAACTATCCATATTGATCATAATTAGCTGCTTGCTCAACTCTACTGACCTGCTTGAATTTCGGCTGGCCAATTAAAATGTAAGCGCCAATTTCAGCTTGGAATTTTACGTCATAATTACATGGCGTTTCCTCTCTATTATATTGCCTGCTCTATGATTCTGATTCATTCTCTAGTGGCGTCATAAAAACAAGGAAAATCTGTAGCTACCAATTATATTAAACTACTTTTTGGGCACGACTTCGTCTATGTAGAGGATGCAGTAATATTACAAGTAAACTAATATTAAATATGTCAGAATGTCAAAGAAATTAAATAAAAAACTTGTACCGGGCAACATTGACCGGGTTTATCGGTTTCCTGTGGGAACTTTCCGATTTCCCGGGATAAAGAGCATTCTATGATCTTCGCGGAACGAAGCAGGGTCTTAGCACCGAATATAACTTTGTCCCTTTTGGTGTTGAGACCCTTGGTCCGTGGGGTCCTAGCGCTATTAGCCTCTTCAAAGATATTTCGAAGATGCTAATAGACGCTACGGGTGACCGCAGAGCTGGCAGCTTCCTAGGACAGCGTATTAGTATCGCTGTCCAAAGGAGGAATGCTGCCAGCGTCTGTGGAACTGTGCCACGGGTCCCCTCCATTTTTAATTATTTTATTTTAAGATTAGTTTTTAGTTTTTAATTTAATTCTTTGACTTCTCCGTATCGCGGTCTATAAAACGATAAAAAATAAGTCACTAATAAGTCAACAAACACACGAACTTTCGCAATTATAATATTAGTAGGTCTACTCGGGTGTTTGAACAAAACAAACATTCAGACAATAACAAAGTGACTCAAGAGAACGGTGTTTGCTTCGAATTCAGGTTGGTACACAATTCATAGGTAATTAATTGTTTGAATTATGATAATTAATTAAAAATTTATTCATAAAAACTTATGGCATAACGGTTTGTACCAAAGCCCTGAGGCAAAATTAACCAGTTCACAAACAAACATGAGGTAGTATTACGTACAAGGTTTTTATAATCGTTCCGTATGGGAGTAAAGAAAAAACGTAGAATTAACCAGTTGCTTCTCTTCCCGCGCATAATAATATGGTAAAAGCCCATCGAGGGAATGGGCAAGAGTCTTAGGAATCATGTTATAGGCGATTAGCAACCGATCACTATTTTGATTTCCCTTTCCACCTATAATGCCCTTAATCATGCTTTCTAAACGTAGCCTTAAGGTTTTGTTACCTTAGGATTTTTCTACCCCGAAAGGGATAAAGACGTGATATATGTATGTATGTATGTTTCAGCAGGTGGTTGGCTTTGATTAAATAGCCCTGTCAATGTTTTTCAAGATTTTTACAAATACAAATATCTTTATTTTGCTTAAAATTGTCAGCGTTGGCTAAGAGCTCGACAGGGGGAGGGGTCTTTCGACCGTGTTCTACCGTACAATGTTGCCGACATTTTTGTCACAAGATTTTTGAATACTGTATTTATTACTTTGACATTGGCGAAATTATCGCATCGATCGATGGGGCCATCGAAGAAGAAAAAGATCGCTAAGTTGCAGAAGCAGAGCGTTTATGAATAAGGGGGTAAAAGTAAGTCGATCTTTTTTGGTCACAATTGACAACGGCACCCTTTGTGGTTCATCAGAAAATCACGGGGACAAATTTTATTGACCATCAACTTATCATTAACTCAGTCTTAATATGACTACTGCATCAAGAAATTCCATCAGTTCTTTATCACTAAATACTATAAAGCTCTGTCTGACTGTCTGGCTCTTTGCGATAAACTCAAAAACCACTGATGACGTTTTCATGCGGTTTTTACAGACCAAACAGCACGATGTATTGGATCATCCTCCTGCTCCCAGGAGTTTTCTCCGAGATGACCGTCAACGTCTTCGGAGGTCCTGACGCCAGGGTCGAGGTCTCCGGATCACAGACTGACGTCATCAGCGACGCAGAGCGCAGCGCCTTCCACATCAACGACGCAGAACTCAAAGAAGCCGCCAACAAGTACTTTGGCAAAAGCCCTGACGACATTTTCTTAAGAGGCCCGACGCCCTGGAATGATTTGTATACATCGTTCCACTGGACTGAGGTTACCAGAACATTGGTCCTCAAAAACGCGAAGATCTTAAGCTATATGAAAGAGGAAACGGTTATAGCTTCGAAGAACTTCCATAATGATGGTTCAGAGCCTGTTACTTACGTGGCCAACGTCACTCAGTCAGAAGAGAACACTATCAGACATTTCTGGACAAGGATCGGCTACGTTACTGTCACAAAGAAGATCGATTACAATGTCAACGTAGGTGTCAATGAGATAGATAAATTTGCCAGCCAGAACTCATTTCTGGAGGACGGCACAAACGTAGTCCCAGCTACTCTTGGTTTAAGATCTCCAACGAACATTACTCTGAAAACCAATGAAACTGCTGTAGCCGTGTTATTAGCTACTAAAGGACAGATAAATGTGGAGGTGGAATATGAAGCTTCTTTAAGTGGTCATGCCGCAGCTAATTACGCTATGACGTTCAAGGATCACCACTTCCATATTTTTGACGTTAATTATTTGTTGGATGCTGCCGGTCTTCCTAAAACTAGGTCTTGGAAGGAGACTGTAACTATAGATTTCTTTGCCAACGAACGGGTATTAGTTATTAGTTTAAATGGAACTATTCTATGAAGAGACATGTCTATGTTAATAATTGTTGTTTCATCAAAAAATATGCATTTGCATCTCGAACTCTGACTATTATAAAATAACTCTACGATATTATTAGAGTCATTACAATCCTATTTTTATTTGGCTTTCAAGTTATTGCCAACTGTTGCATAAGTTAATTTTGAAATAAATGAATCATCTGATTCAATTATACATAGACGATGTTTCAATCGTATTTCCACATATACGGGTATCGAGAAAATTGATTTTACAAGTGTCCATTTAATTTTGTGAGTTCTCAACGTAACTGTGTGTAGTATTATATTTTTTAACAATGATGATTGTGTTCATTAATTTAATTTAGGTTTCATTATCTACGTTTCCAGCATTTATATGTCCCACTGCTGGACACAGGCCTCCTTTAAGAATTCAAAGTTAATTGATGTTAATATATGCACGATTTAAAGTCCTATTTTGGATAATTTTGATACACGCAAAAACTAAACATATCCCGCGACCCATGGTCAATGTTGTTTTTGGCCGCGGGGAAAACCCGCGTTACCATAAACGTTGTATTATCTATCACAATTATCAAGGTTTATTTACACACCGAAGTTAACAGTAAAATAACTAAATACAAGACAAGAACAATGGAAACTCAAATAATCACAGATTCCCGTTTCTAACGAGATAAGTATCGCATTATGATTATTTTAATCCACGTACGCTTGGCGGGCCTTCGTTTATTGCTCCTCTCATCTACTCAAGGTTAACTGGTTGAGATCTTTTATAGGGATAAGTTCGTCTTTGTCCATATATTTAATATTGTTTTGCACTTACCAACTCGCTTATAAAAATAGATTAGTTTTTCAAAGGACTTCTGTAGTTCTGTACGATATCAATTTAGCAAAATTGTGCGGGCCCCTCAATGCGCGAGTCCTCTTGTCCGCTTTTTTACTTGGCACAAAACACGATTGTTAACTTTTCCAACTGTACCTGATTAAATCCTGGATTTTCACTGAACAGCGATGTCACGATGTCTTTTTAACTTCCACAATATTCACGCATAGTTTTCAATAGTTGCAAATGTTTCCGAACGTGTTTCCTACGTATGCCATGGACCGCAGCTCCGAGCAGACTCTGCTCGCGATCTGAACCGAAACCGGTATCAGTTTTATTATTGTACACGTAAAACATGTTTTCTTAATACCTGTTTCACGGGATTCCCTCCCCGCGCGTATCTCAGAAGGTTGCAAAAACAAATTTAATATGTGAATTCCCATACTGGTCTGGGAGCCAAGAAAAATCATAGAATGTACCAGTTGCTTATCTACCCGCGTAGACGGTAAAAACCCATCAAGGGAATAGGCGAAAATTATATTCAACCCATCACTATTTTTATTCGCCTTTCCACCTATACGCGCACAGTCGTGCTAAACGCGACCTTTAGGTCTTGTTAGCTTAGGTTCTGTCTACCCCATAAGGTAAAAGACGTGATTAATGTGTGCAATTAGTACGTTTGTTGCTGTGTTTCAGCGTGTAGAATGAGACAGCCGGTGAAATTGAGCCGGTACATGAGGTATATTATCTTAGCTAAACAGGCTCGCAACGTATTTGCGTTTTTGTAAAACACTTAGCTTGTTTCATAAAAAAATAATGGTTTAGCTTAAATAACATCCAAAAAAACTGACACCAATTTAACTGATCTTCTATTTTTTTGATCGTTGTAGTTTTATGTATCACGTTTATCATTAAAACAATGAAAAACTTGTTAAACAACAAATATTTTTTATAAGTAATGAAGGTTCATTCAAGGCCAAAGAAGAGTTAACATATACATACATACCTACACAAATGCCGTCTTTATCTTTTATTGAATCAGGCGTTACTTTGCGGAGGTCCATTTCAATGAACAAAAAACTCATACTGATTGAGTAGCGGAGTAGCAAGGTAATTTTTTTTTGTTCATTGTCGTCTTTATCCATTACGGGGTAACAAGACCTGAAGACCACGTTTACCATGATTGTGGGCGTATAGGTGGAAAGGGGGAATCAAAATAGTGATGGGTGAGAAGGTCCATAATTATGTGCAATGTCCACATCAAATTCAGGTTTTAGCTTAGCACATACAAGAATATGATTTCAGCGACGTCGAGTTTACGGCGTCGGTACATTGTGTAAACAGAGAGAAATTATTTAAATTATTGTTTATTCGATACTGTGTGGTGTGGCGAGTAAAATATACTAGATATGTCACAAAAAAAAAACAAAAATCAAAATTTTATTTTTGCAAATTGCCCGCCAAGAGCTCTTTTACATGTCTCTTTTGAAACTACCAGCGCATTCGGAAAGACCATCATTGCTAAGAAATTCTTCTTAGCGCCGCAAGTAACTTGGCCGAAAGTCATTTTTTCAAAATAAAATACAGTAAGAATACTTAAATTCTACTTAAATGAACTTCGTCTGCGTATCTATACATATAATAAAATCGTTGAGACCAAAAAATCTGTACATTGAAGATTAAAAAAAAAAAACCGACCAGGGTGACTTAAAATCGGTAACTGAACATATTAAAACCATTTTTAAAATTTTTGTTTGTTTGTTTGTTTGTTTGTTTGACTGAGCATCACGTAAAAACTACTGAACGGATATTAATGAAATGTTCACAAATCGATTCCAATAAATTCAGAATAGGATATAGGCTACAGAAATTGTGGAAAATTTTGGAAAAAGGGGGTGAAAAGGGGGGTTAAAGTTTGTATGAAAAAAGAAAATTAGATTGTTCTAGAATCATGAAACTCAGAATAAATACTTAGTAATAAAAATAAAGAAATACCTGTTTTAGCATTTTTTTTAAATCTCATCCAGAGGCGCAAAAAAGAGGGTTTTGTGTTTAAAATTAATTAACTTCATACACCTATACAATAAAAACCAATGAAGCGTAACCTTTTGAAATTGCAAAATAATACTTCCAATTTAATACAGGTAAATATAATTTCTCAGTTTTCTTGAAATTTGATTTTTGAGGTGATTACGCACAAAATAGCGGAACTCAAGAAAATCAGCTTCCTCGGTATAAGTAGTTGGTAATAGTTACAAACAAAATAATACTACGAAGAAAATAGATAGATACAAATGTACATACGACATAATAGCCGGAAAAGCGTGTCAATTTTGAAAAAACATTAATATAATAATTACATGCTGTACAGGCATTTTTTCAACGAAGATATTTTTGTCGATCCTAAATCAACCTAAATTGGCGTCCTAAATTGTGTTCTTTACCTAACACCTAAAGTTCAATATGCAATACCGTTACTTTTGTTTTTATTTATTGCGCCATTATTAACAACGTGTTCGGTTTTTGAACGCACTCTTATTTGAAAACCTGATATTAATATGAGGGCGGCGTGAAACGCTTGGCTGTATGTTCTTGGTACCTTTGCCTATAAAAAGCAAAATCAAAGGGCGCGTTTACGCCTGCGCTACGAACATGACAGAATTTTATTGTGAAAAGTTGGTGCTTTTAGTATAAATCTGACAGCGAGCGAACCTAAACTGAATCGCATTAAGACATCATGGCAACTATGGCAAGGCCCCTGTAGGTAATTAATTTGTAGAATGATAATAAGTGTTAATAATCTGTAATTACGTACCTACTTAAACCAAGAAAATAAATTAAAAAAGCTTCTGTTAGAAAAAATTGAGTCGCAAAATATTAATTAAAACGGATTAGTAAATGAATTGTTAGTTGTAAGGTAAAAACAGGTAAACATTTATGTATTATTTGGTTAGAATAGATTTAATTTTTTAAATTAATCAGGGTACAAATATCGTTAAAGTGAGCGCAGTATTCGCCAATAAGCGTCATAGTTTGGCGAAATTAATAGTGATGTAATTAAAACTGCACTTAGCTTTTTTGAATAAAGAAACTATAAACAAAACTATAAATAAAACTATTTGTAAAATAAAGTATAAATAAATGTGATGAGTCATTAACCAGTTTGCACTTGATTTTTTTTCAAGATTCCGTGTCGCAAATTATTATTTTCATGACGTAATTCTAAAAGTATAGTTTCGTACATACTTTCAGTGGTTCATGTGACGAAGTTAATAGTAGTCATAATAATAATAATTTTGATATCGAGAAAAGCCGTAAGTATCACAAAAACACACGCGGACGAAGTCGCGGGCAACAGCTAGTTATACATATAAACCTTCCTCTTGAATCACTCTATCTATTAAAAAAACCGCATCAAAATCCGCTGCGTATAGTTGAATTATCGAGAAGATGGAATTGCATTTGTAGTGGTTGTACCGTTTGCAACAAAAGGAGAATAATTTTCTCTTAACTTAATAAAATGACATACCCAAGAAGTGGATTAAGTAGTAGTCCTCTGTTTTTTTCTTTTATTCGCTATCATGTTCTTCATCTGAGCTGTCACAAGTATTGATAATAAAATTGTCTGTTATTTGATACATTTCTCCTTCCTGACATCGATATTAATTTTCTTCACTTTCGACGTGGTGACAAATATTTTCCCAGTCCTCAGCAGTGATGGTATTCATTCGTTCAGTTGCTAAACTCATAATGCCTTGCATGTTTAATGAAAAATATACGCACAACGTAAATAATATTGACAATTTCACACTGACATTACTTTTGTTTTTAGTTCTTCGATATATATATATATATATATATATATATATATATATATAACAACCTCTTTGTATGCTGATAGTACAAGAAAATAGAAAATTCAAATATAGAATGCCTGTAAACAAACAATACTACTACATATGCAATTCCACGCTCTCGATGATTCAACTATAGTTTTAAAGATCCATACATAGGGACGGACAGACAGCGGAAGCGACTTTGTTTAATACTATGTAGTGATTTTTAGTCTCTTCCAGTGACTTTAAATCGTTCTTGTTATTATGCAGAAACACGTAGCGCCTCTAAACTGCTTAGGTATCGCCCGCGGGATATTTTTGCGGCACTTTACACCGCATGAGTACACATGAGCATGCTGCCTAGCGACAGGATGGCAGAATCGGTTCTGGCTTGTATTTAAATGAGTGAAATCCCTTCCCTTCTTCCATGCTGGTCTGGGAGTAAAGAAAAAAAATAGAATTTACCAGTTGCATCTCTCCCGCGCAGATGGTAAAAGCCCATCGAGGGAATGGGCGAAAGTCTTAGGAATCATGTTATAGCGCAGGCGATGCGGCTACCCATCACTATTTTGATTTTTGATTCCCCTTTCCACCTATACGCCTACAATCATGCTAAACGTGGTCTTTAGTTCTTGTTACCTCAAGCTCTGTTTGTCCCGTAAGGGATAGGTTTATTGTGTATGTATGTATATGTAAACTTGTAAACACTGCAGTTGCACACAAACTTTCTCAAGGGAGAATTAAATCAAACACAAGCTGTAGCAGTACCACTAATCTTGGAATGCATTTAATTTGATCTACAGTCTGATTTACAACAAAGCAACAAAACACCTGGTTAATCTACATCAGCATACCGTTAGCATGTTTGTCGACGGTACAGCGACATCTATCGGATAATGTTGACACTAACTTAAGGTATGAAGGCGCAATACGAAATAGACTTGGACAGTGTATGTATACTGTGTAGAATACATAACTACTCGTTTTTCCAACCTGTAAAATGTCATAATGTGGCACTTTACAAACACAACGTAGAAAGGGGAGCAGTAAATATTTCAACTGTTTATGATTTCGGGGCAGCTCGTAAATTCCACAAGTTGAGGGTCGTATCTTTTAATTGGCCAAGTTGTGATAATGTTTCGTACAAATTTGAATTGTTCTGGCTTTATGTTTGGTCGTGCATTTTTGTATGAAGGGTTGGCCACACCGTTTTCATGTCACGGTAGGTCTGTTCACTCACAAAATACCGTTCATACATACACAAATCACGTCTATATCCCTTACGGGGTAGACAGAGCCTGAGATAACAAGACCTAAAGGCTACGTTTAGCATGATTGTAGGCGTATAGGAAAGGGGCATCAAAATAGTGATGGGTTGCTAGCCGCATCGCCTATAGCATGATTCCTCAAATTTCGCCCATTCCCTCGACGGGCTTTCACCATCTGCGCGGGACGAGAAGCAACTGGATTCTATGTTTTTCCTTTGCTTCTAGACCACCAGGGAATGGGCGAAAATCATAGGAATCATGTTATAGGCGATGCGGCCTGCAACCCACTACTATTTTGATTCCATTTTCCACCTATACCTAGCCCCACAATCATGCTAAACGCGTCTTGTCACCATAGGCTCTGTCTACCCCGTGTGTATTGTATCTTTTAAAAATGTTATTCGAACCCGTGACCCTTTACTTGGAGGCCAAACCACTAACCTACCACATCTTTTCATGATTACCTGGAAAATACAGATAAGAAACCATCATCCTCATAAACGAGAGTTCAAGTTTATAGTCTTCTCTTAAATAAATTCTTGGCGTATTCTTAGCGCCGCCTGGCTCTAGATTTTAGCTCTAGGAACCATAGTGCTTAAGTCAAAAGGAGTCAGAAATTCTCGGATAAAATCTAGCCTTTGAAATATACCAGCTAACACGGCGTGCATAAATATATATAAATATAGTATATCGTACCGGAAGGCGCGGTATATGCGTGAGGGAAGCAGTAATGCAATATTTAATTATTATAAGAATTAAATAGATCTTAAAAACTACGTTAGTAGAATTACATAGCGAAAGTTTGGAAAAATCATGAATAATAATAAATATTTACTGTAAATGTCTAAGAGGCTGATAATTAGTTAGTCTTTATAATAAATATTTATATATGGAAATATGAGTAAAGCAGACGAAAATTATACATAATACATAAATCACGTCTTTATCCCTTACTGGGTAGACAGAGCCTTTTTTTAACGGAGAGGAAATCTTTATGGATGTCCTAGGCACGGGGATGCCTAAGGTTATGTGGGACTCCGCCAAGGGGTATACCCAAACTAAAAAAACTCTCCCGCGTTGCCTCAATCCGGTGTGATGGGGACGCAGTGGGATGCCACTAGGGTTTCACCGCAAACGCCCCCCCGGCGGCCCCGGCTTCCACCAGGACCGCGCCAAGAAGGGCCAGTACGCTGGGCCCGTCTTCCCTTGGACAATGAGACCGTGCAATGCAGGTATGTAATGAAGGATAGACAGAGCCTATGGCAACAAGAGCTAAAGGCCACGTTTAACATGATTGTGGGCGAATAGGTGGAAAGGGAAATCAAAATAGTGATGGAGCCGCATTGCCTATAACAGGTCTTGTTAGCTTAGTTAGTCTCTGTCTGGGGTAGACAAAAGGATAAAGGATAAAGACCAGTGGCGTAACTATAACGTCTGGGGCCCGCGGCAAATTCGTCAGATGGGGCTCCTTCCTCAATATAAAGAAGTGCATCAGTGCCCCTTTTGTGCTCTAAACCAAGCCGGTTCGTAGAGCATTTTGCCACCCCTGCCACCTTATAGTTGGGCCACTTAAAGACGGATTTATGTACGTATTGTGGTACTGCGTCTCCTCTACCGGCTGTCACCAGTCGAGGCGTCAAGTGCATATATTACCCGGCTCCGTTCGTATGCAGAGCTTGTTTTGCGTTCACTATTCCGAAGTTTGGGTGAAATATTACTTGTTTTAGGTTAAGTAAACCAGGAGTGGCCAGTCGCTAGTACTTATTATGTTTAATGTGTGTTGTATGACTTTGAACCAACGAAACGCGAGTCATTTGTTTATCTTAACAAGGTGCTATTGTTCTGACATATTTTAGCAGGTCGTAGCATGAATCGAGCAATTGAGCATTTGCCAACCCATACATACATACATCACGTCTTTATCCCTTACAGGGTAGATAGAGCCTAAGGTAACAAAACTCTAAGGCCACGTTTAGCATGATTAAGGGCTTATAGCTGGAAAGGGAAATCAAAATAATGTTGCTAGCCGCATGGCCTATAACATGATTCCTAAGATTTACGCACGTTCCCTCAATGGGATTTTACCATCTGCACGGGAAGAGAAGCAACTTACATTCTATGTTTTTTTCTCTCTTTCCACCTTTACGCCCACAATCATGCTAAACGTGGCCTTTAGGACTTGTTACCTTAGGCTCTGTCTACCTTTTAAGGAATGAAGACGTGATTCATGTATGGATGTTTTTTTTACTTCCCTTTTTCCGCGACTAGTCCATGCATTCAAAAATTAAGTCCCTGTTGGCATTAAGGAATCCAAAAGAAAAATAATATGAAAACAACATCGCTTTAGGCACCAGAATAGGTAGTTTTCGCCAGAGTTATCACGATGCTTCAGCATAGCAAAAAACTTTATTTTTCGCACTCATATTAATACAAATGTATAAATTTTAAAGTTACGAAACGTTTCAGCTTCAGCGTTGTTTTAGAGCTTTTGAAAATTCAAATACTAAAAGCCTACAGTTTCAATGAACAAAAAACATTAACCTTGCTATAGATAGACCGACCGTTTACAGAAGTCCCCACCCGCGCGGTGCAGGGGCGCGGGGTAGGACGACCGCGGGGGTCGAGAGAGGTGCGGGCGGCAGGCGCACTACCCCCGCACCTCTATCGGTCCCCTTTGTCGCCCTACCCCGCGCCCCTGCACCGCGCGGGCGAGGACTCATTTAAGCGGTCGGTCTATACTCCCACTACTTACCTTATCGACTAAGCGGGTAAATATTTTAAACGATCAAATTTGTTTGACAAACATGTTTGTCAAACTTCACGTTTTCATCAAACATAAGCGTAAACGATCAAACCAAATATCAAACAAATTTGTTAAAACGCCCTGCGCAAACGGTCAAACTTGCTTGAACAAACTTGTTTGTCAAACTTCTTCTACCGAGATCTTGTTTGACAAACGCCGTCGTACACGTTCAAACCTGTTTGTCAAACTCGACGTCAATCCAGATTTTCATCAAACGCATCAAACACGTAGATTGTTTGACGAACGCCTCAAACACAGCCGTACACTATCAAATTGTTTGACAAACACGTAAAGTTTGTCAAACAATTTGATCGTTTACAGGGCGCTTAACTGTTACGCGCGACTCCGTTCGCGCAGAATTCACTTATCGCTATCCCGCGGGAACTATGCTGTTTTCTGGGATAAAAGCTATCCTATGTCAGTCCATGGGACTGAAACTAACTGTATACTAAATTTCAACGAATAATGTATGTATGTTTAATGTAACCGCGCCAATATAAGGTGTCAGCACGCCAATTTTACTTATACTTTTATTTTACTTATTAATTAGATGCTTAAGTTGGTAAGTACACAAGTACTAAGCTGTAAGTTACTATAGTTTTTTAACTATCCCATGGGAACTCTTTAATTTACCGGGATTAAAAGTACCTATCTAAATATTGACCAGGGATATAATTCATTTAAATCGGCCCAACACACAACACAGACATAGATAAATGAACACATCCATAAATACATACATACATACATAGACAGTCAAAAATTATAAAACCTACTTTTTTTCCCCTTCCCTGGTCCAAAGATCTATTTTCCTAGCACTCTAGTTTTGACGAATTTATTAATTGTACAGTGTAGACACGAACTTTCTACTGATTTATTATATGTATAGATTATTATCATTACTTCGTTTTAATTTGAAGCTTATTTGGCTTTATTTGCGCAAAATAAGAACAATGAAACTTGTCTTCGGATTATAAAATGTTTGCGTCGAATTTTATTAAAATATTGACACTGCAGAGATTTTGTTAGCAAAATGTTAAATCCTCAAACGTGTAACTCCGTTCTCATTTATGAACAAAAAACCATAAAAAGAAAATTAAAAATATTTGCTTATAAGCTTAAGTAGCTGAGTAGCAAGGTTAATATTTTTTGTTCATCTGTTATTTCCGTGATGCGGAACCTTTTGTGGTCCAAAACTTGTGCCCCAGCTTCCCGCTGACCCCTAACTCGAGACTCAAAAGTTCGTAAGTTGAACTCAAAGTGCGATTTAGTTTAATACCTGGCAAATAGAGTTTAGTAGTTATGGAAAGAAGTAGGGACGTGCTGGCTAAACTTTGGCTGCTGTTGGAATTTTGTAAGCGACAAAGTTCTATTTCGTTACCCGATTACGGAGAAAGGTATTGTTATCCTACTAATATTATAAATGCGAAAGTTTGTGAGGACTGACGATGACGATGTGAGTGTGTATGTTTGTTCCTTCTTCACGCTGGAACGACGAAACGGATTTGGATAGAATTTGGAACGGTGATAGCTTGTATCCTAGATTAACACAGGCTACTTCGAAAAATAGCATAGTTCCCGCGGGATAGTGATAGACATGTCAAGTGTTAATTCTACGCAGACGAAGTCGCGGGCAGAAGCTAGTAAAGTTATAATAATAGTGACATTTATTTCGGAAACAAAACATCCATAATCCATAAATAAGTTTATTATATACGAAAAACCCGAAAACATTTAACTTTCGAATTTTCTTTGAATTCAATACAGCAAGCGGGTACATTTTTTTTCTACATACATACATATACATACACAAATCACGTCTTTATCCCTTACGGGGTAGACAAAGCCTATAATGATGGGTTGCTAGCCGCGTCGCCTATAACATGATTCCTTGATTTCCGCCCATTCCCTCGATGGGCTTATACCATCTGCGCGGGAAGAGAAGCAACTGGTACAATCTATGTTTTTTCTTTTCTCCCAGACCAGCATGAGAGCATTTTTTTCTGTTATTTGTAAATTCATTTGTGAATTATTTCCCAATCCGCACTGGGCCCGCGTGGGAACTATAGATTCAGAGAGGATTGTGCCCAACAGTGGGATGCAGGCTGGAAATGATGATAATGAAGTCGTGGGCAAAAACTATTCGTACACTATTTGTCAATCCGTCTGTTTCAGTTGTAATCCGTACCGCCTAAACATGGTTAGAACCATCAAACCATCCTTAGTTACTAACCAGTTTAACGTGATTAGAGTTAATTCTCGTTAACCGGAGCACCGTGGGAGCGTCATTAAGGTTCTTTGAGTACGGCTAACTGTTTGTGTTAGTCTGATTGAATTCGGAATGTGATGTAATTAATTGGAATTAAGTCAGTAGTTTGGTTAATTGAGGTTCAGTTAAAAGTTAAGGCATTGAGAGCAAAAGAATATGACCCTCGTTACCATTATTTTAGTGCTTTGTCGTTGTAAGGTAACCATACACCGACAGTAGAATGTGTCACAAGTTGTCACAGGGACAAGGTTCTAAAACGATCACCGATTTTTGACGTCAAAAAAAAGGCCAAGCGCTCTTTTACAAGTCTTTTTTGAAACTACCAGCGCATTCGGAAAGTCCATCATTGCCAAGAATGCGCCGCAAGAACTCCTAATCTTACTCGCTAATCCTGCCGCTAAGTAGCAGTGCTTGCACTGCTGTGTTCCGGTGTGGAGAGTAAGACAGCCGGGGAAATTACGGGCACAAGAGGCATTGCATCTTAGTCCTCTAGGTTGGCAACGCATCTGCAATCCCTCCGGGGTTGCGGGTGTCTATGGGCAGTGGTGATCACTTACCATCAGGTGACCCACTTGCTCGTTTGCCTTCCTATTCATAAAAAAAAAATGCTGGTCTGGGAGCAAAGAAAAAACATAGAATGTACCAGTTGCTTCTCTTCCCGCGCAAATGGTAAAAACACATCGAGGGAATGGGCGAAAATCATATGAATCATGTTATAGGCGATGCGGCTAGCAACCGATCACCATTTTGATTCCACTTTCCACCTCTACGCCCTCAGTGTCTTGCTAAACGTGGCCTGTAGGTCTTGTTACCTTAGGCTCTGTCTACCCCGTAAGGGATAAAGACGTGATTTGTGTATGTATATGTATGTTTGCATAATTCCCACGGGATAGCGATATACACAAAGGTCGTAGCTGCCAAGACCCGTGACGAAAATTGTTTTTGCAGAATACTTATATACTATCAATATCAGTATTTTAATTTAATCGTACGCAGACGAAGTCGCGGGCAGCAGCTATTAAAATATAATAGAATTAAGATAAAATCAAACTAAGATAGTAAAGATGAGGGGAAATGAAAATCCCCCAGCCTAGCCCAACAAAAAGCTTTATCGACTCGGATTTCCTTAATCGCCTTCTCCCACGTCGGTTAAGCCACACTTAATTTTTCCTCATCATTTATCTAAGCAATAGAATTAAAGTGTCCTGTAACAAATCGCCGGACGTTAGCCTTAAGTCCGCCTAATGGGACAGTTGACTAAGTAATGTCCTTTTTTTGCTTCAAGATGGATGCCATCCTTTTTTCCTGTCAGCAAGGAGATCAAGTTAATTTTCTGTTTCAACGGATATTTCAGAAGGTAACTTTTGATGGGGATTTTAAGCGGTTGCCAACAGTTCTGTGTTCAGTCGGTTAAAAAATCGGCCAAGTGCGAGTCGGACTCAGACTCAGGGATCAGTATGATTATAAAACCATACACCATAATACACCAAGGGCCTTACCATGATGTCTTAACGTGCTTCAATTGCAACTCAGTTCCGGTTTTTGCTGTAATTTTTAGTATGGATCTGACAGCGAGCGAACCTAAACTGAATCGGAATTGAATCGCATTAAGACGTCATGGTAAGGCCCTAGTTTTTCAATTGCTTTTTGTATAGCTACTTTGTTTTGTCTAAGATATAGTTCAAATATTAAATAAATACATACATACATATATCACGTCTTTATCCCTTACGGGGTAGACAGAGCCTAAGGTAACAAGATCTAAAGGCCACGTTTAGCATGATTGGTCGTATATGTGGAAAGGGAAACACTTTTACTTTTGTATAATAAAGCATATTTTGTGATCACTCCGACCCCTCAAGAGCTTTTACGACCCCCAAGGGGGTCGCGACCCACAGGTTGACAAACACTGAAGTAAAGAATCCGTATAATATTGATTCAGTTTTTTTATTTGATTGGTGACAAACGAGCTGATGATTATTTATAGTAAACTAAACTTAACGCTAACTGTGATCAAGGCAACGTCCTTCACATGTATGTATGTCCGTCGCTTTACACATGTCTCTTACACTGCGTCGTATATTAGGTTTGCTGCGAGTCAAAATTCCACACTTGAGATCTAACGCTACCAAGTCTTTACTTTGACTAGGGAGGGGACACTGTCGGTGAATAAAATTATCGATAAACATTGTATTCACAAACATGCTGATAAGAAAATATATCGAAAAAAGTATGCTTAGTTGATTTCACGTAGAGAGGATAGACAAAAGAAGATTAGCTAAACAGATTTATACGGAGAGTGTGAATGGTGCGTTGGGTGGGGAAGGCCTAGACGGACGTTCCTTGAACAATTTGGGGATGTTTTGGAAGAAGCTCAATATTTTTAATATTATTAAGATTCATATTTTACGAAAATTCATCAAAATTTTATCGACAGTTTCATCGACATTGAATAATACATTTTAGGACAGCATTAAGGTAGCGTCTGTAAGTATAAGCGGAGCGATTTTAAAAGTGGAAATTATAACAATTTTGTCCCCAGAAAGGAATAAAAAACCTATGTACAAAAGGAAAAAAAAATGCCTCAGAGATTTTTAACTCAGA
This sequence comes from Pandemis corylana, assembly GCA_949127965.1. Taxonomy (NCBI): domain Eukaryota; kingdom Metazoa; phylum Arthropoda; class Insecta; order Lepidoptera; family Tortricidae; genus Pandemis; species Pandemis corylana. The sequence goes on from OX421876.1 coordinate 9,069,432, forward strand.
TTGCTTAGCCGTTGTAAAATTTCTTCAACTTATCCCTGAATAAAATCTAAAAAACACTGGAAGATCTACACTCCCAGCTAGAGTAGTCCTCTCATGATGAGAGGAGGCCTGTGCCCAGCAGTGGGACGTACAAAGCTAGGAGATGAATATATAATGATAGTGTAAACTGTAGAAACTAATAAAATAAAACAATTTAAATTATAGTGAAAATTCAACACGCAGCGCTGACAAGAGCAATGACACGACTACTTTCTTTTGTTTTTTTCTTTCAGCGCTGCGTGCCATTAGTTTATTTGCGGCCAGCGCCAAAATAGGATAATTTTATAAAAAGGTTGTAACACGTAGCTGCCTAAATAGGCGCGTCGCCTAAGTAAGTAAGTAGTTCTAGTATTTAAAGTACCTACAGATTTTGTCTGTTACCCCGTTAAGCGCCCCGTAAACGATCAAATTTGTTTGACAAACTTGCTTGTCAAACTTCACGTTTTCATCAAACATAAGCGTAAACGATCAAACCAAATATCAAACAAATTTGTTGCAGCGCCCTGCACAAACGGTCAAACTTGCTTGACAAACTTGTTTGTCAAACTTCTTCTACCGAGATCTTGTTTGACAAACACTGTCGTACACGTTCAAACCTGTATGTCAAACTCGACATCAATCCAGATTTTCATCAAACGCATCAAATACGTAGATTGTTTGACAAACGCCTCAAACACAGCCGTACACGATCAAATTGTTTGACAAACACGTAAAGTTTGACAAACAATTTGATCGTTTACCGGGCGCTTTAGGTATAAAGATGTGAAGGAAAGAAAGGCAGGTTCTCGATTGGGAGACGCAGCGTGCAAAGCCCCCCTCAAGATGGACTGATCAGGTGGTCGCGGGAATGCGCTGGATGAGGGCCGCGAAAGACCGGTCTTTGTGGCACTCTTTGGACTGGCCGATGATCAGCAGTGGGTCTTTTGGCTGATGATGACGATGATATATTTAAAACACGCCATATAGCACGGAGAACAGATGGTCGTTGCGGCCGAGAGGTTCTTGAATGGAGACTGTGGATCGGCAGGCGCAGCGTAGGACATCCACCGACGAGGACGATGACCGGTAGGCTTATTACCTGACTCGCTCGCAATTGCCATCGTGTTCATTTTGACGGTACTTGCGTGAATGTGACAGCTAGCCGATTCCGATGCCAATTGTCAGCCCACAGTTGTTTTTTTTTTTTTTTTTTTTTTTAATGTGAATAGGAAGGCAAACGAGCAAGTGGGTCACCTGATGGTAAGTGATCACCACTGCCCATAGACACCCGCAACCCCGGGGGGATTGCAGATGCATTGCCAACCTAGAGGACTAAGATGAAATGCCTCTTGTGCCCGTAATTTCCCCGGCTGTATTACTCTCCGCACCGGAACACAGCAGTGCAAGCACTGCTACTTAGCGGCAGGATTAGCGAGTAAGATGGTGGTAGCGATCCGGACGGACCTTGCACAAGGCCCTACCACCCGCAAAATAATAATAATAATAATGATAATAAGCCGCGGGTTCACGGATGCAAGCCGCTTCCAACCGAGGCAACTGGAGGTCTATGAGGGTCTATGTATAACAGTGGACGTCCAATAGCTGATTGATGATGATGCATTATTAACTTCCATGCTGGTCTGGGAGCAAAGAAAAAACATAGAATGTACCAGTTGCTTCTCTTCCCGCGCATATGGTAAAAGCCCAACGAGGGAATGTTCGAAAATAGGAATCATGTTATAGGCGATGCGGCTAGCAACCCATCACTATTTTGATTCCATTTTCCACCTATACGCTCACAATCTTGCTAAACGCATGTAGGTAAAGAAAGAAAGAAAGAAAGAAAGAAAGAAGACATTTATTCCTTTTTGCAAGACACACAAATAAAAGAGAATATACACAATTTTATAGAAAATAATCAAGACAATAAAAATAGATCATGAGCGTTGTGTGTGTCTTCGCAAAAGTGAAACTGTCGCTGGCTCAGCATTACGCTGAGGCGTTAGACACCTGCAGCACTGATTTTCAGCCAGAACCGTGACTCACGAAACGGTCTAGGTCTTGTTACCTTAGGCTTTGTCTACCTCGTAAGGGATAAAGACGTGATTTTCCCGTCTCCAAATCCAAATTACATTCCAATTCCTTTTCCGTGCACGCTGTTCGACTCTGGATTCGGTTGCCAAATGATATCAGGCAATCGCAGACTGTTGCCCTGCGCAGTCGCTTGAAGGCGTATTGGCTCGATGGATCCTCTTAAATGATCGATGATGATGATGATTCGTATTTATCTATTATGTGTAGTTATTATTATATCTTACATTATTTAAAATTTTGACATTTAGGATTATTTTAGGTTTCGATCGGTTCTTTCACTTTTTCTGTGTGTCTACTCTTGCTTAATACTTATGTCTTGTCAATCGTTCAAAGGTTAACTGGAAGAGGTCCCTTTTAGGGATAAGTTCGCCTTTGTGCATGTGTGTTGTCCTGTATTCATTCATCATGTGTGTATTCACATGTATGTATTCATTCATCTTCTTCTTGTGTTTTATGTACAATAAAGAGTTATACGTACATACATTTGTGTGTGTGCGTGTGATGCATTAAACGTATTGTTCCGAACCCGCTCTCCTCCATTCCCTGCCCGGGGCCACGACCGTTTGCTCGGCAAACCGCATTTTGTGGAAGTCGCACCGTACCCGAAATTAGATTTGCTTTGTGAGCTGTAATTCTGATTAAAACCATTTTCTGGCAGACTGTACCGTCAATACGGAATAATCCGTTTGGTTTCGGCTTAACCTTTGCCGGTTTAGCTGGTTTGTGTTAAGTGCACGGTGATCATACAACGGTGACTGAGGATTGATTCATCATTAAAAACCGGATTACATGCATTTGCATATTCGCATATGCATTTGCATATTCGCATATGCATTTGCATATTTCAGCCATTCGCAGCGGTATAAGCACATGATACCTAAGATCTAGTTATGATGCATATTATCGGTATACATTTTCAATATTTTTCACTCGCCCTGCGTTCCGAAATGCGACCAAATTTAAAAACAGTCACAAAATATAAGGGCTATTGAGTAATAATTGTGACTTTTTGCTGCATTTCGGAACGCAGTCAGTAGCGGCGCGCGTCTTTTGTTCTGACAGTCACGATAGTAAAATGAAAGAGACAGAAGAACGTCGCGCTCGCCTAATACAAAGTCTTGTTCACCTATTACGCATACAAATTGTTATATGTATACTTACATACATACCGTCACGCCTCTTTCCCACAGGGGTAGGCAGATACTACTTTATTCCACTTGCTAAGGTCCTGACATATTTCTTTCGCTTCATCCACAGTCATCAATCTCTTCATACATGCTCATATGTATACGCATATAAATCCTTAAATTTATCATTTAATTTCGCATATTCTGCCAATTTTCGTGCATATTTCAAGCATTTTTCATGCATATAACAAGCTTTTTATGTTGCATATAATCCGGTCTCTAGTCATCATCATCATCGACAGTCTACATACGACCCACTGGGCACAGGCTCTCAGAGTGGATCAAGGAAGGATCAAGGTTCTGGAAGAAATTTGTTCGAAGCTATACTTACTAGTATTCGACCGAAACATGTGTACTATCAAATGAATCAAGAATGTTTACTTTTACGGTTTTACTGTTAGAAATTAAATTTCTAGACGACACTGGAAATTAGAATACATAGAAAAAACCGAAAATGAACGCTATGGCCGGGAATCGAACCCGGATCCTCGTCATTCCGTGACGCGTGCCCTTAGGGGGCGTTCAAGTGTTACTTAACGCAATTTGAGGGGGAGGGGGGTATCGTAAAACGTTACGATGCGTTACAGGGGGGGGGGTCTTTCTTACAACACGTTACGTAACGTTTTCTTTTATTAAATAAAAAAATATGGAAATAAAACTGCCAAGTTAACAAACTACGCGTGTATTGCGGGTTAAACATCTCTTGTTTTATTCAATAATTATTATTACCGTAAAGGCGATTAAAACTATAACAAGGATATTATAGCGACTTTCTTGTACATTGCGCAACATAAATTTTGTCATTTTTGGGTAAAAATGGTCACTTGAGTGTTACGTAACGTTTAGAGGGGAGGGGGGAGGAAGGGTCAAAAATCTTCAATAATTGCGTTACGTATTACTTGAACGCTCCCTTACACCACCTATAGCAGTCTGTCTGTCTAGAATAGTTATTGTGTGTAATATCCCCTATTCCTCAGTTTCCCTGTAGTTTCTAAGTTATTAAACTAAACGTTTGTAAGACAGTCGGAATATACCAAGTAGATGATAAGCATTAACTAATCCACTGACTTAATCGTCAATTAAACTTAGTTAGTGAACTATACGGTGCTACACAGGTAAGAGTCAGCTTAACTATATCTGTGCGTAGGTATACCTATAAGTAGGTAATAGGAATGATACATACATACCGTCACGCCTCTTTCCCACAGAGGTAGGCAGAGACTACGTTGTTCCACTTACTTCTTTCGCTTCATCCACATTCATCTCTTCATACATGCTCGTCGGTTTCGGGTAATCCTGACCTGACCTTTTTCATAACGTCTCCTATTTGGTCTCGGAACGTCCGTCTAGGCCTTTGTGCACTAAGGAAGCTTTCGTGAAAATTAGAACACATAAAAAAAATCCGAAAAGTAAAGCTATGGCTGGCAATCGAACCCGGATCCTCGTCATTCCGTGACGCGTGCCCCCTACACCACCCATAGCAGGTGTGTAAGCTCGAATTTTGCTATCTGTTACTAGCAGTCACGTGACCTTGTTGCTATGCGAATTTTGTCGCCAAGCGTCATGTTTGAATGATGTATTGTACGACACAATTACAAACTATACATGCCCGTTTTTTTTGCAAGGAGGTGTTACAAACTTATAACTATAACATTCTTCTTTCTGCGCCGAGGGTTAGAAGGAATCAGTTAACTAATGTTCCACGGTGATCCTTAGAACCTAGCAATCCTCAACCTTTCAAAGACCTTTGAAAGAAAATGAGGTATATTCTCATTCATTAAATAAACACTTCAATTTCCTAGTTTCACTAGCTAAGCTTTTTACTGGGAAACACTTTAAGGAGCTTTTCGCTGCGCTGTTCCAGAATCAAGCGACAAAAACACAGTATATATATATATAAGCTAAAGCAGTAAGGAACCTACGAACAAATCGGTTGAAACGAACACGCACACAGGCGCGCGCTTTACACGGCCCCTAAGGACCTGAGCCTGAGCGGAGTGGACGAGGTCCGCTTAGAGGCCGTGTAAAGCGCGCGCCTGTGTGCGTGTTTCGTTTCAACCGATTTGTTCGTAGGTTCCTTACTGCTTTAGCTTATATATATACTGTGACAAAGATTTCCCGGACTATTTTACGCTACTTGGAATTTTAAGCGTTAAACTAACAATTTCTGATTAAATACGTTTTACACCTCCACTGAACTTATTTTTTTTTTATTTTGTTGTTTTGACTAGTAGAGACTTTATACATCTCTACTATAAATTAATATAATTTAAGGCTCGGGGACCTTATACATCCCTTTTATAAATGTATTTAATTTAAGTAGAATTTAATTCTTACTGTATTTTATTTAAAAAAAATGACTTTCTGCCAAGTTTCTTGCGGCGCATTTTTCTTGGCAACGATGGTCTTTCCGAATGCGCTGGTAGTTTCAAAAAGACATGTAAAAGAACCCTTGGCGGCCAATTTGCAAAAATAAATTTTCATTTTATTTTCATTTTTAATAGAAATGGGAATGGCCTAAAATCATAGGAATCATGTTATATAGGCCATGCGGTTATAGACCAACCGCATAAATTAATAATGTGTGCATTATGGTTGCTTGTAGAGATCGCTCTGTAGCGATAAGGCCTATTGTTACCTTGTAATATTCTGTATATTTTTCTGTTTTGGTTGTTATATGTGGTGTTCAATAAAGAGTTATTGTATTGTATTGTTGTATATTTCACAGTCGTATTACGCCCCATTTCAAAATGGAGGGGAACAGAATATGGCATGAATGGCTTCGAGAAAAGGATGGTTTGGTGCTTTGTTTTGCTGGACTTGGCGCTGGCACTGCCGTGCCCCCAGATTCAAAGGTTTACGCGACAATAAAACTACTTTGACTCTTTCTTAAACTATTGCTTAGTCTTGGCACGCTTGCAAACATAAAGAAAACAAACTGAGACAGATGTCACATACCAGCGTTACGTTAGAGCGAGCGAGCGCATATTTCCGTCTCGTTTATTACCTCGACCACTTAATAGCAAAACATGCATAGTGTACAGTCGGCGACACAACAGTTTAGAAATAGGTAGGTACTAAGAAAAAATACTTGGATTGTTTCGGCAGGTTATGATTTTTATACTTCCATGCTGGTCTGGTAGTAAAGAAAAAACATAGAATGTACCAGTTGCTTCTCGTCCCGCGCAGATGGCACATACACATACGTACACAAATCACGTCTTTATCCCTTACGGGGTAGACAGAGCCTAAGGTAACAGGTACCTACAGGCCACATTTAGCAAGATTGTGGGCGTATAGGTAGAAAATGGAACCAAAATAGTGATGGGTTGCTAGCCTCATCGCCTATAACATGATCCCTAAGATTTTCGCCCAATCCCTCGATGGGCTTTTACGAAGACAAGAGAAGGAACTGGTACATTCTATGTTTTTTCTCCCAGACCAGCATGGAAGAAACTATCAATAACTAAACACTTTTGTACGCGACATTATTTCTGTTCAACGGGTTAACATGATACTATGTTATAGCTCTTTGTATTATCTCGCAAACTTATCTCTGGTGTCGAATCAGAGTATTTTAGACCTAACTACATTAGTATTAAAGTCCATGGCTTATCCCTGTCTACACTTGCGAGCTCCAACTTCGCTTAGATATATATTTTCTTTAGTAAATTGAAAGAGGAAATAGTTGTAGTTATATATAGTTTGGTTTTTGATAAACCAATCCATACTAATATTATAAAGGCGACAGTCTGTCTGTCGGTTATCTCTTTACGCTTAGTTTAGTTTACTATTCGTTCAATATAAAAATACATTACATACATAAATCACATCTTTATCCCTTACAGGGCAGACAGAGCCCAAGGTAACAAGACCCGAAGCTAGTTTATTATACATTTTTTTCTTTATGTTCTGACGATATTCTCACACTGTGATTTTAAATTATACTAGCTGACCCGGCGAACTTTGTTCCGCCTTAAATTTGAAAAGTTCTAGTGGTTTGGGCTGTGCTATCCCGCGGGAACTATGCAATTTTCCGGGATAAAAACTATCCTATGTCCTTTCCCGTTATTCAAACTATCTGCATACCAAATTTCAACTAAATCGGCCCAGCGGTTTTAGCGTGAAAAGGTAACAGACAGACAGACAGAGTTACTTTCGCATTTATAATATTAGTAAGGATAGTAAGGATTACTTAATTGGCATTTTAATTTAACGTTTTGTTTTTTAAACTATTTTTTATTTTCTCTTTTTTATATGCTCATGACGATCTTTTTGTGCATAATCTACATTGACATTTTATTTAATTTTATTTTTCTTGTTATTTTGTTTTATTTTAATTCCAATTTTTTTTTTCCAATTGACGATCCCTTTGTTAATATGACATTTAAATGTTTTCTATATTTGAATCTAATATATCTATCTGTCTATCTATGGGGGCAACAGCCAGTATATAACTTAAACAAAACATGTCACATAGCTGCCGCAAAATTGGATAATTATCCCGATGATGCTGATACCGAAACCACAATTGGACAGCGAGCTGCGTTTGTCGATACCGGTACCGATACCGGACACCGCTGACCACAGCGTGTGTAGCCACGGCTACATAATTTACTCGTATTGACAATCGCACATATTCGCGAAAAGCTGTGAAAGGTTATTGCTATTATATTGAACCAGGCGTTACTTTGCTGAGGTCCATTTCAACGAACAAAAAATTTACCTTGCTACTCCGCTACTCACGTGCAAGATAACCAAGCCTGTGTGAAATATATATGTTTTTCATGCAATCCCTCCCTCCACTGCTGCCAATAAAACACATATAAATCCCACAAACTTAATTATCCCTTACACCACACAAACACTGACGCGTTTCGATCCCTCTACGGGATCATTATCAAAGTTTAATGAACACAACTGTTACACATGCAAACCAACGTCGTACTGATTCGAAACCGAATACATATTTTTATTATTAACTAGCTGTTGCACCCACTATCCCCCGGGAACTATGCTGTTTTCTGGGATAAAAGCTAACCTATGTCCGTCCCTGGGACTGAAACTAACTGTATACCCAATTTTAAGTAATTATATACACACACACACACACACACACAAATCACGTCTTCATCCCTTACGGGGTAGACAGAGCCTAAGGTAACAGGTACCTACAGGCCACAATCTTGCTAAATGTGGCCTTTAGTAATTATATAATGTACGTGTAATGTAACCGCGGCAATATAAGGTGTCAGCACGCCAATTTTACTTAATTAGATGCTTAAGTTGTGTACCAAGCTGCATAAGTTATTATAGTTTGTAATTGTGTCGTACAGACACATCATTCAAACAGATGACGCTTAGCGACAAAAAATTCGCATAGTAACAAAGGTCACGTGACGGTCGGTAACAGGTAGAAAAGTTCGGAGACTACCCACCTGCTGTGGGTGGTGTAGTGGTATAGCACGCGTCACGGAATGACGAGGATCCGGGTTCGATTCCCGGCCATAGCTTTACTTTTCGGATTTTTCTATGTGTTCTGATTTTCACAGACATTTAGAAATTATTATAGTTTGTTAACTATCCCACGGGAACTCTTACATTTTTCCGGATTAAAATTATGTAAATATTAATCAGGGATATAAGGTACCACCACGCAAAATGTTCATGTTAAACATTAAACTCAAGTGGCAATATGCTAAACGTGGCCTTTAGGTCTTGTTACCTTAGGCTCTGTCCACCCCGTAAGGGATTACGACGTGGTTTATGTATGTATGTATGTATGCAAATGGCAATGCGCAGTGGCTTGGCCAATTTTATTCATCAAAAATCCTCAATACCAATTATGCTTCGACGCCTGCAAAAATAAAATAGCAAAGTCTTGTTAACAAAGTTGTGTTGCTGTGAACGTTACGTCAGGCGCTTCAAAGGCAGACGAGTCCCTTGTCACAGCGTGCAGGAGCGTCAGCAAAAACTACACGACATGTGTTACGGCACGTAAAGTTAGCAGAGAAAGAAAAGTATCGAATTTAAAAAATACCTCAATACGGTGTTTATCTATGATTCTGTCACTATTTATTACTACGAAACAGAAAGAGACGTCATCATAGATAACGGACACTTAGATTAGATTAGATTTATTTATCACCCTTTTAAAAGTACAATTAAATGTCAAACATAAGTAATTCACAAAGGGATCGTCAATTGTAATACAATAGTAATAATAATAATAATAATAACTGAAATATCTTCCATGCTGGTCTGGGAGTAAAGGAAAAACATAGAATGTATCAGTTGCTTCTCTTCCCGCGCAGATGGTAAAAGCCCATCGAGGGAATGGGCGAAAATAGGAATCATCTTATAGGCGATGCGGCTAGCAACCCATCACTATTTTGATTCCCCTTTCCACCTATACGCCCACAATCATACTAAACGTGGCCTTAAGGTTTTGTTATCTTGGGCTCTGTCTACCCCATAAGGGATAAAGACGTGATATATGTATGTATGTATGTATGTATAACTGAAATCAAATTAAAACAAAATTACAACAAACAAAAATAAAGCTTAATGAAATGTCAATGTAGATTCACATAAGGATCGTCATGGGTACATAAAAATGAGAAAAAAATAATAATTTAAATAAAACCTATCTTAAAATCAATTTAAAATGTCACTGTAAGATAACTGGAACTTAGCAGAGAGGTGAAACAGGAATTTTATCACAAACTTTTGTCAAAATGTTCAGGTTAACCATTTTACTTGGATGCCTTGCGTCTCATATTTCCGTTTTCGTAACAAAACTCAGTTACTTTTTCTGTTACGGTAACGAATTTTCTTATAGAATTTACTTGATAGCTTACCCTAAAAGGGCGGCTTGAGTTACACTTTCTTTTAAGTAATTTATACGTGTAAAAGGATGATTGTTGACAACATACATAAACACAATCTCGCCTTTTTCCCACAAGGGTAGGCAGAGACTACTTTATTTCACTTGCTACGATTCTGACTTACCTTTTTCGAGTCATCCACATTCATACATGTTTGTCGGCACAAGATCTAATAACAATATATACATATAAATAATAAAGCTGAAGGGGGTCGAAAGTATGCACATGGATGATATTAAAAAACAATTGGTTGGGGATACTTAGTATCGATAACAGAACACGTTCCAGCAGTTTTTAGAATTTATATCTGTTTGTCTGTATATGTGTTTGCGAGCAGATCACATGAAAACGGCTGAACGGATGTCGATGCAAACGGCTCTGTCTACCCCGTAAGGAATAAAGACGTGGTATATGTATGAATGTATGTATGTATAGTTTTTTATATATATTTTTTGTTGTGTAAATTTTATTTACAATAAAATGTATTTCTTTGACGTTTTTATTTATTTAGTTTTACATTTTTTCTGCAGACGCTACAGCAAGTATAGGCGATATTGTCTCATGTCAGACAAATATTTGTTCGTTAGTGCATCGGTCTTGGTGACGTCACACGTACGGTCGCCAGATAATTGGGGGGGGGGGGGAGCTCGGAAATCGACATATTGGACATGACCGTAGTTTCATTCACAAGCTTTTATTTCAGTACTGACAACAGAAAAAAATGCTTTTAGACATTTGGCACAGTCCGTCATTTTTAACCGCAGTAAATATTTATTTTCACTAGTCAAAAAATCAAAGGCACTTTTACATGACTTTTTTGAAACTAGCAGCGCATTTGGAAAGACCATCATTGCCAAGAAGAATGCGCCGCAAGAAACTTGACAGAAAGTCATTTTTCAGAATAAAATACATTAAGCCTCTACAATATTATTTAAATTAATTTAGTCTATAATAGAGATGTATAAAGTCTCTACTAGTCGAAGTAAAACAAAGTAGTTATAAAAAAACAGATAAAAACAATATAAGTTCAGTAGAGGTGTAAAACGCCTCCACCGTCAAATAAATTAATTGGAGATATCTCCAATGCCTAAGAGAAAAAAAGTAAACAAAATTATAACAACCGAACGGTAGTTTATAATTTTTAAGTTGTTGGTTCCCAATATCCCTATTCTACATACATAATTACATACATAAACCACGTATGAAGGCGAAGCCTAAGATAACAAGACCTTAGCATGATTTCGGGCGTATAGATGCAAAGGGGAATCCAAATAGTGATGGGAATGCTGTCAGCGTCTGTGGTACTATGCCACAGGGGGCCCTCCTTTTTTTTTTTTTTTTTTTAAGATTAGTTTTAGGTTAGTTTTTAATTCGTTTTAATTTAATCATAGTGTAATTTGTTTTTAATCCCCCTTGAATTCCATCTCTATTCTAAATATAATTAATGAATCTATTCCTATACAAAAGGCCCCGATTTCGCGTGCCTGTACCGAAACAATCTCAAGATGTACTCCACTAAGTTGTACCAAAACAAACAATTTCTTCGTAACAAAATTAATTAATCCATATATTTTCGTTGTGCGGTATTTTCCTATAATTGAGAGCTCTTCACTCTGAGATCCGTTGCAGGGTTGCCGAAATATCGACGTGGTTGGGGAAATTTCACTAACAATATATAAATCACTAAATAGTTCTGTAAATGTTATATTTTAAATAAAACACGCTGCTAACACTGATTATACGGGAACACGGAAACGCAAATAACCAGAGCCGTGGTATTATTTTTTGACGATGTCAAAAGTGACAGTTAACGTTTTTTTTTTTTCGAAGCTTGTGCTAGGCACGAAGCTAAGAGCCGCGGAATTATTTTTTGACATATTCCTTACGGGGTAGACAGAGCGCAACGAAACCAGACCTAAAGGCTACATTTAGCATGATTGTAGGTGCAGAGGTGGAAAGTCGAATGAAAATAGTGATGGCCTATACCATGATTCCTAAGATTTTACCATCTGCGCGGGACGAGAAGCAAATAGGTATATTCTGTTTTTTCTTTGCTCCCTGACCAGCACGGAAGCATGGAGGATATTTATATACATACACACATACATATCGTCTTTATCCGTTACGAGGTAGACAGAGCCTAAAGTAACAAAACCTTAAGGCCACGTTTTGCATGATTAAGGGCGTATAGGTGGAAAGGGAAATCAATCGCCTATAACATGATTCCTAAGACTTTCGCCCATGGAGGATATTTAATATTGATTTTTGTTGTTGTCAACCCTAGAGGGTTGCGGCAAACAAATAATATCAGTATACCCAAAGTTGCTAAGCAAGTGGTTTCAGGTACTTTACCATCTAAGTATGATACAAATATATTCCTTCTCGGAAATTGACGATAGACAGTAGGTACTGTAAAGACTCCTTCTTTACTCTTTATCGAATTCGAATCTTAAATTTAAAAATTAAAAATAAACTAGAATTCGAAACAAGAGTTAAGAGAGGGTTGCTTAAGGGGCACAACACTATTAAGAAAAAACATCATCTACCCCTGCTGCATGTTACTTCGGTGAAGGAAAAACCCTCGAGAAAAACCTGCACCGCATCTCTAGAATATCTAGCAATTACCACAAAACAATTAAAAAAAATAAACAATAAGTAGGTTATGCTTGAATCCTGCTGCCGCATGGTTAAGCCATAACAACATGTATAGTACAGTAGTCATCAGATCGGAGACGCCATCATCATCAACTCCAGCCTACGTCGTCTGGGCACAAGTTTCTCAGAATGAGAGGGTTTGGGCTATATTGGGAACTTCACGATGTTTTTCACCGAAAGGCTCAAAGTAATTTTAATGGGAGGGAATGGGCGAAAATCTGACAATCATGCTGAACGTGGCCTTTAGGTCTTGTTACCTTAGGCTCTGTCTACTCCGCAAGAGATAAAGACGCCATTTATATATGTATGTATAAGGACTCCGAGCCTTAAATTATATAAGTCTTTAGTAGAGATGTATAAAGTTTCTACTTCATGATGCTCACTGAGCATGCTTTAATTAGTTTTTGCGCCGTTTCATTTTAAATTCATATTTTAAGTAACTGTTATAATAAGTGTTCATTTTGTTTGTTCGTGGCTTGTGGCAGAATACCAGTGTTTTGCTCCCACGAGCAATGTTGACCACTGAGCCATGGCCCTTTTGTGCTACTGTAGCGTACACAAACGAAAATAATGTTCTAGTTTTAAGTTTTGGCTTGATATGTTGATATTTTAGGTAATCTTGATTGTGTGTGTTAGCAGTACCAGATAAACGTTTTATCCATCTATTTATTTACTAGTCAAAGTAAAACAAAGTATACATATGATAATCAAATTTCAAGTCAATCGGACCAAGTTGACGAGTCCCCTCCTGCGGAGACGTCCCTGGCTGGACCACCAGAATTCTACTACCAGACTATTGTATTATCATCTGTCTTACACAAGCATGCAGAATTTCAGCTCAATCGGATGAAGATATCTGCTTCAAAATTGAGTCGCAAGATTCCACCCGGACAAACGAACATACTGTTGAGAGTTTGATGACTAGTAGAGACTTTATACATCTCTACTATAGACTTATATAATTTAAGGCTCGGGGGCCTTAGACATCACTTTTATAAATGTATTTCATTTAAGTACATACATACATAATACATACCGTCACGCCTCTTTCCCACAGGGGTAGGCAGAGACTACTTTATTCCACTTGCTACGATCCTGACATATTTCTTTCGCTTCATCCACAGTCATCAATCTCTTCATACATGCTCGTCGGTTTCGGCTACTCCTGACCTGACCTTTTTCCAAAACGTCTCCTATTTGGTCTCGGAACGTCCGTCTAGGCCTTCCCCTCCCAACGTAACCATTCATACTCCCCATATAGATCTGTTTAGTTAGTCTACTTTCATCCATCCGCTCTACATACGTCATACATAATTTATACGTACGTAATTTAAGTACAATGTACTCGTAAGTATTGTAGTAGCTTGATGTATTTATTTTGAAAAAATGACTTTCTGCCAAGTTTCTTGCGGCGCATTCTTCTTGGTGATGGTCTTTCCGAATGCGCTGGTAGTTTCAGAAGAGACTCAGGTATCTAAGAATTTTACATTTGAATTTTGAATGCAATACGTTGTAAGTTAATATAAAGCGTGTAAAAAGTAACAAACGTTCTCTAAAGACTGTTGCGCGTGAGATTGCTTCGACGCAGTTTTCAACAGCTCTACATGAGACAGCACTTAGTTCCCCGATGGAAGAGTAACTCAAGTATAGATGTATGTTATTGCGAATACGGCAACGTTCAAAGATAGTTATACATACATACATACTTATATAAAGTCTTTATCCCTAAAGTAACAAAACCTTAAAGCCACGTTTAGCATGATTAAAGGGGTATAAGTGGAAAGGGAAATCAAAATAGTGATGGGTTGCTAGCTGCATCGCCTATTACATGATTCCTAAGACTTTCGCCCATTCTCTGATGGGTTTACCATCAAAAGAAGCAACTGGTAAATTCTATGTTTTTTCTTATTGTTATAATAATAAGAAATCATCATCAGCCTGAAGACGTCCACTGCTGAACAAAGAACACAATGAACGACCATTCGCCACCTGCATCCACCGGTTTCCCGACTTTCATGTCGTCAGTCCAGTGGGAGGCCTGCCACTGCGTCTTCCGGTTCGTTGGGGATATGCATTAAAATTACCACATTTTTCAATAAAGCATGAAAAATTCGTTAAAGTGATGACAATTAAAATTAAAAGTATATTCATCAATAAACATTGAAAATATAAGAGTTAGTCTCCAAGCAACCTTAACAATAGAAAGTACATTTTGTAATATAAGTAGTTACAAATAAAAAACATGACGCATCTACATCCAGCGTTTTCAATACGGTAAAGAAATCATGAATTTGCAATAACTCCCAGAGAGAGCAAAGCACACTTCAAGCAAGGATGGTTCCGACTGTACCCTGCACTTGTGTACACTCCACGACATATTCAAGTACGGGCAAGACGGACAACGGAACATGGCGGTCATGTTGACAGTTTGTAAACGAGTAGTTTTAGCCGGTCTTTCGTCCACGTAGAATTAAGTATAACCTTATGACACTTACAAATGATGTGGCTGTCTATTGGTAAAACAATTTTTAATATCGGTTCAGTAGAATTAGAGATTACCCCCTACAACTTCCTAAACTCCCAAATTCACACTTTACCACTTTTTAGCTGCGGCTTTGTCAACCATTAGATTTAACGGCTGAAATTACGCGATTTTACTGTTTTTTTGGAATTCCCAAAAATCCATTTTTAACCGACTTCAAAAGTCACATGTTGGTAGTGACCACCACCACTCATGGACACCCGCAATACTAGAAGAGTAATTTCAACGGCTGTCTTACTCTCCATGCTGGAACACAACAACGTAAGCACTGCTGCATGGCCTTAGTCTTTGTTTAGTTTATTTGAGGAATATTTGGGTAACATCCAAGTCTCTAGATCAGGGGTTCCCAAAGTTGTCTGGGCTACAACCCATCTAATACAAGCTTACAAACTTGGGACCCACCTCTAGGAAATTCAACCGTTACCAATAGGAAGAAAGGACCAGTGGGTCGCGACCCATGCTTTGGGAAACCCTGCTCTAGATTGAGCTGTTGACGCAAAAAAGATTTATGCCTATGGGTCTTACTTATGGAAAAGAGCTGACAGCTTTCAAACCGCTGGATCGTTTTTTACCAAACATTGCTAAGAACCATTGCTAGGCAACTGGCTTTCCAATGAAAAACAGCATCCAAATAGGTCCATCCATTTGACAGCTACGATGACACAGACTGAGCTCATCTCTTTTTCCAGGGTTAAAGAGCAGTCATATGGTAGTTACTTTGTATTTGTGCGGGTTTCCATCACAACACGCCTCCACGGTGCTTACTTTCGAAGGTCCACTTGCTCGTTTGCCATCATACATAGGTATCATAAGTCGATTCCGCCTTCCCGTTTTCATGGGACGCACATACCTTCGACAAAGGTGACTTGTCCGGGAAGACCGGAACTATTAGTACCCTGTAAATTCTCTGAATACCCCATTCTCAGTCCCCAGAATCTGGCGCGAAACAATAGGTCATAACTCTCGCCCGCGAAACGTGAATAGTCCTTTTTCTCAATAGTAATTTTGAAAATGGGAATGGTCCGATAAATCCAGTGTAAGCCCATTTGCGCGGGTAGAATAAAGTGATTTGATTCGATTAGTTATGACTCTTCAGCACAGAGTTGAGAGAAGCCAGGGCACTGAGAAATAATAATTGTAGTAATAAGACGCCTTCTATTTATGGGTATTATTGACTTTAATTATAAAGAGATTTACATAAGTATAATATGTTCAAACAGCCGCCATCCATCATCGATCTGTCCATCAAACAGCCCACAGACAATAATATATATATTTTAATAGTGCTGTCCATAACATCCCCCTTAATAAATTAAAAAGACTTCAATCTTATCTTTAAACAATAACAGGCATTCTACAGCATTATTAGGCATTAAATACAGACACTTTAATTAATAGGTATGCATTAAACAATAATAAACATCATAACTTCACCAAGAACATTAGTCACAATATCTATCAAATAAACGTCTCAGTCTGAACTTAATTACAAATTTAATCTAACAGGTGGCTTAATTATTCTGCCTGATTTCGTTTGTATAACCTGAGATCGCGTAGGGGATTTACCTGCTACTGCTGGCACTGATGTGCTAGGCAGTTCTGCATCAGGAATAATTGTTGATGTTTGAACTGGACTCGAGTATGCTGGTGTTTGAACTGACCTTGGAACCATGATGTGCTGCCTGTTTCGTCTCCCTACAAAGCCATCAGAACCTACCAGAATATATGACCTAGGCTCTGAACAAACATTTTTTATTTCACCTGGCATCCAATTACTATCTGGACTTTTTTTATAGTATATTTTTTCACCTACTCTTATATCTTGTAATTGTTTTGCCTTTTTATTATAATATTTTCCAGACTGAAACTGACTATTTTTTTTACACTTTAAATGTTCTTCAAACTTAACCACTTTAGGTTTAAACTTCTCTACAACGGCAGGTAATTGAGTCCGTAGATTACGTGACATCAGCAATTGAGCTGGAGATGCTAAATTACCTCTAGGTGTGTTCCTATACTGAAGCAAAGCCAGGTGAGGATCTGTATCAGACTCATCACATTTTGTGAATATTTTTTTACAAACTTTTACCCCTGACTCGACCAATCCGTTGGACCTAGGCAAGTAAGGGCTAGAAGTAGTATGTTTGATTCCCCACTCTGCCATAAACTGATTAAATTCAGCAGAATTGAATGGTGGACCATTATCAGAAATAATTTCCACTGGAATACCATGTCGGCTGAATATGGGTTTCAAAGTATTGATCAGTACCTTAGCACTAACCGTACTTATGTGACAAACTTCAATATAATTGGAGTAATAGTCTTCAATTACCACATATGTTTTATTTTTGAAAGACATAAAGTCTATTCCTAATTTCTCCCATGGAAAACTAGGCAAGTCATGTGACATCAACGGTTGTGCTGGATTACTATTTCTGTGAGTTAGACATGCATGGCATGATTCAACCATGTTCTTTATGTCACTTGACATAAATGGCCAAAATACATAGCCACGAGCAAATGACTTAGAACGTTCAACGCCTAAATGTCCACTATGTATTATTTTAAGAATATCTGACCTAATAGACTTCGGAATAATAATACTGCTACTTCTAAACATTAGGTCATTTTCAGTATGTATGTCATGTCTAAATGGCCAGTACTCATGAACTAATGACTCAACATTTTTTTTATTCAGTGGCCATCCCTCATGGTAGTACTTCTTTAGTATTTGCATACTTTCATCGGCATCAGTAGCTTTCTTAAGCCACTGAAGACGCTCAGGTGATACAGGTAATGATTTTGTCAATAAATTTACATGTACCCTGATATCTTCATCCAGATCATCCATACTAGTCTCCGGCAAAGCAGCTCTTGACAAGGTGTCTGCTATAAACATTTGTGTTCCTTTTTTGTAAATGACATTTAGACTGTAAGCTTGAATTTTCAGCATCATCCTCTGGAGACGAGTAGGGACCTCTGCAAGCGGTTTTTTAAATAAAGTTATAAGTGGACAGTGGTCAGTTTCCACTGTGACTGTCTGCCCGTATATGAATTGATGCAATCTAACACATGCAAAGACTATTGCATAAAGCTCTTTTTCTATTTGTGCCATTCTTTGCTGTGACACTGTAAGGGACTTGGAATAGTACATTATGATACAAGTGTGCTATGTTGGTAATTACACATGAGGCGTATTGTACGCGCGAGCGCTAGCGAGCGCGGGTAAGAGAGCCGAGATGTGTAATTACCAAAGCACACGCGTCGCATACGACGTTTTTCAATACATTTGCGAGGAAAAATAAATAAAATTTAGTTAATAAAAGGACTTTAAGAACTTTAGTTTACCTTTGTTGTTACCAGACATTGCTTACCTGGAGCTGCTTTAGAACTTTACTTTATCATTTGGTAATTAACACCTTGGATTTCTTACTGATATAACTGTCCGAACATTGTCCGAACACATTTTAGTATTTCCAGCGACGGACACTAAATTTCTTTATTACTTGAACTAGTAATTTTTAAAGTAATGAAATAACAAAGTCTGAATCAACAATATCAGTGAAAAATGGCGGCAGATATTATTTCTCCGCGCCAAACCGCACGCAGCACTCGCGCATGCGCGCTGTGCACTTAGCACGCGCGTGCCGCAGACACTGACAACAGACTGCTAAACAGCCTAATATTAAAATTATAATAAAATAATTAATCAATGTCTTAAATATGCAAATTATGGCCCCTTTTTAGATAAAAATGAATAATTTGTCGAAATTAAATGTTTATTTATCATCTTTAAACTAAAATAGTTTAATATTCACGAAAATATTCCTTGTTCCTATTGATACTGAACCGTTTGCTGAGATTAAAAAAAAGTTTATATTACCGCACTCGTGCGGTAATATTATTACAGCACTTGTGCGTAATAAGCTGTATTATGAGTTTAAATGCGGTGCAATAAGACTCAATTTACGAGCAACTGTGTTGAAATAGTACATTATGATACAAGTGTGCTATGTTGGTAATTACACACGAGGCGTATTGTACGCGCGAGCGACAGCGAGCGCGGGTAAGAGAGCCGAGATGTGTAATTACCAAAGCACACGCGTCGCATACGACGTTTTTCAACACATTTGCGAGGAAAAATAAATAAAATTTAGTTAATAAAAGGACTTTAAGAACTTTAGTTTACCTTTGTTACCAGACATTGCTTACCTGGAGCTGCTTTAGAACTTTACTTTATCATTTGGTAATTAACACCTTGGATTTCTTACTGATATAACTGTCCGAACATTGTCCGAACATATTTTAGTATTTCCAGCGACGGACACTACATTTCTTTATTACTTGAACTCGTAATTTTTAAAGTAATAAAATAACAAAGTCTGAATCAACAATATCAGTGAAAAATGGCGGCAGATATTATTTCTCCGCGCCAATCCGCGCGCAGCACTCGCGCATGCGCGCTGTGCACTTAGCACGCGCGTGACGAAGACACTGACACAGACTCCTAAACAGCCTAATATTCAAATTATAATAAAAAATAATTAATCAATGCCTGAGATTGCAAATTATGTTCAGTTTTAGATAAAAATTAATAATTTGTCGAAATTAAATGTTTATTTACCATCTTTTCCCTAAAATAGTTTAATATTCACGAAAATATTCCTTGTTCCTATAGATAACTGAACTTTTTGCTGAGATTAAAAAATATATATATTACCGCACTCGTGCGGTAATATATTACAGCACTTGTGCGTAATAAGCGCAATTATGAGCTTAAATGCAGTGCAATAAGACTCAATTTACGAGCAAGTGTGTTGAAAATGTAGTACACTGGGCGATTGTTTTGCAGTAACACTGCACCGACCGCTGTACTGCTCGCATCAACTGACATTACAATGGGAGCTTTGACATTAAAATGCGCTAAAACTGGAGCACGACATATAAGACTTTTAAGGCGACAGTAAATATTTTCATAATTTTCATTCCATGTGAACACTGACTCTTTTTTCAATAAATCTCTAAGGGGACCAACCTCAGAAGCTAAATTATTGATAAAAGGCCCTAAATAATTTAACATGCCTAAAAATCTCTGTAAATCTTTAGTACATGTCGGAGATGGCATATCGTTAATTGCCCTAACTTTTTCAGAATCAGGTGTAACTCCCGCACCTGAAAAAATATGACCGAGGTACTTAATCTGAGTCTTTGCGAATAAGCACTTGGATCTATTGAATTTCACATTAACTTGTGCAGCTTTTTCAAAAACCAATTTTAAGCGTTCATTGTGTTCTTCTAAAGTTGAACCAGAGACTAACAAATCGTCACTATAGACCATAACTCCTGGTATGTCACCAAATGTTTCCGTCATGATTCTGTGGAAGTACTCTGGTGCACAACTGACTCCGAATGGAAGACGTTTGAAGCGATAACGCCCGAATGGCGTGTTAAATGTGGTAAGATATGAACTCTCATCGTCAAGACGACACATCCAGAACCCACTAGTAGCATCTAAAGTTGAATAATACTTGGCTCCTATTACTTTAGAGCGAACTACATCTACAGTAGGTATCGGATAATGACTGCGACAAATTGCTTGGTTTAAATTTCTAGGATCTAGACACACCCTTAGTTGACCATTCTTTTTCTCAACAAGAATAAGAGAACTTACCCAATCAGTGGCCTCAGTGACCTTGGTAATAATGTCCATTTGTACCATCTTGTCTAGCTCCTGCTGTAGTCTGGGGTATAGAGCAAACGGTACCTTCCTTGGAGCATCAATTTTAGGTGGAACTTCTGGATTGACTTTGATGTTGCACTCGCCTGGTAAACATCCTAAACCCTTGAACACATTATCATACTCGGTGAGTAAATTTTCAATGTTTACATTCTTGTGTGATTTTTTTACCTGAGACATTAACTTTATAGGTGACTGTGACTCATTTGACGTTGACATTTCATTTGTTAAAGACACTGACTTTTTAGTAGACGACATAGACAATTTAGATTCAGACTGTTTGTTGGACAAAGATACCGTTTGAGTTTGACTGACTGACTGTGACTGTTTTTTATCGTGACTTGACTGGCTAGGTTGTTCAATGCTGAACACCCGCTTGACTAAACCCAACTCTGTGCATGTATCTTTTCCCAAGACAGTTGGTGCTGACACATTTGCTATAATGAATGACAGTGTCCTTGTCACATAGGTATCATTCACTTTCAAATTACATTGCAACTTTTGTACACCAATGACATCAATGCTATTACCACTATAGGATGTGATTTTAGCCTGACAATTAGACAATTTATCTTTGATTTGTAAGCTATTGTAAACATGTGCTGACATGACATTGGCATCTGCGCCCGTATCAATAATACATTTGACATCTATGCTATTAATATTGATGTTTACTGACCAATCTGACTGCGATGATAGACTAGACTTGAGATGTCCTATAAAAAATTCACTGGTATCGACTTCAGGTTCCTCCGATGCTTCCAAATAATGAACTCTTCTTTGCTGCCGACACATCTTGGCGTAATGACCTATTCTGCTACAGTTGTTGCATTTAGCATTAGCAGCAGGACACTTGACCCTGTGAAGTTGTCCACATTTTCCACATATCTGCTGTGACTTCGACCCATATCTTGGTTTGGAATGAGACCTGTTTTGACTTGCATTTTGACTTTGATACGACTTTGACTGTGACCTCGACGGCTGTTGATTCTGACTTGACGAACGAACATACATGACTTGATCTTGACTATCATTTTGAAGCGACATACATTGACTTCTTGAAACTAGCATGGTTTTGGCTAACTCTATTGCTTTGTCTAGAGACAACTCATCTTGTTGCAGTAATCTCTCACGAATAAAGTTGTATTTCGCATGCATGTTGCAAATGAACATAACCTTTATCAACTTTTCCTGGTGATCACCGAATTTGCAAGTTTGGCTTTTGGTCTTTAAATTTGTGACAAATTCCTCTAGCGTTTCGTCTGTTTGCTTGTACGTAAAGAAATTGTGACATTCAAACGTAATATTTGTTTTCGGCTCAAAATAATCGGTAAACAATTTCACTATATTCTCGTACGTAATTTTTTCCTCATCCTCCTGAAAAGAGTTGAACACCTCTAAGCCCTTCTCACCGATGAGATGTAAAAATAGCGCGACCTTGCGTGCGTCGGTTTCCTCGTTTAATGTCGATGCTCGGAGATATAATTTAAAAGACTGGAACCATTTTCTCCAATTGTCCGCCATGTTTCCCGTTCCAGCTAAAGAAGCACACCCCGACATATTTACAATTTTCTTGTGTCCTTCAGCGGGTTTTACTTTTCCTTCATCAGGCATTGATCCGGTTCACGCTTCTGACACCATGTAGTAATAAGACGCCTTCTATTTATGGGTATTATTGACTTTAATTATAAAGAGATTTACATAAGTATAATATGTTCAAACAGCCGCCATCCATCATCGATCTGTCCATCAAACAGCCCACAGACAATAATATATATATTTTAATAGTGCTGTCCATAACAATAATTATACTTTTTCGTAGCAAACTGCATAGCTACGAAGCATTTCAAAGGTGTGTGTGAAGTTCTCAAACCCTCTCATTCTAAGAGGCCTGTGCCCAGTAGTGAGACATATATTGGCTGGAGATGAGATGATGATTTCCTACTGGGCACCCTGGGATTTAATTCCTTAGAGGTACGGCGTAACTTCAGCCTACTTGTTTTTGCGAGTCGCGTTTTGCGAGGGGATACAGATTGTCCGGACCTCGTGGAACAGCTGGTTAGATTGTCAGCTCCGGAAGTGCCTAGAAAACCCCTGAGACCGCGTATTCGCTGCCTGCTGGCCACGCCGCCGGCGCGCACCGTGGCACACAGAAACTCGCCGCTGCTCCGCGCCCTGACCCAGCTGAACGCACTTCTCGTGGCGGCACCGGAGTGCGATCTGCTGGCGGGGCGCTGGGCGGCGGTGTGTCGAGAATTGTTGCTGTTTTGCGAGAAGAGGTATGACAGGCAATCTAGTGTTCCTACTTAATGTATTGTAACCTGCTGTCTCCCTTACGGGACAGTATGTGCCTTATCATAGACCCTAACTAGACTAAGTTTTGTAGTTTCACAGTGTATTAGTTGTTACTGTAATGCTGTGTAGCAAATTTATAAATAAATAAAAATAAAATAAATAAATGACGTATAGCCAAGGGCAAACGGCGCGCTGGACGGAGAAAGTCCGGGCTTAGGAACGAGCATTGTCAGAGTCGAAGAGCTGTCTAGCTTGTCACATGACAGGGAGAAGCTTGCCAAGCTGACGACTAACACCCAGTAATGGAGAGGCATCAGGGGAAGAAGAGGAATACATACACACTTAGAAATCACGTCTACCTGTATGTCCTTTACGGAGTAGACGAAGACCAATAGTCGCTTTCCACTGTCTGTCCCTATAATTATATCTTTAACAGTACGCAACGGATTTTGATGCGGTATTTTTCAAAGATAGAGTGATACAAGAGCAAGATTTATATGTATTTACGTAGACGAAGGCAGAAGCAGAAGCTAGTCCTACTAACATTATAAACGCGAAAGTTTGTAAGTATGGATGGATGGATGTTTGTTACTCTTTCACGCCAGAACGGCTGGACAGATCTGGATGAAATTTGGAACATAGATAGACTGTAGTCTGGAATAACACATAGGCTACTTTTTATGACGACCGGATAGCGTAGTGGTTAGTGACCCTGACTATGAAGCTAGAGGTCCTGGGTTCGAATCCCGGTAGGGGCAGACAGTTGTATGGTGAATACGAATGTTTGTGCCCGAGTCATGGATGTTGTATGTATTTGAGTATGTATTTATCTACATTATATAAGTATGTTTATCCGTTGCCTGGTACCCATAGCACAAGCTTTGCTTAGTTTGGGGCTGGGTCAATTGGTGTAATTTGTCCCAAGATATTATTTATTTATTTATCCCGGAAAATTGCGTAGTTCCTGCGGGATAGCGATAAACGAATTCTATGCAGACGAAGTTGCGGGCAACAGCTAGTAATACATATAAAATACTTAACACTGAGGCATCTGTTTTATAATCTGTAAAACCATTGGGGGATAAAAAGTGTGGCTTTTTACGACTGCTAATAAAATAAAACCTTCCTTACAATAACTAAGGTTTGTTAGCAATCAAGGGCTGCTATGTGATGTTATGAGCGTATATTCGCACATTTTTATACGCATTCTATTCATAAAAGTTACTAGACCTAATTTAGTAACGGATGATAATAACAATGAATATTCGGTGTACATCTCGGTTTCTTACGTATATACACAAATCACGTTTATATCCCTTACGGGGTAGACTGAGCCTAAGGAAACAAGTCCTTGGTCACGCTTAGCATGATTGTGGGCGTATAGGTGGAATGTGGAATCAAAATAGTGATGGCTTGCTAGCCGGCGCCTATAACATGATTCCTATGATTTTCGCCCATTCCCTCGATGGTTTTGGTTTTTTCAGACTTTAAATCGTCAGGTTTCATATTGGCTATGTCCATGTTATGTCAGTATTCATAAAAAGAATTCGGGTAAAAAGATATTTAATTGATTTAGTACATTCGAGACTCCAAAACCCTCAGGCTTAAGCCCGATTCACACTTCACCGTTTTTTTTAAATCTGATTTTGTTTGTTTTTGTTTCACTTTTGCGAAGACACGCTCTTTAATACATTGATGATCTATTTTCATGACTGTGTTTTATGTTTATTTTTTGTACATACATACATACATATACCACGTCTTTATACCTTACGGGGTAGACAGAGCCTAAGACAAGACCTAAAGGCCCCGTTTAGCATGACTGGGCGTATAGGCGGAAAGGGGAATCAAAATAGTGATAGGTTGATAGCCGCATCGCCTACAACATGATTCCTATTTTCATCCATTCCCTCGATGAGCTTTTACCATCTGCGCGGGAAGAGAAGCAACTGGTACGTTCTATGTTTATCCTTAGCTCCCAGACCAGCATGAAAGACTTATTTCAAACTTAGATTTTAGTTTAGTTTGATACACCCTAAGTACAAAGGTTTTTGGCGCGACAGATTAATATGGATATGTCTTTTTGTATTATTCATTTTGTAGTACAAAGTTTCTATGTAAAATACTTTCTGTAATGTAATAAAATCAATTTTCAACGGTTTCCGCTGTTTAGCTGGCATGCAGTTAACTGGTAACACCGTGTCGACACGGCTTAATAAATTGTCGACAATTTGGCGGCGCCACGTCAGCTCTACCTGATAGAGATGTCCGGATATCGATAACTTTTAGTTTTTCCTCTCATTTTGATTCCCTTTTCCTTTAGATCTTCCATGCTCGTCTGGGAGTACAGAAAAAATATAGAATGCACCAGTTGCTTCACTTCTCGCGCAGATGGTAAAAACCCACCAAAGTTCCTTAGCTGTACTGATATGATTCTAACATTTTTAACAGCCATCAGTTACCATGAGCAAGTAAAAGAAATCGCCGACATAAAAAACACACACATACACACACAAATCACGTCTTTGTATATCCCTTAGGGGGTAGACAGAGCTTAAAATAACAAGACCCAAAGGCCACGCTTCGCGTGATTGTGGAGAGTGGGCGTAAAGGAATACATACATAAATCACGTCTTTATCCCTTACAGGGTAGACAGAGCCTAAGGTAACAAGACCTAAAGGCCACGCTTAGCATGGTGGTGGTATAGGTGGAAAGGGGAAGCGAAATAGTGATGATAAAAGTCCATCGAGGGAATGGGCATAGGAATCATGTTATAGGCGATGCGGCTAGCGACCCATCACTATTTTTGATTCCATTTTTAGGGTTCCGTACCTCAAAAGGAAAAAACGGAACCCTTATAGGATCACTTTGTTGTCCGTCTGTCCGTCCGTCCGTCTGTCAAGACCCTTTTTCTCAGGAACGCGTGGAGGTATGAAGCTGAAATTTATATCAATTACTCAGGTCTACTGTCCCTTGAAGCTGTGAAAAAATCAAACTTCTAAGCCAACGCAATCAAAAGATACAGCCGTTTATGCCGCAAATTTCCGCAAATTTTCAACTCTCAAGGGAATCAAAACCTACAAGGTAGTTCCCGTGAACGCAGAATCTTGAAATTTGGTATGAAGGTAGGTCTTATAGCACAGATTAAAGAATAATTGCGAAAACCGTAAATATGTATGTATGTCTGTATATAGCAGTGACCAATATAAAGTAACCCCACACTGCGTACATTTTGCTTTGGAACAGGGCTCTGCTTACACTGGTTTTAGATATTTATAGATAATGATACGGAACCCTCGGTGCGCGAGTCCAACTCGCACTTGACCGGTTTTTTTGTCATCTACACGCTCTTAATCTTGCTAATCGAGGCCTAGATCTTGCCACTTTAGGCTTTGTCTACCCCGTAAGGGATAAAGACGTGATATATATATGTATGTATGTATGTTGTAGATTTTACCAAATAGTTTTCATCGACATCGAAACTATCGACATCTCCCACCCCTAACCGACAAAGAGCTAGTGATTTGTATCTAAAAATGTTTTTCCCAGTTCGCGGCAGCGGGGATTATTGCTCCCTTATTGGCCCAGCGATTTATTCTGTTCCCCTCAATCGGTTTTATTTTGATAGTGAAGGGGTAGGAATGGGACAATCGCTACGACAGACTTATCCTTCGAGAATCTTCCCTCAGTGCCATAAAGAAGATAAAAAACGGCGAAGCGCGAGTCGCACTCGCGTACCGACGGCATTTAGCATGATTGTGGGCGTATAGGTGGAAGGGGAATCAAAATAGTGATGGGTTAGCCGCACCGCCTATAACATGATTCCTAAAATTGTGCCCATTCCCTCGATGGGCTTGTACATCTGCGACTGGTACGTTCTATGTTTTTCTTGGTCCCAGACCAGCATTTGGCGATGAATGTGAACGCATTGAAAGCGGTTTTTTTCCGAACAAAACGGAACTGCACTACATTGCGGCATAGCTACTCGATATAATGATAGTTGTTTATAATTAACTAGCGACCCACCCCGGCTTCGCACGGTATATTATGCATGTATTATACATATAAACCTTCCTCTTGAATCACTCTATCTATTAAAAAAAACCGCATCAAAATCCGTTTTGAAGATATAAGCATACATACGGACATGAGGACAGAAAAAGCGACTTTATTTTATACTATGTAGTGATAGTGATAAACTTTATGAGGTTCAAGATTTAAATTTTGTTTCGGCGCCGATCTTATAAAGTCGCCTTTGACAGCTATACCTCTGGACCTTAGTCAACAGTGGCGCCAACTGGTGAGCAAAGAAACGATAGCACCTGTTAGTGACGAGCTCAATAAAAACTCCGACGTTCCGAGACCAAATAGGAGACGTTTTGAGAAAAGGTCAGGTCAGGAGTACGCGAAACCGACGAGCATGTATGAAGAGATTGATGAATGTGGATGAAGCGAAAGAATGTCAGGATCGTAGCAAGTGGAACAAAGTAGTATCTGCCTACCCCTGTGGGAAAGAGGCGTGACGGTATGCATGTATGTGTCAATAAAAACTGTATTTTTTGTTATTTTTAATTGTGATGACAGCGTCAACCTATTTTATTATTTTACTTGTTTGTTAAAAATTGTTACAAATTTACGGGTAGATGCGAAGACGCGTGTGACGTCAGAGCATTGTATTAAAACCAGGGTTCGATCGGCGGCCCGGCAGTCGACTTCCAACTACCGCGCGCGACACACGCACCTACACTCTTTCCTCATCTTTTCTCTCTCTCAAATTGTGCGTTGTGTTCATTTGAAATAAACGGTTTCTAACGGATTTCCGAGTTATTCATCGCAATAGTTCATCAGCTACAGTCCCCATCGCATCTTTACTACACATTTTATCAGTGGCGTAACTATAGTGTGGCAGGAGTGGCAAAATGCCACGGGCCCCTAGCTCTACGGGGCCCCGGACTGGCTTGGTTTAGAGCACAGAAGGGACGCTGATGCACTTCTTTATATTGAGGAAGGAGCCCCATCTGACGAATTTGCCACGGGCCCCAGACGTTATAGTTACGCCACTGCGTTTTATTACAAAACCCTAGTTACATCTGAAAACACGATTTGCATTTTAATAGCCAAATAAAACAACTCAAAACTAATTTAGTTTGAAACAAAACTGGGTGCTAGCAAACACAAATACAGTGCGACACTGTTTAAACCCAGTTTTTTCCAGCTTTTATTTTTTACGCGAACGATTCTGAAATTTAATTACAGCGCTGCAAGCGGACAAAAGTCGTCTATTTTAATATATACGGTCGCGTAGAGGAGAAAGAAACGGTAGGTTTGATCACCGTTTTATGTGCGTCGTGGAAAAAACAATGCTTGCAAACAGACTTTTCTGTACAATCATGCTAAACGTTGCCTTTGAAGTCTTATTACTTGAGGCACTGTCTACCCTGTAAGGGATAAAGACGTGATTTATCCATGCACCTATGTGTTGGTGTAAGTTTTCGGTAACAAAATATGTTTAGAACGAGTTTGCGTTAAAATTTCAAAGCTTGTTGCCGATTCGATCCGCAAGTGGCGCTGCCATCCATAGTAATTTTGTTCTAAGTAGGTCTCATAAATGGATGTCACAATATCAAATCTCAATTATTGTCGGTAAAAACTTGATCTACATACAAAAATCACGTCTTTTTCCCTTACGGGGTAGACAGAGCCTTTTTTTTTTTTTTTTTGCGGCCGAAATACGACCGCGCCTTGGGGACGGCGCGGAAGTTATGGGACTCTCCTCCCCGGCCCCCCCCCCCCGAGCGGGGGGAAGCGGAGGAGGCCTACCCACTAAAAAACCGCCGGTATTCCCTCTCTGCCATTGGAGGGGCGCCGTGGGAGCATAATGGTGCCACCACGCACGCCCCGCCGGCCGCACGGGGTAGACAGAGCCTAGGGTAACAAAACCTAAAGGCCACGTTTAGCATGATTGTAGACGCATAGGTGGAAAGGGGAATTAAAATATGGGTTGCTATAGACCGACCGTTTAAATGAGTCCTCGCTCGCGCGGTGCAGGGTCGCGGGTAGACGACAAAGGGGATCGAGAGAGGTGCGGGCGGGTAGTGCGCCGCAATTCCCACAGGTGCCGCGAAGAGGGAACCCCATCCCTGGTGGTGGGGCGTCGCGGTGACACCGAGTGCCGTAACGCCTCACATACGACCGACTAGGGAATCCGTGTTGTTTTTAGTGGGTATGCCTGCCGTCGCGGGAGAGCCCCACATACCCCCGGTAACCCCGTACGGGCGGATAACCATAAGAATAAATAATAACAGAGTAGAACGGAATCTCTTTTGACCGCGTCCAAAACGCCGCCATTTATATACCTACTTCCCCCTTCACATCGTTACACCCCTCTGTCGTCTGCTAGGGTTGCTTACTGTTAAATATTACTTACGTCTAAAGATAATATCGCTAAAATATAAGTTTAAACTTAAGTGTGGCGTCGTTTTTGAATTGTTCATTCATCCAAATACACCACAATAACTTGACGCCATTGTTATTTGATTCCAATACGAAGGCAGGTACGGAACGCGCAAACAGCCAAACGCGCGTGCGGCGACGCCGGCCGTGACAGCCCGACTGAAATACCCGCTTAACGGGTACTCTAATATCGTGACCTTGAGTCCGGCCGGAGCGGGAGTTTCCTTTCTATGTTCTTATTTATTCTTATGGTAGTGCTGGCGGTCGGGCTATAGCCGCATCGTATAACGTGCTTACCAAGATGAACTTGGCCTACTGACGTAAAGCCCACTAGAATCGGGTACAGCACCGTTTTTGCGGTACATTTTGACGGGGGTCACATAATTACCCTAATTAGGACAAACGGACAAAACGGCGAATTGATAAAATCGCTATTAATTACCCATTTCGGGCTTTTTCCTGTGTAACCGGGCCGCGTTGGATACCCGGATGTCCGGGTTTTGGATTGCGAAATTATGTTTTGTGTTTTGAATGTCTTTATTGCCCGTTTTGGTGAATGGTTAGCTTTAAGTCATTGAACAAGTCTTTAGTTCTTTTAGACTTTTATTGTGTACTTACTAGGGCTAACAAAAGCGTAAATTCTCCCTTTAGAGCTCGAAACCCGAAAACTTCTACATTTTATTTAATTTAGTTTCTTAGGCAGTATAATCAGAAATACATACATACACACATAAATGTAAGCAAACGCCTGAGGGAGGCAACAGACGACCCTCGCGCCGGCAGCTTTGACTCGCAGTTGCGACAACGCGGGAATGCTGCCAGCGTCCAAATTTATTTTAATTTATTTAATTTATTTTATTTTATTTATTTTAATTTTTAACCTTTTCAACGCCAACGACCTATATATATATGTTCATTACTTTAATGCAAAAGCAGCCTTCGTTCAATTGGGTTTAGGTTCAATTTAAGGCATTGCAATAAAGACGTCTGGCGTCTCGGCGACGTCTCTTGTATTTGACGTGGCGCCGAAAAGGTTAACCTTAGTTTTATTTACTACTAGCGACCCGCCCCGGCTTCGCACGGTATATTATGCATGTATTATACATATAAACCTTCCTCTTGAATCACTCTATCTATTAAAAAAAACCGCATCAAAATCCG
Organism: Pandemis corylana; assembly: GCA_949127965.1. Classification (NCBI taxonomy): domain Eukaryota; kingdom Metazoa; phylum Arthropoda; class Insecta; order Lepidoptera; family Tortricidae; genus Pandemis; species Pandemis corylana. The sequence goes on from OX421876.1 coordinate 9,100,462, forward strand.
TTGTGTAGTATTGAAGATATAAGCGTTCATCGGGACATGAGGACAGAAAAAGCGACTTTATTTTATACTATGTAGTGATTAGCTTCTACCCGCGACTTCGTCTGCGTAGAATCATACATAAAAACCTTCCTCTTGAATCACTCTATCTATTAAAAAAACCGCATCAAAATCCGTTGTGTAGTTTTGAAGATATAAGCATACAAAGGGACATAGGGACATGGGGAGAGAGAAAGCGACTTTGTTTTATACTATGTAGTGAAGTTATTTTAAGGTAGCCTTAGTTTATATTTATAGGTTGTTTATTATAGGTAAACTTTTGTAACCATTTTCAAAATAAATAATTTACATAAATCCCGTCTTTATCCCTTACGGGGACAGAGCCTAAGGTAACAAGACCTAAAGACTACGTTTAGCATGATTGTGGGAGTATGGATGGAAAAGGGAATCAAAACAGTGATGGGTTGCTAGCCACATCGCCTATATAACAAGATCCCTAAGATTTTCGCCCAATCCCTCGACGGGCTTTTACTATCTGCACGGGAAGAGAAGCAACTGGTATATCTAAGTTTTTTCTTTGCTCCCAGACCAGTATGGAAGAAATAGGTCAAATAAAATAAGGATAAAACATAGAATGTACCAGTTGCTTCTCTTCCCGCGCAGATGGTAAAACATACCCATTATACATTTTAAACTTTATGTATTTTGATCCGTATCCCTAAACAATAGTGTTTATAATTAAAAGACAGATTCATAGGAAACTCTCGACGATAGCACGTAAATTCAGAGCAAGCAAATTATATCAACATCCAGTAATGAGAGTTGAATTATTCATTGAATTGAGATAACTGGAAATTGATCATGTGTATTTCGAGTAGGGTTACCATCTAACAATTTAAAAAGTCCGGATAAACATACACACATACACAAATCTCGTCTATACCATGGGGTAGACTGAGCCTAAGGTAACAAGACCTAAAGGCCACGATTAGCATGATTGTGGGCATAGGTGGAAAGGGGAATCAAAATAGTGATGGGTTGCTAGCCGCATCGCCTATAACATGATTCCTAAGATTTTCGCCCACTCCCTCGATCGGATAAAGACGGGTGTTATAAAAAAAAACCTTACCTTGGGGCCTTACCATGACGTTTTAACGCGATTCAATTCCGACTCAGTTCAAGTTTTAGCTATTATTTTTAGTATTGAGCTGACAGTGAGCGAACCTAAACTGGGCGAGATCGGTCTGTAGCGAAAAGACCGCCAATTGTTACCTTTTAATATTCTGTTTACCATTTTTCTGTTTTGGTTGTTATATGTGGTGTTCAAAAAAGTGTTATTGTATTGTATTACCTTAGGCTGTGTCTACCCCGTAAGGGATATAGAAGTGGTTTTAAAGAACATAATGAGTATTTTACAAAGAAAAGCGACTTAAAGAAAAACTTACGGTCACAATATAAATATGATAATATGTGTATAGTCCGACCTTCTAGCTATAGGTATACTTAAAAAAAGAGCGCCTATGTAAACGGTATAAAGATTTATAATCATTTGCCCGAATATACAAAATCTTTAGATGGTAATAAATTTAAAAATAAATTTAAGGATTTTTACCTTCTATGTGCTTTTATAACTTAAATTAATAAACAACAAAACTAAATATTGTGAGTCCGAAATGGATAAACTGTTGAAATTTATAAAAATCATGTTACCACAATTGTACACGGTTTTATACAATAAACGTTTCTTATTTCTTATTTCTGTGTGTGTATGTATGTAAAAATGAATTCATTGAAGTGTCCCGCTAAACCCTCAATATTGGTAACCCTATTCGCGAGAAACGCGGTGAAATTGTATCTGTTTCAGTGTTGTATGAGACAGCCGTATTAATCATTAATTCTTGCATTGGCGGAATAATAAATAACAAACATTTTATTTTTATCATTTAACATTTCCACGCTGGTCTGGAAACAAAGAAAACACATAGAATGCACCTTGAATGCACCAGTTGGCTCTCTTTCCGCGCAGAACGCAAAATCTTAGGGATCATGATATATAGTCTATGCGGCTAGCAACCCATCACTATTTTTTTTTCATCACTATTTTATTCCTTTCCACCCACGCCCATAATCATCTAAAACAATAATAAACTAAATAGAGAAATATACACACGCAAATCACGTCCATATCCCTTACGGGGTAGACAGATCCTAAGGTAACAAGATCCTAAGGCCACGTTTAGCATGATTGTGGGCGTATAGGTGGAAAGGGGAATCAAAATAGTGACGGGTTGCTAGCATCGCCTATAACATGATTCCTATGATTTTCACCCATTCCCTCGATGGGCTTTTACTATGTGCGCGGGAAGAGAAGCAACTGGTACATTTTTTGTTTTTTCTTTGCTCCCAGACCAGCATCGAAGTAAAGTTTAATTTTTAGGTTAGGTGAATAATATGAAATGAAAGACAATAAGGAATAATAAAACAGGCTAAACCGTGAATTTGTGGGTTGTATAAAATTCGGTGGTTCATCCGGTTTAAACAGGGCTCGTTAAACCAATAAACCGATCCCGTTTCAGGCGGCCGGAACCGGTTTAAGTTATAAGAGGAAGAAACTTCTGATGTAAGTTTTTAACCGACTTGAAATAGGGGGTGCGAGTCGGGTTACCTCCACGTGTGGTCAAGCGCTGCGGTTCGTTCATGGATCCGTCCGGGGGGAAGAGCAGTGCTTGGTCCGGTGCACCCTGGGCATCGGCAAATGATTTCCTGGCAGCTTCTGAGGGATATCATTGACCGATGGCTAAGAGCCCGACAGGGGCGGGGGGGTCTTTGGCCATTACCGTACTACGTTAAATTTCTAAATGTCAGTGAAAATTAGAACACATATAGAAAAATCCGAAAAGTAAAGCTATTAGAAATTTTTAGATAAATAAATATAGGGCTCTCAGCACCGAATATAACTTTGTCCCTTTCGGTGTTGAGACCCTTGGTCCTTGGGATTCTAGCGCTATTAGTCTCTTCAAAGATATTTCGAAGAGGCTAATAGACGCTACGGGTGACCGCAGAGCTGGCAGCTTCCTTGGACAGCGTAGTATCGCTGTCCAAAGGGGGAATGCTGCCAGCGTCTGTGGAACTATGCCACGGGGGCCTCTCCTTTTTTAATAATTCTATTTTAAGATTAGTTTTAGTTTAGTTTTTAATTTAATAATAGTTTAATTTGTTTTTAATTCCAATTTTGGTGTTTTTTTTCTTTAATAAAGAACATACAGTAATTCGATACAGATGTGGCTGAAACTTCAGGTGCGCTACCGCTCCTAACTTAACCCCCCGCCTGCCACACGGGGAGTGATTGAAATTGAAAATTTAATGCCTTTGTAGTAGAGCAATCACTTACCAATCACACGGAATGCTTGGCAAACTGTTGAATAATCTTACTTTGTATTTAAATGAAATTTAACTCGGGCCTTTATTAGTGTTGTCTCGAAATTTCGATTTGAATAGAACTGTTATAACGTTTGCAGTAGATTTTGTTAGTTCCCAATCCGCATTGGGCCCGCTAACTAAAGTCACGGACCCAGCTCGAAGAATCGCTAGACTTAAGTGGCAGTGGGCGGGCAGATCGCCCGTAGAACCGACGGCCAATGGGGCCGAATGGTTCTCGAGTGGCGTCCGCGGACCGGAAGACGCGGGGTAGGTAGGCCTCCAACAAGATGGAGCGACGACCTGGTGAGGGTAGCGGGAACGCATTGGATGCGGATGGCGCAGGGCCGGTCTGTTTTGCGAGCCTTGGGGGAGGCCTATGTTCAGCAGTGGACGTCTTTCGGCTGACATGATGATGATGATGATGACTGGGCCCGCGTGGGAAATATAGTCCAAACATTCATTCAAGCTCATGCCCTACCTCTAGGTGCCATGATTGCTCATGCTGTGTTGTCATGGATGTGTTTGGAATTTCCAACCTCCACATTTGGATGGGAAGGGACTTCCAGCCACATCAGAACATTCAATGAATTTCTTGACGTGTTGCGCCTGGATTCTGCTCCAGCATGGTTAAACCCGGACCCTGACCTTATGCGTCAAGAAATTAATTGATTTTTTTCAATAAAATTGTTAATATTTGCATTACCTGCCAGCTAGTTGGTTTGTATATACAAACTCAAGTTCCTGCAGTACCGTAAAACGGGGTAAGTAACAAAAGTGAAGTTCAGACCTTGGTAAAAAATATTTTCACGTTGCAACTTTATTTTTATTGATAATAAAGGTTCTAGCGGTATGAATTTAATTTTAATAGTGATTACATGTCGTTTAGTTTCATAGTTAAAACAATAAACACTGAAATACAGGGTGGTCCAAACACTGACGTCTAAAAAAAAAATTTAGATGCCTCACATCCGGGGCTATCCGAATATACCCCATGTATGTTGGCCGATTTTTTGTAGTTTTCGAGTAATTAATTTTTTAAGATTTTTTCAAGAATTTTCGGGCCGAGCAGTTTATCATCATGTAACTTTTTTTGGTTTCGTTTTTTTGAGTGTTTTTTTTTTATGACATTATCCTCACAAACTGCACTTTCACACGTAAAATAATCAGCTTCCCAACCTTGAGCCAAGTGACAACAAAATTGACCGAAAGTGAAAGTTTTACCTTTGAGCAAATCGAAGTTTGATTTTGTAATTAAAAAAAAAACTAAAAATCTCAGAATTCAAAGACCATAAGTAATTTTAAAAACTTCGCAAATCTCTAAACTTGCAGAATAATACAAAAAAAGTGACACTTAATAGGTCATAATTTGCTGAATTCGACTTTCAAACGTACTAAGGTAGAGTGTGTAATAAAGAGTCTGTTGTTAGAAACATAAAAACTGTTTTATTTTGGCCGAACCTAATTTGGCACTGGCCATCAATAAAGCCATGTAATACTTTTTATGAACAAATAAATTTGTTCTTCTTTTGTTTTAAGAAAGGATGGAAAAATTTAAGAGGTAGAATGTTCGTGGATCAAATAAAACAATACAATTTAATTTAAACACGTTATTCATAAAAGATTTTCAAATGTTCTGCCGTCAACTTCGATACATAGCCTACATCTCATTAAAAAAGTCGCTCCTAGTCTCCGGAATGCATCTGTATTTTCTTGTATTGTCCTTTTGCTTTCTTCTAATTTTTGTCTGAGTTCCGTTTCGGTGTTTGATTCCTTTGCGTAAACCAGTTCTTTGTAATATCCCCAGACAAAGAAGTCTATGGGATTCAAATCCGGCGACCGCGGAGGCCATGGATTGCCCGCCACGCCCAATCCACCTGTTGGGATATGTTGCGTCCAGGTGGTCTCTTACAGCCCTTGAATAGTGGCAAGGAGCACCATCGTTCTGAAAGACCATTTCTCTCCTCGTTTCGAGGTTGACATCCTCCAGCAATCCATTTAAATCATTTTGCAAAAAATTCAAATATTCGGCTCCATTTAATCTCGCTGGCAATTCAAAAGGCCCAATTAACTGGCCATCCACAATCCCTGACCACATGTTCACACTGAATCGCGCTTGAAAGTTGGAGCCTCTTCCTAAGTGAGGGTTCTCAACGGCCCAGCTGTGGTAGTTATGGATGTTGAACACTCCAGTCCTTTCGAACCGCGATTCGTCGCTCCATAAAATTTTATTAAAAAAATCTGCGTCTTCTGTGGATTTCTGCAGCATAGCTTGGCAAAATGCTACGCGTCTCGGATAATCTTCTCCATGAAGCTGCTGGACCCGCTGAAAGTGGTAAGCGTAGTACCGCTCTTAAAGAAAAAACGTACAATAATCATGAATTCTGACTAAAAGTGTAACCTGAGAAATTTAGAGATTTACTTACCTGACTTAAGAACTCTTAGGACCGAGGCACGAGGTATTCGAGTTCTGTTAGTAATCCTCCTTGAACTTGTAGACGGGTCTCTTTGGATTTCTGCCAAGACTTCATCCCTCCTATCTGGATCCACTCTGGGTACTCCTTCGTGAGTTGGATGGCAAGGAACGCGTCCAGCCATCAGTGTCAAATGTGTGTTTATGAATACTCTGTGGTCCGGGTAATGCTGCCGTGGGGCTTCCCGGTACTCCAATTGTTGCTGGTACAGCCTCGCCGCTAAATGTCCGTTGCCTTGAGCTACACCATAATAATAATGCATCTCTGCATATTCACTAAGAGTGTAGTTCATGTTGCTACACGAAAGAAAATTCAATCACTAGGCAAAGTTCAAAAGTCCAAAACACAAGCACAAGTCGGTCGTAAAGCAAATCAATCAGAGTCCAGTTAACAAAGCGAGAAGAATTCAGAAACTAATCGTAACGAGAGCAGAAGTAACTATTAGTTATTTCACAATAAAAGACGTGATTCCTTTCTTAAAACAAAAGAAGAACAAATTTATTTGTTCATAAAAAGTATTACATGGCTTTATTGATGGCCAGTACCAAATTAGGTTCGGCCAAAATAAAACAGTTTTTATGTTACTAACAACAGACTCTTTATTACACATTCTACCTTAGTACGTTTGAAAGTCGAATTCAGCAAATTATGACCTATTAAGTGTCACTTTTTTTGTATTATTCTGCAAGTTTAGAGATTAGCGAAGTTTTTAAAATTACTTATGGTCTTTGAATTCTGAGATTTTTAGTTTTTTTTTTAATTACAAAATCAAACTTCGATTTGCTCAAAGGTAAAACTTTCACTTTCGGTCAATTTTGTTGTCACTTGGCTCAAGGTTGGGAAGCTGATTATTTTACGTGTGAAAGTGCAGTTTGTGAGGATAATGTCATAAAAAAAAAACACTCAAAAAAACGAAACCAAAAAAAGTTACATGATGATAAACTGCTCGGCCTGAAAATTCTTGAAAAAATCTTAAAAAATTAATTACTCGAAAACTACAAAAAATCGGCCAACATACATGGGGTATATTCGGATAGCCCCGGATGTGAGGCATCAAAATTTTTTTTTTAGACGTCAGTGTTTGGACCACCCTGTATAGACAAATCCCAGCTCACCCCGTGGGATCAGAAGGGATGGGAACGAGTAAACAAAATAACGATAATAAATTACCAGAACAAAGGAGATAACAACATGTTTAAAAAAACACTATTTATAGAGCAAGATGAGCTAGAAATTTTAAGTACTTAGCTAGTGAAAACAAAATATTAGTTCCATTCCTTCTCCCCGCAATCCCTTCTCACCCCGTTTTAAGGTAAGAGTATTATAGGGTGTAGGGTAGGGTAGAATATTGAAGGGTATTTTTGAATTACGTCCTTTCAAACATCTCCCAAAGGTCACTGACTGTCTGAAAGTCAGCGGCAACAAATGAGTCAAACGTAAATGCTTTCAGATTACTTTTACATTTATTTTCAAAATTCCACGGAATTATGTACCTACAAGCTAAACTTGGCAATGTATGGAGCTCGAAATGAATTTAGAAATATTGAATACTTCTCCTTCTTCTTATTTGTGGCATATTGTGAAGGCAACTTCGTCTATATTTTTATTGAATCAGGCGTTACTTTGCGGAGGTCCATTTCAATGAACAAAAAAATTACCTTTTGCATGAAAAACATTATTTCACACAGACTTGGTAATCTTGCACGTGAGTAGCGGAGTGGCAAGGTATTTTTTTTTCTTTTTTTTTCTTCATTTTAACTTCGTCTATGTCAAAGTAATAAAAATATAATTCAAAAATCTTGTGACAAAATCTCGGCAACGTTGTACGGTCAAAAGACCCCCCCTGTCGGGCTCTTAGCCAACGGTCAATGATATCCCTCAGAGACTGCCAGGAAATCATTAGCAGATGCCCAGGGTACACCGGAAAAAGCACTGCTCTTCCCCCCGGACGGATCCGAAAACGAACCGCAGATATTGACTACACGCGGAGTTAACCCGACTCGCACCCCTATTTAATACTTGCAAGGTCGACCGAAGCGTGCAATGTCATTTTGAAGGTTGTACTGAAATAATTCTGACAGATAGTGTTGCCAGGTCGCTTCCCTTGAAAATCACATTGGCATCCCTAAAAAGTTCCATTTTTGGTAGAAAAGTTCCATTTTCATTTAAATCTTCGAGAACGAGCTCTTTTTTTTTACCTCATGATAGGAATTAGAAATAATATTTTTGTTTATAGTGTTAATAACAGGAAAAAATTATCTTTTGCCGGGACCTTAAAAGTTCCGAAAAGTTCTGAAAAGTTCCGAAGTTCCGCGGGGGTGTCAAAAGTTCCGAAAAACGGAAGAAACGGAACCAAACGGCAACACTGCTGACAGATGATAATGTTGCCAGCTTAGACTAAGTGTTGCCAGACATAAGAAAAATTTAATACAAGGCAAAACTTTCTTCTTTCTTCCCTTTCTGATTCAAAATGTTATGTATAAATTATTTTATTCCTATTCGACTGTGGAAGTGTAGCCCTTTGGTGTTGTGATAAAATCTTCCCTCTAAGTATACGCAATCAAAAGGTACAGTCATTTAAACAACGCTTAACCTTCATGTTTGTCTAAGAAAAAACATAGTACCAGCTCTCTTCCCGCGCATCTTAAAAGCCAAAGAATGTTTATACATTTCCTTTTCCACCTATACGCCTTTTATTACCTTAGGCTCTGTCTACCCCGTAAGGGATAAAGACGTGATCTATGTATGTATGTATGTATAAGTTTATAAAACGTGAAGATAAATTCAAAATGTGCACTGCGTTTAGTCTTCGTCGTTCTTTTTTCTTTTGCCTTTGTGCATGTATTTCAGTGTTTGTGAATTGTATTTGATTTAATTTTGCCCACTAAAGAGTTTGCGTATGTACATACATCGAATACCTTTCGAATATTCTAAAAATCTGCCATATCTGGTCTTAAAAAAGCATCCGAAACTTGTGATTTTTAGCAAGATGAGACAAGTTTCGGCGCCCTTTCATTCGTCGTCAAGTTGTAGCTAATATTCTGCGAAAATGTAATGTCTCGCGTTTTCCAAAAAAAAAAAATCCTCGTGAACATTTTTTCCAGAATTTAAATATTTTGGGTTATCTTACTCGGAATCGTTTACCCTATTGATTCTCATACAAGACAAAGTGTGTCCCAGATTTAACTATGGAATTTATTTTCCTGTTCGTCACGTTCCACATCCACACATACGAACGACGAACTGGAATGGAAATTTCGGGTCACATTTTTTCTTGTATAATGGGCTAAACTATTCTGAGTAAGAAAAAGCCGAAATAATTAAAGTCTGGAAATAATATTCATGTGGATTTTTATTTGGAAAACGCTCGTCTTCTTAAATGTATCAGTTCATAAGGTATAGTGTTAGGACAGATAGACGGCTAAGGCTTTGTAATAGGGGTCCCTTGGCATCCTTTGTGTTCTGAACCGTATAAACTATAAAACTCTACTAAAACATTTATAAAACAGCTCTAGGAGGTCAACGTATTCTATTTATTACCCACGGGACTCTAGTTTAGAAATATTATAGCGAGACAAAAACTTTGTTGTTTTTTCGGATACCGTACCTTTAAACCCTTAAAAGATAAATGATAAGACCTCGTCTGGGAGTAAAGAAAAAACAACGCGCAGATGGTAAAAGCCCATCGAGGGTCTTTAGGTCTTGTTACCTTGGGCTCTGTCTACTCCGTAAGGGATAAAGACGTGATTTATGTATGTATGATATTTTTGTAAAATAAAAAAGTAAGAAAATCTTCTGAGTCAGGACTCGAACCAGCACCACTTGGCTGAGCACTCGATATTATATCGCAATTGATTATAAACTAAACGATTCCCATCGTATGTAGCAGCATATCGCGGGGGGCTATTCTGTGATAGGTACGCGGCGGTAGACATTTTGTCGAGCGTTATCCCATAAAAAATAGACTTCACGTGGAGTTAACTTAGTATGGCAATTTATGTCTGTTTATTCCCGATGTATGACTCGTATGCAGCTGCAATAAGTTGAATGAAATGTTATGCAAGCAGGATCGGATATAACATACATACATACATACATAAATCACGTCTTTATCCCTTACTGGGCCTAAGGTAACAAGACCTAAAGGCCACGTTTAGCATGATTGTGAGCGTATAGGGGAAAGGGGAATCCAAATAGTGATGGGTTGCTAGCCACATCGGCTATAACATGATTCCTAAGATTTACGCCCATTCCCTCGATGGGTTTTTACCATCTGCGCGAGAAGAGAAGAAACTGGTACATGTTTTTTCTTTACCTACTCCCAGACCAGCATGGAAGAAACGGAAACGGATATAAAAGTGTAAGTTTTCGGTCGCAAAATACGTCTCGAACGCGTTTGCGTTAAAATGTCAAATACTATGAGAACAGTTGCCGCTTAGATCCGCATGTGGCGCTGCCAATTATTCTATAGTAATTTGAAAACCGAAAGCCGCAGTGTTGGCAGGCCTCCCACTAGGTAGACCGACATCGTGAAAGTTGCGGGGAACCGGTGGCTGCTGGCGAGTTGTCGGTCATTATGGTGTGCCAAGGGGGACTGGGGGAGGCCTTTGTTCAACAGTAGACGTCTTGTTGCTGATGATGATGATAATTGACGTAAAAGCGTTCAAAACGTTTTTTGTATGAAAACTTACACTATACACTCACAGGCTTGTACACAGGGTCGTTTTTTTGAGAGTAGAACCCTAAAAACAATTTAACTTTAATTTCCAAATCCAATCGCCTCATCAGCCTAATTCAAAGCTATAAATAAAATATCGCTCGACTTGCGAATAGCCAAGGATCTCGATTTAAGGGCCCATAATGTTAAACCGCTCGAAAAACGGTCGGCGAGCAATCGCTCGGAATATCACTTAGCGATGCATTCGGCCCGACCAAATATATTTACGAGCGCTCCGGTAATAGGGTCCCGGGAAACAATATGGCTGACGGTATGATCGTTAATTCCAGTGAAACTAGCAAATCCTACCCGTTGTTGTAAATACATAAGTCTCGCTTTCTCTCTTTTGTGTGTATTTCAGTATTTTATTAAATTGCAACATTTTTTACAAAAAATTGTACATAGTGATGCCCTGTTAGGACGTAGCAATTTATAATTAAATAGCTGTTGCCCGCGACTTTGTCTGCATAGAATTCGTTTATCGCTATCCCGCAGGGATTACGCAATTTTCCGGTATAAAAAGTAGCCTATGTGTTATTTCAGACCATATATCTTTGTTCCAAATTTCATCCAGATCCGTGTAGACATATTGGCGTGAAAGTGTAACAAACATCCATCCATCCATATTTACAAACTTTCGAGTTTATAATATTAGTAGGAGAATTATAACTAACACACGGGAATGTGGCTAAATATTTTATAAAGCGAAACTTTAAAATAAATTATGCATTTAAAGATTAACTAGATACATACCTACATACTTTATGTTTCAAAATAAAATATGACATACAAAGCAAAGTGAGATCATATCTTCTACAGTAACAATAACTAAAGCTATAAATGCATTATTCTTCTAGTGTGTGTGTGTGTGAGAGAGAGCGCGTGTGTGTTTCGCCACAAATGGACCTGCAAATAGAAATTGAAAGAATTTCAATAACATTGCCAATCTAAAGGACTAAGATGGAACCTCGTGTGCCAATAATAGGGAATATAACATAATGCATTACAAAAAAAAAACAAATTTCTTAATAAAATATGAAAATATCGTAAAAGAGATGGCAAAAAGTGAAATTAAAAGTAAAATCGGACAAGTAATACGGAGCATGAAAAAGGTTTAACTTACTCATTAGTCAAATAAAAGAGTTTTGTTTTAATCTACTAATTAGTCAGAGATTAGAAAGAGAGATCCGATATGGAATGTGACGGATTTGTCACGCACATTTAAATTCCATTATTAAAATTTTGTTTTTCTAGAAAAAGATAGAGACAAATCTTTGGTAGCTTGTATGTTGGGCTAAATTAATAAAGAAACTAACTTAGTCACCGGAAAATACATATTTCGTATTCTTTACATCTCGAAATCGCACCGCAGACAGATTCTAACTAAATCCTAAACATCTCACGTACGTCCTCTCATTCTTCAAATCGAATATTCATCGTCTCACTCATAATATCGCCCGTCACCTTCACACCCTCTTACGTTCTTGTCCACATATATATCTCGATTATATTTACATTTACTGAAAGCATTCCCTGGATAGGCTTTTACCATCTGCGCGGGAAGAGAAGCAACTGGTACATTCTATGTTTTTCTTTGCCAGACCAGCATGGAATTGATAATCAGTATACACACATACATACATTAATTACGTCTTTAACCCTAACGGGGTAATCTTATATATAAAATTCTCGTGTCACAATGTTCGTTCCCGTACTCCTCCGAAACGGCTTTACCGATTCTTACCAAATTTTATATGCGTATTCAGTAGGTCTGAGAATCGGCTACCTACTATCTATTTTTCATATTGAAATTTAGAAGAAAAAAAAAACGGGAGCGAAGCCGCGGGCAACAGCTAGTCAGTATATAGTATGCATTATAACCCCAAAAACTACATACGTTACAAAAAATCACTGTTAAATAGAAATGATTTTAATCTTAAAAGCCAGACAACGTAATATTTTCTGTACACAGGATGTTCAGAGGCAAAGCTTTCTGCGCGAGGCATAAATCCACCTGTAATCTGACCGCTCTTTAAGACTACATCCTGTATACTCAGATAAACTAACTTATGGGAGTACACTGCGATGTGGTTGAATTATATTTAAAATAATTACCATGTAAATGAACAAAAAATATTTACCTTGCTACTCACGTGCAAGATAATCAAGCTTGTGTGAAATATATGTTTTTCATGCAATATTTCCCTCCACTGCTGCCAATAAAATACATAAATCCCACAAACTTAATTATCCCTTACACCACACAAACACTGACGCATTTTGTTCCCTCTACGGGATCATTATCAAAGTTTAATGAGCACAACTGTTACACATGCAAACCAACGTCGCACTGCATCGAAAACGTATAGATAAACACAATGTACCTATATTCATATATTTACCCAAAATACACTTTTATTAATGATTTTTATTGTACACAAACAACTATTATTGTACCTAATTATTTCCAACTGCTCCAAAACATCTAACCGTAATCCCTTCTCACAAAAGTGTAAAATATCGAATGAAGCTGAATCTGGTAATGAATGATTTTGTTTCCAATAAATGTTTCGCAAAATTAGACCTATCTACTCTCGTAACTTTGACACTGGCGAAGTTGTCGTCGCCATAACGACGCCACAAATAATAAGAAGAAGAACATTGCTCATAATATTTTATCTATAAATTATAATTGACAGATAAAGTTATGTATGCGACAGTTCTGTCCACTATTAGTCATTAAAACACTCGTGATCTTTATGACACTCGCATCCTTTATAAAACCGCACTCGTGTGTAATGTCTTTCGTTATGCACCAGCCATATAAACAACTATTAAACTCCTGCCAAACCTTGCAGTGTACGCTCAGGTGCAGATAGGCAAGTTGGCCCTTTGTACAGACAATATCCGGCCGTGGCGGAAGTTCAATCAGCGGCCGGGCCACTTCCTGTTGCCTAACGTATACCTGCTTCTAAATGTATGAACTTGTATGAGCATACATCATACAAAATACGAGTGACAGAGAAGCTAAATGAGTCTATATAACCGCTTCCATTCCATCTAGTTTGGGCAGTGCCCGCACTTTTAATGTCTTTTCATCTTCTTTTACATTCCAATGGTTTCCAATCCAGAACAGCTCTGCACCACGAATCAGTCTTTCTGGCTTTGTGTCCTGCCCATTGCCACCTGAGCTTCGCTATCCTTCTGTTGATGTCGGCGGCTCTGCTGTATTTTGTTGGTTTTCCCGTCCCTCCTTGTGACTCTAACCAGCTTCTGCTCCATTACTACAACATTATACGTTATTAATTTGAATGAACAAACAATTTACCTTGCTATTATTTATTTTGTTCATTGAAATGGACCTCCGCAAAGTAACGCCTGATTCAATAAAATAGTTAATAATTTGAGAAAATATTAGGCGAAATTTAGATGATCGCTTGATTCATTTGGTAATGTTTAATGGAGCATTTAAAAATTCTAACTTAGTCGAACCTATCGATCATTTGTAGCGACCCTAGCGCCACCTAGTCGTCGACGCACGAGTAGCTACAGCCGGTGACATCAAAATGTTCTACATCGCGCCAACGAAGTTCCTTAGCTAAATTTAACTTCCATCTCTCTTCCTTCTGACTTTAGTCCCCAGACAAAACCTGGAGCCCTGGAGAGAGATCTCTCTCTCTTGTATTACCAAATGATTTTTGAAATATTTTAGCCCGGCGAGCATCAAGTTACATGACGATTGAGTGGGGAGTGAGGGTTAAAAAGCAAAGCAATTTTTATAACAGCTTAAAAACACCAATTTCCTACTTCGACCATCAGCACCCCCGCATAACTCAGTCCCTGTAACAATTACATTAAATTGGTCACTTTCCTCCCTTGTTTAACAATGAGCTATTTCCAACCTCGCCGAAGCATTTTCGTTAAAAACATTTGTTTCAACTGACAAATCTGACTTCTAGGAAAAAGGGGGTATTAGCATAAGAGTAAGGGGGGGGGGGATAAAAAGTGTAAACCGGCTGAGTCGCGATATGAAGCGACGCACAAATGAGAATTTCATGACATGTCCGGGCGTGGGGCGTGGCTAATGTGGAGACGGCTTATGTATTTATAAAGTTGTCGCACACATAACCGCTCGGCACGGATCGGCGCCGCCTCAACTCGGCACAAGCAAGCGGCGCGCGGGCAACTCGCAGTCATCGAGTTTACGTCTGGCCGCCGCCGCACTTGCGTCTCGCCGCCGGAACGGGGACGGCGCGCAGTCCGCTTTCGTTCCCCCCGCGGGGAATGACCATCGTCGACTACCAGATCTAGCCGCCGCCTCGCTTTAAGCGCGCTGTCGCCCAGCCGTAAGCGCGATGTCACCTAGCCGCAGCCGCGTGGGCACCTCTGAGGCGGTGAGCCATTTCCGTTACGTGCTTGCGTATGGTTGACGCCTGGTTGACGGCGAGCCGATGAGGTGAGTCGGCGCTGATCCGGTGCCGAGCGGTTACGTGTGCGACAACCTTTAATTACATCAAAATGTTTGGTTTGGCGGTTTGTATGATCAATGGTGTGTGTGAAGTTCCCAATCCGCACTAGGCCCGCGTGGGAACTATAGCCTAACTAAGCCCTCTCGTTCTGAGAGGCCTGTGCCCAGCAGTGGGACGTATATAGGCTGGAGATGATGATGATAGTATCACAACCATTAGACGATTTTGTTGAGGTAGCGTCACAACACTAGGCAGTGGTCACATCCCTAGGGCGTCGTCGGCCATCTTGCCTCTCCTGTCATCTAAGATATAAGAACGTGATAATTATTGTGTGGTTAATAAAATAAAGTGTTTGTTTGAAAATTAAATATAATACCTTGTCGATCAAAATGATTCGGCCAGTGTTTTTGTTTTGAAAAAATAGTGAGTAAAGCCGCTTTCACACTTCCACACCTCCATATTTTCGCTGTGGCCGCAAGAGCGCATTATTAAAACATTATTCCGGAAGAAAAATGTATTTTTGAGTGTCGGGTGGTTGTTTACCCGCCTTGAGACCTTGGCTTACGTCGGGACGTGTAGTGCCGGCTTATGAATCGGTGGAAATTGTGGATTTAAAAATTGGATAGTGAAGTGTGCGCTTAAAAATGTAGCTGCAGTGAAATAAATGTACATGGATGGTGTTGGAGGCATTTTTAAATTGAATTTGGAATGGATGATTATTTTAGAAGTGCTTGATGATTTTTCTTTTGATAGGAAAAAAGTTACAGATTTTTCCGTGGAGCCATTTGTTTTATAAAAATAAAAACATCTTACAGTCTGACAACAAATATAATGCGCATCGGCAGTATTCGTTTGCGCAGAGAAGCGCAGACCTGTTTCCGATGGTAGCCGAACGTGTAAATAATCTACATTGAACTTTATTTGCAAGCGCAACTGGCAGAGTATTGCTTGCTTTGCATTCTTAGCTCTGTCCCGCTTACACGATTTTGCCATTGTTGGTACGAAATCGATCGACCAATAACAGCGCCAGAGTTTCCCGTGCTACTAAAATTGGTATACTGCACAGGTACATCGTGGAGCATTATTTTTGTTGTCAAACTGTACTCAGTCTCTCGTCGGCCCCATAACGGCTGATAAGAGGCACGTCCATAACATCACAAATTAAAAAAAAAATGGCTGCTTGAATCTGTGGTACACCCAATGTAGGTCAACAGAAAAATCTGTAGCTAAAATATGGTTATTCCTATCAATAGAAAAATCATCGAACACTTTTATTATAATCATCTGTTCCTAATTAAAAGTACAGTCTAGAACAAACAATAAGACAAAGACGAGTAGTCTATCTTGTGCACACTCGTGCTGGCCCTGCAGGGATAGGATAGATAGGAATTCACTTTAAAATCCGAAAGTAAAGCTATGGCCGGGAATCGAACCCGGATCCTCGTCATTCCGTGACGCGTGCTATACCCCTACACCACCCATAGCAGGCGGGTAAGCCTTCGAATATTTCTATCTGTTACTAGCTGTCACGTGACCTTGTTACTATTCTAATTCTTTTTCTCATTGACCAGTGTTGCTAAGTGTAGTACAAAAGCATGTTGTCAATTCCAGTCAAGTTTACAAGTATAAACTGCGCTCTAAAAACCTATTTCTTAAATTAAAAAAAACAATCCTTGTTCAGAGAGCGTTCTCAATTCCACATTCAAAAAGCCACCAATTAAAAATAAATTACCGCTCGCTTTTGGCGCGAAAACTCAACGTGAAATATGCCGCGATGGAATTCGCACGTTCTAATTTCAAAAGATCTCGCTGGTACCGTTGGCTGCGGGAGTATGTGTAACACTTGAAATTAAAATGGCGGACGGAAATTTAACCTTTCAGCCGCCAGGCGTTTAAATGCATGCAAATTCAGAGCTTATAGCAGTTTTGCATTTTCTACTGCACTGTGAATATCGTTTAAAGACATTGGCGGTTAATACGATTGATTTATCGCTGAATATCTTCTAATTTTTGCTAATGGACATCCAAGCGAGGAAGTCTTCACCTTTAATGACGTTGGCATTTGAATGGTCACTGGAAGTTCGTTTCATAAATGGAGCTCTTTTCCATCCATTCCTCAAATTTACTCCGAAATTAGAAAATTGAAGTTCATATCGTAATCCTCTCATCCACACGTTAAATGCTACGTGTGAGCGAAAACGATTTGAACTTGGAATTTATTTGATATCAACCCTTAAATTGACGTAATTTTAAAAAGTTCACGGTTCAAGCCATAAGGCAATTTTGGAATCTTGAAAAAATATATTCTTAGATCATGTGACTTGTAGGGCACTGGTTTTACCACTTCCATAGTACCTATGGTCAACGTCAAAAGTAAAGCTAATCACTTTAGTGCTTTGTCGTAGTAAGGTAACCCACTGACAGTTGAACGTGTCACAGTTGTCACAGCGACAAGACTCTAAAATGATCACCAATTTTCGACGTTGACTGTACATATGCGAATATACATGTATATTCGAATAATCACGCCTGGGAATGGCTTCCTATTCGTAACCTGACACATCCTGAGGTTTATCCAAGTCTCACCAGGTGGGTGCTGTGTTACTAAGCCAAAATGGTTTTAATTAACATGTTGTTCGGTTACAAAGATGTAGGTGGAAGAAAATCATTTCATTTTACTATAAACAGTGGATTTTGGGGAATGGAAATCTTAGGAATCATATTATAGGCGACGCGGCTAGCAACCCATTATTACTTTGATTCCCCTTTCCTATACGCCCTCAATCATGCTACGCGTGGCCTTTGGTTCTTGTTACCCTAGGCTCTGTCTACGTGTATATACACGTGATTTGTGTATGTGTGTGTTGCTCAGTCCCCGTTCTGTTTGTTTAATTTAGCACCTATTTTTGTTAGCTCTTCTTTTAAAGCATTTACAAACATGGATTCGTATTGCATGCCTATCACAGTAACAGTCTTTATAACACTAAAAGTCCTGATATAAAGCTAAAGCTGGAAACTGCATCTTTGACTACTAATTGACGTTTCTATGTACGTCACGCTACACTAGCGCCACTAGCGGTGCCTAAGGTAACAGGTTCAGGTTCACAAGCGACGTTGCCAAACCGCTACGACATGGCTATAGTGGTTTGGCAACGTCGCTTGTGAACCTAGCGTAAAATGCAACGTTGCCATACCTAATAGCACGGCTTGCAGCAGACAATAGAGAAGGCTATGGCTAGGTAATCAATTGTAGGATTGTCAAACTTCTTGATAAACTGTGGAATTAATTACGGTCGAAGAACCTGAATCACGTACCTCTGTGGAACTTTTTCTTATAGCATTTCGCAACAATTTCTTTGGCAGGTGTATAGTAAGTTATTATGACATTCGAAGTGAAAGGGTTCTATCTACTGAACACTATTTATTTAAGCACGTATTCTTTTCCATTTCTCCAAATTCGAAACACAAAATGAAAGTTGAAGCCAACTGTATTTTTGCACCATTTCCAATACCCACTATGTACTTAGCGCTAAGTATAAACTCTTGTTGACCGCATCCGAACACTTCGCCCGCACTCCACTGTACCCGTTCATGAAATTCAAATTTGGAACTCGTTGCTTTTTAAACCTGCCAGGACTAGTTGCAATTTCGAAGTAATCTTTATGGAGTTTTTATTTCGATTTTTTTTGCAAGCTGCCAGTAGTAATTGTTGTGAAAATGACAATGAAATATGATTGTTCTGCCTCTGACCAAGTAAAAAATAATGACAGATTGTGAGCTCTACAAATGGGGTAAGCTTAAATTATGCCTCGTGTCAACTAAATAGTTTTAACAGAGAATGATTGCACTAGTTAACAAAGTGCGTTGCGGGTGGTAGGGCCTTGTGCAAGGTCCGTCCGGATCGCTACCACCATCTTACTCGCTATCCTGCCGCTAAGTAGCAGTGCTTGCACTGCTGTGTTCCGGTGTGGAGAGTAAGACAGCCGGGGAAATTACGGGCACAAGAGGCATTTCATCTTAGTCCTCTAGGTTGGCAACGCATCTGCAATCCCTCCGGGGTTGCGGGTGTCTATGGGCAGTGGTGATCACTTACCATCAGGTGACCCACTTGCTCGTTTGCCTTCCTATTCATATAAAAAAAAAAAAAAAAAGTATTCCCTTTATAAGCGAATTAACAATACAAATTTTAAAGTTACGCCGTAGTTTGGCCAAAAGTGCATAAAAGCTTCATAAAGACTTGAAGAAAGGGTTAGGCCGCGATTTATAAACCGATAAAACAGCTTGTCATAAAACAGTACTGAATTAGTTAATAACAAAAATTCTACAATTAATAAGAGACAATGGCGGGCGTACTCTTAGCTGCGGAACTAAGCGAAATTAATTTGCGACGACTGGACGGTGGTGTACCACAGTAACCAGCCAGATTATAACATTCAATTAACATATTATAAAAAACCGTTCAAGCATTAATCGAATAAAAAGAAAACGGAAGGGTTGCTCTACGGGAGTGCTGGTAGAAGTGAAAACTACACACACGCACACTCGCGCAAAAAAAAAATCAAAAAAGTGCACAACGCAGTTCAAAAAGAAAAATAAAACTTTTTCTACACGAGATTTGAACCGTGGTCACCGGAGCAAACGCACTGCCTTATACCACTAGGCCAAACGAAGCTTACGAGTGAGCGACGAAATCAACGTTCTTATTTTTCCCTCCGTCTTACCTGACGCGAGTTTAACTTTTTTTACCCATCCCAAAGTGCTCAACGCCGCTATAGAAGTTTTCACTTCGAAAAACCATTTCGAGAGCGATAAACATGGGACCTGAGGCTTTCTTTATCACCGCCCGAAGTGTGTACACAGTTTTACGTCTTCCCCTGGCCAGGAAGTGGAAATTTCCGCTCACGTAGCGGGCGGTAAATTGCTGCTTACAGCCGGGGGACGTAAACGGTTTTTGGTAATTAATACTCGTATGGACTTTCCATACATTGATCATACAAATCGTTAGAGCCATTTAAATTAATAAATTTTCCAATGTAACCTCGCAGGCTTGACGTGAGGAGGTAGTGGTTTAAACTTTATCCTCTCCAGCACAGGGACGTGGTTTTGGACTGGTACCTCTGCATTTTTCTAATTAACATGCGAAATCTCATTTGAAATTTATTGAGGTTTTTGGTGAAGGAAATAACGTTGCGGGGAATGACACAATAGTAGATTAATGCCGAGGCCTGGGAAGTAGCCAATTGCTGGATGAGTAAATTGTTTAAAAACACGAACCGCAGGTGAGTGTTTTTTTAAGTTACGATCCAGCAATTGCTCTTCCAGCTGAGGCAGATATAATGTTTTTCTCAAACATTGAGAGGAAATGAAAATAAATTTTGCACTAAACTTCCTCGCAACTTAGTTGGTTTTCACGTTCCCGCCTTTTTTCTTAAGGTTTTTTTATGTCATCTGTCACCGTAAGCTATTTGAGACATTGATAAAAACGTTAGACTCGAACTGCATCGACTTGGCTCTATGACACCGTTGTTCATTATTCCATAGTCTCTTTAACTTAAAAAAAAAGTTAAAAGCAAATGAAAAACAGTCCAGCAATCCGATTTATGGTCAGAAAATCGCCCCTGCAATATAATTCGGCCATCAACAAGACCCTACGTGTTCTGTTACTTAGAATACAATGTACAACACATCACACATCGACATTTACGACAATGTTTGAGAAAACGAGACAACAACAAATCACCTTCTGGGGACCGAAGAGAAGGAAGAGAGTTGAAAGTGTATTTATACATTCGCGTTGAGAACTTTCGTCGTAGTTTATGCAGTCGATGCATAGGTGGCGCTAGGGTCGCTACAACGTTATAAAAGAATGACAGCATCTCGAATAACGCCATCCCTGGGGCTCATCTTGCGAGAAAATATCATTAGCGGCTGAACCGGCCGGGCGGGCAGTGCATCCGGAATTACTCACTCCTATAATTATTCACTCATTCATTCCTTGTTCGAATGGCTGCTGGCTCTGTTGAATGAATTGTTATATAATTTATAATACTTCTAGAAGCCTATAGAAGTCTTCATTCGGTTAAGTAGTATCTTCAACATGAATCAACTTCACAAACAGATAATTCACGTACGAAAGTCGAGTGATGCTCGACATGTTTCGGCTAATTCGTAGTCCTTCTCGGAGCGCTTGCCCCGGCAGCGAAACTAACACTGCGCGCGGCTGCAGCTGACAGCGGCGCACAACTACCCTCGTTTTCATAGTCATTTTTACTATAGAGATTATGTATTTCATGCTGGTCTGGAAAAGCAAAGGAAAAACATAGAATGTACCAGTTGCTTCTCTTCCCGCGCAGATAGTAAAAGCCCATCGAGGGAATAGACGAAAATAGGAATCATGTTATAGGCGATGCGGCTAGGAACTTATCACTATTTTGGTTCCCTTTCCACCTATGCGCCCACAATCATGCTAAACGTGGCCTTTAGATCTTGTTACCTTAGACTCTGTCTACCCCGTAAGGGATAAAGATGTGATTTATGTATGTATGTATAAGAAATCCCCTTAAAGGGATAAGTCAGCATTTGTGCATGTATTTCAGTGTTTGTCAAGTGTTTTTTTTGTTGATTTTGCACAATAAAGAGTTTACATACATGCATAGAGTTAATTTACAGGCTTCAGATGATGATTGGTCGTTTTTTCT
This sequence comes from Pandemis corylana, assembly GCA_949127965.1. NCBI lineage: Eukaryota > Metazoa > Arthropoda > Insecta > Lepidoptera > Tortricidae > Pandemis > Pandemis corylana. The sequence goes on from OX421876.1 coordinate 9,122,234, forward strand.
GTCCTCATGTCCCGATGTATGCTTATATCTTCAAAACTACACAACGGATTTTCATGCGGTTTTTTTTAATAGATAGAGTGATTCAAGAGGAAGGTTTATATGTATAATACATGCATAATATACCGTGCGAAGCCGGGGCGGGTCGCTAGTTAAACATAAACGGATAACAACTCACGTATTAACGTAAATGACGATGAAAACGAGGGTAGTTGTGCGCCGCTGTCAGTTGCGTCGAGCAGCCGCGCGAACAGAGCGCTGGCGCGCAGTGTTCGTTTTGCTGCCGGGGCGAGCGCTCCAGGAAGAAGGACTACGAAATAGTCCGAAACACGTCGAGCATCACTCGACTTTTTATACGTGAGTTATCCGCTTATGTGTTTCTCCGCTTCTCCAAGAACTGAGCCTAAACTTGTTTTAAGTACATGAATAATTAAAAGCCGGTTTATCACGAAGCTATCTCCATAATAAACATGTTTATTATCATTGCTCATAATTTTTAACAGAATTCTCGGTTCAAAGTCAGATTTAAAAATTCATTACGGAGAAGATAAAATGTAAGGACGTGTTGGAGTTCCGCGGGGAGCGAGGAAACCTTGTTATTATGTAATTTTTGTATTGTGCATACCCGTGACTTTATAATAAAATAAAGTGTGATATCACTATCACTACATAGTATAAGGGTCAATTTCCCAAGCAGTAAATTTTGATGGCAAGACTGAAAACGCAGGTGCAGAAGGCTTTGATAATGTAGAACTATTTTTTTTAGGAAACAGCCCCCTATTGTCTACCTCGGGCAACAGCTAAAATTAAAATATTATGTTATTTAATCATTTAAAAAAATATATTTAGACCGTATTTCTCATCGAGGTGGGTTGTCCCGGAGCCGGTTTTAGTTACAAAATGCTGGATAAGTCGAACACTATGCGTGACAACAAAAAAAATTACCTTTGTTTTATTACCATATAAACAGGTAACAAAAAAAGCACATCACCTGATTTTTACCTCATTTGTAAACCTCTGAATATGTGCATATACATTTGTCCGGAGAGACGGTCTCATTCCGCGGGTAAATTTTGGGAACGATTTATTTGCCGAGTTTGACCCTTAAGCCCCTCCGTCTCCCGCGCACCCCGAGCGATAGTCGAACTGCGGCGCTCGGCGAGAGTAGACGTGTGTAACGACGAACGTTTCCGAGCAAAACATGAGTATTTTTCATCGCCATGGTGTGGGGACAAAAAAAGTTTCATTCCGGAGTTAGTCATAACTTTTATATTTTATATCGCTTTTCTTTTAAATTTATATATGTCACGTCTAATGTAGTCCTGATTTCAAGAGTTTAATTAGTTTAAGAACACGAGGCTTACTTTTTTTTTAATATTTATTTTTATGTCGAGTTTCTCATTCCACCATATTTATACAATACAATACAATACAAATACTCTTTATTGAACACCACAAATCAGTACAAAACAATACAGAAACAAAAAACAAAGTAGACAACAGGCGGTCGGTTTATTCCGGTGTTTCCGGTGTAGTAAAACGGGAATGACATCAAATGTAGCTTCACTTTATTATTATGAAATGGTTCCGTAGCATAATTTCTAAAATCAAATACTGAACTTATTTTATTGTACCACAGCTCATGTTCTTAGATAAAATTTACGCTTGTAGGCTATCAGGGGGCGCTACAAAAAGGGTTTAAAAATTTGGTTTCCGTACCCAAAGGGCAAAAACAGGACCCTATTACTAAGAACACTGTTCGTCTGTCTGTCTGTCACCAGGGTGAATCTCATGAACCGTGAATACCGTTATAGCTAGACAGTTGATTTTCACATACGATGTAGGATTCTTTCGCAGCTACACAATAAATACTAAAGACAGAATTATTTTAATCTTTGTCTGTCTATGTAGGTAAGGTATTGTCATTCTTACCTGTCCTATTTGGTAAACAAAATTCTAACCTCAAAAAGTCTCATTTTCATAATTTTTTAACTATTTTAACGTAAATAAAGGAACTGGAGATAAAATATCAGCAAAATTATGTACAAAATATTACCTCAGGTTTATTAATTACATAATAAATCCTGTACGATACTTGAAAGCGTAGTGTATTGCTATCAAGTATTGAAAACATGACACACATTGTTGTGTGTATAAATTTATAATGCTGCATCCAATTATTTGATAACTGGAAGGTTTATCATCATTTGATAAACAACATTTTTCAAACAATCACTTCTTAACAAACAACGATTTACAAACTATTCATTTCACAAACCTGTCATTCCTAAAAATGATCAATTTACAAATAATTTAAATCGTTCAAAGGTTAACTGGAAGAGATCCCTTTTAGGGATAAGTTCGCCTTTGTGCATGTGTGTTGTCCTGTGTTCATCTTTTTCTTGTGTTTTACGTACAATAAAGAGTTATATACATACATACATACATACATGCATAATTCCTCGGTAATAATCTCATATATCTATTCTACAACATAATTATGATGTTTTTTCAAGTAACCAATGTTTTATGCAATTTCTAATTTGTGAATCGTTGATTTGCCTAACGTTGTTTGCAAAATGAATACCTATTCATGAAATGTTGTTTACCAAGAGATGAAATACCTACTTAAAACATATTCATCAACCAGCACCAAATTTTCGCTCTTAGGACTATTAAAATGCCACTTACTTAAGGTCTGTCTGTATTTTTTCTAAATAAAAGACGTGATTATGGAACCCTGTTTATTACTTTAATTCCGGTGGTCTTTATTTCATTCCAGTGGGCTGATATTGTCATCCCAGTGTATATTTATCATTCCGTTGTAAGGTATCATTCATTCCGGTGTACATTTATAATTCCGTTGTGTGTTCAGAAATTCGACCTCTAATAACTCAAAAACTATTTAAGATTTCAGGTTCCCTTTTACATATGTCTTGCAAAATAGTCTAAGGTATCGTTTGACATTTAAAAATCTAAAATAAAAACACATATAAGGGATCACACCGAAATGATACAAAAAATGAGTACTGTTGAAATTGACCCATAAAACAAAGATGCTTTCTCTGTCCCTATGTCCCTATGTATGCTTATATCTTCAAAACTACACAACGGATTTTGATGCGATTTTTTTTTATAGATAGAGTGATTCAAGAGGAAGGTTTTTATGTATAATTCTACGCAGATGAAGTCGCAGGCAGAAGCTAGTTACATATAATAAAATAAAGTTATCTGCCACGTCTGTCTGTCTGTTTGCGGCGAACTCAAAAACCACAGAACGAATTTTCATGCGGTTTTCACTAATACGTAGGATGATTTACGAGGAAGCCTTGAGTATTTTTTTTTTAGCCAGAATGTGTAAAAATATTTACTGAGCAAAAGTAGGAAACTTTGCGGGTGGTAGCGCCTTGTGCAAGGTCCGTCCGGATCGCTACCACCATCTTACTCGCTAATCCTGCCGCTAAGTAGCAGAGCTTGCACTGCTGTGTTCCGGTGTGGAGAGTAAGACAGCCGGGGAAATTACGGGCACAAGAGGCATTTCATCTAAGTCCTCTAGGTTGGCAACGCATCTGCAATCCCCCCGGGGTTGCGGGTGTCTATGGGCAGTGGTGATCACTTACCACCAGGTGACCCACTTGCTCGTTTGCCTTCCTATTCACATAAAAAAAAAAAACTAAGTATAACCCAAATTACTAATCACACAAAAATATTGCCCTACTCAGACATCAGACAACAGCTAACTAATTACTAAATTACCTGTTGTTGCCTAGAGTGCATCGTCTCAAACGCTACTCTTTCCCAATTGTCTAAGCTTTCGTAAACGACGACCACTAATGCCTTTCAAAATCGCACAAAATGCTAAAACTTTAATCCCACACAATTTTATTTCTCCAATTCATATTCTTCCAACAATCCTCGAGACCTACAGAACCCAATTTATACTCCAGGGTAAGTCGACAGATAAGGTAATACTTGTTAATTATGTTGCCGCCGCCTTCGGGTAATCTACCCTAATACGGGAGATGTCTTGTTTAAAAAGAAACGCTGTAGCTCGGCTGTAGGTGGTTAGGTTTTTAAAGGAAAAGGTCAAGGGAACAATGCCATGCTACCTAATGTTAAAAGTAAAAAAGAATTGTCTGTTTGTTTATAGTTTTTATGTCCATAGTTCTCGATAGCAATTCGAGAAAGTTACTTGTGTTCTTCTAGAAATAATAAATACATTTGTTATTCGTATATCACGCGTACTAGTTGCCAAGAAAATCTAGCAAAATAATTGCCTCAAAACCCTAGTAAAGGAATATAGGGCAGAAACAAATGAAGTAATTACGAGGCACAACACGCCAGCTATATATTACATTATCTCGCATATATATATGTTGCGCTTCCAACAATCAGTTCTACTTAAATTGTTCCGCGTACTCGACGAACAGGGGAGGTGTGGAGACGATGTATGTACTTCGACTAGTAGAGACTTTATAAATCTCTACTATAGACTGATATAATTTAAGGCTCGGGGACCTTGTACATCCCTTTTATAAATGTATTCAATTTAAGCAGAATTTAAGTATTTTTACTGTATTTTATTTTGAAAAAATTACTTGCTGCCAAGTTTCTTGCGGTGCATTCGCGGCAATGATGGTCTTCCCGAATGCGCTGGTAGTTTCAAAAAAGGCATGCAAAAAAGCCCTTGGCGGCCAATTTGCAAAAAATGAATTTTGATTTTGATTTTTGATTTTGATTTTTGATGATGCTACTTTTTTTTATGTACCTATTAAAGAAACAACCGTACAAGAGCGAGTCGACTCGCGCACAGAGTGTTCCGTACCAATAGGCAAGTGCATATAAATTCCTGTATTAGCAGAATCCTGCTGTTAAGTAGTCAGTGTAAGATCAGTTTATACCGTTTACTTATATAGATAGACAGACATAAAAAGTTAGATGTGAAAATTTTAACTGTGTCTACACAGACAGACGGACAGTGGAGTCTTAGTAATAGTGCCCCGTTTTTACCCTTTGGGTATGGATTTTTTAGGATCACTTCAATGTTCGTCTATCTATAAAGACTTTTTTCTCAAAAACGCGTTCAGTATCCAGTTGGAATTAATTGAATAGGTCTTACTTCAGATAAATCTTTATATAGTGGATTTTCATACGAAAACGAAGGGAATCCAACCTGTGTACTTTCTCTTGTGAGGAAAACAATGTTTCTTCTTTAAAATCAGTTTAAATCCTACTGTCAAATACAATAACAAGAATATTAAGAAAATACGATTCTAAATTTAAAAATAAATTATAAAAAAGGTCGCTAGTGTTTGCGAAATCTCTTAACACAGAATTATGACACTTTGGAAAAAGTAACACCTTACAATACGAGTCAATAAAAAATCCCAAAAATCAGTGACGCATTTTTTTTATTGTCGTAGTAAGTCTACGAGAAATAAAAGTGGGAATGTGTTTTTACTAGTCTAGACTTAAGGTTACAAATTGTTACTAACAAATTATGGATGTTTTGTTGTCGAAATAACATACATACACAAATCACGTCTTTATCCCTTACGGGGTAGACAGAGCCTAAGGTAACCGGTACCTACAGGCCACAATTAGCAAGATTGAGGGCGTATAGGTGGAAAATGGAATCAAAATAGTGGTAGGTTGCTAGCCCCATCGCCTATAACATGATTCCTATAAGTTTCGCCCATTCCCTCGATGGTCTTTTACCATCTGCGCGGGTAGAGAAGCAACTGGTACATTCAGTTTTCTTTTTCTTTGACCATTTTATTATATTACTAGCCTTCCGTTCGCAGCTTCGCCCGCGATAAATTAATTTTCCCGTAGGAAAAGGTATTTTCCCGCGGTAAAAAGTAGTCTATGTCACTCAGTGACAATGTAGCTTTCTAACGGCAAAAGAATTTTTGAAATCGGTCCAGTAGTTTCGGAGCCTATTCAATGCAAACAAACAATCAAATTTTTCCTCTTTATAATATTATTAGTACAGATTATTAAAATCGTGTAAGATTTTTTTATCGGCCCAACGCGACTCTACTCCGGTCCTGTGCCAGCCCACCTCATTACAAGGGGTAGGCGTTAATATACAATATTTTGTATATTATATGCATCACATCACTCTTACAATATTGTTTAGCAAACAAATTACTGGTTAAATTATGAGGAGTGAGAAACGACTCCATTATGTTTACGGGCTATGTCGTCATGTAAATATGGACGTTTGCGCACAACTTTGAATACCATAGAGGAAGTAACCAATAGAGATGTAATTACAGCAGCGAACATATAAATCCAATTACCTACTAGCTGTTGCCAACGAGTTCGGTTAAAAAGCCGTGGTAGCCTAGTGGTTTGACCTGTGGCCTCTCAAGCAGAGCGTCGTGGGTTCAAATCCCGGGCGGGCACCTCTGAGTTTTTCGGAATTTATGTGCGAAAATTACATTTGAAATTTGCCATGAGCTTTACGGTGAAGGAAAACATCGTGAGGAAACCTTGCACACATCTGCGAAGAAATTCAATGGTGTGTGTTAAGTTCCCAATCCGCACTGGGCGCGCGTGGGAACTATAGCCCAAACCCTTCAATACACGGAGGAGGCCTATGCCATGAGGCACGCCGAATTACGCGACAATTTAATAATAAAACAACAACAACAAAAAAATGAAATTGTAGCGAATTCGGAATACAAAGGCTATATTATTATTATTATTATTATTTTTATTATTATTTTTATCTCTCGGGAACTTTGCAATTTTTCGGGATAAAAAGTAGCCTTTGTTTTAATCTAGGGTACCAGCTATATCCATTCCAAATTTTATCTAAATCCGTCCCGTTGTTTCTGCGTGAAGAAGTTACAAACATAGACACTGACATCCTCACAAATTTTCGCAAATAACATTAGTAGGATGTATGTATGTGTTCTTCCATGTTGGCCTGGGAGCAAAGAAAAAACATAGAATGTTCCAATTGCTTCTCTACCCGCGCAGATGGTAAAAGCCCATCGAGGGAATGGGCGAAAATCATAGGAATCATGTTATAGCCGATGAGGCTAGCAACCCATCACTATTTTGATTCCATTTTCCACCAATACGCCCACAGTCTCACTAAATGTGGCTTGTAGGTACCTGTTACCTTAGGCTCTGTCTACCCCGTTAGGGATAAAGACGTGATTTGTGTATGTGTATGTATGTATGTCAGGTCAAAAAAAAATAAGGTCAAAGTTATATAAGGCCTGTATGAAGAGATTGATGAATGTGGATGAAGCGAAAGAAGTATGTCAGGATCGTAGCAAGTGGAACAAAGTAGTCTCTGCCTACCCCTGTGGGAAAGAGGCGTGACCGTATGTATGTATGTACGACGGAACAGAATAGTTTTTTTTTGTACCATTTGTGCTCGAGCAAACATATAAATCAGAACAGCTGTAACATATATATATTACACTCGTTATGCTAACTACACAGCGCTGCAACACAGCAAGTCCGTTACATGCAAGTTGTGACAGAATCGTTATCTACACGTTTCTCTATGTTTGACGCGACACAGCTTAGAGATTCGCAGAGCTTCCTATTTTAAAATTTTACATTTCGCGAGGGAATGGGCGAAAATCTTAGGAGTCATGTTATAGGCGATACTACCAACCCATCACTATTTTGATTCCCTTTTCCATCCATACGCCCACGATCATGCTAAACGTGGTTTTTAGCCTCTGCTCTCTGTTTCTAGCTCTGTCTACCCTGTAAGGGATAAAGACGTGATTTATGTATGTACTTTTTATGCATTTTGCTAGGGAACTTAATTATCCGTCACACCACACAAACACTGACGCGTTTCGATCCCTCTACGGGATCATTATCAAAGTTTAATGAGCACAACTGTTACACATGCAAACCAACGTCGTACCGTCGTTGTGTGGTGCAAGGAATAATTAAGTTTGTGGGATTTATGTGTTTTATTGGCAGTAGTGGAGGGAGGGTTTCCAATGAACACATATATATTTCACACAGGCTTGGTTATCTTGCACGTGACTCGCGGAGTAGCTAGGTAAATATTTTTTGTTCATTGAAATGGACCTCCGCAAAGTAACGCCTGATTCAATAAAACAAGTAAAGCGTTTTTGAAATATTCCACGCTGGTCTGGGAGCAAAGAAAAAAACTTAGAATATACCAGCACGGCTAGCACGACAAGGCGCGAGTTGCGCGAGAGCGACATAGAAGCGCGACATAATGCTGTGTCGCGAACCGGTAGCACGACGTGTAGCGAGATAGCTTGTCGCGTCGCGATTATTTGTCATGGCTGTCAAATGACAGCCAAGTGCGAGATACTCTCAAAAAGCGTAGCACGACGGTGTTTATTGCGACAAATTCGTCGCGATTAAATGTCAATATGCGAGATATATGTCTTCGCGGCTTTAGATGCGCGACTTGAGCGCGACTCCATAAAATATGTTTATGTTTTAAAATTATCAACGCGTATTAATAGCATTTATACGTAAAATAACACTAATAATGTTCTCAAGTAACAATACATTGTTTCAAATGGCTTACTTCTAAATATTAGGCCTAGAAAATGGACCCACCGAGCCCATCGAGGGAATGGGTGAAAATCGTAGGAATCATGTTATAGGCGATGAGGCTAGCAACCCATCACTATTTTGATTCCCCTTTCCACCTATACGCCTACAATCTTGCTAAACGTGGCCTTTAAGTCTTGTTACCTCAGGCTCTGTCTACCTCGTAAAGGATATAGACGTGATTTGTGTGTGTGTGTGTTTTTTGAAGTTAAGGTTGCCATCCGTCCGGGTTTCCCCGGATTTGTCCTAGTTTAGAGGGCATCCGGGGAGCGTCCGGGGAAGGTTTCATTTGTAGACCGGGTTTTAAAAAATAAATAAATAAATAAAATTTGGGCCGCCCGCGAGACACGCACTACGCTCGCACACCACGATCAACCGACGAACCAAGTATATTCACCGTTCCCCCACCCCTCCCGTCACGGTTGCCACGGTCCGCCGTTCGTTCGTTCGAATTCGCGACCCGCGTCCCGCACTCCGCAGCGACGGTTTGACGAATGTAGACATTGCGTCGCTCCAGTTAAGCGGGTGAATTTACGTAGTACATGTGGTAAGCAAAGAATATTTTTCTTAAATATCGTAGTTTAATTTTTACAGGTAGTGTGACACTGCTCTTCTGAATGCTCTGTCTATCTGTTTTTGTAACCTTTTTACACGAACTTACAGATAAGTACTTAAGCTACTTTTTATCCAAAAATATAATAATATTAAGTCAAGATGCAGTATCATTTTGCTTTTTGAGTTTAATTTTTATTTGCTTTGAATTTTCTATTCTTTCTACAGATTATATATTTATAGATTGATATATTTGTGTGTCTTGCAAAAAGGAATAAATGTCTTCTTTCTTTCTTTCTTTCTTTAGATTTTCAAATATGCTATTTTACTAACAAAGTCGTGGGTGGCTAGTAATTGTTATAGTTCTAATTTTACCCCTTTGTTTCGAAATTCTCTATTGACTATATTTTTAGGTACTTATTTTATTCTTTTCAGATTAGACACCAAAATGCCTAAGCGTAAATGCCTATTTAACAGTGATATGGAAAGTAAGTTCCCGATGTTTAAAAAAGGAAGATATGACTGGGAAGCGTTTTGTGTCGTTTGTTCTACGAGTATTTCAATCGCAAACAAAGGCATTACAGACCTAAATGACCATTTAAGTACGCTGAAACACAAAACAAATTTAAAAAATCAATCAAGTACTTCGAATATTGCAACATATTTTGTGAGATCGACATCGGAGGACCTCCTTACTTCAGCAGCGGAAGGCGCTCTCGTCTATCATACAGTAAGCCATCATATGTCTTTTAATTCATTGGACTGCACTTGTGCTCTCAACCACGAAATATTTTCGGCGTCAGATACTGCAAGAAAAGTTACGTGCAATCGAACAAAAGCAACTGCGATCGCCACCGGAGTGCTAAGCCCTTTGTCGGTTGAACAAATTAAGACTGATTTACAAGATGTACCATTCATAAGTGTGGCTACTGATGCCAGTAATCACGGAAGCACAAAATTATTCCCGCTGGTTATTCAATATTTTGATGTAAAAAAAAATGGAATCACTACTAAGGTGCTTGAAATTGAAAATACTAAAAACGAGACATCTGACACTATTACTGAACTGATAGTAACACAGCTTCGCCGGCATGATCTCTTGTCTAAATGTATTGCTTTTGGTGGAGATAATTGCAATACAAACTTCGGTGGGATAGAAAGAAATGGAACAAATAATGTTTTCCACAAGCTGAAGGAAAATCTAAACCCAAACTTGGTTGGTGTGGGTTGCTCTGGACATGTAATTAACAACGCAGTGCACCACGGATGTGATTTACTGGCAGTAGACATAGAATCCATCGTCTTAAAAATTTATAATTTTTTTTCCATTTACACAGTACGAACCGAAGCTCTTAAAGAATTCTGCGAAACGGCTGAGGTCGAATATAAACAGCTTCTGTATCATTCCAAAACGCGTTGGCTAAGCCTGTTTCCAGCTATCGAGCGAATTCTGAAGCTCTACCGTCCTTTACTTAATTATTTTGAAAGCATACAAAGGCCACCTGTTTTAATTAAACAGTTTTTCGAAAATCCTCTCTCGGAAGCATACCTGTTCCTTATACACTCAATTATGCACACCATTCACACAAAAATACAGACATTAGAGAAAGGCGATAATTCAATTCTTGAAACAAAAAGCATACTTACTTCCATAACAAAAAGTTTAGATGACCGAATTAAGGAAAATTTTGTGCCGCTGAACGTTCAGAGTATTATAAATAAAGAAGATGAAAACAGGAAACAAGAGTTTAAAAAATGCACACATGACTTCTACAATGAAATTAAAAGATATATTGAAGAATGGATGAAACCTTTAAAACAATTTGAGAAATTTGATTGGATGTTTTTGCCGAAAATTAATAACAACACAGAGTGGACTCTTATTTAAGACACTGTCCTCTATTTAAAAGATAAAAACATAGACATTGACGACGCAAAATTAATTGACGAGTGGGTGAATTTAAAGGCTTTTTGCCAAAACTTAACTGAACAAGATAAGCTTTTAAATTCCAATCAACTTTGGGTACAATTTTTTAAAACGCCAAATGCGAATTTATATTCGGAATTGCTGAGAATTGCGCAATATTTTTTTTGCATTCCGGCGCATAATGCCAACGTGGAGAGGATATTCTCATTAATTACACAACAATGGACTAAAGAAAGAAATTTACTAAGCGTAGAAACAATTTCTTCAATAATTAAAATTAAATTCAATTTCCAAGAATACAGCTGCACTGATTTTTATAAATTACTTTTAAAAAGGGAAGATATTCTAAAAACTATCGGAAAAAATGATAAATACAAAAAAACTGAGAAGTAAAAAGGCAAGAGGCTGAGGAAAACGCTTTAATAGCTAGATAGACAAATTGTGTACCTAATTATGAGTGCAATAATTGCTGTTTATTTTTGTACCTAGTTAAAGTTATGATTGTTTTCATTGAGTAAAAACTATTTAAAATATGGTTGTTGATCAAAACTTTAAGTTGATGAAAATGAGTATAGGATTGATTATTTTGTTTTAAAATTTTAATAATGTAACTTACATTGCTGTAGGTCTAAACTTTAAAAATGTTCTGTTTTGTTGTTTAATATTTCAGAAGACTGAATTTAGTTTATATTCTGCTAAAATAGGTATATTTTGTTATATAAATGACTGCTGATAAAAAGTAAAGCAGATAATATTTATAGAACTATAGCTAAAAGAGTTACCTCAAAAATTGTAAGACTGAATACTAGAATGGTCTAAGTAGGTAGTACTTTTAAGATTTTAATTCATTAAATATATGTTTTAGTTTAATATTTTAATAAGGTTTTGTTTTCTTATTTCAAAAATTAAAAAAGCTGATTTATATAAACAATTTGTAACAAATTGTAATATGATTCTGTTTTGTTAAAATAATGAATGAATAAAAAAGGTGATTTATGACATTTTCAACTGTTTTTTATTACATTGAATATGTTTAAAAGATCTTGTTGACATGTCCGGCTTTCGGACTCTAAAATCCGGGGTTTTCACGCGTCTTGTCCTGTTTTCCAAATTTTAGAGATGGCAACCCTATTTGAAGTGGATCATCTCTGAGCAGAACGTCTGCAGCACGTCGGATCACGTCGCTCCCGTTCACGCCTCGGTGACAGTTGCAGCGACGCTTTTGAACTGGGTGACCTGTTCCGACGCCATTATTAGAACTACCCGCTGTTTGTTCATTATTTTACAACACTGAAGTGAAACTTAAAAAAAAACACGCATTAATAATATGCCTAACACACATACCAGAGTTGGGCAAAAATTATCTATTTACGAAACACCGGGAAGATAGCTAAATCATCTTTTATTTGAAGTAACTAAATAATCCGTCATTTGTTATCTAGATCAGTTTCATTTTTGTCTATATAAATTAGTTGGGATTTTAAATAAAATATGAATGTCAGTGTGACGGTTTGACCCGACGTGACATTCTGTATACCTTTATTATTATAAGCTTACTTCAATAACAAACGAGGTCGGTTATCTTCATCTAGATAATTTATCTAAATAAAAAAGTTGGCAACCCACTATTTGTGATTGAATTTATCTTCGTATAAATTTATTTGAAATGATTTTATCTATACTAATATTATAAAGAAGAAAAATTTGATTGTTTGTTTGTTTGTTTGCATTGAATAGGCTCCGAAACTACTGGACAGATTTCAAAAATTCTTTTGCCGTTAGAAAGCTACATTATCACTGAGTGCCATAGGTGATTGATGATTTTCGCCCATTCCCTCGATGGGCTTTTACCATCGTTTTTTTGCTCCCAGACCAGCATAAGAGCATCTTTGCTCCCAGGATAGGTCGTAATAAGGCGATAATTATGGACAGGACTTCACAAAGTACGCGTAAAAAGCAAATCCGACGGAAGGCCTCCTTTTCTGCGCTTTTTAATTTGCGGAAGTGGACATAATCGCCGGAAGTGACGTCATCAATCAAGTGACAGCTAACACCGTAATGAAAAAAAGTTAGCGGTTGCAATGACAAAGTTGTAAGTCCTCAGTTAAAATGTCGGTGGGCAAAGATGTTTTCTTAGGGTGGGGGTACTAGTAAAAGTAGTAGTGGGCAGATGGTAAAAACCCATCGAGGGAATGGGCGACAGCCTTAGGAATCATGTTATAGGCCATGCGGCTTGCAACCCATCACTATTTTGATTTCCCTTTTCACCTATACGCTCTTAATCATGCTAAACATGGTCTTAAGGTTGTGTTACTTTAGGCTCTGTCTACCCCGTAAGGGATAAATACGTTAATATGTATGTATGTACTAGTTGTTGCCTGGGACTCCGTCTGCATTTGTCGCCCGCGGGAAAACTTAAGCGCCAATTCAATTTTAATACCGCAATGGAATACTTAGTTCAGTTTTAGGTATATTTAGTTTATAATTAACTAGCTTCTGCCCGTGACTTCGTCTGCATAGAATTATACATATAAACATTCTTCTTGAATCACTCTATCTGTTACATAAACCGCATCAAAATCCGTTGCGTAGTTTTAAAGATCCAAGCATACATAGGGACAGACAGCGGAAAGCGTGTATAGGAAGATTAATTTTGATTAATTTAGGTTTAGGTGGGGCCGCGAACATGTTCGTTTTAATTTAGAAATAGTCTTTATTTTACCTTAGAATGTACTGTAATTACACATAAACCGCTAACTCACGTATAAAAAGTATTAAGTACTAAATATTGACCAAATGGTGAGTGTGAGCGAACCTTTACGGAGTGACGTGATCAGTGTAGTGTGCTGCCTACATTTGACAGTAATAAAAATGACGATGAAAACGAGGGTAGTTGCGCGCCGCTGTCAGTTGCGTCGAGCAGCCGCGCGAACAGAGCGCCGGCGCGCAGTGTTCGTGTCGCTGCCGCCGGGGCGAGCGCTCCAGGAAGAAGGACTACGAAATAGTCCGAAACATGTTTAGCATCACTCGACTTATTATACGTGTGATTAAGTCTTACGGTTTCATGTTGAAAGTAGAATGTACTGGTTCTGTAAAGTAGTTTATGTACGGAGACAAGAGCATTTTTCAAAGCAAAACCTTTTCTGAACGAAACTAACTATCCTCCCTTTAAGTAGGGGTTGTTCTTTGTTGAGCAATTAAGTAGATACGGGAATAAATTCAGGAGCGGTACGATTATGACTGTTTTTTCCCGGGCGGCGTTCGGGGATACAATGGGAATTCCCTTGATGAGCGACCTGGAGGTGGGATAAAGTGGATGCGGCAACTTTTTAGTCTCACACAAACACGAATCACGTCTTTATCCCTTACTGGATAGACAAAGCCTAAGGTAACAAGAGCTTAAAGCCACGTTTAGCATGATTATGGGCGTATAGGTGGAAACAGAAATCAAAATAGTGATAGGTTGCCAGCCGCATCGCGCATAGCATGATTCCTAAGATTTTCGCCAATTCCCTCGATGTGCTTTTACCATCTGCGCGGGAAGCAAAGCAATTGGTACATTCTATGTTTTTTCTTTACTCCCGACGAGCATGCAAGATAACTTTTTAGACTACGATGAATAAAACCGGGTGTGTTTGTACAGTCAAGGGAATAAATACAAGTTGTTACAAAATTGCGCGAAAAGCCCGATGAAGTTAAATGTGGCATTATTACAAGTCTATTTACAATATTTAAGAACTGTAGTATCGCCATATAATTTACCCCAAAAAGAAAAGATTTTTTTTTAGCAAACCCTATTTCAGTAAAATCAAAGAGTAAACTAAGCAGAACGTGTGTTTAAAAAAAAAACACGAAACAATAAAATGTAGGACATCGATTAAAATATTTGAAATTGACAAAATAATTTTTTTTTTGGAATTGCATCTAAGTTACTATAGCTGTTTTGTAATTGTATTATTTCGTACTGAAAAACAGAGTAGTGGCTCGCCGCAACATTATGCTGCGCGAGGCCCATTTTACACCATATCGGTACTATTCTGAAGTATATTGTACTCTCTCACTCTCTCTCATGACATTAAGACTCAATAATGTGCTTAGTTATAATGAAGAGCTAAAATGTTACAATACAAATACTCTATGTACAAAATGTTCAGGTTTTAGCTGTCAATTTTAGCATGGATCTGACAGCGAGCGAACCTAAACTGAATCGGGATTGAATCGCATTAAGACGTCATGGTAACCCCTGTAGGTTCAAACTGCCGCATCCGTGCCCCCTCATCCCGGTTTGAGACCATTCATTAAGTCAGGAACAGTTGAATTCCCGTCAAGAGAAGTTAATGAGGCGGACTAGAATAGCAGTTTTTAATTTTATGCCCTCGTTAGCGTTATTGGTTCTTTGTTTGAGCTCGTTACTGTTATTTTTTTAATTAACTAAATTGAGTTTAGTTTTTTTTGTCTCGGTATGAAGATTACAAAAAGTGGTAGCCTAGGGCCTTTACCTGTAGCCTTTCAAACAGAGGGTCGAATCCTGGACTCGCGGCTCTGAGTTTTTCGGAATTTACGTGCGAAATTACATTTGAAATTTACCACGAGCTTCTCGGTCAAGGAAAGCATCGTGAAGAAACCTGCACTCATAGCCCTCTCGTTTTGAGAAGAGGCCTGTGCCCAGTAGTGGGACGAATATAGGCTGGAGATGATGATGATGATGATGAAGGTTACAAAACTGCAGGCCCTATTTTGTGTCATATCGGTCGTTGTTTGTTTCTTCTCTTATTTTATTGAAAAAAAAGCCGGCCAGTGGCGAATCGACTTGAATTTTAAATTTGAACTTGGAAAAGATTTATTACCTACTTATTGTTCACATTTAAAGTGTAAGTAGATGCCTATTCCGCCAGTTTTAGTTCATCTTTGTGCAATTTTCATCATCTAAATCCGTGCAGCAGTTTGAGTGTGAATAGCATTATTAAACCACGAACAAACTAACTTACAAGCTTTTACTTTTACCATTTATAATTACCACTAGACAGTTGGTCAAAGATATGAAAGAAACTAACCAATTTTTAACGCTTTTTCCAAACTGTTTAATTCTGAAAACGATAAAAATAAATACTATATTTTTCGTGCGTTATTTGTGCTCTGTAACCAAAATTAAATGCTTTAACAGTTCCTCGCGTCAATAAAACAATTTCATTTCAATATAACCTTAATAAAACAAAAGGTTTAATACCCCTGACTATCGCAATCAAGCTGCGAACAAATATCCCTTGAAAGCGGATCCTTAACAGAGCAATACGAACGGTGCAGGGGTCGTCAACATTTCAGACGCAGCTTGAATTAATTATCTGCAACAAAGTGGGATCGATGGGCGGTATTATAAACAGGACCACCCTCAGGTAAGATTGTTGGCTTTGGGTATAATAGCATGATACTTTGATAAAATTATTTTGTCTATCTAAGAATGCTATTCGTGTTTGTGTAATACGGTTGTTACAACGGTGCGAATTTGTTTGAGTTAAAATGTCAAATGTACGAGAACAAGGGCTTTTCCTTATTAATTTATGTATTTTTTTAGTTACACATAAGTCAGGCTCTATCCTCTTTATTACTGTGTTTACGTAAAAATTTATGCATTATGTAGTGTATTTTATCTGTGTATCGTTTCATGAGTCACAGACGGTTCTGGCTGAAAATCAGTGCTGCAGTCTAACACCTCAGCGTAATGCTGAGCCAGCGACCGTATCACTTTTGCGAAGACACACAACGCTGATGATCTATTTTTCTTGTTTATATTCCATAAAATTTTGTATAATTCTCTTATATTTTGTGTGTCTTGCAAAAAGGATTAAATGTATTATTTCTTTCTTTCTTTCCATGACGTCTTAATGGAATTCAATTCCCATTTCGTTTAGGTTCGTTCGCTCATTGCGTGGTGACACCAATATGCTCCCACGGCGCCTCTCCAATGGCAGAGAGGGAATACCGGCGGTTTTTTAGTGGGTAGGCCTCCTCCGCTTCCCCCCGCTCGGGGGGGGGGGGGGGGCGGGGAGGAGAGTCCCACATAACCTCCGCGCCGTCCCCACGGCGCGGTCGTATGCGTAACGCATTTTTCCGCCGCACAAAAAAAAAGTACAAAAAAGTCGTTCGCTCTCAGGTCCATACTAAAAATGACAACTAAAACCTGAACTGAGTCGCAATTGAATCGCATTAACACGTCATGGTAAGTTCCCTGTATGCTTAATGTAAGTTTTCGGTCACTAAATACATCTCGAAGGCGTTTGCGTTAAAATTTCGAATATTATACGAACAGTTTGTTGCCGTTTTGATCCGCAAGTGGCGCTGCCAATTTTGTGTGGCCAGAAAGTGGCCAGTAATATTTCGATGGCACGATGGCGTGAAGTTCCCAATCCACACTAGACCAGCGTGGGCATTACGCAAGCCCTCTCATTCTGAGAGGAGCCCTGTTTTCAGAAGTGATACGTAATGCTTCCATCATTTATACTCTAGATACAACATTGCCTATTTATTTTTTAACTAATTATTTTGAGTGCCCTGCATTGGGGTGAATGATGAATTCCGTTACACTTACTAGCATCTAATGTTATATCTTCAAAATAATCGATGCGTTAATAACTATACAATATAATACAAATATTCTTTATTGAACACTATAAATCAGTACAAAACAATACAGAAAAAAACCAAGGTAGACAATAGGCAGTCTTATCGCTTTATAGCGATCTATTCTAGACAACCAACCTGAAACAAATAATCTGGATTATTCCGATTTATTTTTTAAAATCAAATAAAATCATCATTTTCAATTATGCTAAACGTGGCCTTTACCTTAGGCTCTGTTTACCTAAAAACGATAGACTTAATTTATCTAATAAAAGCATGCTAGCCCATAAATCTAAAAGTCATTATCTAGTCTGTTTATAGCACTGGCTCTGTCTAGAGTCTAGACTGGGTGTCGCAGTATCAGCTAACAACCATACCTGTCTAGGTCAATAGCCGCTAATACGACAAGACAGTGAATCAAGACTTACAGGTACAGTCGACCAAGCAAGTGATTTGCCGTCTGTCCCAGTACTGACCGGAGAAAAAATGGAACTGCCTCATCTTCGGTTCGGGCCACCAACACCTGCGATCTGGGACAATTACGAGTTCACCGCCCTAGGTCTGTAATGTACTACATACATACATACATACATACCGTCACGCCTCTTTCCCACAGGGGTAGGCAGAGACTACTTTATTCCACTTGCTACGATCCTGACATATTTCTTTCACTTCATCCACAGTCATCAATCTCTTCGTACATGCTCGTCGGTTTCGGGTACTCCTGACCTGACCTTTTTCCAAAACGTCTCCTATTTGGTCTCGGAACGTCTGTCTAGGCCTCCCCCTCCCAACGTAACCATTCACACTCCCCATATAGATCTGTTTAGTTAGTCTACTTTCATCCATCCGCTCTAAATGCCCAAACCAACTAAGCATACTTTTTTCTATCCTAGTCACTATATCCTCTTTCACACCAGCACGTTCCCTTATCTATCTATATGTAATGTACTATTGTATATAATTGCCGGACAATGGACATAGTGTGGTAAGGGAACGTGCTGATGTGTAAGAAGATATAGTGACTAGGATAGAAAGAATGCTTAGTTGGTTTGGTCACGTAAAGCGGATGGAAGAGTAGACTAACTAAACAGATCTATGTGGGGAGTGTGAATGGTTGCGTTGGGAGGGGAAGGCCTAGACGGACGTTCCGAGATCAAATAGGAGACGTTTTAGAAAAAGGTCAGGGCAGGAGTACCCGAAGCCGACGAGCATGTATGAAGGGATTGATGAGTGTGGATGAGCGAAAGAGGTATGTCAGAATCGTAGCAAGGAGAACAATTAGAAGACATGGCCAAAAATGTTAGGAATCGTGTTATAGGTGATGCGGCTGGCAACCCATCACTATTTTAATTTCCCTTTCCACATATACGCCCTTAATCATGCTAAACGTGGCCTTTAGGTCTTGTTACCTTAGGCTCTGTCTGCTCTGTAAGGGATAAAGACGTGATTTGTGTGTGTGTGTGTGTGTGTGTGTTTAACATAAGCGTCATCTTTTACATTTACATTCATCACGACACGTTTACTTAGTGACACATTTAAATGCATAAAGCGTGTCCCAACACGTTTGGAATTACCCCCACCAGTAACCTGCTTGTAATCAAATGAGAAAAATTAGTTACCCCCTGTATGTCAAGATGGGAAAAATTCACTCGCTACATATTAGTGCGTTTTTTTTTAAACGATAAAAAAAACAATGTTGTACATTCGCGTGTATCCCATGGGATACCTAATAATTATAAATATAAATAGACAAAATGTGAGAACATACAGGTCAGGAGTACCCGAAACCAACGAGCATGTATGAAGAGATTGATGAATGTGGATGAAGCGAAAGAAGTATGTCAGGATCGTAGCAAGTGGAACAATGTAGTCTCTGCCTACCCCTGTGGGAAAGAGGCGTGACCGTATGTATGTATGTATGTGAGAATACATATTATTAAGGAAGAGATTAAGAATACATATTAAGGAAGTGATAGGGGTGACTACTTTTTTATTATTTAGTTATTCATTTCATGCAAATGAACCATTTTTTTAGATGTTTTCAAAATAAGTCGAGAATACAACTTGAACATTTTTAAATAAAAATAATTTAAATATTATATTTTCTTCTGAATTATGAAAACGATTAAACACTCGTTACTTTATCAATATTAAAACAACAATTATGGGTCCAAATTTAAAAATGCGAGACGGAAAACGATTTTATTAAAAAAAAAAATTGTTTTTTTTCCACTAAAACGTTATAGATCGACAGAATTAGCGAGTTGGATAAGTTTTTAAACAAAAAAATTTATAGTAGGTACCCACTGGCCCAAGCCCTCCAATTCTGATAGGAGGTCTGTGCCCACAGTGGGACGTGTATAGACTGAATATGACATGATAGATTAGATACTGCTGATTCCTGTCGTAATAGTTTTTATTTGACATTATAAATTTTATTGCTTTTAAAATAGTAATCATAAATGTATTTTGTTTTTATTTATTTATTTATTTATTTATTTATTTATAAAAGAACATAACACTATCATTACAGGAAACCCAATGCAATAGTGTGCCAACTTAATTAAATTATACAGGGTGTCCCAGAAACCGACGATAACCCGTTAAAAGCTGATAGACCTACTAATTACCTACCAGAATATCATATTTTAGGTTTAGTAAAAATCTTTTAGTTTTCGAGATATTGTCATTTTTTCAAAAATCTTGATTTTTCTCCCTCAGTTGAGTTTTTCGTCTGCCACAGCCTCAGATGACCGAATTTAGTAAATCTAATTACTGATAAATATTGCTGAAAACAGGCTCTTAAACGTGATATTATTTTTATTTTAATATTTAGTCAAACTTGGATAAAAATCGACTTAAGAGACAGTTTTCAGATATTTTACTGTTTCATCCCATAACTTTGGCCCTCCATGGTATAAAAAAAATAATTACGCTAAAGTGGCACTGGATATTAAAAACATGTCTAGCTAAAATGTAGTTTACAAAATGGTATAACACTTACTTATTTGTTTAATAATTTCAAATTTGCTGCTATTTCATTACAGAAGAAGCTCAAATAAAATTGAAGTCACTACCAACTACAAATTAAAATAAAATGAAATATTTTTAGCCACCCAATTTTACACAGCCATTTGACAAAAACAAAGCAAATTCGATTTTCAAATTCGAATTTAAAATTTTCAAACTATTCGAAATTTGAATTTAACTTTACCAACCTTATAAATACAATAATTTTGCCGTTCTGAGGACTAAATGGCTGTCCACTTGATTAGCTTCTTCAGTAATGAAATAGCAATAAATTTGAAATTATTAAACAAATAAGTAAGTGTTATACCATTTTGTAAACTACATTAGCTAGACATGTTTTTAATATCCAGTGCCACTTTAGCGTAGTTATTTTTTTTATACCATGGAGGGCCAAAGTTATGGGATGAAACAGTAAAATATCTGAAAACTGTCTCTTAAGTCGTTTTTCATCCAAGTTTGACTAAATATTAAAATAAAATAATATCACGTTTAAGAGCCTATGTTTTCAGCAATATTTATCAGTAATCAGATTTACTAAATTCGGTCATCTGAGGCTGTGGCAGACGAAAAACTCAACTGAGGGAGAAAAATCTAGATTTTTGCAAAAATGTCAATATCTCGAAAACTAAAAGATTTTTACGAAACCTAAAATGTGATATTTTGGTAGGTAATTAGTAGGTCTATCAGCCCTTAACGGGTTATCGTCGGTTTCTGGGACACCCTGTATATACTTAACTTACTTAAAAAAGAACCAAAAAGAATTTATAAATTACTGTAACATAAAACATAAAAAGTCACTTTAGTGAATTCACACAGCGGACATGAGAACAAGTCAGTCTTTTCAGCCACCTCATTCAAGATATGTAAGACTCGCGTGAGAGGAGCCTTATTTAGGAGATTGGTCCGGCCACGGGGCACCTTGAACAACTTAGGCCGCCGTCGCCGCATTATATAGTTATTAGGTACCGCTAATCTAATCATTTCGAGAATACCTGGATTATGAGCCTTTCCTCTAATCAAATCAAGCATGACTTTAGCCAGTGCAAAGTCCCTCCTAACCTCCAATCGGTGGTAACCAACCATTCCAAGCACAAATAAAGTAGGGTACATCAAAGGGTAGAACGGGTAAACACCATACAATTTTAAATATAAGTACCTCGTGAATTTATTTTGTATGCGCTCCAACATCATGCTGTACTTAGCCTCATGGGGACCCCATATGACCGCGTTGCTCTCCAAATGGCTTCTTACCAGCGCATCATACAATGCCTTAACTGCACTCATTTTAGTGAAGGTCTGTGTTTGCCTAAGTATAAAGCCCAAATTTCTATATGCTATTTTACAAACATTCACCACATGCTCTTTGAAGGTTAGGTCGTCCGTGATAAGTACTCCCAGGTCACGCACCTTAGTAATGCGCTGCATTGGTACCGTTTGCAGGCTATAGTCATACTTGATGGGCGTGCGTGCTCGACTAAAGGTGATAACGGAGCATTTGGAATAATTGAAATCCAACTTGTTCACCCGACTCCACTCTATAACACTATTGATATCATCTTGCAAGCGCTCACAATCATTTCCCTCCCTAATAGCATAAAGCAATTTAAAATCATCCGCAAATAGCAAACAAGTCGCAAATTTAACAACGTTAGGTAAGTCATTGATCATTATTATAAATGCAAGTGGCCCTAAATTACTGTTAATTAATTAATTAATTTTATATAAATCATTATTATTTTTTTCTCTTATAAAGCTCATGACGATCTTTTTGTGAATCATCTACATTGCCATTTTATTTAGCTTTTTTTCCAATTGACGATTTTGTGAGTTTTTCATAATGTGTCCAAATAAATCTATCTATCTATCAATCTAAGCAAAGCGTTATTATTTTTGAAAAAGTTGCACATAAATTAGTCGAACGAGTACATATGCAGCCGCCGCCTCGCGCAAGCCACATGTGTCTTTTCTTTTCGACTGTACAATTTATTGGCCATTTGCGGTGCACGCGATATTGCGGGCGACTGTACTTTTTGCAGATTAATTCCATTTTTAACTGGCTTAATAAATGTTTGAACTTTTTTTATTTCCTATTTTATATTCCATTTAAAGTTTATGTTTGCGGGTGGTACCTTTGCAAGATCCGTCCAGATCGCTACGACCAAGCAGCAGTGCTTTCGCTGCTGAGTTTCGGCGTGTAAATCACGTCTTTATCCCTGCCGGGGACAGAGCCTAAGGTAACAAGACCTAAAAGCCACGTTTAGCATGATTGTGGGCCTATAAATGGAAATGGCAATCAAAATAGGTTGCTAGCCGCATCGCCTATAACATTCTTAAGATTTTCGCCCACAAAATCAGAAATTACTTTCTGGTTTATCTCTAATCTAACCTATGGTCTATCTAAAGTCTAACTTGAACAAGATGTTACGCAGTAAAAAGGGACATTCGGAGCTGGCTGCGCCATATTTGAGTCCGCGAGGCTAGCACGACCTAATATCAGGTTCAAGATGCGTTAATTTCAAAGGAATTACAGTACACGAATACCGTCACGCCTCTTTCCTATAGGGGTAGGCAGACTACTTTGTTCCACTTGCTACAATCCTGACATGACTCTTTCGCTTCATTTATATTCATTAATCTCTTCTTACATGCTCGTCGGTTTGTGGTAAATACTCTCGAGCTGGCCTTATACTCCGAAATTCGATTTTCGAACTTCGGGTCATACCGTCCCTTTCACTCTCAAATTAATGACTATTAGTGTGAGCGGAATGGAACGAAACGAACTTCGAAAATCGAATTTCGGAGTAGCCCCTACCTTTTGTAAAAAAACATACATACATACATATATCACGGCTGTATCCCTCACGGAGTAAACAAAGCCTAAGGTAACAAAACCTTAAGGCCACGTTTAGCATGATCGTGGGTGTATGGATGGTAAGGAGAATCAAAACAGTGATCTCTAAGATTTTCGCTCAATCCCTCGATGGCCTTTACCATCTGGCCGGAAAGTGAACTGGTAAATTCTGTTTTTTCTTTCAGACCAGCGAGGACGAAAAAAAATATACAAAAAAAATATTCGTCGTCATCATCTATTTTATTTAAATGAGAATATTTCTGCATCATCTATAGCAGGGGTCACCAATTAGTTTTGCTCGGGGTCCGCACATTTTATAGAAAAAATATTTCGCTCGTAATAAATTATTATTTTGACATGAAACTACCGTGAAACTTAATCATTATTACACATAAACGGATAACTCACGTATAAAAAGTCGAGTGATGCTCGACATGTTTCGGACTATTTCGTAGTCCTTTTTCCAAGAGTGTTCGTGTCGCTGCCGCCGGGGCGAGCGCTCTTGGAAAAAGGACTACGAAATAGTCCGAAACATGTCGAGCATCACTCGACTTTTTATACGTGAGTTATCCGTTTATGTGTAATAAATTATTTTTTTATTTCTCATTTCGGCTGAAGATGATGATTTTGCCGTTGAAGCATGCTAGCCAGTCCTCGTATATTATGGACCCACGTACGTCTCAGTCGCGCCGAATCAAAGCTCCATTACAGCTCTAATATGGACTGATAGCGTGGCCGCTAAAAATGGGCTCCTTAATATGGAAAGAAACTGACGGCTCCATTTGAGATATTTCTACATTCGACACTTCTTGGGTCGTTTTCAATTGGAATGTTTCCTTATCATCGAAAAAAAATTCTTTACATACATACCATATGTCACGTCTTTATCCCTTACGGGGTAGACAGAGCCTAAGGTAACAAAAGCTTAAGGCAACGTTTAGCATGATTAAGGAATCATAATAGTGATGGGTGGCTAGCCGCATCGCCTATAACATGATTCCTAAGACTTTCGCCCTTTGCCTCGATGGGCTTTTACCATCTGCGCGGAAGAGAAGCAACTGGTAAACTGGGTACTGGTTAAAAAAATATTATAACGTGTAGTGTAGCTAGTTGTTTTTGAGATTATTTCCCTTGCGTTTTCTTTCTCAAAAACCTTAAGTCGTTCTCCATTCTTACTTAGCTAGCATTAGAACCAACAGAAGAAAGGCGTGGAAATTAAAATCGCGTCTATCCTGCAAGGCTCTATCTTATGTCTAACGTTATTTCTTACCTACACAAACTGCCAGCGTCAATGAGGAAGTGAAAAGTTTTGAATGTACAGAGTTTGGAATTGTGAACAGCTTTCGACGTAAAACAAAAAGATATAGTCTCGTAATTTAACTGTAGTGTATTTTGTACATTCATAAATGAATCACGTCTTTATCCAGGGGTAGACAGGGCCCGAAGGCCACGAAGCGTGATTGTGTGTGTGTGTGTAAAATCATACTTTTGAGTATAACTTCAAAAAAGCATCGCTACAAATATTTAATTCTCTTGTGTGTAAATAAATGTTTCTCTCTCTCTCTCTCTCTCTCTCTTTCTTATGTGTACAAGACTTAGTCGTACGACAGACGGAAAAACAGAACAGCGAAGCCTTAGCAAATAACCCAACTAATAAACACAAATCCTAGCAAACATTTTTTTTAATCAACCAGCATGTAGGAAAGAAGTTTTCGTTTTACTTTCGAACCAGTACCGATTCATTAGAGTCCAACCTTTGCCCTTTTAGTCCATCACTACGTTCTGATTGAATCCGGTGAAAACCGGCGCGAACCAGTAACGCCCGGTTTGCTCAAAGGCTGTTAGCTTTTGTTTATTTTTGCGGACGGTACCAATTCACCTGCCGACTATGCAGCGAGACAGAATGCGATGCGAGATTGACGTTACTATGTTCGTTTGGGTATAACAAAAGAGCAATATGTAAATTTTTTGTTATCAAATACGCCTCAAAGGCGTTAAAATGTGTAATACTGTAAAACGGGTTGAGTAGGGGCAATTGAAGTTCAAACCTCAATAAAAAGTATGTATGTATAACTCTTTATTGTACATAAAACAAAAGTTAAGATGAATACAGGACAACACACATGCACAAAGGCGAACTTATCCCTAAAAGGGATCTCCTCCAGTTAACATTTGAAGATTGACAGGTCATAAATATTAAGCAAGAGTAGACACACAGAAAAAGTAAAAGAACCGATCGAAACCTAAAATAATCCTAAATGTCAAAATTTTAAATAATGTAAGATATAATAAACTACACACGATAGATAAATAGCCAAATAATACACATAATCCCTTCAAGAGAGAGAGGAAGAGATCCCTTAAAGGGATAAGTCCGCCTTTGTGCATGTATCTCAGTGTTTGTCATTGTATTTGTCTTGTTTATTTTGCACAATAAAGAGTTTACATAATGAAAAAGTATTTTCATATTATGTGGATAAAAAATGTTCCGCTGGTATGAAATATAGTTTAATAATGATTACATATCGTTTAGTTTCATAGTTTAAACAATAAACACTAAAATATAGGCAAGTCCCAGCTCACCCCGTGGGGTCAGAAGGGAGAGGAATAAATAAATAAAACTACGACATCAAATCAAAGGTTGACTGTAAGAGATCCCTTAAAGGGATAAGTCCGCCTTTGTGCATGTATCTCAGTGTTTGTCAATTGTATTTTGTCTTGTTTATTTTGCACAATAAAGAGTTTACATACATACATACAAATTACCAGAAAAAAGGAGGTATGTCTAAAAATATAACTAAACCACTTTTAGAGCAAGCTGAGTTACAAGTTCTGAGTTATGATGATGTTCGTGACGAGGATCCGGGTTCGATTCCCGGCCATAGCTGTACTTTTCGGATTTTTCTATGTGTTCTAATTTTCAGTGTCTTTTAGAAATTTCACAATTACTAAATCGAGGGAATGGACGAAAATCTTAGGAATCATGTATTGTTATAGGCGATGCGGCTAGCACCCCATCACTATTTTGATTTCCCTTTTCACCTATACGCTCACAATCATGCTAAACGAGGCCTTAAGATTTTGTTACCAGCTCTGTCGACCCTGTAAGGGATAAAAACGTGATATATGTATGTATGTTGGATTTATCTACTAAATTATTGAAAAAGAAAAAGAAAACAATAAAGAACAGTCAAAACTTAAAAATAACTTAATCCTAGCTAAAACTATTATTAAAGATAAAAAATTTCTCCCAAATCGCCGCCAATGGGGAGGGTGCCCAGAAGGCTGGCAGCATTGCCACGTTGTATGGCAATGCTTATTCGCTGAGCGAAATATTGGCCAGCCCTCTGGTCACGGGAGGCCTCTATAAGGCGCGCCGAGATATCTTTATAGACACGGCGCGCGCTTGGCCCCCATGGCCCCAGAGTTTCGACTCCAAACGCCTACTTTATCTACTTGACTATCTGTCACACCATGTCGTCGATGGCACTAAACGCTAGATTACGACCGACGACCAGCCCGTCTAGCACGAGAACGCGCGAGATTCGCGTCGCGCGCGAGTTAGACTACCCGTTTCTTTTTAGTATGTACGAACAGTATGCTTAGTGTAAGTTTTCAGTCCCAAAATACGTCTCGCACGCGTTTGCGTTAAAATAGCAATTACTATGAAAACGTGAACAGCGCCACCAGCGGAAAGTTTGCACAACAAAGACAGCGAGTATAAGTTTTCGTGAACGCGCTCACCTTCGAATACGTTAACGCGGAACTCATCGAGCGCGTTTGCCGTACGGTCTATCTTAAGTTCCAATCAGTGTTTGATGATAGGTACTGCATATCGTCCGAACTGGATCAATGTAGACGTCTTCTTCGACGCCCTGACAGTATCTGTGTCACATTTTTCGAATTGTGATCATTTGATTATTCTTGGAGATTTTAACATCAATGTTTTAGACTCTTATAGTGAAAAAACGGTGAAGCTCTTTCATTTCTTGCGCTGCATGGGTTTGAACCAGGTTGTGACTGAGCCCACTCATTTTTCAGTTGATAGCGAAACACTTATTGACCTGGTATGTACTGATGCCCCCGTTCGGGATGTACTTGTTACGGATATTACTGGATCTCTTGGCCATGCTATGGTAAATTTTACTTTGCCCATAAAACGCGACAAAGTTCTTTCAAAGACTATCGTGTACAGACCGTTCAAGGACATAGACTTTAACAGTTTTAACAGACATGTGAACTCCACCGATTGGGAGTCAGTGCTGAAATATAACTCGGTTGACAGCATGTTGAGTGCTTTTAATGAATTAATTATGACACTTTTTGATAGTCACTCGCCTCTCAAAACTATTAAAATTAAACCAAATAAGTCTTTGCCCTGGATTACCGACACTATTAAGATTATGATTAAAAAGAGAGAGAAGGCCCATCGTGAATACCGCAAATACAGGACGGATTGCAAGAAGAGCTATTACTTGGAACTCAAGAGACTAGTAGAGACTAGTATATTTCAGGAAAAGCGAGCATACTATAATTACCACGTTAACTCTTATTCGAAAGATTCCGTTACTCTCTGGAAAAATATTAAGAAAACTATAAATTTTAAACAGCAAGAGAGTCTTCCTGACCAATTTACTGATGCCAATTTAATTAACGATAGTTTCCTTAGTGTTCCCGGGGATGGTACGGTTCCCTTGTCCCAATTAACTTTCTTTGAATACCACAGTTTTGGTGATGCTTGTTTAGTTTTAAAGCCAGTCAGTGAGGATGAGATTGCTAAGATTATTTTGTCAATTAAAACGAATTCTGTTGGAGTCGATGGCATTGAGAGAGATATGATAGTACTAACGTTGCCACGTACTTTGTTGGTGATCACAGCGATTGTGAATATGTCAATACGGACAGGCAAAGTTCCTGACCTGTGGAAATCGGCGTTGGTTACTCCTCTTCCTAAGGTTGAGAATCCCACGGAATTAAAAGATTTAAGACCTATAAGCATTCTGCCTTTTATGTCCAAGGTACTAGAAAAGGCAGTTTATAGGCAATTGTCAGCTTTTGTGGAGGAAAACAATATATTACCTGTTTTTCAGTCTGGTTTTCGTAGGGGCATGGGCACTGTGAGTGCATTGTTAGATGTTTTGGACAATATTTTGTCTGAGCAGGATTCGGGACGTGGCACTGGTCTTGCGCTTTTGGATTTCTCACGTGCCTTTGACAGTATTAATATTCCATTGTTACTCTCCAAATTGTCATTTTACGGTGTCGACTACAGATCATTGGCATGGTTTAACAGTTATCTCAGTGATCGTTGCCAAGCCGTTAAAATTGTCAAAGAGGATGGCTCGATTTTAGTGTCCGATCCCAAGCCTGTGTTGCGTGGTGTCCCGCAAGGCTCTATACTGGGACCGTTGCTTTTTATAATTTATAGTGCCGATATAATTAAGGCTATCAAACACTGCAGATATCATCTTTACGCGGATGATGTCCAATTATACATGTCGGCTCACCCTCAGAAATTTGATGACGTAGTGCGCAAGATGAATGAAGACCTTGCTAGTGTATCATTATGGGCGAATAAAAATGGGCTGTTGTTAAACCCCAATAAATCTAAATTTATGATTCTCGGCTCCAAGCATCAAATCCGTGTTATTTCGAATGTTGATCCAATCATTGCCATTGATGGTCAGATTGTTGAACACGTGGAGGAGGCTAGAAATTTGGGTATTGTGTTCGACAGTAAGCTGCGTTTCGAGGGTCATATCACTAATTTGGTCAAATCATGTTTTTACAGACTTAAAGTACTATATAAGATCCGTAACCTTCTTTCTGAGGGAATGCGTATTACACTTTGTGAATCACTAATTCTTTCTAGACTAAATTATGGGGATTTGGTATACGGGCCTAGGTTGCTTTCGAAGACTCGTCGTTTGGTTCAGCGTGTCCAGAATGCTTGTTGTCGTTTTTGTTTTGTGGTCCCACCGAGGAGTCATATAACACCATATCTTAACGGGGCTTCTATGTTAAACATGCCATCGCGTAGACACTTGCACCTCGCAAGTCTTTTATTTGATGTCTTGAATTTCAAAAGACCGACTTATCTTTTCGCTAAGACAGGTATTTCTCCTTTTCACAGCAGATACGGTACTAGATCCACCCGGCATTGTCTGTTGGAGTGTCACCCCCACAAGACTGTAGCTTTCACCGGTAGTTTTCGATATCTAGCCACCAAATGCTGGAACAACATACCCCCGCCGATAAGACGTTTGCCTTCTAAAAATTCATTTAAGAGACATCTTAAGTCGCTACTCTTGCAGAAGCAAGGTGGTTGCTCAGTAACCAATTTCGAATGTGATTTTAAAGTTTAAGATAGGTGTGGGGTGAACTCATAATATCTGTATCAGGTGCTTAAGGGATGGAGAGGCTTCTGCAATCTCTTTCGTTTCGTTTTTTCTTACTTTATTTTAATATTACACTTACTTACGTACAATTTCGCTTTATGATGCTCACTGTGCATGCTTTTATTAATTTTTGCGCTGTTCACTTTAATTTCATATTTTAAGTACCTAACTGTTAAAAAGGTTCATTTGTTTGTTCCGTGGGTTGTGGCAGAATACCAGTGTTTTGCTTTCACGAGCAATGTTGACCACTGAGCCATGGCCCTTTTGTGCTACTGTAGCGCACACAACAAAGATAATGTTCTAGTTTTAAGTTTTTGCTTGATATGTTGATATTTTATGTAATCTTGATTGTGTGTGTTGGCAGTACCAAATAAACGTTTTATCTATCTATCTATCTATCAGTGTTGCCAATTCTAAAGCAATTACCGTGATTTCATAATTAGAAATAAGATACGTTTATTGTTTAAAACATTGGTACTTCCTTTAATTTCAGTTATTATAATTATTATTACTATTTTATTTATGTTTAAAACTGTGTTATTTTTATTTATAACGTAGGTATCATGCTAAGCAAAAAAATAAATCTAAATGTAAACCAATAATTGAGATAAAATTACTTGCTTGCTTACCATCAGGTGACTCACTTGCTTGTTTGCCTTCCTTGTCGTATAAAAAAAATATTTTTATGAGTCTTAACAGATATTTTATTATTGTAGTATATTAATTTATATTTGTAATAATAATAATCATCATCTTTCCAGCCTATATACGGCCCACTGCCGGGCACAGGCGCTCAGGCCTCTCAGAATGAGAGGAATTTTGCTATAGGATAGGGCCCAGTGCGGATTGAAAACTCACGACATTTTACTAAACCGAAAAGCCCTGTTATTCCGAATTCGCTACAATTTTTCAGTACATGTTGTCGGCACTGTTTTTGTTTATAGATAAAATCACGTAATTCGGCGTGCCTCTTGGCATAGGCCTCCTCCATTTATTGAAGAGCTTGGGCTATAGTTCCCACGAGGGCCCAGTGTGGATTGGGAACTTCACACACACTATTGAATTTCTTCGCAGATGTGTGCAAGGTTTCCTCAGGATTTCTTCACCGGAAAAATCATGGCAAATTTCAAATGTATTTTTGCACATAAATTCCGAAAAGCTTAGAGGTGCGAGCTCAGAATTCCAACTCACGACTCTCTGTTTGAGAGGCCACAGGTCAAACCATTAGACTATCACGGCATTTTTGTTAATAATTTATATTAATTCTTACTAAATTCTAATAATTCTAACAAAAATATCATTTAAATTATATTATGCTGTGTATTTTTTAAACTTATTTTTTAATTTAGTCTACTAGGTACTGCAAATCGTAATGTTTCTAGTTCAACCAAAAAAAAACTGTAACAGATTGGCTGATGACTTCCGCTATAAATACTTGAGATATGTTCTTATTATTATTAATTTTGACGATTTCATCAGAAATACTTATATTTGTGACAAGCATGATTTTATACATACATACACAAATCACGTCTTTATCCCTTACAGGATAGATAGAGCCTAAGGTTGTAGACCTACGACACTGTGGACGTACCTATAGGTGGAAAGCGGAACCATAAAACTGATGGGTTGCTAGCCGCATCGCCTATAACATGATTCCTATGATTTTCGCTCATTCCGTCGATGGACTTTAACCATCTGCGCGGGAAGGAAGCAACTGGTACATTCTATGTTTTCTCTTTGCTTCCAAATCAGCATGGATGTTTTTATACAATATATTTTTTGTTGAGTAAATAAATAAATCTAATATAAATCTATACTGAGCCAATAGTAATTAAAAGCTATTATGTAGTAGGTAAGCGATAATGTACGGTCAAGTGCAAAAATAAGTATCGATACGAACTTCTCAAAAATATGTCCCACGACCTTATTACGCCGGTGTAAGAGTGTATGGTACTTATTTTTGAAACTTTGACTAGATACATATTATTACACTTGACTGTACACCGTAATATTGGAACTTTAAATCTTTCAAGAAAGATCTTCATTGAACTCGGCAATTGAAAGATGGGCACTGGCAACACTATTGATATCTTTTGACGTTTGACGTTTAACTTTTTCCTAAATTTGAATTGAATTGAATTATTATTTGTTGTATTATTTGTGTCACTTTAATGAGTGAGAATTGGTTTGTTGTACTTGGAAAAATAGTACAATAAAAGGAAGCATAACAAACAGAATAAAGATGACCATCGTTCAGAGTTGAACATACGAATTAAGAAGAACTGGCTAGGCTGCATCGTTGCAGAACTAACCTCAAAGAAAAGGTTCGTGTTGGCCTGATGCCTTATTTTCTTTAAAACAACAGAACTTGGTCTAACATACTTTACATACATACGTAAATAAATCACGTCTATACATCTATCAATATCTTTTCTTTACAAACAACTCAAAAAACGTATGAGTTTAAGTTGCATATTAATGAACATTTCTGAGAATGGCTGCAAGTTGTAGATACAAAAGAGATTTTCATTAAACTAATTATTTTATGGATTTTGTTTCAGATTATTTTAGACATTCAGATGTTCATCAAATCGTTCAGATAGAAGTTGGCATAAAAAATTGCAATAACGTTTCATAACTATGACTGAGGCCCATTCTATATTCGTCAGGTGGAGAGTTGAGAGTTGAAGACCAATGGCATTTTGCCCATCCTGCAACCCCATTTATATGCCACTGCACTAAATTAGCAATATTAAAATAATACCTACACCAAAATAAATGTTGTTGCCTATTTTTATTTAACCGTGTGCTTATTAAGTTTTGTTTGTTTTGCTCTTCTCTGTGTACTGTGGAACCAATTCTTGACTCACTGTGAACCGTTTTTACAATAAATATCATAGTGATGGTTCATTTAATTTAAAGGACAATCATTATGACTTTGGGGCTTGATTCACCACACTATGTTAAGTTTCTGTTATCTTAGATTCCATCTCTATTTATCTACCACGAAACAGACAAGAGAAAGAGATGTCATCATAGATAACAACTGACACTAAAGATAACTGGAACTTAACAGAGTGGTGAAACGGCCCATACTGTGCCAATTTTGTATGGGAAGTCTGGGATTTCTGTCTTATTGGTTGTCTGGTAGTGATTGCTATTAAGCAATAAGACCACATATTGTCTACTGTGCACTTTATATTCCAGACAGCTATACATACATGCATGGACATATTGAATAACATTTAGTTATTGCTTTCATGGTGCTTGATATATTTAGAAATTTAAAATACTAACTGCTGTGAGATCTCGGAATGAGGTGGTAAAAGCGATGGAATAGTGCGAAGGAGGGGTAATTACACAAAAGATCCACGAATGGGTCGAAGTGTATCCGTAGGGATCCCTAGATTAGGATTAGATTAGGATTAGATTAGATTAGCTGTGAGATCTTGCATTGACAATCTAGTAGTATATTTTAAATCCCTGCGACATAAAATATAGAAAAATTAAAAGAATTGAACTGAAAACAAAATCATTTTTATTCAGACCAAAGTCAGCATCCATTATGATTTGTTAGTTACAATGTCTTACCCTTACTATTAACATGGTTTGAGTTTACATAATATTCCTATGAAAAATAACGAAATTAAAGTGGCTTACACTTGAGTTATATACCTGTCTTACATTTATGCCATGTTGCCATGTGCCTCATCCAAATCTATAAGGAATAATAATAATGACCTAATACACATTACAACACAGTAGGTACTCATGTCATGCATTGGCATTGGCAATTTATTGAAATACATTCATCATTTTTTATTAGCTACAATCACACACATAAATCACGTCTTTATCCCTTATGGGGTAGACGGCCTAACGTAACAAGGGAATAGGTACAAGTTTTTAATTAATTTGCAATATATGTATGTATGGTTGTATGGGTGGAATCTTGCAACTCAATTTTCAATTGAA
Organism: Pandemis corylana; assembly: GCA_949127965.1. Classification (NCBI taxonomy): domain Eukaryota; kingdom Metazoa; phylum Arthropoda; class Insecta; order Lepidoptera; family Tortricidae; genus Pandemis; species Pandemis corylana. The sequence continues at coordinate 9,156,162 of OX421876.1, forward strand.
GCAGATGTCTTCAAGCAATTCGGCTGAAATTTTCTAAACCAGGACCGCCTCCGCAAGAGGGAAATCTTCAACATTTGGTACACATGCTTAGGATAAAAATGCAAGTACCTACAGTCAACAATGAGTAAAAAAGCTTGCATTAAAAATGTTTTTCTTTTTAACAAATCATAATATATCTATCTTAACTTATTGAAGGGTTCTACTGTAGTGTTGTTTATTATTAATTAATTTCCTCATGACATGACATTTATTTATTTATTTCTTACAACACAACATATCTAACTTTATACCTATAGGGCCGGATTATCTATTAGTCAAGCAAAGCAGGCCACTTGCTAAGGGATTGAAAAATGGAAATGACAATTTTATCTGATTGGTATCATAATTGTAAATGTTATTTAAGTAGGTAGTATAAATATAAACAAAATTACAATGTGCCAGAAATAGTATGTGGTTAGGTTACAATGATAAAACATTGCTGTTTAAAATTTTTCACCCCATTGAGACCATCCAATGCGAGCATGTATTGTAACAGAAACACATGAAGTAATCCTTGCTATTGCTGTCAGCTTCGCATCTAGCGGAGACTAGTACTGAATGGAAGAAGATCTTAAGCATCCTTGGCGTAATTCCTGTTCGTCCGTAAGAACGCCATAGTTAGAAATGAAACAAAGTTCTGGTATTTCGCCCGAAGAATTTGATAATTTTTTCGCACTTTTTAGATTACTAATAGATTTCCGCGGCTTAGAATGGCGTAGAGCAGGAAGGATCAATCATAATATCACTTTTCACTGTATTTCTCCAACAATTTAATTCTTTAGTCTGTTCTGTTTGCTTTGACAGCTGTAGCTGCAGCCATTTTGAATTAAAAAAAAAACCTTAAAAACGTAACGTTAATCGATGTGAGGAAACTCATTCGAAATAGTTTTTCGAAACGCAGTGAGTATGACGGTTTTGTGAACATACGTTCGTCGCATTCGACAGCTCCCTGCGACAATAGTAAAGTTGGACGCTGTTATGCAATACTATACCAACCCTCAAGATGTCCATTTTAAGAAAATCGTGTTTTAATATGACATCAACATATTTCTCAAAATGGGGGCCTCTGATAATATAGAAATCGACGATTTCATAAATGTATTATAATAGTTAAGTGATCTGTGAAGATGTTAAGCATTTGTAAATATTGGAAATAAATACAATTACCTATTTAATAAATCGCATATTCGGTTTTAGAAAAATGTCGAATCAGCAATATTATATGACATAATGATTTGTCTCGTGACACGTCATTATTGCAAAATTAGAAAAAGTTCTTGAATATGACCTGATTCATTTTAAATACCTTGAAACATTATTGCAAAATTCGATACAAAGTACTATTTGAATATGATCTGATGAATCTAACCAATCGATTATTTAGAATATTGAATACCAAACGTTAATCAATGACGTTTACAATTTTTGAATGTAAAAAAAGTTTTAAAATTAAGATGAGTTTTTAAAATTTGAAGGTTAACCTTACAAGTGGTTTGATAAAACCCAGTAAAATACGCAAAATTTGAACTCTCGTTCAATGTGTGCAGTAGACCATGTCATCCAAATTGATTTTCTAAATAGTATTTATCCAACTAGCCATTAAAACACTATATTAATTAATTATTTAAGCCAACGTCCGTTACTGCCACTCGGGCAAATATCCACACAAATTAAGCAATAATGTGTCAAGCCTCATAACTCATTTTTATCAAAACAGATGAAACAATTATCCACGAATATTTGTGGTAAGGCACTTGATACAGTATTGTAGATTATCCCGTAGAGGATTTTGGTTATGCGTCAACAGTTTTTTTGAATTATTCACTACTAAATTGATTTGAGTCACTTAAAACACTTTTGAAAGATTTCGTTTATTACCTAAGGCATAACAGCGTCCAGTTAGTTAACGTTCAAGTGGATCGAAACATTCGAAACGTCAAACCCAGCAACTGTCAGCCAGACAAACGTCACTCATGTCATGTCGCAATGCAACAATGCCGGCAAGAACAGGAACCATATTTTGGAGGTATTAGAGCGAAAGTAACAAGAAAAAGTGGGTAAAGAATACAAAACAATATGCTCAAATACAGGAGATAGTTACACATTATGAAATACTCGAAAGTACATGAAGAAAAATGTGACAAATAAGTGAAGTGTAACATAATTATGCCGCGGCCTTCCTGCCTCACTTGGGCCGCTTCCGCTGCGCAGCAATACGCTAGTACTCTTTATTAAACAGTGTTAGCAGCCTCTGCAGGCATGACCGACGAGCCCACTGCCCCGGGCATGACATTCGGAATCCCGTGTAGCTTGGTGAGTGATACGATGCGATGCTTCTCGCCGCCACTATCCAGTACTAGCACAATGACGACACCATCTCTCATCCAACACTTGTCCACTTCGAACGTTTTCCTCGCAGCCATGAATGCGTAGTAACGGGGTTTGGTCAGAAACGCTGTTACTGCTACACCCAAGCCAGGAGTGTGACGTCTTTGAAGTGGACCAAGATGGGCTGCTTCTTGCCGGTCTGAGGACGCCCAGTTCAGAAGCTCCTGCTCACTACGGTATCAGACACATGGCACTTCACCAGGCACTTGCAAATATCCACTGCCAGCACAACAGTTTTCTCATATATCAGCGAGAGCCTCAGGAATGATCCATAAATCAGCAACATTTTCCGCCTCAACCTCACCTCTTGTTGGTCCACCCACCGAGATAAGCAGCTCATCTGTTGGTGCAGCCTTTGAAACAAAGTTCTTCAAGGCATTGAAGTCTGCAGCAATCAAAGATAGTGATGGATTCCTCATATCTGCATTATCAAAATTACCTTGGAATTCAGCCATCTTAGTTCTCAAGAAGAGCCTAGCCAGGTTGTTCAAAGGTTGCTGCGAATTCTTGTTAGGCATATAGGATGAAAATATTATTCCGTTCAATTAAGAAGTAACTCTGTATGGGACCAAAAAAGGCTGAGAAAAAAGTAGGTACCTACATTTTTATTTTTAATAAATAATTAAACAAATATGTGACTTTCACTTTCAAAGCTTACCCACCCTTTAAAACGAATAAATATAATTTATTTTACAAGTAAAAAATAATAATCTATGTGTTGTAGCATTTATTGAAGTAGCAATTAGGTAACATAAAAACAGTAAATGTGTCAATATTTGTAAGGGCCTATTATTATTATTAATATGTTTTTTTTGTTTCACACACATTAAGCTGAGCTACAAAATGTAAAATATAATGTAGGTAGGCAAGTAGTTTGTATAAAGCTCTTAAAATAAATGTTCAAAAAAGTGCCTTCTTCCTTATTAACCTCCTACTTGTAGATCATTTTGGTTCGTCGCTTTTAGACTACAAGTCCACAGCGCAGCATCGTTAGTAAATTTGCTAAAGAAACTTGAACCTTATTTTTACTTAATTATGAGAAGGGAGAGCCTTCTCACTAGTTCTGAGATGGCTGAGTTAAGTATGTAGGTACGTAAACTTTATCATAATCATCATTCACATTTGACGCCTTATTTCAATAGCAGTAGGGTCGATACTAATATCTGCTACCGTACAGCGCTGTAGCTACACATATTTTTTAGTATAAATATAATATATATACCCAGTTGTAAGTATAGGTGTCATTCACAGCAACGACCAACGTGGCTCTTATTATTATGTAATTAAAGGGTAATTTTGATAAATGTTAAAAGATGACACTAGAGTAGCGGATACCAATTAACAAATTCACTTAGCCTGCCAAAGTAGCCGTGGTCCAACGAATGGCCTGATGGTCTATATTGAGCACGCATCTCTTCAATTTCGCGTTCGAACCCCGGAATCGGGAGGCCTCATTATTGCTTTTTTGTTTTTTTTTCCTTTTTACATACACACACATATACATATGATACACATATCACGTCTATATCCCTTATGGAGTAGACAGAGCCCTTCCTTTTTTCCTTCTTGCTTTTTATTTAATTGTAATTAAGAACGTTTACGCTTTATTTTTAAGGAGTTAGCACAGTAAGTCTTTAGTTCACACGTATTCGTGTGCGCGCATAATGTAAAATATGTAAGTAACTAACTAGGTAGTTTGTAAAAAGGACTTAAAATATAATAATATGTTCAAAAAGTGCTTGATTCCTTAATTAACCTCCCTTACGTATTTGCGAGCCATCACAATGTGTAAGAAAGAGATACAAGATCGCAAGCACTTTGGTGCGCCGCGTTTAGACCGTTAATAAATTTGCTAAAGAAACTTGAACCTTATTTTTGCTGAATATGAGGAGTGAGAGCGTTCTCACTAGGTAAAAACATAGTGACTCACTTTACTACTGCGTTCACGAACGTTAACTGTCACGAAAGTGACAGTTGGAACTTAGACTCGCGAGGAACTTACGCAGTCGAAGTGAACAGTGACATCTGTGAGAAACGCAACGCGAAGTGAAACGAACTCACCGAATTTGTATGGAATACGCGCCGCGACGTGACAACGTAACAGCGTTCGAGCGCATACTATTGTGACGGTGAAAAGAAACGTATCGTTATGAGTTAGCTCGTTTAACTATTTCGAAAAGTAAACGGAAATTTGTTGCAAAACTTACACTAGGCGTACAGTAAGAAAAAGACAGCCAATATATCTCGCGCGCGACGCGACTCCTGTGCGCTCTCGTGCTAGACATGCTGCGCGTGTGATACCTTGACCACAGTATATATATAAGCTAAAGCAGTAAGGAACCTACGAACAAATCGGCTGAAACGAAACACGCACACAGGCGCGCGCTTTACACGGCCCCTAAGCAGACCTCGTCCACTCCGCTCAGGCTCAGGTCCTTAGGGGCCGTGTAAAGAGCGCGCCTGTGTGCGTGTTTCGTTTCAACCGATTTGTTCGTAGGTTCCTTACTGCTTTAATAATAATAATTCATTTATTGCATGAAAACGGGTACAGAAGGATAGAAATAGTTTTGTAGGTACATGACCGTAATCTACCATATTAATGGTGTACAATATTGGTGTATTTAATCAGAATCGTTTACAAATTTGACCAAAATATTATAAAAGTGAAGAATTTATCATTAAATATTAAATAATTAGATGTCGTTGCTAAAAATAATTAATACAATAAATAACTAAGAAATTTTTCTCTTTAAATAGACGTCATGGCTAAAAAATCGTTAATACAATAAAAGCATTTTTCTGCAAGCCAATCTTTTGTTCTTTGCTTAAAAATACTTAATTTCTCGTCCTTAAAAGCATCTGGTAACTTATTATAAATTGTTATGCACATAATATATGCATTTTTGGATTTCAAGGCCAGTCTAACTGGAGGCTTGTACAATTTGTGCTTATACTGGATTCGTACAGTGCGAGTGCATATGTCTTGCCTTTGAATAAATAAAGTTTTATGCTTGTGTACAAAAATACCAACTTCTAGAATATACAAACTTGCAACAGTGAGGATTTTATGTTTTAAGAAATATGGGCGGCATGATTCTATCTGCTTGATGTTAAAGATTGCTCTAATACAGCGCTTCTGAATAATAAATACCTTTTCTTTATCCACGCTGTTTCCCCAAATAACTATACCATAACGAAGAACAGAATTAACATATCCATTATATGCAATCAAGGCAGCCTGCGTGGAAACAGTCCTACTTATTTTCCTTAGGGCAAATACAAAGCTGTTCACTTTTGAACAGACGTTATCAATATGGTTTTTCCAGTTGAGGTTACAATCAATCGTCACTCCTAAAAATTTAGCTTGAAGCACTTCTTTTACTGATTCATTACCAAAGCTCACTGTTAACGGTTGGGGGTTGCCTTTATTTGTGTAGAACTGGATATACTGCGTTTTATTAACATTAACTTTTAAATTATTCGCCTCTAACCATTTTATTGATCTTCCCAGATTATCATTTATGTCTTTATTGTAAGTCGCTGAATCATAACCTTTTATAACAATAGATGTGTCATCTGCGAATAAAACACAACTATGAGTAAGACAATTAGGTAAATCATTTATGTACATAAGAAACATTAACGGACCCAAAATGCTGCCTTGAGGCACGCCAAAGTTATTATTATTATAAGATGACCTGTATGTTTTTAATAATTTAGAACTAGGGCAGTATCTTACAGTTTCAACACACTGTGTACGGTTATAGAGATATGTTTTTATCCAATCAAGTGCAGGACCTCTTATACCGTATCGTGATAATTTAATTGTAAGACGTTTGTGGCACACAAAATCAAACGCCTTACTAATGTCCATAAATAGCACTGATACAGGGATTTTGTTTTCCACGCAATCTATTACTGTTTTTGTTAGTTTAAATATTGCAAGGGAAGTGCTATATGACTTTCTAAATCCGTGCTGCTCTTCATTTATTATATTATTATTTTCAAAGAATCGAATTAATCTGGAGTACATTGCTTTCTCATAGATTTTAGAAAATACAGGTGGAAGAGTTACAGGTCGGTAGTTACCTGGGTTTTCCTTTTCTCCTTTTTTAAACAATGGCTTTACTACAGACTTTTTTAGCAAGTCAGGGAAACTGCCCTGAGCCAAAGATAAATTTATCACATGTGCAAGCGGGCAGGCTATGATAAACATACACCTTTTGATAATGTCTGTTCGCAGATCATCAAACCCAACGGACTTTGAGTTCCTAAGTGATTGGATTATTTTAATAATTTCATTTTCACTAACTGGATTAAGAAAAATGCTTGACGGGTGGTTGCCTATTTTGATATCATCATCACTGCTTGCTATTGAATTATCACTTACTACTTTGATGAAATAATCGTTAAAACATTCCGCAATTCCCTGAGGGTCACTAATATTTTTACTATCCCCTACTATGTTTTTGATAGATCTCTGGTCTGCGTTCATTGTAGTATAGTTTTTTATTACATTCCAGACTGCCTTACATTTATTGTTAGTTTTTTTTAGATATTTTAGATTTTCAGCCCTTTCATGCATGTATATACAACGCTTTAATGACCGTGAATATTTTTTATAAAGTATTTTATAATGTTGTGTTCTCCGACTCATCAAGTAAAGCTGTCTTTTTTTCCGGCAGCAGTTACGCATCGCAATGGTTAAATGTCGTCGTTGATATGCTTTGTTTGACATCCTCACTCTAATTGTCGGAAAACACAAGTTATAAAGAAGGAGAAAAATGTCATAAAACCTGTTAAAAGCCGTAGTTGCCTCCCTTTCATTAAAAACATCATCAAAAGAAAGGCATGATAAGTATTGCAAAAATTTCTGTTGATTATCCTCACTGTAATCTCTTTTATATTCGTACCACCATTTAGCTTTTATATATACTGTGCCTTGACTGTCAGTAGACCACTGTCTCCAGCCTAACCTTCCATCAAACCGACACCACATTGTAACGCAGATCACGGCAGGGCCAGTATGTAAATACAGTTTCATTAGCTCTGACGAGGGATAACGACTTGCTCGAACGACTTTTTGTAAAGCTTTATATACTCGGGAGAATACGCTTTACACTGCGGGGTAGAGTAAGATCCCAGAGCGATCAGACAACTTATTTTCACACGAATGAAACCTTAAGTTTTCAGTAGCGTCTCGTGTGCCTTGAATACCTACGCGCTTGTGAAAACTTGCCGAGTGACACCTGGGCAGGTACCAGGTGAGAAAGGTAACTAAAAATAAGAGTTATTTAACTTAAATTCACATGGCTGATTTTTATATATATCATGTAGAATATTATTTTAAAGTAATATCATAAGTGTCAGACACTTTTGATGGACCAGAGCTTTTGTCAGACGCTTTTAAGCTACCCAAAAAAAATAAATGAACTTTACTTATTTGTACATGTCTGATTTTTGAATATGTTATAGAAGTATTTATTTAAAAGTTATATTCAATCAGTCAGACAAATTAGTGACCAAACATCCCCTAAGACAAAAATTGTTCAGCCAGAAGTATGAGGGCGAGAGCACTATGCATGCGTTTTAGAGTGAGTGAGACGTCCATAATAACTCGGTTCCCTTCTTAAACTCACCATCAGTTTCAATCTACTGTGTATGTGCTGTTTGCGTGTAGTATTGGCAGAGTGCAAAGCGGGTGGAGGGGGTAGCCTAAACGATCACAGCGCGCGCTACGGCTAAAATTGTCAATTTTGTCGCTGACTTGAGCTGTCAAATCCATATTGCAGTAAACATTTTCTAATCGTTTTTGAGATAAAAATATAGTCCTGGTAAGATGTGTTGTTGTGAATTGTAATAACACCAAGAAGAATAGCGACTGTAAATTTTACCAATTTCCAAGACCACGGTGGAAACGAGACCAAAGAAATAAGTGGATATTTGCCGTAAGAAAAAAAAAGTAAGTTACCTAACCTCTAAAATTTCACTGAAAACAACAATTTTAATATTATTGGCAATAATGTTACTGACTAACATTGTCCAAAATTGTGTAATATAGTAAAATAACACAAGATTTCATTAATATTTTTCACAATATTTACTTACTTCTTGTTTGACAGCGGTGACAATATTGTCCATAATGGCCGCCTATCACGTGGCGCTGTCGTCGCGCACGGTCCCATCCTGCGAGAGTACAGTCAAGGGCAAAGATATGTATACACCACAGAGTGTCAAAAAGCATGGTCATCTAAATGGTCATAAATTTGGCAACATATAAAAGTACATAAATTAGTATACATGATTTGAGAGATAACTATGTATACAACATTTGCAATAATATGTCCTCATGTATTAGGCCATAAACTTAGAAACACCGTAAAGTTCAAAAATATGTATACACTATTTAACCATTAATTATGTATCTAATATGATAACCAAAAATATGTAAACAATCCAAAATTCTATTAACACAACTCTATTTTATTTTCATTTTGCGACAATTTATTTATTTTGCTTATTTTATTACATTTGATGTTTTTTGATTGTCGTTGATTGTCATAAATAAACTTTTTTTTTCTTTCTTTCTTTCTTTATTGTCAGGAGCTTATGAACGTATTTGCGTAACATCGAACTCTGTAATCTTAATGTAATCAGCTAACCACTTGAAGCTTCAAGTCGTATACAACAACTGCTATTCCAAACTCTTTAACTGATAATTACTCTATTTATTTAAAACTAGCTTCTGCCCGCGACTTCGTCTGCGTAGAATTATACATAAAAACCTTCCTCTTGAATCACTCTATCTATTAAAAAAACCGCATCCATATCCGTTGTCTAGTTTTGAAGATATAAGCATACATAGACATAGGACATAGGGACATAGGGACAGAGAAAGCGACTTTGTTTTTTTATACTATATAGACTAGTGATCATGACATGTGCCCACAATCTTGCTAAATGTGGCCTGTAGGTTGTAGGTACCTGTTACCATAAACTCTGTCTACCCCGTAAGGGATAAAGACGTGATTTGTGCATGTGCATGTGTCATGTGTCACTTTTGGATTTTTTAATTACATTTGACTTACCGTTTCTTATGGTTTTTCTTGCGGCTTTTCATTAATTTTGAAGGAGAAAATGTATCGTTTAAGTGATCATTTAAAACATAGGATTGTTGCCTTATGCGAGGAAGGTATATACGTGCTTGATAAAGCTCTGCTGACAGTGGCTTGCAAAATCTGTTGCAGACTTCTTAAAATTTTTATTATGAGGTAAAAAAAAAAAAAAAAAGGTCGTGCCCAAAATTTGCCGCCCCCAAAATCCCAAATTTTCCGCCCCCAAAATCTGCCGCCCTAGGCTCGAGCCTTCTCAGCCTTATGGTAAATCCGCCACTGTCTGCTGACGAATTAGGCATCACGGTAAGAAATATTAAACATGTTAATAATAACGTACTATAGAAAATATTACTCTCTAATCACTTTGTCTTAAGTTTAAGGAGTGGTTTTCTTTATTATACAGTTATTTTAAGTATTCTTTGCCTTTTATTAAGTAAAAAAAAAAAATTAGAAAATAGCGTAAATCGCCAATTACTGTATGTTTTGATATTGACGACACGGATGGCTCAGTGGTGAAGCAACCGCTTTCTGAGTCGAAGGCCCCGGGTTCGAAACCCGGCCAGGGTAATGTTTGTGTGATCAACTCGAATATTTGTGCTTGGGTCATGGATGTTCTACATACATATATCACGTCTTTATCCCTTACGGGGTAGACAGAGCCTGAGGAAACAAAACCTTAAGGCCACATTTAGCATGATTTTAGGCGTATAGGTGGAAAAATTAATCAAAATAGTGATGGGTTGCTAGCCGCATCGCCTATAACATGATTCCAAAGAATTTCGCCCATTCCCTCGATGGACTTTTACCATTTGCGCGGGACGAGAAGCAACTGGTACATTCTATGTTTTTCCTATACATACATACTAATAAAACTCGTGTGTGCGTTGCGAACAAACTGATTTTATTATTTTGTTATAAATCTACCCTTACAAATGAATGACATACAGTGTCAATAGATGGCAGCACTAGTATGTAATATAGATTTTGTTATAACATTTTAACACCACCACCTAACAAAATCCAGAAATAAACTTAGGTCTATCAAACACTCAAAATCCCCAATTGTTTGACAAAAGTATGGTGTTTTACAGCATTTAAACTTTTGGTTAGTACATCGGCTGGCATTTCTGATGTAGGGATGTGGCGCAGTGGAAGCGTGCTGGGCCCATAACCTAATAAAACTCGTGTGTGCGTTGCGAACAAACTGATTTTATTATTTTGTTATAAATCTACCCTTACAAATGAATGACATACAGTGTCAATAGATGGCAGCACTAGTATGTAATATAGATTTTGTTATAACATTTTAACACATAGGTACATTCACACATCCATACATACATACATACAGACATACGTACATTCTATGTTCTATATATTTAAGTATAACACAAGCCTTCTTGAGTTTATGTATACATATTTCGATACTTTGGGTATATAATTTATTTTTGTCCCTGAATGTACCTAGCGTTTTCATCTTCGATCAAAATCAACGAAATCTGAATCTGTAAAATCTGTTAAACATGCCGATTGATAACGTCGTGGTGACAGGTCAAAACATGCGACAAACATATGCAATGACAAGTCTGTACTGTTTTCGTGAATTGTCAAAACATACTTTACAAATTTGTTTCGTGTGACTAGGCCGTAAAGTTGATATTCGCAGATTACATTTTGTATACATATTTTCGTGGCAATTACTGAATCTATATTTAATGACACAAGTATGACTATAATATTTTGCATTATTTGCAGGATACTAATAATGGAATTTTGATTGTATACAAGTTTTTGGACTTGCTAGGTACATATTTATGTTGCCAGTGTAGTTTGCATATTTATTACCGTTTGAATGAGTATATATCTTTTTAACTTTATATGATTACTTATTTTCTTTCACTTTACTTGCATATATATCTTTGCCCTTGACTGTACATGTTTTTGTTGTTTACATCGAGTTATTTGTGGGTTTTCTGGGATCTTGGACTAGGTGCGGAGCTGACAATACAATACAACGCTACACTCTTCACTAAACACCACGTCCACTGCTGAACATAGGTCTCCCCAAAGAGTGCCATAAAGGTCGGTCTCGTGGTCCTCATCGAGCGGACTACCGCGGCTTTCACCTGTAGGCTTACCTAACTCGCTCGCAATCGCCATCGTGTTCATTTTGACAGTTCATGTATGGGCTGACAATTGGCATCGGAATCAGCTAGCTGTCACATTCATACAAGAACTGTCAAAATGAACACGATGGCGATTGCGAGCGAGTCAGACAATAAGCCTACTGGTCATCACTCCATCTTGTAAGGAGTGGTCGCCAGTCAAGAAGGTTTTAAGCATCTTGAAAAAGCACAATATTTAAAAAAAAACAAGAAGGAAAAACTCTTTATTCATTTTGATAGTACCTATCATTTGAAAACCAGCGCCTTCTCTCGTCCCTGGTGAGCAGTAGTTCCACGGGAGTTTGTACAATACAATACAATACAATACAAATACTCTTTATTGAACACCACAAATCAGTACATAACAATACAGAAACAAAGAACAAAGTAGACAATAGGCGGTCACACAACAATAGACAACAATACAACAACAGTAACAACAATAAAACAACAACAACAACAATAGGTGTAATTGTGTACAAACACATAATTCAAACAGATGACGCTTGGCGACGAAAATTCGCATAGTAATAAGTTCACGTGACAGCTAGTAACAGATAGAAAAAATCGAAGGCTTACCCACCTGCTATGGGTGGTGTAGAGGTAGCACGCGTCACGGAATGACGAGGACCCGGGTTCGATTCCCGGCCATAGCTGTACTTTTCGGATTATAACCAGTAAAATTTACTTCCATGCTGGCCTGGGAGCAAAGAAAAAACATAGAATGTACCAGTTGCTTCTCTTCCCGCGCAAATGGTAAAAACCCATCGAGGGAATGGGCGAAAATCATAGGAATCATGTTATAGGCGACGCGGCTAGCAACCCATCACTATTTTGATTCCACTTTCCACCTCTACGCCCTCAGTGTCTTGCTAAACGTGGCCTGTAGGTCGTTGTTACCTTAGGCCCTGTCTACCCCGTAAGGGATAAAGACGTGATTTGTGTATGTGTGTAAATTTACGGCACACAAAAGAACGTGGAAGGCAATGTAATGCAACTCATACTGTTTAACCCACGTCTTTTTGTGAAGGTTGCTTGTTTAGAAAGATTATGCCGCCATATTGAAATAAGGGATTATAAGAGGAACTGGTGACACAAGTTGATATAGGGTTCAATTTAGTGGTACAAGTGATGGTTAAGGTGAGACTGGGAAGTCTTTTGTAGATTGCTCTGTTAGTAGTACATACATACACAAATCACGTCTTTATCCCTTACGGGGTGGACAGAGCCTGGGGTAACAGGTACCTACATGTTTAGCAAGATTATGGGCGTATAGGTGGAAAATGGAATCAAAATAGTGATGGGTTGCTAGCCTCATCGCCTATCATGATTCCTATGATTTTCGCCCATTCCCTCGATAGGATTTTACCATCTGCGCGGGGAGAGATGCAATTGGTACATTCTATGTTTTTTCTTTGCTCCCTGGAGCTTGGAAGAACGTCTGTTAGTAGGGTCTTGGAATAAGTCCAGAAAACTACCACTATATTAATTCGCCAAGCAGCAGAGCGCTGCTATGTTCCGAGGTAGGGTAAGGCAGCTGGTGAAATTATTGACACGAAGTATCTTAACTTCCATGCTGGTCTGGAATAAACATACAATGTACCAGTTGCTTCGTTGTCGAGTGAATGGGGGAAACTCTTAGGAATCATGTTATAGACGATGTGGCTAGCAACCCATCACTATTTTTATTCCCCTTTCCACCTATACGCCCGCAACCATGCTAAACGTGGCCTTTAGGTTCTGTCTACCCCGTAAGAGATAATGACGTAACTTATGTATGTATGTACGTATATAGCTCAGCCTTTTGTTTGGCAACGCATTTCAACTCTCTGGTGTTGCGGGTTTCCATAGACAGTGATGCGTTAAAAGCTCCATTCGGTCAGTAGTTATAGAGTTTATTGGGAACAGACAGACATACGCGACGGAAATCGTTTTATAATATTACTAGTAGTGGCCCGCGACTCCGTCTGCGCAGAATTCGCAAACCGCTACCCTGCGGGTTTCTGCGTAATGCGTTTGACCGGGATAAAAACTACAATTTGTCCTTCCCCGGGACTGAAACTATCTTTGTACCGAATTTCATTAAAACCGGTTCAGTAGTTTAGGCGTTACAGACAGACTCACAGACAGAAAGACAGAGTTACTTTCACATTTATAATATGAGTAGAGAAGTAGGTTAGGTAGTGATTATTTGCAACATGAATCATGTCGCGTCTGTTTTCTTTCGTATAACTACTCTATGAGCTTTAAGCTTAATAGAAAAGCTCGGTAGACCATGAACGATGGCTATTCTAATAACTGACGTGATATTGTAATCTCTTGTCAATTCAGAATACTAATATTAAGCCGTATTAAACTCTACAATCTGTCGACAATTTTAGGAATCATGTTATAGGCGATGCTAGCAACCCATCACTATTTTGATTCCCCTTTCCACCTATACGCCCACAATCATGCTAAACGTGGCCTTAAGGTTTTGTTACCTTAGGCTCTGTCTACCCCGTAAAGGATAAAGACGTGATGTAGTTATATCGTCTCTGTCTGTTCCGCAGTAATTCGTTTTATTCATAATTTTTTTTTTTTACAAAAAAACAAAAACAAATTCTCTGCATCAAACTCCAAATTACTCATATTTTCACACAGTACCCTACAACTTACACAATGTACACATCCCAAAGGCAGGTTGAACTCCCGAACTTCTTATTTACTCGTATATTTCATTACGGGTAAAGTTTGTACAAAAATTAACTGGGATCCGGATTTGAACCCGGCACCTTCGCTGAGCAAAGCTTTGTCTTCGGACTGCTTGAGCGGAAACATTGTTCAATGCGACATGTGTGCGCGGCCGCGTGCCAAAAGCGAGCAAGTAACAAATTCTGATATTTAATTTCTTACTAGCTTACAAGATAAAAGCGGCAGTAAATGGCTCGTCATCACTACATGAATAATAAATAAATAATAAAAAATATCTTGGGACAAATTACATTAATTGACAAAGCCCCAAACTTAGCAAAGCTAATACTATGGGTACCAGGCAACGGATAAACTTATATAATGTAGATAAATACATACTTCATCATCATCATCATTTCAGCCATTACAAGTCCACTGCTGGACATAGGCCTCTCCTTTAGACCTCCAATAAGACCGGTTGGAAGCGGCTTGCATCCAGCGCGATCCTCCGATCATAATGAGGTCATCGGTCCACCTTGTGGGTGGACGTCCCACGCTGCGCTTGCCGGTGCGTGGTCTCCACTCGAGGACCTTTCGACCCCATCGGTCATCCGTCCTCCGTGCTATGTGCCCTGCCCACTGCCATACACATACATACTAATACATACTTACATACTAATACATACTTAAATACATACAACAGCCATGACTCTGGCACAAACATTCGTATTCATCATACAAATGTCTGCCCCTACCGGGATTCGAACCCAGGTCCTCTAGCTTCATTGTCAAGGTCACTAACCACTAGGCTATCCGGTCGTCACTGAATGCACGAGGATGGCGGCCATCAGAGAAGAGTGGCGGCGTGTTGCGAAGCTTGCCACCAATCCCAGAACTGATGACCACGACCACTCTGTCAAGAGTGATACCGACAAGGAAGAAGACTAGCTTTTGCCTGCGACTTCGTCCGAGCATGCAAGAGCGGGCACGAGATAGACTGCCGTATCTTTCTAAAGTGAATCAGAGCTGCATGTCTTTCTCGTATCCATCAGTAGCTATGTATAGTCGCCACAAAGTGGTGACCCGCGACTAAGAACATTGCTAAGAAGATTTTTTGTAGAGCATGTCTAAAGACGTGGATGCTAACATGCAGGAAAAATACGAGCAATGCATGGAACCGAATGAAGCAGTGGTTTATCGTGTGGGTGTCAAAGTTCCGCCATTTTGGCCGGACAAGCCGTCGTTATGGTTTGCTCAATTGGACGGACAATTTGCCTTGTCAAATATCACGTCGGGGTCACCACTTTGTGGGATGCTTCAGATGGTAAAGGAAACAAGGCACTCCACAATAAAACATATTACTGTATATTAAGAAGGAAACACTGAAGAATAATATATACAGGAAGGAAAACAGCTAGATATACAAGGAATAGAGAAAACTAGGAAACAATAAGGAATATGCGTGTGGTAAGGATGACAGATACCATGGCAAGAAGAGTGTGACAGTTGCTGTTTGAACCCGCACATGCGCACTCGACCATTGAGGTCGGCAGTCCTCGGCCGGCGCTCGGAAGCGCTCGGCTTTGTCAATGAAAATGGTTTTCTCTAAAAAGTCTAGCTAACCAATAAAATAATAAGTAGCTATGTATAGTCGCCACATCAATGGCGAACGCTGGTAGCTCCGGCGATGAGAGCGAGGATAGCTGGCGAAACCAAGTTGGTTTAAATGTGCTGTTTCGCAGCGCACAGTACGACTGCCCCACGGCTAGGTGTAAGCTGTTCTTAGAGTTGAAGGAAGGGAAGCGTGGCAGTCACATTTTGCGCTACAAGGATGTCCTAAGAAGACACTTGACGGCTGTAGCATACTCCAGGATGGTTGGGAAGAGCTTACGCGCATATCACAATGGCGAACACAAAAAGAACCGTTCTAAGCCTTCTTACACGTAAAATTAAGGGGTAGGCCGAGACTAC
The DNA here is from genome assembly GCA_949127965.1 of Pandemis corylana. Classification (NCBI taxonomy): domain Eukaryota; kingdom Metazoa; phylum Arthropoda; class Insecta; order Lepidoptera; family Tortricidae; genus Pandemis; species Pandemis corylana. The sequence goes on from OX421876.1 coordinate 9,172,513, forward strand.
GTTCCACTGGCTACAATCCTGACATAATTCTTTCGCTTCATCTACATCTCTTCAGAAAAATTCCTACTGATGTTCATCGTCATCATCATGTCAGCCGAAAGACGTCCACTGCTGAACAGAGGGCTCCCCCAAGTGTCGTCAAACAGATCGGCCCTGCGCCACCCGCATCCAATGCGTTCCCGCTACCCTCACCAGGTCGTCGCTCCATCTTGTTGGAGGCCTACCTACCCGTCTTCCGGTCCGCGGACGCCCGAGAACCTTTCGGCCCCATCGGCCGTCAGTTCTACATGCCCTGCCCACTGCCACTTAACCTACCTACCTACACTTACCTTACTTACCTTTTTACTGATGTAGAGCAAACAAAACTGAGCAAACAAAAAACAGAATGCACCAACTGCTTGTCATGATGCTATAAGCCCATCGAGGGAATGGGCGAAAATCTTAGGAAGGTTATAGACGACGTGGCTAGCGACCCATCACTATTTTGATTCCATTTTCCATCCTACGCCCACAATCATGCTAAAGGTCTTTAGGTCTTGTTACCTTAGGTTTTGTCTACCAGGTAAGGGATAAAGACGTGATTTATGTTTGTACTGGCTGTTGCCCGCGACTTCGTCCGCGCAGACTTATTATAAATTTAGCCTATGATACTCACAAATACTGTGGCTTTCTATTGGCAAAAGAATTTTCAAAATCAAAAGCGTCACTCGGAGTCGAATATGTAATTCCCGTTTTTTCCTTATCCCGTGGGAATTTCCAAAAATCCTTCCTTAGTGGATGCCTACATTGTATAAGGTATCTATGTGCAAAATTTCAAGTCTCTAAGTCCAGTGGTTTGGGCTGTGCTATCCCGCGGGAACTTTGCAATTTTCCGGGATAAAAACTATCATATGTCCTTTCCCGGGACTCAAACTATCTGTATACCAAATTTCAACTAAATCAGCCCAGCGGTTTAAGCGTGAAAAGGTAACAGACAGACAGACAGACAGACAGAGTTACTTTCGCATTTATAATATTAGTAAGGATAAGGATGTATGTATATACAAATTAATCGTAAATTTTGACTTATGTCCTTTCTCGCACCACCGTCGCTCACACTTGAATTGAGTCAAGTTATTATTTACTCGCGTTATGCTATTATGTGTGTGTATGTGTGTTTAGGTATTCGGCATATGTGTTTTGTACTTAATACATGTGAAACAAAGGAATGAAAACTGGGCTCGGAGCATTTATGACAGGAGACGGCAACATCCGTTTTTCTTTACTGCCACTTTAAAATAAGAATCCTTTGCATACATATACATACCTACATATACATAATATCACGTCTTTATCCCTTATGGGGCAGACAGAGTCCAAGATAACAATACATTAAGGCCACGTTTAGCATGATTGTGGGCGTATAGGTGGAAAGGGGAATCAAAATAGTGATGGGTATGGGTGGCTATTTTGTGGGCGTTGCCTGTAGGTTTTGTTACCTTAAGCTCTGTCTACCCCGTAAGGGATAAAGACGTGATTTGTGTGTGTGGGATTACGATACGAATTTTTAAAATCTATTGTAAGAGTATCCCCACTAATAAGTTAAAGGCATCTCCAGTAGTAAGGTGCTTCGTGGACCTGTTTATAATTATGAATAACGAGTTTTGTGAGCAAACAGACGGAATTTATGATTTTTAGTCTTCGTCTTAGACAAAAGTCTTGGTTTGATTTATTAGTTGTGTTAAACGAGGCTTTACTACTACGTAAATGGGTAAACAAGGCAGTCCAAGTCTATTTCGTATTGCGCCTTCATACCTTAAGTTAGTTTCAACATTATCCGATAGATGTCGCTGTACCGTCGACAAACATGCTAACGGTATGTTGATGTAGATTAACCAGGTGTTTTGTTGCTTTTTTGTTAATCAGACTATAGTTCAAATTAAATTCAATTCAAGATTTGTGGTACTGCTACAGCTTGTTTGATTTAATTCTCCCTTGATAAAGGTCGTGTGCAACTGCAGTGTACAAGGCTTTGGAGATATCTCCAATTAATTTATTTGACAGTGGAGGCGTTTTACACCTCCACTGCACTTAAATTATTTTTATTGGTTTTTTGTTCTCTTTTTTTCTTTGCATACTTTGTTTTACTTCGACTAGTAGAGACTTTATACATTCCTACTATAGACTAATATAATTGAAGGCTCGGGGATCTTATACATTCCTTTTATAAATGTATTTAATTTAAGTATTGTAGTAGCTTAATGTATTTTATTTTGAAAAAATAACTTTCTGTCAAGTTTCTTCGGGCGCATTCTTCTTGGCAATGATGCTTTTAGAATGCGCTGGTAGTTTCAAAAAAGACATGTAAAAAAACTTTGGCAGCCAATTTGCAAAAATAAATTTTGTTTTTTTTATTTTTTACATGATTTTCTATATCTTACAACGTATCTCTCTCTCTACCCGTACAACGTAGCTCTTTCTCTACCCGTGCAAATGGTTAAAACCCATCGAGGTAACGGACGAAAATATGGAACACTATTTTGGTTCCAACTTAAGTACGTACCGTAGCCTGTATGGGTCTATAATATGTCCCATTTTTATGTATGTATGTATATATTTTTTAATTTTTTATAGTTTCTAATGTACGGCTTGCAATAATTTGACATACACACATACACATATCACGTCTATATTCCATACGGGGTAGACAGAGCCTAAGGTAATAAGACCTACAGGCCACGTTTAGCAAGATTGTGGGCATATCGGTGGAAAGGCGAATCAAAATAGTGATGTGTTGCTAACCGCATCGCCTATAACATGATTCCTAAGATTTTCGCCCATTCCCTCGATGGGTTTTTCCATCTGCGCGGGCAGAGAAGCAACTGGTACATTCTATGTTATTTCTTTGCTCCCATCTTCCTATTTATCGATGTTTGCTTTATCTATGGCACTCCAGATCTACACTTTATTATTTCTTGAATATTATGTTTAACTATGTGTTTGCTGCCTAAATATATAAAAAAAATATATATTTTGCCTACACATGGCTAGCAACCCATCACTGTTTTGATTCCCCTTTCCATCGATACGCCCACATTCATGCTAACCGTGGTCTTTAGGTCTTGTCACTTTAGGCTCTGTCTACCCCGTAAGGGATAAAGACGTGATTTATGTATGTATGTACATAGCACAGCAAGTAAAATAAAACAAACCCTCGCATCATACAATCAAACATGCGTAGTGTCAGAACAAAACAGTATTTAGCATTTATCTTTGCTAGGGCGACCAAACGTTAGTAATTTCGAGGAAAAGTCTTGGAGTGATAGAAAAAAATCCAATTGACCTCGCCAGTCGGCTGTCACTCACGCAGAACCCTTTTTTCCGGAGGAGCCATTAAATATTGTCCAAACACCAACTATTAGGAAAGTATTGAAGGAGGGCTTTTTTGACGCCATTACGGATTGATTGATGGTTGCTTAGGGTGGCCATGCTTTTGAGGCTATCCAGGCTAAATCTACTTCATTCAAATTTTTTTTTAAAACTGTGTCTGTGTATCCTTTTTTTTTACGGTTGGATGGATTTAAATGAAATTTGGTATATAGATATCCTACTTTTAACCCGATATTACATACATACATACACAAATCACGTCTTTATCCCTTACGGGGTAGACAGAGCCTAAGATGACAAGACCTAAAGGCCACGTTTAGCATGATCGTGGGGGTATGGATGGAAAGGGGAATCAAAATACGGGTTGCTAGCCGCATCGCCTATAAACATGATTCCTAAGAGTTTCGCGCATTCCCTCGATGGGCTTTTACTATCTGCGCGGGAAAGAAGCAACTGGTACAATCTATGTTTTTCTTTGCTCCCAGACCAGCATGGAAGAAACCCGATATTCCCTAGGGATATTAAGTAGTGCACTAGCTAATCCCTGGAGCCGTAGATGTCAATGCGTGGTAGAACTAACAATCATCATTCAGCGTACCTCCCGCTGGTGGGCACAGGCCCCCTCCCAGAAAGAGAGCGCTTGGGCTATGTTTGGCACCTTCACACACACTATACTAATTCTATCAAAGCATCGATAGTTTTACTTTCATTTTGTATTTTATTTATTTATACGGTTCACCGATAACTCACGTATAACAGTCGGGTAATGTTCGACATGTTTCGGATTAGTTTGTAGTCCTTCCTCTTGGAGCGCTCGCCCGCGGCAGCGAAGTGACGTGATCAGTGTTGCGTGCTGCCCTACTATTGACAATAACAAAAATACTATCAAATGAATCAAGAAATTTTATTTCTTGATTTTTATGTTTTACTTTTTAGGTTTTACCGTTAGAAATTAAATTTCTAAATGAATTCGTCCCTGGTGAGCAGTAGATGTTCGAGGGAGTTTGTAATTGTGTCGTACAGACACATCATTCAAACAGATGACGCTTAGCGACAAAAATTCGCATAGTAACAAAAGGTCACGTGACAGTTAGTAACAGGTAGAAAAATTCGGAGACTACCCACCTGCTATGGGTGGTGTAGGGGTTTAGCACGCGTCACGGAATGACGAGGATCCGGGTTCGATTCCCGGCCATAGCTTTACTCTTCGGATTTTTCTATGTGTTCTAATTTTCACTGACATTTAGAAGTAACAAAAATGATGAAAACGAGGGTAGTTATGCGCCGCTGTCAGTTGTGTCAAGTAGCCGCGCGAGCAGAGCGCTGGGGTGCAGTGTTCGTTTCGCTGCCGCCGCGGCGAGCGCTCCAAGAGGAAGCACTACAAATTAGTCCGAAACATGTCGAGTATCACTCGACTTTTATAAGAGAGACTCCGTTTGTGTAGTTTCAAAGTAGTAATGCTTTTTCCCTTTTCTTCCGAAATCGTGGTCGTGCGACAAAAAAGCGCCAAGCTCGAGTCAGTTCAAGTTAACAGCTCTTGACACACGCTCCAACTGTTTTTGCCGACCGCCCCAGTTAACAGACATTTGATCGAAGCCACCGCATTTCCTTGAGATACTAGCTAAACTTTGGATACTTCAGAAGCTTGCAAAGTAAAAAACGGGCCAAGTGCGAGACGGGGCGTCCGATCATTTGACAACCAATTCATTTGATAACCCTATATCTAATAAACCGTAAAGTTAAAAATAAATCTAAATAGTTCTTTGCGTAGATCACATAAGGTTAGGTTAGCTGTTTTATAATTATAACTGGGGCATACCATGACGTCTTAATGCGATTCAATTCCGATTCAGTTTAGGTTCGCTCGCTGTCAGATCCATACTAAAAATGACAGCTAAAACCTGTAGGCTATATAATCTAACTCGCTCGCAATCGCCATCGTGTTCATTTTGACAGTTCATGTGTGGGCTGACAATTGGCGTCGGAATCAGCTAGCTGTCACATTCATACAAGAACTGTCAAAATGAACATGATTGCGATTGCGAGCGAGTTAGGTAATAAGCCTACAGGCGGAATCTGCGACTCAATTATGAAGCAGTTAATTATCTTCAACCGATTGAGCTGAAATTGTGCGAATTAGGTAATAAGCTTACTTCACTACGTCGACATTGGCGAAATACGCCGTGCTAAAAGCAAAGGTGAAAGCCACCAAAAAAAAAGCCTACTGAACTGAGTCGGAATTAAATCGCATTAAGTTAAGACGTCGACGCATAGCCCGAAGGATTAGTACGTTGAAATGGCAATGGGCTGGTCACGTTTGCCGTAGAACTGACAACCGTTGGAGCAAACGTATCCTAGAGTGGAGACCACGTTTGGGAAAGGTTAGTGTGGGACGCCCTGCGACGCGTTGGACGGATGACCTTAGGAGAACAGCTGGCAGTGGCTGGATGAGGGAAGCCCAGGATCGCGAAAGTTGGCGCAATATGAAGGAGGCCTACGTCCAGCAGTGGACGGACAATGGCTGCAGATAGATAGATAGATAGAATACGTTATGGTAAGGCCCCTGTTCCAAAGGTTAACAGGTTAGCAGAAAATAAAAGGTTATCAAATAAAGTGTCTATCAAACGATGCATTCAATCTAACGTTTTTTCGGTGAAACATTATTGAACCGCGAGTCGGGCTCGCGCATCGAGACATACATACATACAATACAAAAATCACGTCTCCATCCCTTACAGGGTAGACAGACCCTAAGGTAACAGGTACCTAGGTAGGTAGGTGGAAAATGGAATCCAAATAGTGATGGGTTGCTAGCCTCATCGCCTATAACATGATTCCTGTTATTTTCGCCCATTCCCTCGATGGGCTTTTACCATCTGCGCGGGTAGAGGAGCAACTGGTACACCGAGACTTCCGTACAAGTTGGGCAATTGAATATAAAATCTAGTTTCAACAAACATATTATCGTGAGACTCAATCATAATTTCACAAAAACGGAAACTCGCGTATAAAAGTCGAGTAATGCTCGACTTGTTTCAGACTAATTCGTAGTCCTTCCTCTTGCAGCGCTTGCCCCGAACGAAACGAACACGGGACGTAATTATGAAATCTAGTGTTAGCAGAGCTCTGCCTCCTAAGCAAAATGTAAGCAGTGAGAGGTCAATTTATATTGTAAGTACATAGACAGACATACATATGTAATTTTGTTAAAAATGTACACTATAGGCTATGGTTTATCTTTGAACGACTCATGTGTGAAGTTGTTTATGCCATTTTCACGAGAAAATTACATGTGTCATGTGTGTTTTCCAAATTTATTCTTCTCTCCAACGCCAAGTATTCTTGCTCGCAAAATAGTAATTCTTGAAAGTAAATACGTAGCTGTTGTTAAATTAGTTTTAAGTATTTATCCAACAATTCCAACTAGGGAAGCGAATTAAACATTAAACCTAGTTTGCAAGGAAAGCGAATTTAAAATGGACTTTGTGTTAAATGTAGATTTATTACGCGCAACAAGTTTAACTACATGTTTCAAGAATACAGTCAGCAAGTTGGTATACACTGCCGTGCTATGACAAATTACTGTATCTTGAACAGCTAATTTCCAGAAATCGCTATAAACTGTTTTTTTAGTAATTTGGTTCTAAAACCGTAGTTATTCATCCAATTTCAATGAAATCTGGACAAAAAGGAGTATGTTGTGTTCATTGCAGCCAAACATGTATTTTCAAAATAAAATTTGGGGAGACTTGGGGAAGAAACCAAGTTTCAAATCTTAAGTACAAAAAAAAGGAAGGATGGATAGTTTTTTAATTTCACTTCATGGCATCTCTTTTGCGATGTTTTAATTTTTTATTAAAAAATTTAGTTTTTTTTTTAATGCTTATAGGTACACACTAACTCATGTAATTTTAACTTAAACAACGGAACTATTATTATTTGCATTTTAACCTCGACGTAAAATGAAACAGTAGAAGCAAAATTAAATCACATCGATGCGCCGATATATATGTTGGTAACTCCCGCACGTTCCCGCAATAAAACTAGCATTAATATAATTATTCTGGCAAATCGTCGGTTGGCACTCGAAGAAACCGTTCAGAGACAAAGCTTCGTACTGGAGCCTTAGCATGACGTGTCGTCTTCATGAGATTCAATGGGAGCTAACGCGTGTGAATTTTCCACTAGAGGCGCTAGGGTCGCGTGAGGTCCGATGGGGCTGTCGCGTGTGAATTTGCCACTAGAGGCGCTAGTAGAGGAATAGCCAACGCTAACGCAATAATATTCCAGCCACGTGTTTCACCTCCATCCAAAGCATCTTCATAGCTTAATGACGCTCCGACTTGACTTCACTATTTTGCGGAGTAGCAAAGTTATTCATTTTTTAGCTTTACACCTAGACTGCGGGAGATCCCAAAGAAAACTTTCATCATCAGCCAAAAGACGTCCACTCCTGAATTTATGCGTCCCCCAAAGAGCGCCATAAAGACCGGACTTGCGTGGCTCTGATCCAGCGGAACCCTGGTCATCAGTGGGATAAGTTCGCCTTTGTACTTTTTTGTCTGAATTTCTGTATTTTTTAAAAAATTATGTGCAATAAAGAGTTTACATACATACATACATACATACATCAGTTCGTCTTGTGGAGAGCCTTCCTACGCTGCGTCTTCCCGCCGTCGTCACTCGAAAACCTTCGCTCCATCGGCCGTTGGTCCTGCGAGCCACTTGAGGGTAGCAATACTTCGGGCTACACCTTTGTGCTGTTGCGGATCACATCATCTCTGATACGATCGCGCACCGAAACTCAGAGCATAGCCCTCTGGGGACTGGGGAGAGGCCACAATAGAGAGATATCTCTGCAGCATATGTTATGCCTGGGAACCAAAGACCGAAGGAAAAGAGTTCGAAGTCGTAGTTATGCATTCGCGTTAAGAAACTTGGTTAGTGTGATGTAGAACATTTTTTTTTTATTACGAACTGACCAGTAATTGACCTCTATCTCACTTGTTGGAAGGTGCAGATGAGGCCAAAGGTGTAACTCACTGGTTCAGTAATAGCCTATTCACTCTAGCCTTGAAGAGCCCTAGGTTGTATCTGTCCGGAAATACAGACGATGGGAGCGAATTCCATTCCCTAGCAGTTCGCATTAGGAAGGATGAAGCAAACCGCCTCTTGCGGGCCAATGGTATGGCGTCGTAGCAGTTTATGTGTCGATGACTAGATGGCACTAGGGTGGCTACAACTCTAATAGCTATAAAAATAACTTCGCCTCTGTGTGAGTTTACTAATGTGCTTCCAAGGCAACTTATTGGCGAAGTATTGTAACTCGCCGCAACTTTGTTATTTGTTATAATTCTTGCCGGACGCTATTGTCCAGAGACCTGTGGGATCGGAAAAGGATTAACAATTTCCTCCAAGTTCAATGTTCATAGAAATCGTCGCACTCAGAGACGCTAATGTTCCTATACTCGCGTGGCATAGATTAGATGGTGGTAGCAGGTAGGTAAGCCTTCGAATTTTTGTATCTGTTACTAGCTGTCACGTGACCTTGTTACTATGCGAATTTTCGTCGCTTAGCATCTGTTTGAATGATGTGTCTGTACGATACAATTACAAGCTCCCGTGGAACATCTACTGCTCACCAGGGACGAGAGATGGCGCTGTTTTTCAAATAATAGGTACTATCAAATGAATTTTTACTTCTTGATTCTGTTACGTTTACTTTTATGCTTTTACCGTTAGAAATTAAATTTCTAAGCGACACTGAAAAGTAGAACACAGAAAAATCAGAAAAGTAAAGCTGTGGCCGGGAATCGAACTCCGATCCTCGTGATCCTTCTGAAATATTGCAGAATAAGACACTTGTAGAGCTTATTGCATTTAAACTACGTCGCTGCATCTGTAGTTATACCATGCAAGCTGCAGTTGCATATTTATAATGCATACGAACTCATGCGACCTCATCAGAACTTTGACAGTGGCCAAAGGGTCGAGTTTGATTATTAAATCTATTTTGAAATCATGTCATAGGCGATGCGGCTAGCAACCTATCGCTATTGATTCTAATTTCCACCTATACCCTACAATCATGCTAAACGTGGCTTAGGTCTTGTTACCTCGATTCCCACATACGTACTAGAAATTTTGAAGCATCTACAAATAGTAATTCAACCTGCCTTCCTTCCATGGTGTATTTATGGTGACTCAGTCATGCAGATTTTGAGGCACCATAAACTAAGGAATGTGCATAAAGGCGACCATTGAGGACTCACTGGCATAAAGCTTGGCATGCACGACGTAAAGCGAAGCAACTTTAGTGACGGATTTACACTGTCTTGTATATTTGAATGAATATACTTCCATGCTCGTCTGGGAGTATAGAAAAAATATAGAATGTACCAGTTGCTTCCCGCGCTGGTAAAAGCCCATCGAGGGAATGGGCGAAAATCTTAGGAATCATGTTATAGGCGATGCGGCTAGCACCCCTCATTATTTTGATTTCCCTTTCCACCTATACGTCCTTAATCATGCAAAACGTGGCCTTTAGGTTTTGTAACCTTAGGCTCTGTCTACCTCGTAAGGGATAAAGACGTGATATATGTATATACGTATGTAAATTTCCTATTATCCTAGGTCCTATCTGACCACTTCTCTTGGTCGGAGGACTTGATTGATACACACATAACATAATATATTATGTATGAAGGATGGATGATAATACAAGTGCAGTTGACACTACGTAATTTATTGAATCAGGCGTTAGGTACTTTGCGGAGGTCAATTTCAATGAACAAAAAACATTTTCACCTCACTCGCTCGACTCATTTTGAAGCCGATATCTTCAACTGATTGAGCTGAAATTGTGCATACTTTTGTGTGCAAGTATTTTGAATAATAATAAATTTTTAGGGTTTCAACCTTTTTGGCTGTTGGTGGCTGGCTGGCGCTAGTCCGTCGCATGCGCCGCGGCACTGAATAAAAGGAACAATAAGGCGGCTGTCACTTGTTTCTAAATTGTTGGTGCACGGTCGGTCTTTTTACGCAGTTTTATGTTAAAACTATTGTAAATATTGATTAATGGTGTTATGGTTCACTCTTATAAAAAACGCCTATGTTAAAACTGAGGGCAATGACCTGTCGTCACCCAGATAGTTGAGACAGATCGACTTATTTCATCAGCTTTCTAACTAGCTCGGTGGCTCAGGGGCAATAAAGGGCGACTCCGGAGTGAGAGTTCTATGGTTCGATCCCCGCGCCTGGATATGCATCTTTTTTCATTTATTTATGTTGTCAAATTAGGCTAAAGGTTGACTTCAAATTAATTTAAATGTCTAAATCAGCTGTGAAGTGGGCCATTACGATTCGGGCCTCGTGACGAAGGCGAACGTATATCTGGTGGTGTAACTGTGGTGAAATGTACCCGACAAATTAAATTCAGAAATATAACGACATTTTTGAGCAAAATTCAGTTACAATAAAGGAGTAATTTATTGTTTTTGCAAGTGTTGTGCATTGAAGGGGTAAGTGAAACGCATTGTAATGCTCATTGTGCCTCTTGTATCTTTATCATGCGAACAAATATAATAACAAACGCATATTTTGTTTTAGCGTTTGGACATGCCCTTCGGGTATAGTGCTAAGTTTTGAAATAGCACTCGCGATCCTAAGTTCTGTGCTCTACACGCTAGCCGGCGTTATCTGGATAGGCAGGGATCCCTGACTTCACGTCAAAACCCCTCCTGGCGCTCAACCAACTGCCGTAGTGATAAGTACCTAGTTATAAGTTAGTGTAAATTGTGTAATAGTCTTAGGCTTCCTGCATTATTAGGGTGCACAATTTTTATATTAATATAGTGTAAGTTTAAATAGTTAAAATTGTGTTTTTTTTTGGTAACCGTCACGCTGACCCATAACAAATGACGCCCAACGTTAAAATTCAAATGGGTTAGCTAACGGTAAATTTTGTTGTATGATTATTGTATTCATTATTCTTCAGCGTTATTTGTAAGGTATTTACAGTGGGGTTAAAAAAAAAAAAAAAAAAAAAAAAAAAACTGCTTATTTGGTATCACTTTTCACTGTCATACGTAACTATCTTATCTAACGTTTATTTTTAGATCAGGTGTTATGACCTGCAGCTACTTTTGTTTTTTATTGTATGGAAGGTAGTTGGCCGTTACCAACGGTTACTTGTGTTCTTTTATTTCAAGGTTGTTTGGTAACTAATGATTCCAATAAGGAGTCGTTGCAGGATTTAAGGCACTTGAGCAGCGTCTAGTGACAAGTTTAACTTCCCACTGTTGGGCACATAACATCTTAGTTACTGACGACAGTGTTAATTTACTGTGTTTTGTTAAAGGTGTTCAGGTAGTCTAACATACCAGATTAGATGTGATTAGTTTGTCATTGAGTTAATATTACGGTTCGTGTTTTACTTACATTATTATATGGTAGCAATATACCTACCCAGTGTTTGTGGTCTTAGTTAGGATCGTCTATTTATTTTAATTACAGTGAGTGAATACTGGGTATCCGCTGCTAATGTGTTTGTTGAGTGATTTGTCTAATACTTAAGTATAATAAAAAAATAATATATATATATATATGTATATGCCTTCCCACTTGTGGGCACATGCTTGATTTTTTTTAGGATATTGATTAATTTATTTAGAGAATTGTTACGAATTATTTCACTTGTGCTGAGGAGGTCGTAGTTGGAGCTTAAACGTATATTGGGTTTCACGGGTAATTTAAAACTACCCACTTTTTTTTTATTTTTTTTTTTTATTTTTATTCTTTCGCTAGGCTAGGATAACGAGGAGTGCGATTATATTGCATGATCATAATTTGTGGTGGTCATTATAAACAGATATTTAAGCGACGATCTTGAGCATCGCCTGGTGGGCCAACAATAAAGTTGGAAGTAGAAAAGATTTAATTTCTTCTTGTGGGCAAATACACCTCTAATTATTATTTTTAATAAATTTAGTTTTTTATTTTGAGTTAAGTATTTAGGTTCTTAAGACATTGTCAAAGAGTTCATAACCTTGTAGTTTAAGGATTTAAGGCAGACTTAGTGACGTGGTCCTTCAGTAATACTTTTAATTTGTTGCTATTTTTTTTTAAATTGAAATATATAATTACCCACCGCTAATTAAGTGTTGCGTAGTGAACATGGATCCAAATCTCTTACTTAAAGATGAGCTGGAATACGAACTCGAATGTCGAGGTATTGTAATAAAGGGTACGGCTCCGGTTATGAGGAAGCTGCTTAAGGAAATAATGGTTAGTGAACAGGCAGAGGGTGCTACGCCGGACGTTAAATTGCCACAACATAGGGTACAAAATATTGATTTTGAGCTAGAGGTTTGTTCGGCCAAACTAAGCACACTGTCGAATTATGTTTCAGAGATAGTAGGCAAGCCAGATAAAGCTTTGTTTAAAAGGTTAATTTCCAGACTGCATCACGTTCAAAATAGATTAGATTTAATTATCCCGGGCTCAGATGATCATGGTATAAGGAAGGATGGTCTAATACAGCAGTGTCAGCTGCTGTTGGAGAGGCTGGTAATACAAGATGACTTAGATGAGGACGAAAACCTAACAGCTGAAGACAAACAACTTCTTCATGAAACTTTAGGTGAATTAGGGGATAGGATCATAGACAAGTTAGAGTCTAAAGAGGTCGGACCTGGAGTATCTGGTGGGGAAAAATTTCATACAAGACAGACACAGCACATTGAGGGAAACCGAAATGTTAGCTTTGAGACTAGTCAGTGGGATGGTGAAAGGGGAAGCCGGCGTAGGTTACTTCGATCCTCGACTATCGAGGAAGATTTGCCAAAGCGGAAGTTGGTACCGATTTATCAGTGGGGTATACGATTTTCTGGAGGGAGCAACCTCAGTATAAATGCATTCCTAGAACGAATTTCGGAACTTAAAGACGCTAGAAACGCTACAGACTATGATTTGTGGCGGTACGCCATAGATTTCTTTGAGGGTGAAGCTCTGATCTGGTACAGAGCTAATAAAGAGTATGCTAGAAATTGGGAGGAATTAGTTATTTTACTAAGACGTACCTTTCAGAAGCCTTTTTATCAGGAGGAATTATTGGCAGAAATAAACGCGAGAACACAGGGTATTGACGAATCTGTCGTGATTTATATATCGGTCATGCAAAATATGTTTAACAGGCTTCCAGTCAAGGTTAAAGAAAATGAAAAGCTGTCGATAATTTTAAAAAATTTACAGCCTTATTATCAAAGAGCAGTGTGCAGAGATGAGTTTAGTTCAATCCCGGATCTAATCAACGTGCTAAGGGTTGTGGAAAGAACCAAAGTGAATTGTGACAACTTTCAGAAACCAAGAACGTTTAGAAACTCGTTAGAACCCGATTTAGCGTACAATGTAGGATGCAGTAACGCCGGAGGTCAGGCCACAGGGGATATTCAAGAAGTTGAGGTCGCTGTGGGCTATGGAAAGCGATGTTGGAATTGCCGGGAAAGAGGGCATTTATTCCGAGAATGTGGCACGCCTAAACAGCGCTTATTTTGTTTTAAGTGTGGGCGTTTTGGAGTCACTTCTAGGGACTGCGAATGCTCGGGAAACCCGCAAGGGAGAAGCGACAATCCTGCCAATTAAACTTCTCCCAAAATAACAATAAACAAGAGTGGCAGGATTGGCTAGACATAGTTTCGAGATATTTTTCGCACACAGATGGAGAAATATGTCCGGTATTAGTTGATAAGGTTAATGATAATAGGTCATATGTTGAAATTAGTATTTTAGATAACCAATTCGTGGGTCTACTAGATTCCGGAGCAAATCGAACGGTTATCAATACCGACTTTGCGAAGGTCTTAACTTCGATTGGTTTACGGGGTACGAAAATTAAGCGTTTTCAAGTGGCAACAGCGGATGGAGCATCTCACGATATAACTGAAATTTTCGACTTGCCAGTTAATATGGATGATCAATTTAAGGTGATTCCGGCCATTGTGATGCCTAGTTTAAATCAGCAATTGATTTTAGGTAAAGACTTCTTCGATGATTTCGGCATTTCATTGCAGTTCAAGCGGCAAGCTGGGAATGGTATTCAGTTGAATCAATTGTCAGTTAAGGAACCTATCATATATTCTAGGGATGATTTGACTGAGGAACAGAATGATCAACTCACAAGACTAATTGAGAAAGTAAGGAGTACAATTGGTAAAGGGTTAGGTCGGACACAAATTCTAAAGCATGATATAGATACCGGTGAAAGTAAGGCGGTTCATCAAAAACAGTACAACTTTTCTCCGGTTGTTAAGGCTGAAATTGTTAAGGAACTGGAGAAAATGATACAAAATGATGTGGTTGAGCCGTCACATAGCGCTTGGTGTTCACCAATACTATTAGTCAAGAAGCCAAATGGAGACAATCGCTTATGTTTGGATAGCAGACAGCTTAACAGGGTCACCAAGAGAGACACTTATCCTTTACCGAGAGTTTCAACAGTTATAGACAATCTTCGGAATGCAAAGTTTTTGACTACAATCGACCTCAATTCAGCGTTTTGGCAAATTCCGTTAGAAGAAAGTAGTAAACAGAAGACGGCCTTTGCAGTGCCTGGAAGAGGCCTTTTTCACTTCAAGGTAATGCCTTTCGGTTTAGTGAATGCTTCGCAAACTCAGCAACGGTTGATGGACATTTTGTTTCACACAAATGAAGATAAGGTCTGGGCATATTTGGACGACATAGTTATCTGCTCTTCAACTTTTCAGGAACACATGGCTTTAATAGAAAAGGTGATGGATATATTACAAAAGGCGAACTTAACGATAAACGTTGACAAGTGCAAATTCGCTAGGGCAAGTTTGAGATATTTGGGATACATTATTGATAAAAAGGGCTTAAGAACAGATCCAGAGAAGGTGGCGGCTATTATCAACTTTCCCAGGCCAAGAAATTACACGGAATTAAAGAGGTTTATTGGTCTTGCCAGTTGGTACAGAAGATTCGTAGAAAATTTTTCCATAGTAGCAGCACCGCTTCACGATCTCACGAAAGGGAAGAAAAATAAAAGGTTAATCTGGACCAGCGAGGCGGAATCGGCATTCGTGAAACTTAAGACACTGCTAACTTCCACACCGGTGGTCACGTGTCCAGACTATGAAAAACCATTCATCATTCAGTGTGATGCATCGAATAATGGTATAGGAGCGGTACTTTGCCAAAAGAATGAAGATGTAGAACAGCCGATAGCTTATTTGAGTAGGAAACTAAACGATAGAGAGCGGAAATATTCGACGTCTGAAAGAGAACTACTAAGCATCGTTTATGCAATAGAGAAATTCAGACCTTATATAGACGGGGTTCACTTTACAGTGGTAACGGATCACAGCGCGTTGCAGTGGCTTCATAAAATGAAAGACCCGCATGGAAGATTGGCTAGGTGGGCGATGAAATTGCAACAGTTTAGTTATGACATCATACACAGACCTGGTAGGTCACACACAGTGCCAGATGCCCTGTCCAGAGGCATTGAAAGCAGGCTCAGTACAGAACTATACACTATAGAGATTCTGGAAAAACACAAGGACGCGTGGTATACCGAAAAGGTTAAGGAGGTGTTGGAACAAGAACAACCCTCGGACTGGATGGTTTCAAACAATTTGTTATATAAGAAAGTTTTATTGAGCCAATTCCCTAGTACAGAAAATAACTGGAAGCTTTACGTGCCAGAAGCGTTAAGAGCTAAGGTCCTTAAAGAATGTCATGACGAAATTACAGCTGGACACTTGGGGGTCCGGAAAACTTATTTTAAGATAAAGCAGAGGTACTTTTGGCCAAATATGCTTCAAGTGGTGAAGCAATACGTGCAGCAATGCGAGTGTTGTGCCAAACATAAGGTACCACAAAAAGCTCCTACTGGATTCATGGGACGACATAGAGAGGTCCAGCATCCTTGGCAGATAATATCCTTAGACTTAATGGGACCCTTCCCGAAAAGTAAAAATTGTAACACCATGCTCTTGGTGATAACGTGTTGGTTCAGTAAGTTTGTGCTGTTGTTTCCGCTTAGAACAGGGAAAGCTGACAAAATTTGCGACATTGTTGAAAAGCAATTCCTACTGTTTGGTGCTCCACAGGCTATTATTTGTGACAACGGTAAACAATTTAACTCGCAACTATTCAAGGATGTAGCGGCAAAATACAACAGCAAACTATGGTTCACGCCAAACTATCATCCACAAAGCAATCCCACAGAACGCGTTAATCGTGTTTTAGGTACGATGATTGCTGCGTACACGAAGCCAGGCAAACACAATACATGGGACGCCCATTTGCCCGAAATAGGACATGCTATCAGAAATGCGATACATGAAACAACGGGTTACACACCGTCCTTTTTATTTCTCGGCAGGGAAACTACGGTGCCATATTTGACAAGACCTGGGGTGGGTCAGATAGCACGTAGTCATAATGATACATACCAAATAAACGTCACGGAATACTTTAAGGAAATTGATGGTAGAAAAAAGGTTTATAGCAAAGTACAGGAACGTTTACAGTCTGCTCATGCACAAAGTAGTCAGCACTACAATAGAAAACGTAGGGTAGGTAATAATTTTAGCGTAGGGGATACAGTCTGGAAAAGAACCAAGCTTCTCTCGAGTGCTCCCAATAAGTTTATGGCTAAGTTAGCTCCCAAATACGAAAAAGCAATTATTATTGAGAAAATATCGGACAATATCTTTCGTTTAAACAATGTTTATGGCAAATTGATGGGTAACTGGCACATGAAGGATCTTAAACCACTGGCATAAAAAAAAAATAGTGTTGATTTTTTTTTCTTGAGGGAGGAGGTACATGTTATGGTTCACTCTTATAAAAAACGCCTATGTTAAAACTGAGGGCAATGACCTGTCGTCACCCAGATAGTTGAGACAGATCGACTTATTTCATCAGCTTTCTAACTAGCTCGGTGGCTCAGGGGCAATAAAGGGCGACTCCGGAGTGAGAGTTCTATGGTTCGATCCCCGCGCCTGGATATGCATCTTTTTTCATTTATTTATGTTGTCAAATTAGGCTAAAGGTTGACTTCAAATTAATTTAAATGTCTAAATCAGCTGTGAAGTGGGCCATTACGATTCGGGCCTCGTGACGAAGGCGAACGTATATCTGGTGGTGTAACTGTGGTGAAATGTACCCGACAAATTAAATTCAGAAATATAACGACATTTTTGAGCAAAATTCAGTTACAATAAAGGAGTAATTTATTGTTTTTGCAAGTGTTGTGCATTGAAGGGGTAAGTGAAACGCATTGTAATGCTCATTGTGCCTCTTGTATCTTTATCATGCGAACAAATATAATAACAAACGCATATTTTGTTTTAGCGTTTGGACATGCCCTTCGGGTATAGTGCTAAGTTTTGAAATAGCACTCGCGATCCTAAGTTCTGTGCTCTACACGCTAGCCGGCGTTATCTGGATAGGCAGGGATCCCTGACTTCACGTCAAAACCCCTCCTGGCGCTCAACCAACTGCCGTAGTGATAAGTACCTAGTTATAAGTTAGTGTAAATTGTGTAATAGTCTTAGGCTTCCTGCATTATTAGGGTGCACAATTTTTATATTAATATAGTGTAAGTTTAAATAGTTAAAATTGTGTTTTTTTTTGGTAACCGTCACGCTGACCCATAACAATGGGCGTAATGTTTGGTGTAGAAGTGTAATTAGTGTACATAACGTCACGGATAGTCTTCGCGGGTGTGTATTTACTAAGCGGCGGCGGCTAAAAGACTCTACACACGGACTCTACATCGCGTTGGTCGAAGCCGGCTTCCTCAAGGTTTGTGGCTCTGAAATTGATTGTTAGACCTAATATTGTACAAGTGACAGCTAAACCACGGCCTTGGTAACAGTCACTATTTGTTCATCAAAGGATATATCAAACATTATGTATGTAAGTCAGATGACAATACAATAATCTGGTAGTGGAGTTCTGGTGACCCAGCCAGGACCGTCTCCGCAGGAGGGAACTTAAACGGTTGGTCCGATAGACTTGAAATTTGGTACACATGTGTAAGACGGATGACAATGCAATTACAGTCAGCAAAAAGCTTGTATGTGTATTGTGTTGTATTTGTATTTGTACCCTCAGACCTAAAGAGTAAACAAGATGACGAAACGTTTGGTCGTCGCCTTAAAGTCCTTTGGTTGGAAAACCCATTTTATTCTGTAGATGTATTTTTAAATTTGACACTTATCTAATTGATCCATATTTTTTATTATTTTTTTTTGTTTCTTTTAATGATAATTTCCATTTTATGACATATATTTTTAATTTGTATTTAAATTGAATTGTACCTATTTAATTTTTAATTGTTGACATTTTTATTTTAAGCTGACGATTTCAATATAAATTCCTTGACATTTAATTTTAAGTGATGATGTAATTTTATATTGAATGATCAAATAAATATAAACATAAACATAAAATATTAAAACTTTGACAGAAACGTATGTCAGTTGTTTCTGCTGCATTGCCGCAAAATAATGCCATGTTTTAATGCTATGCTGTTATATTTTATCTTTTTACAAATACTGCACGTAATCCTGCCTCAGGGACGGACGGCTGAAAACTTAGATGGTCAAGAGCGACTCGCAATCTTACTAGAGTTCCGTTAAGTTAAGATAAATAAATATAGGGTCTCAGCACCGAACATAACTTTGTCCCTTTCGGTGTTGAGAGCCTTGGTCCGTGGGGTCCTAGCGCTATTAGCTTCTTCAAAGATATTTCGAAGAGGCTAATAGACGCTACGGGTGACCGCAGAGCTGGCAGCTTCCTTGGACAGCGTATTAGTATCGCTGTCCAAAGGGGGAATGCTGCCAGCGCCAGCGGAACTATGCCACGGGGGACCCCTCCTTTTTTAATTATTTTATTTTAAGATTAGTTTTAGTTTTGTTTTTAATTCGTTTTTATTTTAATATGTTTTAATTCCATTTTGTATCCTATTAAATAAAAGTTTTAATTGCAAAATAATGAGCCCATTCATAAAACTATGTCATACATAATATACCGTCACGCCTCTTTCCCACAGGGGTAGGCAGAGACTACATTGTTCCACTTGCTAAGATCCTGACATAGCTCTTTCGCTCCATCCACATTTATCAATCTATACTATACTTGTAAATAAATGTCTGACCAATCATTTACTTACTAAAGTTATTTTGGTAGGTATACATACAGGATGTCTCAGAAAGTATTTATCGATATTGATGTCCCCGAGCCTTAAATTATCTATATCTAGTTACACTATTTATAACTCAAGAAAGGCTGAACCGATTTGGCTGAAAATTGGTAGGGAGGTAGCTTAGAACCAGGAGACGGACATAGGATACTTTTTATCCCGATTTTCTCACGGGATTGGAAAATTCCGAAATGTTGTACTAATAAAGCTACAGACATTAAATTTAGCATACCTACACATTATTCCTTGATTAAAGATGCACTTACAAAGGAATTTTTTAAATTGAAGGCGGAACAAAGTTCGCCGGTTCAGCTAGTATTAGTATATAGTAGAGATGTAGTCAAAGTAAAACAAAGTAAAAAAAAGAAAGATAAAAAAAAACAAAATAAGTTCAGTGGAGGTGTAAAGCGCAAAACATAACTGCGGAACCCTAAAATAATAATTTGCCGAGCGCTAACGAACTCAAGCTGCAATTAGGAGTTACGCTGTAACGTAACTCAGTTACGCCGCTTTTTAAATGCTTTTACGCCACGCATTTATTTACGCCGGATCGCGAGCAAGGGGTTAAGCGTCTTAATTGAAAAGTTTGAGAAGCCTGCGTTTTGATTCTGATGGTATTAACCTATTAACCTTGTATGTATGTAAACTCTTTATTGTGCAAAATAAACAAGACGGGCGGGTGGTAGGGCCTTGTGCAAGGTCCGTCCGGATCGCTACCACCATCTTACTCGCTAATCCTGCCGCTAAGTGTGCTTGCACTGCTGTGTTCCGGTGTGGAGAGTAAGACAGCCGGGGAAATTACGGGCACAAGAGGCATTGCATCTTAGTCCTCTAGGTTGGCAACGCATCTGCAATCCCCCCGGGGTTGCGGGTGTCTATGGGCAGTGGTGATCACTTACCATCAGGTGACCCACTTGCTCGTTTGCCTTCCTATTCATATAAAAAAAAAAAACGACAAATACAATTGACAAACACTGAGATACATGCACAAAGGCGGACTTATCCCTTTAAGGGATCTCTTCCAGTCAACCTAGTATTAGCCTTTTCGCCGCTACGTCAAATACAAGAGACGTCAACCATACATCAGACTTCTATGTTGCGATGCCTTAAATTGAACCTAAACCAAATTGAACGAAGGTTGCTCTTTCATTGGAGTACGACGTATATAAGGCGCGGATATTTTGGTACCCTAAAAATCAATAAAAAACATAAATTATTTAGGTAAGTGTTGTATGGTATTTTTTTTGTTTCATACAAAAATAATTATCCAAAGATAATCCTTGCATTAGATACTGTAATTAATTACACGCATACACACAAATCACGTCTTTATCCCTTACGGGATAGACAGGGCCTAAGGTAATAAGAACTAAGGCCACGTTTAGGAAGATTGTGGGCGTAAAGG
Organism: Pandemis corylana; assembly: GCA_949127965.1. Taxonomy (NCBI): domain Eukaryota; kingdom Metazoa; phylum Arthropoda; class Insecta; order Lepidoptera; family Tortricidae; genus Pandemis; species Pandemis corylana. The sequence goes on from OX421876.1 coordinate 9,193,521, forward strand.
TGGTGGGTATCAAAATAGTGATGGGTTGCTAGCCGCATCGCCTGTAACATGATTCCTATGATTTTCACTCATTTTACTATTATTTGTTGTTATTAAGGCCACAGTTGTAACGAGGCTGTTATAGCTCGGTACTGACCTTTACCTTTTTATTACTTAACTTTTAAAAAAAAGCATATTTTAAATAAAAAGTATTCTGCTCCTGTTTCAAAATTCAAATTCATTTCTTGTTTTTAATCTATCAGAGCTGCCTTTTCTTTCGCTCTTCAGTTCTGCCAGCGCACAGTCGTGCCTGCCCATTATATTTTATCAGTCTTCAAGTCTACAAGAACATTATTTTAAAGTGTAGTACAACAGTTTGTGTAACGTCTCGAATTTGTGTTTTATATACCTACTGCAGAAGGCACAATTGTGCCTTCATTTACAAAAAAATAAATTACTAAACACCGTCTATCCCGAGTGTTATTTTCTCTCCGACTTAAATCCCAAACTCCACGCAACGTGACACAGTGTTACACTTCTCAACGGTTGAAAAGACACAGAACTAGGACAGACGGACGATAGACAGACAGAAATAGAAAGAAAGAAGACATTTATTCCTTTTTGCAAGACACACAAATATAAGAGAATATATACACACATTTTTATAGAAAATAAACACAGCATGAAAAATAGATCATCAGCGTTGTGTGTCTTCGCAAAACTGAAACGGTGGCTGGCTCAGCATTACGCTGAGGTGTTAGACTGCAGCACTGATTTTCAGCCAGAGCCGTCTGTGACTCACGAAACGATACACAGATAAAATATACTACATAATCCATAAACTTTTACGTAAACAAAGCAATAAATAGATAGAACCCGACTTATGTGTAACTAAAGAAAATAAAAACACATAAATTAATTAAATAATTTAGAAAATACGGACGGACGGAGGGATTCAGTCGATTCTCCACGTACCCTTACTTAAGCAACATAAATATAATTTACAATAAACACACATACAAACGGCTTGACAAGTCGGACCTATTTTATTGGTTCGTGGCAAGACAGACGTGAATAAGGAATGGTGGTTCGTTTACAGCTCCCGACACCCTCACGGCTAGGATACGACTAGAATGAGGACACTAGTTACTGGAAACGTAATTACATACATACATACATACATACATATATCACAAGTTTATCCCTTACAGGGTAGACAGACCTTAAGGTAACAAGACCGAAAGGCCACGTAGCATGATTGAGGGTGTAAAGGTGGAAAGGAGAATCAAAATAGGGGTGAGTTAGGCCAAATCGCCTATAACATGATTCCTAAGATTTTCGCACATTCCCTCGATGGGCTTTTACCATCTGCGTGGGAAGAGAAGCAACTGGTAAATTCTATGTTTTTTCTTTACTCCCAGACCAGCATGGAACTTAATTTCACACATGAATTCGAAAAACTCTGAGGTGCAAGACATTTTTGTTGCTCTCCTATGGTACCCCAGTGGTACAGAGGGCCTTCGTGAGACGTCTCCATCCGCTCCTATCTTGTGCCTCTCGCTCCGCGTCCCTCAAACTCAGCCCGGCTGCCCGCAGCTCGGCGTCGGTGGTGCGCTGCCACGTGCGGTGCCACGGGTGGTGCGGTGCAAGACATGCATAAAGACAAAAAGACAGGGTGACGGCACCAGTGTTAGGCACTTTAAGCTGACTAGCGCCAGTAATGGACCTTTCATTCTTAATTTAAAGGGGTCCATGTCCATTACTGGTGCCGCCACCCTAGTACACCTGTTTTCGGGTATTTGAGGTGGTTAATCACTTACGTCGCAATTAATTCGTCCATCCCTAATATAATACTTCTTTCATCCACTCAAAGGTTGACTGGAAGAGATCCCTTAAAGGGATAAGTCCGCCTTTGTGCATGTATCTCAGTGTTTGTCAATTGTATTTTGTCTTGTTTATTTTGCACAATAAAGAGTTTACATACATACATACATTAACCGACTTGACAACAAAACTAGCAGCATTTTTGGTGAGTTAGGTAGCTGTTTGTTTTGTCTAACCTGTCTGAAAACTCCGTGCTGGTTCTTGGCTTCGTCGTTCGCAGCGTCAAGTGGAGTTCGAGGCTTAAGTCCACACTTAGACGAATTGTATTCGGCTCGTGCTCTCGCCTAGCGTAGACGCACCTTTACGACCAGCGATCTCTCTCGTCTCGTTGTTCGTAAAAGCACGGTTGGAACATTAGGCAGATTAAAATTGCCTTTTTTCGCTGACAGGGCGCTGATGCGCATTTTGATAACAATATTACATTATGTTGGCCATCCTGATCTCTGAAGCGTGAGCAGTTTACATCACATATATGTATACATGTATTATACACGACTTTATACCCGTAGAGTAGACAGAACATAGGTTTACAGACCTAAAGGCCACGCCAAGGCGCATAAGTGGAATACGTAATACATCTAAATATATATAACTCAAAGGTGACTGACTGACTGACATAGTGATCTATCAACGCACAGCCCAAACTTGGCATGCAGGTAGATGTTATGATGTAGGCATCCGCTAAGAAAGGATTTTGATCAATTCTACCCCCAAGGGGATAAAATAGGGGATGAAAGTTTGTATGAAACTTTGTCAATCTTAAACCGATCGGGCTGAGACTTTGCATGCATAAAGCTACTATGACGTAGGCATCCTCTAAGAACGGATTGCGTAATTTCTGCGGGATAGCGATAAACGAATTCTATGCAGACGAAGTTGCGGGCAACAGCTAGTTAAATACATAAATCACGTCTTTATCGAATACGGGGTGGACAGAGCCTAAGGTAACAAGACTGAGGTGATTGCAGGCGCATAAGTGGAATACATACATACATAAATCACGTCCTCATCGAATACAGGGTGGACAGAGCCTTTTTTTATGGTGTGGATAATTTGCATTTCCCTCTCGTCAGGGAGCAAAACCTTTCTGAATGAGAGGTGAGAAATAGTTATTTGTGTCACAAGGGAGCAAAATGATGTATTTACGGCGAGGGCGCTACATTAATCCAGAGCGTAATGAGGGATTCGAGTGTTTACGCCCAAGATGAAAATAATTTTGCTCCCGAGTGGCTCATACAACTTTTCACACCGAACATTAAATTACTTGAAAACAGTATTTTAAATATAACTAGCTTCTGCCCGCGACTTCGTCTGCGTAGAATTATACATAAAAACCTTCCTCATGAATCACTCTATCTATTAAAAAACTGCATCAAAATCCGTTGTGTACTTTTAAAGATTTAAGCATACATAAGGATATAGGGACAGAGAAAGCGACTTTGTTTTAATACTATGTAGTGATGATAGTGAAGAGCTACCAGCATAAAAAATGGCGTGGTTTTACAATTCATCTATTTAAAAAAATTGCATTTGCAAAAAAACTTACAAAAGTCTTGAACAGAAAAGTTGCACTTTGATTCCTAGGAAGCAAAGTTTACTTTTCTGAATGAGAGGTGTGAAAGCAACATTGTTGTTGTGTGTTGTGTTGTGTTGTCGCGGAGGCCGCGTGTCGTTGTCGGGGGCAAATGGCGCGACTTACGGCCAATCTTCTTTGCTAATACTTTGGCGATCACTGTAGCGTCAGCATACGAAGTTAAAGCGGAGTTTTCTTTTACATACACAAATCACGTCTTTATCCCTTACGGGGTAGACAGAGCCGAAGGTAACATTTACCTACAGGCCACATTTAGCAAGATTGTGGGCGTATAGGTGGAAAATGGAATCAAAATAGTGATGGGTTGCTAGCCTCATCGCCTATAACATGATTCCTATGATTTTCGCCCATTCCCTCGATGGGCTTTTACCATTTTCGCGGGTAGAGAACCAATTGGTACATGCTATGTTTTTTCTTTGCTCCCAGCACGGACAAGGACAGCGCTAGAGCGACATAGAAGCGCGACATAATGCTATGTCGCGAACCGGTATATATTTTATACACATGGCATCACCGGTAAGTCGCCCGCGATTTTACCAACTCGCGGCGACAAGTTTTGTCGCGGTGTCATATTGTGCTACGCAATGCGAGACAATTGACAGCCGCGGGAGAGATTTGTCGAGTCGCGAGTCGCGTCGCGCGTGTACCTTGTGCTAGACGTGCAGACCAGCAAGGAAGAAAGAAGTTTTCTTTTAACCCTGGATAACCTTTGTTATTTTGACTTTATTATTTTTTATTGAATCAGGCGTTACTTTGCGGAGGTCCATTTCAATGAACAGTGCAAATTATTTTACTAGCTGTTTCCCGCAACTTCGTCTGCATAGAATTCGTTTATAAATAAAAAGTAGTAACATACGTGAAAGTAGTAGTTTTGCGGGTGGTAGGGCCTTGTGCAAGGTCCGTCCGGATCGCTACCACCATCTTACTCGCTAATCCTGCCGCTAAGTAGCAGTGCTTGCACTGCTGTGTTCCGGTGCGGAGAGTAAGACAGCCGGGGAAATTACGGGCACAAGAGGCATTTCATCTTAATCCTCTAGATTGGCAACGCATCTGCAATACCTCCGGGGTTGCGAGTGTCTATGGGCAGTGGTGATCACTTACCATCAGGTGACCCACTTGCTCGTTTGCCTTCCTATTCACATGATCCGTGTATATTCTGTTTTTTATTTTTATTTAAGGCAGACTTTTATAGTAAACAATACGATGTTAATATTGTTTGTTATATTTGTTCCGTTCAGTTAAAAACAATAACTTTTAGATTTTTTATTTAACTGTCGAAACTTAAGTCCCTGTTTTTACAAGCTTTTTGTTTTGAATCCTAGAATAAATAAATAAATAAATAAATATCTTGGGACAAATTACACCAATTGACCCAGCCCCAAACTAAGCAAAGCTTGTACTATGGGTACTAGGCAACGGATAAACATACTTATATAATGAAGATAAATACATGCTTAAATACATACAACATCCATGACTCGGGCACAAACATTCGTATTCATCATACAACTGTCTGCCCCTACCGGGATCCGAACCCAGGACCTCTAGCTTCATAGTCAGGGTCACTAACCACAAGGCTATCCGGTCGGCCAAATAATAAGACAGATGCCTTGTATTTAATTTGAATTTAGTTGTTTCGAAAATTGCAAGACAATCCGACTGAATATTAATCACGTGTTTATCCCTTACGGGGTAGACAGAACCTAGGGTAACGGTAAATCTTAGTAATCATGTTATAGGCGATGCGTCTAGCAACCCATCACTATTATGATTGCCCTATCGACCTAGCACATAATCACGCTAAACGTGGCCTTTCTGTCTTGTTACCTAAGGCTCCGTCTACCCTGTCAGGGATAAAGACGTGATCAATGTATGTATGATATGTGTAAAAACAGGTAGCCAGAGTCAAACAAAATTTTCTTTGCCAACGCTACCCGTGAATTATCTCAGTCTAAGATATTTAGCCCATTAAAGCTTGGGGAAAGTGAGCCCTCCCCCCCGCATTCCGCCCCCCGTCCTTGGCATTTTCCGAACCCCCCCCCCCCCTTAAAGATTAAACCGTGATACACTTAAATTATTTCAATTGGATGCCCTTCGGCTATTTTGTTTTGTGGAGATTTATTTAGTATTGGTTCATGCTAAACGTGGCTTTTAGGTCTTGATGCCTTGGGCTCTGTCTACCCCGTGAGGGATAAAGACTTGACTTATGTATTGTATTGGTTGTTCGGATTTTTGGACGCTCTGTATGAAAATTTTTTTTTTTTTTAGAATGGACTAAATATATCTTGAACTAGCCTTCCGTCCGCAGCTTCGCCCGCGATAAATTAATCTTCCCGTAGGAATAGGTATTTTCCCGCGGTAAAAAGTAGCCTATGTCACTCAGTGATAATGTAGTTTTATAACGGCAAAAGAATTTTTAAAATCGGTCCAGTAGTTTCGGAGCCTATTCAATGCAAACAAACAAACAAACAAACAATCAAATTTTTCCTCTTTATAATATTAGTATAGATGAAAGTGTCGTACTTGAGCGTTTTCCAAAATAAAGTCCACGTGAACATTTTTTCCAGAATTTAACTATTTTGGGTTTTTCTTACTCAGAATTTGTTCGCCCTATCGATCCTTATACAAGAAAAAATCTGCCCCAAAATTCCCATCCAGTTCGTAACCCTTTTTTAATATAGGTACCTACCTATGTTTTGGACCTTTGGAACGTGACGAACAGGAAAATAAACTCCATAGTTAAATCTGGGACACACTTTTCCTTGCATGAGAATCGATAGGGTATACGGCTGAGTAAGAAATCCCAAAATATTGAATTTCAGGAAAAAAAATACACACACACACACAAATCACGTCTATATCCCTTACGGGGTAGACAGGGCCTGAGGTAACAACACCTAAAGGCCACGTTTAGCATGATTGTAGGCGTATTGGTGGAAAGGGGAATCAAAATAGTGATGGGTTGCTAGCCGCATCGCCTATAACATGATTCCTAAGACTCGCCCATTCCCTCGATGGGCTTTTACCATCTGCGCGGGACGAGAAGCAACTGGTACATTCTATGTTTTTCCTTTGCTCCCAGACCGGCATGGAAGTAAATAATGTAGAAAAATATTGTGGGCTTTTTTTTTTGGAAACTTCCTAAACAGTTACATTCTTTGACACGCAAACGGTTTAAACAGGTCGCATTTATGATTTACGAGCGACACTTCGATACTAAGTTTAAAACTCGTACAGCTCCATCTGTCGACACATAGCTGAACTACAAGCTGAACATACCGCCCACGAAGTTAATTCTTCTTTAGTGTTAACTTTAACATCATCAATTATTTACGGATCATTTTCTAATGTTACGGGTTCATGTGCTGTATTAATATAATATTTGTTTCTGAGTAATAGATGTTACTATTGTCTAGTTTGTTCTTTGTTTCTGTATTGTTTTGTACTGATTTGTGATGTTCAATAAAGAGTATTTGTATTGTATTGTTACTATGTATGTAGTTCTCTATATAAATATGTATTATCGTTTTCTAGTACCCATAACACAAGCCTTACTAGCGCTTACTTAGCGACTTGGGGCCCGAAGTTTGAAGGCACATATGTGAAAATACCACTCGAAAGTGAAAAATTGTGCTGAATTTGAAATACGAGTAGCTTAGCAGACACTTACAGCTCTCAATTATCTTGTGAATTAGCCAAAACTTTGATAAGAGCTGTAGTTTAGAAGATATAAGCTGATATAATATTTCGAGTGGCATTTTCAATGTGCTCTCAAAAATCGGACCCTTGGTCAGTTTGTGTGATTTTTCTCTAATATTTATTTATTTATAAGTTCTTTATGACCTAGTCTAAATTCACACCATAAAATTATCCAATGATTCTAATTTACTCTCAATGTAATCCTTTTTTTTTTTTTTTTTTTTTTTTTTTATATGAATAGGAAGGCAAACGAGCAAGTGGGTCACCTGATGGTAAGTGATCACCACTGCCCATAGACACCTGCAACCCCGGAGGGATTGCAGATACGTTGCCAACCTAGAGGACAGATGAAATGCCTCTTGTGCCCGTAATTTCCCCGGCTGTCTTACTCTCCGCACCGGAACACAGCAGTGCAAGCACTGCTACTTAGCGGCAGGATTAGCGAGTAAGATGGTGGTAGCGATCCGGACGGACCTTGCACAAGGCCCTACCACCCGCATTTTTTATGTTAGAGAGGCCAGACAAACGAACTAGTGGGTCATCTGATGGTAAATGATCACCACTGTCCATAGACACCCGCAGCGCTTTACGCAGTGCGTTGTGGTTAAACGTTCCGCAGGTGCCTAATTAATATACCTCTTGCCTTAAAATACGCTTTGATACGTCCTTTTGGAAGTTAAGCAAATATTCCATTTTGATGTTAGAATAACTTATTAAACTGAATCCTAGTTTTCTTACAAGTTTTGTTAACATTAATTAGCATAGCCCGAACATCAATGCGAACACAAGATTAATAGAGTCGCATTATGTGTATTTATTTTTGAATTACATTTATAATGGTAACCCAAAATTAACCATAATTTTGACATGGGTTCCCCGTACCTTGGTTTTTCCTTACATTATTCTATCTATGCAAATTTTTTAAGTTAATAATACCAGCGATTATTTTTGAGTTTTTTACTTCTAGACTTTAAAGCTTGCCCATTCCTTCCATGGGCTTTTGCAACTGCTACATTGTACATGTTTTAAATAAAATTAATAAGTTTAATATATCATAATATATTTTGTATACAGTGAAATTGGCTTGTAACCAAGTAAGTATTGAAGATAGGAAATACACCTTGCCTGATTTGAAACCTTAGTCTCAAACGACGTACGAGTGGGTTCAAGATTCGACTTTGCTAGTTTTTACCAACAAACCAAATTTTAGAAAAGCAACATAGACAAATATAAGCCTGTAGGAAAACTAGCCAAGTCAAATCTTGAAATTGAATTACATCCCAAGTGAAATAAATGCAGGATTTTGGGCAAGCTCAGGGGTCTGAATAAATGTGCCAAATTTCATGTATGTAGGTAAAATAGGTTTCGAGTTGTGAAGGGCGGGTCAAAAGTAACCCAAAATGGTTCGTGTAAATTGCCACCACAATGTTACCAAATCCTTTCACTTTGAACTTGGCTGACACACCACCGCGTGTCTACCACGGGAGGTAAATCAATCTTTATGAGCAACTGTGATGAAAATATACATTTTAGCTGTTTCCAAAGTAATAGTTAATATTGTAATCCAAAGGGCATAATGTATGATCAAGGGTAGCGATAAATAACTAATTCAAAGGGTAGAAGGGTCGAGTACTGAATTTTTTACCTTTTAATTTACAGGCCTTTTGTCTGGAACATAGATTTACTCATGACACAAAAAACCGGCCAAGTGCGAGAGGAACTCGCGCACCGAGAGTTCTGTAAGTGAATATAAAATCCAGTGTCAGCAGAACCCTGCTTCTAAGCAAAATGTAGGCAGTGTCCTATATGACAGTGTCATTTTATATTATTTACATACATAGATAGGCAGACATAAAATATTAGGTTCTTACTCGTAGATTTCGACGCCTCCGCACAATAAGTCGGTAACTGCGATAAGTAAATTTTACAGGAAAAAATATTTACTGTTTTTGTTAAATATCTTTAAAAAATAGTTTTAAGCCTCATTTCTTGTTACATACAGCAGTATCGCTTACAAAAAAAATTGATAGCTATTATTTAAGTCAATAAACCGCATTATATAACAGAAAAAAAACTAAACGACACTGAAAATTTGAACTGAAAAATCCGAAAAGTAAAGCTATGGCCGGGAATCGAACCCGGATCCTCGTCATTCCGTGACGCGTGCTACCCTACCCATAACAGGTGGGTAAGCCTTCGATTTTTTCTATCTGTTACTAGCTGTCCGTGACCTTGTTACTATTCGAATTTTGTCGCCAAGCGTCATCTGTTTGAATGATGTGTCTGTACGACACAAAACAAAAACAGCACCTTCTCTCGTCCCTAGCAGTACATGTTCCACGGGAGTTTGTAATTGTATAATATAATTTAACGTGTATGTATGTATGTATAGCCTCAAAACGCCCTACGATCACTTCAGTGCCACAATATAAAGCTGTATACACACCGTGTAGCACGCTCGTTACAATTTGTTTTTATTGGTTCGTTCGACGCGCGTTTAATTACCGCGACCTGGCGGCCGTATGTCTTAATGTGGATACGACCCAACCAGAAACTCAATTATTATATTTTATAATATTTGATAGAACAAAAACGTCTCGAACGCGCTCGCCTCGACGTCTCAATGCTATGGGGAAATTGAAAGCGCCACTAGCGGCACGATTTGGCGACAAACTGTATTGCACGTAAATAGCGGAAAAGCAATACGAATGTTTTTTATTCATTGAAATGGACGTCCTCAAAGTAACTTTATATTTTTGATATTATTATGTCTATTGTTAACGGTTTTTTTATTTTGTTTTTGGTACGGAAAACAGCTGAATGCTTTCACGTTTTAATTGTTTACTTGGACACGAATCCACGTACAGTTGTACTACGAACGATAGTCCTAAATCGAGCATTTTGTTTCGCTCGTGGTCGCGTATTAAAAGTAACCTAACCCAAAAAAAAAAAAATTGTCAACTAGGTTTGCGTTGTCATCCGTCTATTATGTGTACCGAATCCCAAGTCAATCGGACTAACCGTTGAAGAGTTCCCTCCTGCGGAGACGATTCTGGCTGGGCCACCAGAATTCCACTACCAGATTATTGTATTGTCTCCGATTTACATAAGTTTGCAAAATTTCTGCTCAATCAGTTGAAGATATTATGATCAAAATTGAGTTGCAAGATTCCGCCCGAAGATTACATAATAACGTACATTGCAAGTTAAATAAAGCCTCGAATTTCGAAAGTTGCGGGTTCACTAAGGTAATGTCATCAGATTTGATGATTGGGTTTATTTTTCCTAAAATTACGTGATAAAGAGAAGTGTAACAAATTGTAGGGACTGTCCACACTACGCTAGCGCATTCGCGCGGCTCGCGCCATGAAAACAATAGCATCAGAGTCTGATGATTCCCAATGCAGTTACGAAACGGCCGAGTGTTGGCGAAAACAGCCGAACAGAATAACTCACTTACCTCCTGGTTGTACAATCGAAGATATTTACATAGTATGAGAGTAAGTAAACATAAAAATTAAAAAATATAGTGCACTAGCTTTTGCCCGCGGCTTCGCACGCGTGAACCATGAGCATTTCAAAGAAGCTAGCAATCAAGCAAGCGAACACCCAAACCTATGCAAGCAGGCATGCAAGCAGGCAAGCAAGCATGCAAGCAAGCATGCATGCAAGTAAGCACGCAAGCATGCATGCATGCAAGCAAGCATGCATGAAAGCAAGTATGCAATCAAGCATGCAAAGCAAGGACTCAAGCAAGCATGCAAGCAAGCGTGCAAGCAAGCATGCATGCAAGTAAGCATGCATGCATGCAAGCATGCATGAAAGCAAGTATGCAATCAAGCATGCAAAGCAAGGACTCAAGCAAGCATGCAAGCAAGCCCCCGCATTGCCCCGCTGCCTTAATTTTTCTGAAACTGTAAATATTACAGGATTTTTATAAAACAAACCTAACCTAACCTAAAGGGCTGTCCTAAAATATACCTACCCCAAATAGCTTTTGCCCGCGACTTCGTACGCGCTAAGATGTAAAACGAAAAAATAAGTTTTTTCCCGTTCCCGTGAAAATTTTGGGGAGTGCTTTCGGAGTACACTTAAAGCCTTTAAAGAAACACACGCTATAAATGTTGTCTCTTTCTTCCGCTGTTTCGTCTGGAAACGTAAAATCCCGGTTTTTCCCGTTCCCGTAAAAATGTTAGGAAATCCTTTGTTAATGCTTCCTTACACTCCCTAAGGAAGCTAAATGCTAAATGCTAAATTTCATCTTTCTATAACCAGTAAAACGAAAAACCCCGTTTTTCCTGTTCTCGTGGGAATTTCTGGAAACCCTTTCTTAGTGCTCCCATACACTCATCAAGGAAGGTTCTTACCAATTTCTACGACCAGTAAAACAAAAAATCCCGTTTTTTCCCTATCCCGTGGGAATTTCGAAAAATACCTTCTTAGTGCACCTCTAGGATACTCAAGGTATATGTGTGCCAAATTTCAATTTTCTAGCCATATTATGCCTACCGCAGTATTTCTTTGTAAACAAATATTTTTCCCGTTCCCGTAAAAATGTTACGAAATCCTTTGTTAATGCTCCCTTACTCTCCCTAAGGAAGCTAAATGCTAAATTTCATCTTTCTACGACCAGTAAACGAAAAACCACGTTTTTCCTGTTCTCGTGGGAATTTCTGGAAATTCTTTCTTAGTGCTCCCATACACTCATCAAGGAAGGCTCTTACCAAATTACAGCTTTCTACGACCAGTATAACAAAAAATCCCGTTTTTTCCCTATCCCGTGGGAATTTCGAAAAATACCTTCTTAGTGCACCTCTAGGATACTCAAGGTATATGTGTGCCAAATTTCAAGTTTCTAGCCATATTATGCCTACCGCAGTATTTCTTTGTAAACAAATATTTTTCCCGTTCCCGTGGGAATTTGGGAAAGTACTCTCTTAATGCTCCTCTGCACTCCCGAAGCAACCTACATGCCGAATTTCAGCTTTCTGCAACCAGTAAAACGAAAAGTCCCGTTTTTCCGGTTCCCGTGGGAATTTCGGGAAATCCTTTTTTTATTGTTTACACTCCCCAAGGGAACTTGAAGGCCAAATTTCAGTTTTATACGACCAGTAACACGAAAAATCGATCCCGTAGAACTGAAAATATAAATCCCGTTTTTTTCCTTATCCCGTGGGAATTTCCGAAAATCATTAAGACATTATTTTACTATTATAATCACCTACTTCGATGCCAAATTTGAACAGTCTAGTAATTATAGTTCATAGGATTTCGTTTAACTGAATATATAAATCCCGTTTTTTTCCTTATCCCGTGGGAATTTCCAAAAATCCTGAAATTAGTTTCTTCGTTTTGTAATTACCTACTGTTGTATCAAATTTGAAGAGTCTAGTTATTATAGTTACTGAGATAGCGTCACTCGGAGTCGAATATATAATTCCCGTTTTTTCCTTATCCCGTGGGAATTTCCAAAAATCCTTCCTTAGTGGATGCCTACATTGTATAAGGTATCTATGTGCAAAATTTCAAGTCTCTAAGTCCAGTGGTTTGGGCTGTGCGTTGATATATAGTTAAGTCAGTCAGTCAGTCAGTCAGTCAGTCAGTCAGGACTTTGAATTTTATATGTATAGATTGGGGTAAATTCGAACTTGGGGTAATTTCGAAACTCATGGATATCCACTAAACGGGGAACAATAGCATAATCTAGCAACGCTTACTTAAGCTTCTATGTCTTTGGCTTCTAGATAAGCGTTGCCAGATTATGGAATTGTTCCCTGTTTAGTGGATATATACGATTTTCGAATTTCCCCTCATTTCAAATTTACCCCAATGCACCTTAAAATGTGTGATTCATTTGATAGTACCTATCATTTAAACAGCGCCATCTCTCGTCCCTGGTGAGCAGTAGATGTTCCACGGGAGTTTGTAATTGTGTCGTGCAGACACATCATTCAAACAGATAACGCTTGACGACAAAAATTCGCATTTATACTTTTATTTGCTTCTCGACCAGCAAGATCTCATAAATCTTAAAAAATCTTTACTAACGACAATACAGAAATTAATAAAAACGCGATTATTCGGCAGTTAACTCAGCGCAGGGTGGAATATTAAATTTAAAATTAAGTAAAATAAAAGCCCAACGCAAAAGCGGCTGAACCGATCTTGTTGAAACAATTTAAGAGCCACCGATAAAAACCTGCTGCCGAATAAAAAAAGCGCATCTTAATCGATTTACTCGTTTTAGAGTTACTATGCCACTGACTGGCAGATAAGGTTTCTGTATGTGGAGGTTTTAAAAACAAGCAACTTTTATCTACTATATAAAAATAAGTCGGGTTTTCCTTCCTGACGCTATAACTCCAGAACGCACGAACCGATTTCCACGGTTTTGCATTGTTGGAAAGGTCTCGGGCTCCGTGAGGTTTATAGCAAAGAGCGAATCCATCGCAGACGGAGTCGCGGGCAACAGCTAGTTAATTATATAATAAGTAAACATACAGCCGATAACCTTTGCTATAATCTCACTTCTATCTTCGGGGAGTTATAAACTTCTAAATGCAGTAAAATATAGTCTTTACAGCAATTTACTTTAGACTCAAATCGCAAATGCCTATCTGGTTTAGTAAAATGAACTGTTTTATCTTCCGGTCAAAATAGTTCTCGTGTGATATGGAACAGAACCTTGATTGGAGCGGCCTTGAAAAATATTTTTTTGAGAGTCAAAGTCAAAAAAGTCTAAAGTGATGTGTTTGTTTCTTACGGGGTAGACAAAGCCTAAGGCTACGTTTAGCATGATTGTGGGCGTGTAGGTGGAAAAGGGAATCAAAATAGTAATGCCGTATCGCCTATAACACGATTCCTAAGATTTTCGCCTATTCCCTTGATGGGTTTTTACCATCTGCGCGGGAATAGAAGCAACTGGTACATTCTATGTTTTTTCTTTCCTTCCAGACCAGCGTGAAAGAAAAACGATAAACACTCTTACGCATTAACGCTGTCTTAATAGCAAGTGTGCAAATATTTGTAAACTAAATGAAAACGATATTAATCTAATCCTATATATATTAATAAATTAAACCTAACTCTAAAAACCAATGTTCACAAATAAAAAAATATTTTAAGCCCGCACTCCTTTTTTTAATACCTACTACTACTAATTTGGCATGAACACCCATCATGCCAAGAAATTGGCAAAATCTATACATATAAAATTCAAAGTCCTGACTGACTGACTGACTGACTGACTGACTTAACTATATATCAACGCACAGCCCAAACCACTGGACTTAGAGACTTGAAATTTTGCACATAGATACCTTATACAATGTAGGCATCCACTAAGGAAGGATTTTTGGAAATTCCCACGGGATAAGGAAAAAACGGGAATTATATATTCGACTCCGAGTGACGCTATCTCAGTAACTATAATAACTAGACTCTTCAAATTTGATACAAAAGTAGGTGATTACAAAACGAAGAAACTAATTTCAGGATTTTTGGAAATTCCCACGAGATAAGGAAAAAAACGGGATTTATATATTCAGTTAAACGAAATCCTATGAACTATAATTACTAGACTGTTCAAATTTGGCATAGAAGTAGATGATTATAATAGTAAAATAATGTTTTAATGATTTTTGGAAATTCCAACGGGATAAGGAAAAAAACGGGATTTATATATTCAGTTCTATGGGATCGATTTTTTGTTTTACTGGTCGTATAAAACTGAAATTTGGCCTTCAAGTTCCCTTGGGGAGTGTAAACAATAAAAAAAGGATTTCCCGAAATTTCCACGGGAACGGGAAAAACGGGACTTTTCGTTTTACTGGTTGCAGAAAGCTGAAATTCGGCATGTAGGTTGCTTCGGGAGTGCAGAGGAGTATTAAGAGAGTACTTTCCCAAATTCCCACGAGAACGGGAAAAATATTTGTTTACAAAGAAATACTGCGGTAGGCATAATTATGGCTAGAAACTTGAAATTTGGCACACATATACCTTGAGTATCCTAGAGGTGCACTAAGAAGGTATTTTTAGAAATTCCCACGGGATAGGGAAAAAACGGGATTTTTTGTTTTAATGGTTGTAGAAAGCTGAAATTTGGTAAGAGCCTTCCTTGATGAGTGTATGGGAGCACTAAGAAAGGATTTCCAGAAATTCCCACGAGAACAGGAAAAACGGGGTTTTTCGTTTTACTGGTCGTAGAAAGATGAAATTTAGCATTTAGCTTCCTTAGGGAGTGTAAGGGAGCATTAACAAAGGATTTCCTAACATTTTTACGGGAACGGGAAAAACCGGGATTTTACGTTTCCAGACGAAACAGCGGAAGAAAGAGATTTAACATTTATAACGTGCGTTTCTTTAAAGGCTTTAAGTGTACTCCGAAAATTTTCACGGGAACGGGAAAAAACTTATTTTTTCGTTTTACATCTTAGCGCGTACGAAGTCGCGGGCAAAAGCTATTTGGGGTAGGTATATTTTAGGACAGCCCTTTAGGTTAGGTTAGGTTTGTTTTATAAAAATCCTGCAATATTTACAGTTTCAGAAAAATTAAGGCAGCGGGGCAATGCGGGGGCTTGCTTGCATGCTTGCTTGAGTCCTTGCTTTGCATGCTTGATTGCATACTTGCTTTCAAGCATGCTTGCATGGTTGCTTGCATGCATGCATGCTTGCGTGCTTACTTGCATGCATGCTTGCATGCTTGCTTGAGTGCTTGCTTTGCATGCTTGATTGCATACCTACTTGCTTTCATGCATGCATGCTTGCTTGCACGCTTGCTTGCATGCTTGCTTGCCTGCTTGCATGCCTGCTTGCATGCCTGCTTGCATACCTACATGCTTGCAGGTTTGGGTGCTCGCTTGCTTGATTGCTAGCTTCTTTGAAATGCTCATGGTTCACGCGTGCGAAGCCGCGGGCAAAAGCTATGTTATAATGTTTTTAAATAACCTATTCCTTTTTCGAAAAAGTGTTTTTTTTTGGCCCATCTATCCCATAACATATTAAGCTTACAAGTGCTAATTCATGTTAGTTTAAAGTGGAAAATATCTCCACATTCTGTCAGCAGTATGTATTTGATTCAGATGCCTATTTTTCTATATTTAACCGTCACTTTGACAAATTTATTTCTGACAAAAACATCGGGCAAGAAGTTTTTGTGATATACAAGACGGAGTTATGCCACCCAATTAAAAACAAGTCCGGATAAAAATAATCAAAATGATTCGAAACAAAAAACAGACTCCACGTCTTTTTGTGCTACACTATAATCTAAGAAAAATATAAAATGTCGATGCATCAACCATAGTGTCGCAGATTCGTGTGTCGAGTTAAGGAGTTATAACGTAAGTACATAATTAGTCATTGCATTTAAGTAATATAATTAAACTAGCTGTTACCCGCGGCTTCGCCCCCATACCAGTTGTTTTTTTTTCAAAATATTGTTACATAAGAACCTTTTCCTGACAATAACAAACACAACAAAAAAAGAATCAGCGAGATCGGTTCAGCAGTTCACGCGTGATGCCGTGACCAAGGGAAATAGAGATTCATTTTTATATATAAAAGATTACGTCACGATATATTGGCAATGCCATTTTTTATACTTTTTAAGTATTTTATTAGCCGTGTTTAAAATGTCATATTTTTAGATTATTACAAACTTCTTTGTGGATAATGAGATATACTTACGATGCGTCACCCTTTTTAGTACAAATCGCAATTTCGTATAAATGAGTATGAACCTGCGAGTACAGACGGTTGCGCCAAGGTGGTGTGCCATAGTATTATACGAATTGTACACAAAGAAATTTTCATGGAGTTCAAGAAGATCAGAATAGCTACTATTAAAACTATGACCAAATCAAAATAATTGTCAAATGCAGTACACGTATTTTGATACAAATTTTATTTCAGGTAATCATGAATCGTCTGCATTTTGTCTTATGCCTCATAGCCGTCCTGGCTTCAGCCTGCGGAAAACCCAACGAGAGCTGCAAAGGTCCCATATTCAAAATCAACGGTGTCAACTACGTCAAAGAAGTGCTTAAGAAGGATATTTACAGAGCAGATGCTCTTAACTATGACCGCAGTACTAACTCTTTATTTTTAGCTTGTAACACAAATCAGGATCATTTCTTATCAATATCAGCTAAAATGAATTTGAATACCAACGAATTTAAAACCATCGACGGAATCAATCTCGTCTCGTCAATAGCTGTGGATGCAAAAACAAACGACGTCTACATCGCTGGCGAAGGAGGTGTCTACAAATATGATAAAAATAATAATAAAGGCGAATTATACATTGCCCACAACGTCTCCAGAGGTGCTTTTATGCATATGGTTTACGTTAAAGATGCAATGTACATCTCAGGTTTTCCGAAATTGAAAGTTTATAAAGTAGAAAATGGAGAAGTGTCTCAATTTAAAGATCTAGAAACAACTAAAGTTAATAATTTAGTTATTGATGATAACGACAACATTTATTTCGTTAATAATACTGCCTTGTATAGAAAGAAGATCGGTAGTGAAGAGGTTGTTTTTATTGAAAATTCGGAAGATGTATCACCCGAAGGCGTTGCTATTAATAACGCGGGGGACGTTTACGCTTTTTCTGAATACGATGGGATATACGCTGTCAGTAAAAATACAGACGAAATGGTAAAGGTTTTGGAGGATACCGTTCACGGGTTGACATTTGATGGTGACAACAATATGATTTACTCTGATTACTCTAATTTGTACAGGCTGAAACCGAACAGTGACTCCAACTGTGAATAGAATATATTAATTGAAATTATAAACGTTTTACCCTCAGAACAATAACTAAAGCATAGAACCCGGACTAAAATAAAAACTAATTATTATAGTGCGTTGCTTCTTATTCCAGTGTACTGAAACGATAAGTTAAAAAGAGAACAAACTTGTCAGTTTTGACGTGACAACGTCTCATAAATTGGTTTGCCGGGTGACACTTCAAGAAACTGCGTTACGCTCCGCTCACGTTATGCGCTCACAATGAGAGCGAGTGAGAGGCATGGTTAGCCCGCCTACACAGACATAAAAAGTGAAAGGCACGCGTCCCTTCCACTCGAGCACAGTTAGCCCGCCTAAGAGCGAGAGAGACAGAGCGAGAGAGAGAGAGTGAGAGAGATAGGCATACACACCGGTTCATGTCTTGCGCTTCTTCCTACTATACGAATGAATATTCACATTAAAATTATTTTACCACTCAAAGTCGTTGTCACGTAAAACTTTCGCCCGTATACCGACTTTACAGGCAACCGGTTTTTTTTCTTACTTTTCTGTTTCGTACCTGTCCAAACGTCAAACTTGGTTCCTTTACGTCACTTGGTTCCGATATATGATGCCGATTTCAAGAGTCAGATTTCTTAGCCCAATGACTTGTGTTGAGTGTCAACTTAACTTGTCTGTATGTGCTTATTGTGCTTCGGATGCGTGAATGACGGACAACTGTTGGAGATTTTTTTGTTTATTATTGTTAAAAATTGATTAAATAACTAATATTGGTAAAGCCAATTACTTAGTGAAACTAGAAAATGTCTTGTGCAGTGCCAGGATGTAAATCTAATGCGTCCAGAAAACAAAATGATAATGCGTTTATAAGTTATCATCGTTGAGTGATTTTAATCAGCTTCAGGGTCGCATTAAAATATATTGAGAGTGTGTTCTATAAAATAACACCATTATTGAATCCTGTTTGTCAAAGATATCCCTATTTACATATTATTTTAAAGAAAATATGAAAACAGTATAGGTTATCTTAGTGATGTGCCTGTGATATCGACTAAACTGTCAATCGATATTAAATGTAAATATAGAGATATAATTAAATATGTTTAATTCTTTCAGTTTTCCGACTCCATTATTGTTCCATATTGTTCCCTTTCTTTGGCCATAACTTTACTATTTCACTTTTTTTTGACTTGGCAAGTTTTTACTAATCTATAGGTATGCATAAATATTCCTTTTATAGGGTTCCGTATCCAAAAGGTAAAAACGGGACTCTATTACTAAGACTTCGTTGTCCGTCTATCAACAGGTTGTTCATGAGCCGTGATAGCTCGACAGTTGAAAGTTTCACAGATGATGTATTTCTGTTGCCGCTATAGCAAAAAATACTATGAATAAAACACATATGAATATAACAATAAAATGAATATTTAAGGGGGGCTCCCATACCACAAACGTTTTTTTTTTTGCGATATTTGTTCGATATCAATAGCGGCAACAGGTAGACGCTTGAAATATTCAGTTTCATATTCACTTTAAAAATAGATAATTAAATCAAAATAAAATTAATATTTATCGGGTCCCATACAACAAACGTGATTTTTTGCCGTTGTTTTGTTACCAACCAATTCAAATACGAACGGACAAAAATGTGTTTTTGTTGTACGGTGAAACGGAATTCTCGGTGCGCGAGTCCGACTCGCACTTGGCCGATTTTCATAATAGATTTTTTTCATTATAATGATATCCGTTTAATATGTATTAATATCCACGACCGTCCCGATACCCATAAAAAATATCGATTGAAGACTAATCAATGACGGTTTGTTCCCTACACTAGCGAAATATATACATGTATAATTTAAAGCGCTTTGTATAGGTTACCCTGGTACGGAACAGACAGACGACTGTCTCGTGAATAGCATCTTTGTCTCTTTTTAACTTATTGTTTTGTGCACTGGAATAAGAAGCAACGCACTATAATAATTAGTTTTTATTTTAGTCCGGGTTCTATGCTTTAGTTATTGTTCTGAGGTTTTACCGTTTGCTTATATTGCTGTTTTATTACACAACACGATTACATACAAAACCATTCAAAGGTTTATTTTGCGAAAAATAAAATCCAAGGGCTCTTGTATGTCATTTTGAAGGACCATTATTGATGGTGTCGAATAAAATACGTACATAAAAAATTTAATTGGGACACTGGCAAAATATATTGTAATAAAAATTGGTAAGTGAAACACGTCAATATCATTCGGAATGTTGATAGGTAAGTTGATTTTGTCTACGCAATGTAAGTTTAACAAATGAAAATATGCCAGTATTTTTTTTTAATGCTGTCGACTCTACGCCTTTTTCTGTTCTAATCTGCACACTTTATTGACACGAAAATATTATAAAAGTCTTGTAACATTCGTCATGCCGCAGATTCACGTGTCGAGTTACGGAGTAATAACGTAAGTAAATCTATCATTTATACACCAATTGGCCTAAGTAAAGCTTTTTGAAGAGGTGCAAATTTTTCGAATTTCGAGAGGTGCAAATCTTAATAATCGAATAAGAATAATTTATTTGTTGAAAGCAGGAACTGCAACTCTTTTATTTTTATTTCCTATTATTAATTAGAAATATTTTTTATGTGGCCCAAATGACATTTGTGAGATTCAATGGCCGACAAGCTTCGTGCCTAGAACTAGCTTAGAATTAAAAAAAACTACAGCAACTGTCACTTTCACATTGTCAAAAAATAATACCGCGGTTCTGTATATTTACGTTTCCATATAATCAGTGTACAACAATTCAAAGTATCTGAGTACACTCCTGTAATACTCCATTTCCTCTGTAGCCTAAACTGTATTATCTTCCGGTCAAAATAGTTCTCGTGTGATATGGAACAGAGACATGATTGGAGCTGCCGTAAAATTTTTATTGCTATTTTTTGTAAACTGAATAACCACCGCAATTATTAAAACTGCTGCTTAAATACTAAAAGTACACATACTTCTAGCTATAAATTGTCCTACTACACTGCGATATTTTTTTTTTTTTTTTTTTTTATATGAATAGGAAGGCAAACGAGCAAGTGGGTCACCTGATGGTAAGTGATCACCACTGCCCATAGACACCCGCAACCCCGGAGGGATTGCAGATGCGTTGCCAACCTAGAGGACTAAGATGCAATGCCTCTTGTGCCCGTAATTTCCCCGGCTGTTAGGTCATGTCATAAAACTGACTCGACTTGATTTTTTGTTCTGGTTTTCAGTACCGTATAGATATGATCAGCTCGACCTACAGTTGTAACGGTAATACATTATTCAAATATCCATTTTTTAAAAATCTCGATGACCGGATTTCGTTTTACGACCTAAAATTAGGAATTAAGAAATGAAAAAATGTCAGTTAATGTATATCATATTTCAAAGCTGTTGACTCTTTTCCTTTTTTTGTTCTAATCTGCGTACATTATTTACACGAAAATATAAAGTCTTGTACCATTCATCATGTCGCAGATTCATGTGTTGAGTTACGGAGTTATAACGTAAGTACAACAGATCTTAACACGTCTATCTATCTATCTATTATTTTTAACCGACAAAAAAACGGAGGTTGTTCTCAATTCATCGCGTATATATTCGTATATATTTTATAATGTACGATCATGCATAATTTTTTACGACATACATATCTTTAGAAACCACCCATTTTTTTTCAATACAACCCTGCAAGTAGGTTCTAAGACGAATGTAATGTTACCTCTCAAGCTAAAACGCGACAAGCCGTTTGGACTTTACAATGTGCCAAAGAAATATAGATACCTACATTAATACACTCGAAATACATGACCCTCCTTCTGGCACAGTCGGGTGAATCAGTAATTTGTTTGAATGAAGTCAGTGCCTCAGACCAAGTGCCAAACCTAATAGGAACCAACTTCTAATAAATCAGAAGGTAGCGCAAACGAAATGTCTATGGTTATTCTTCAGTTTTTAGCTGCTATTTTTTTATTTTATTGTATAATCAATTGTCCAATCTGTAGGCTTATTATCTAACTCGCTCGCAATCGCCATCGTGTTTTTTTGTGTTCATTTTGACAGTTCTTGTATGAATGTGACAGCTACCTGATTCAGATGCCAATTGTCATGTACATGAACTGTCAAAATGAACACGATGGCGGTTGCGAGCGAGTTAGGTAATAAGCCTACTAATCAGGTGACCCGTAGGCTTAGTATTATCTATTGAGCTAGAAATTCCTTTCAACAAGCTTGTGTACGTGTGCGTGGCTAGCACAAGCGGCAGCCCTCTTTATGTCTTTAAATTGTTCTGGAATATTTTCAGCAGATTGAAAGCTTCTAATAACGATTTAGTAATACACGTCTTTAAAAAATAACTTTATTTCAGGTAACCATGATTCATCTGCGCTTACTTTGCCTCACAGCCGTCGTGGCTTCAGCCTGCGGAAATCCCAACGAGGCTTGCAAAGGCCCTATAATAAAAATCAACGGCGTCAACTACGTCAAAGAAGTGCTCAAGCAGAACATCTACGAAGCGGACTCTCTCAGCTATGACCGTAGCACCAACTCTTTATATTTTTTACATAATACTGATGAAGATTCATACAAATCTTCATCGTTAGCAGCTAAGTTTAATCTGAATACCAACGAAGTTGAAAACATCGACGGAGTCAAAGATTCAGCAAGGTTAACTATTGATTCAAAAACAAACGACGTATATATCGCAGCAAGAGGGGGTATCTATAAATATAATAAAAATATTAATAACGTCGATCTAGTCATTGGTGAAATGGTCTGCAGAACTCGGCAAATGCATGTGTTGTACGCCAAAAACGTCTTGTATTTCTCAGAATTTCCTGAATTGCGTGTTTATAAAGTAGAAAACAATGGTGAAGTGTCTAAATTCAAAGACCTAGAAACTGGTGAAGTTGATACTTTACTTATAGACGATAACGATAACATGTTTTTCATTAATGAAACTGGCTTGTTTAGACAGAAGATAGGCAGTAAAGAGGTTGTTTATTATAAAGATTCAAGTGAAGTATCAACACTTCAAGGACTAACTATTAATAAGGCTGGTGACGTTTACACTATTGGTGAACTCTCAGGGATATACGCTGTCGATAAAAATACAAACGAAATGGTAAAACTTTTGGACGACTACGCTCGTGGGATAACTTTCGATGGTGACAACAATATGATTTACTCTGATGACTATAAATTGTACAGGATGAAACCGAACACTGACCCCAACTGCGTTTAAAATGTTTGATGATAATAAAAAAAATGTAACATTAAAAATGTTTACTTCTATGAAATGTCTACAAGTGTGATCATTATCATAAATGGATGTCTGCTCTCGATAGTTTACGCCTAAATAAATAAAAGGGATTTAAAATAATTCTGGAATATTTAATAACGAGGGTGGGTTAGTTTTGAATGAATACCCTTGTTAATGTATTTCATAATTTTTTATTTGCAATTTCACTACCTGCTTTTTTTACTCCTTTCTATGTCATTAAGGTTCTCTGTTTGTAATAACGATACAGCAATACATAAACAAACGCGGTTGTTTGGTTAACTCCAAGCAGGCTTCAAAATTGAACTAAAAAATTATAAATATCTTATCTACGCAAAGACGATTAAACTAATGTTGGTAAAACATATTTAGGAGCCACAGAGAGAAAAACTACTTTTTAAGATTTTTCTGTTTAAGAGTTACAATATCTTTTTTTAAATAGTGACTTGGATTCCATAAGAACTAAACATATAACCTTTGCAATAATCTAACTTTATTTTCGAAAAATATAGTCTTCATAGAAGTTTACTTTAAACTCAAATCAAATAGTGTTATCTTCCATTCAAAATAGTTCTCGTGTGATATGGAACAGAGCCTTAATTGGAGCTGCCTTGAAATATTTTAATTTATTGTTTTTATAAACTTAGTGATTTACTTTGCTACTTTGTTAAAACTGCAGCTTATTTACTAAAAGTACACATTTATCCAACTACAACGCGATATATATAGGTCATGTCATAAAACAGGCGTTGTCGCGTTGTTTTTATATTCTGGTTTTCAGTATCATTTAGATGTGATCAGCTCGACTTACAGTTGCCACTTTCATGCTCTTTCCGGAAGAACTAGATAGAGGGAACGGCAATAATTTGTTCAATTCCCCAGTTTTCAAAAAACACGGTCGCCGGATTTCGTCTTACGACCAAAAATTAAGAAATGAAAATATGTCAGGTTAATATTATATTTTTCAAAGTTGTAGACTCTTCATCATTTTCTGTTCTAATCTGCGTACATTATTTACACGAAAATATAAAGTCTTGTACCGTTCATCATGTAGCAGATTCATACCACGAGTTACGGAGTAACAACGTAAGTACAACATAATGCATGTCTATCTATCTATTCTTTTTAACTATATAATCGGTTGTCTAATTTGATCATCTATTGAGATATAGCTTGCTGTCAACAAGCGCGTGTATAGTGATATACAAATGAGTGTATGTATCCAATGCGCAAGGGGCCCACGTGGGCTAGCACTAGCGGCAAGCCCTCTTCATTATGTCTTAGAATGGTTTTGGAATAAATATTGGAATAAGTGGTTAAAAACGTCTGTAAAGGTTTTCGTTTTTTTTAAAAGATCTGACATTTGTATTTTACTAGCGACCCGCCCCGGCTTCGCACGGGTGCAATCAGTGTTTCTCTACTATATTATGCATGTATTATACATATAAACCGTCCTCATGAATCACTCTATTTAAAAAAATCCGCATCGAAATCCTTTGCGTAGTTCTAAAGATTTAAGCATACATTGGGACGGACAGACAGCGGAAAGCGACTTTGTTTTATATTATTTAGTGAAGTGATAGTAATATAAATTTGGACGTTAACCTATGAAATGCTCATCATCCCTCTGACCATGTCGTCCTACTGTTTGTCCTACCGATCGGACCACATGAACTTATTTTTTCCTGTTGGTTCGATAGATGGTAAAAGCCCATCGAGGGAATGGGCGAAAATCTTAGAAATCATGTTATAAGCGATCCGGCCAGCAACCCATCACTATTTAACCAACTTCATTTGATTTCCCTTTCCTATATGCCCACAATCATGCTAAACGTGGCCTACACCTAGGGTCTAGTTGCCTTAGGCTCTGTCTGACCCGTAAGGGACACATTCGTGATTTGTGTAAGTAATTTCGTCTCATCGTTTCCTCATAGTTTTGTTTTTAATAGCTACAAGTAGCTACAACTCTTTTTTATTCTAATAAGCCCCTGGATCTGTCTTCCGGTTTGATAGACTCATTCATGGCCAGTTTTTTCAAAGTTCTACCTTTTTTAGTCTATACGAACATCAAATTAGAATTAAATATTGTCTATTGTAAAAAAAACCTACACACCATACCTGTTATCGAGGAAAAAATCGAATGGCAATAAATTTCTGTCTGTATAGTACTTTTGTTAAGATCCAAATTGCTAACACACTTTTTAGACTTTTTGTTTTACACTTTTTATGTTTCATTCAGAACAGTTTTTTGTGTGATAGTTGTAACAGCGCCATGATTGGAGCTGCGTTAAAATGTTTTTTTTTTCAACGAAGCGGATCATTTTCATCAAATGTAATACTTTTAAACGAGCAATTCTTGTACATATATAATTACGGGGGTGATAAATAAAACCAGATAGGTTTCATTTTAGAAAACGTTCACATCATCCGGGTACTTTAATTTGCGGAAACATTCGTTTTATGTAACATCCTGTCTTTTAAATATAACGTTCGTTTGGTAGACAGTAAGATATCACTGAAAACCTTATACACCCCAAGTTTATTTTGTAATTTTAAGTTATTTTAATGCTTTTCTTTACAAATATTTTAAATATTTCAAGAGATATTCGTATGTTTTGTTAACTCAGTAATTGTACTTCCATGCTGGTCTGGGAGCAAAGGAAAAACCAGTACCAGCCAAAAACCAGTGCCGCGCAAATGGTAAAAACCCATCGAAGGAATGGGCGAAAATCATAGGAATCATATTATAGGCGATGCGGCTAGCCACCCATCACTATTTTGATTCCACTTTCCACCTCTACGCCCTCAGTGTCTTGCTAAACGTGGCCTGTAGGTCTTGTTACCTTAGGCTCTGTCTACCCCGTAAGGGATAAAGACGTGATTTGTGTATGTATGTAGAAATTGTACTTGACTTGTAACTACACGCATATAGTGCTTGTCAGTTGAGCTTTGCCGTTTCTCGTGTCTTGCTACTTGTCTCGTGCTAGCCGTAGGATTATCACGGAAATAATCCAATACAGTGTCCTCCAAACCTGGATCCAGGACTTCAGCGTCTCTATCTACGGCTGTTAATGGAGTGCCGTAGTCACGTAGCCTCTGCGTGGCTGCTGACATTGTCCCATTGGACACCGAAACACCAAACTCTTCTCGAAAACGTCGCACAGCTAAATTGACGTTATCAGTACGACGCGCTAGCATCCGAACCATTTCACAATACTGGACTTTCGTTTATCTAAACGCCATCGTGATAGTTATTGCAAGAAATGGGAAATTAACTAAGAACCTCCAGTTTGACAGAAGTAAACGACATGAAATGATGTGTTAACTTAGAAAATCAGAACTAACAGAAAAACGGACAGTAAATAATGCAACCTCGCTAATACATCGGAGTGCTATGCATTTGTAACTTTTAGACAGGGCACAGTTCAAAATGGATTTAAAAAAAGAAACAAGCTGCACTAAAATAAAGCGCAACCGATTCTACTCTCGATTCTGAATAAACTACTTTATGGTTTTCAGTTAATTCATTAACACCTTGTAAAAAACAAATCGAAATTAGCAGTAACCTATATTTCTGATAATACATGACATGTCAGGGCTTTAACAGCAATAAAAGTATGTCTAGCTTCTCTTACCGCGCAGATGGTATAAGCCCATCGAGTCAGTTGTCTGCCAAGTTACAAGACTCTAGTGATTAAAGTAATGGAGATAGGCTCCTTTGTCAGTGGACTAACAAACCCCATTTACTCTCTATCCCATCCAAAATCCCTCCTTAGTGCACCTGTGATACTTTTTTTTTTTTTTTTATGTGAATAGGAAGGCAAACGAGCAAGTGAGTCACCTGATGGTAAGTGATCACCACTGCCCATAGACACCCGCAACCCCGGGGGATTGCAGATGCGTTGCCAATATACACTGTTGATACTGTAGCAATAATTAGTTACGTTGCGACTCTAGGCAGCAGCGACCTTTTAATGTGTATTACTATCCCGCGGGAACTATGCAATTTTCCGGGATAAAAAGTAGCCTATAAGATGAGTAAAATTTTCATTCACGTGATGCGCTCGCAAATATGCAAACAGACAAAAAATCGAAAAACTGCTGGAACGTGTTCTGTTATCGATTCTAAGTATCACCAGCCGATTTTTTAAAATATCTTCCATGTACAGACTTTCGCCCTTTTCAGCTTTATTATATGTGTAGATTTGCCAATTTATTACTGCTCTTAACAAGCATTGCGGTTATTTCGATTAAACAAA
This sequence comes from Pandemis corylana, assembly GCA_949127965.1. NCBI lineage: Eukaryota > Metazoa > Arthropoda > Insecta > Lepidoptera > Tortricidae > Pandemis > Pandemis corylana. The sequence goes on from OX421876.1 coordinate 9,221,001, forward strand.
ATAATTACCTAAATTATGTAACTTCATAAGTAAACGTCAACTCTACGCTTTTTGTGTTTTAATTTGCAATTTTGTTAGCATCCAAATATAAATACTTGGATTAGTAACCACTAAGCCGCAGATTAATTTTGTCGAGCTACGAAGTAAGTACGTAAGTACTTGTTAGACACATGTTTTAAATAAATTAAGTATTGTGACTTATTGCAATATTATCCAAACTTCACACATTTACCGAATTTCAATTACAATCAGTTTAAGTGAAACTTCTTGCAAAGTTTGACTTGTGTGCAACGTTTTTGTATAAACTAACCTCTAAAAGGAATTCGCACCCTTCGTGGAAGAAAGACGTAAGTCCTATTAAAGCTCTACAGGACTTACGTCTTTCTTCCACGAAGGGTGTGAATTATAATACGCTTTACTTATCGGATTTTTCTGTGTTTTAATTTTCAGAGTCGTTTAGAAATTTATTTTCTAACGGTCAAATCGTAAAACACTTACAAATCATCGCATCGCGTGTCGTTCATTTTGTGACAATTTATTTGTATTGTTTTAAGTGTGTTTAATTTATTTTATTAATTTATTAATATACAACCCATTAAAAACTAAATAATAATAAGGATCACTAAAACTACGAAAGTTGATTCAAAGTAAATTATGTTAAAAATTATTAAAAATTAACCTAAAAAATGTCCCCCTGTTTCGTGCCTGGTTCAAAGGTTCCCATTACGCTGGCCGCGTTGCCTCTTTGTACTGCAATGGCAACCCTTTGAACCAGCCACGAACCAGAGCGGGGATCGCAGCTATTTATTTTATTTGATGTTTTGTGATTGTCATAAATAAACTTTTCTTATTTCTTTCTTTCTTTAAAAGTAAACATAAAAAATTAAGAAGTAAAAAGTCTTGATTCAACTTGGCACTCGCGATACCGGCTCGGAGTCTAGTGCGAAGGCCGCTGTTTCACTTACCGCATAAAATGTCATCTACCTATCTCTATGTAACAATGTGTCCTTTGTAAGGTGTTATGCACTTTGTAACTTCTATGGTGAAATAAAGTTTTCTTATTTCTTATTCTTATTGGAAAGCACGGGATTTATAATCATTCAGCATGGAGAAGAATACAATTGTGTAATTACAAAAAAAAATACAGCGTGGCAATGCTGCCAGCCTTCTGGGCACCATGCCACCGGGCAGTGATTTGGGGCAACTTTTTTATTTGTAGCTTTATGACAATTTGTTTTATAATTAAACTCGTCGCAAAATAAGAGGCCCGTTTTGACATTTGTCTTCGCGACGTAACTAGTGATGTAACCAAACGACTCGGTAATCGATACTCACGATAAATCGATTCCAGTTTGGATGAGTATTTGATCGATTTGAATATGTACTGTAAAGTGCATTGGATTAAAGTTCTAATAAGAAAATTTAACTTAAACTGATATTGTAAGTATTTTGAAATGACACAATGTTATGATACGTCAACTTTCTTTCATTTAATATTTTTGTTACAATAACACTAACTCAATCACCAAAAGAAATCAGTAATTTATTTGTCCAAACACTAGTGTTTAAAGAAATAAAACCGGCCAAGTGCGAGTCGGCCTTAAAAATATATTTTGATCGATTTATTTTTTTCCTTAACCGATTATTAATAGTCTGTGGACGGTATGAAAAAAATCGTTATTCACAGCACTTAGCGGAGTGGGCGGTACCCATCAATGAAAAATGTAATTACCTTCAAAACATTTCGATCGGTAAAAAATACAGAACTTCATAGGCGTGAACTGTCAAAACGGGCCTTTTATTTTGCGACGAGTTTAGTAGTGGTTTAGTTTTAAGGTTTGTATATTGTGTAGCATGACTGGAAAAAAAACTAGATAAATACATTGCAACATCTTTTTAAATCTGAATTTTTGTTACCGCATTACTCACTGTGGACGTCAGTACGGTTTAGAACTCTTAACGTAACATTGGTCATGGGTTTGTTGTGGGTGAAGAATTGGCATTGTCCATTTTTTTAAGCTGTGCTTTTAACACCTTTATTCGATAAAATGGACTATTTCAAGCAACTAATTTGAATATTATGCTTTTACGTAGCTTTGTTAATTAATAATAAATATTTTTTCGCTGTTTGATAATTCGTGAATTTAGACAGAATCCCAATCGCCTTCGTTCGGCTGGCTATAAAAAAAAACGGCTTTGTCTATGGTTTTGTAGATTTGACAGTGACACGTGACGGTTGCCGTAGCCAAACTTTTTTTTTCATTTTTGTGGCAAACATTCGATGCTGGATTCTGTCTAAAAACCCGGTCGTTCGGTCAAACAAAGGTTCAAAGTACTTTTACAAAAATATCTGCAATCATAAAGTATTTTTGAAATCGGACAAGATAAATCGGATAATTGATGGTTTTCCTCGAAATGGTTTTCGAATTGGAGCATACTAAAATAAATGAACAATGCCAATTCGAAAAAATCCTAAGAACTGTTGAGCACGATTAAAGAAATTCTTGTTTACTTTAACGTAAGAAACAAACAAAATTATGTAGCTCACCTAGACGTCGAGCATGAGAACGCACGAGAGTCGCATCGCACGCGCAGCAGACAGCCCGTCTTTTTCTTACTGTACGTTCAGGAAAGAGATAGGTAGACTATCTCGCGCGCTCTCGTGATTGTAATCCAGCAACACAACCCATTAGCGTTACAAGTGGCAAGGATTGCTGATGCGTTGCCAGCCTAGAGGGCTAAGGAATACGCAATGTTTCATAAATAAGAAAGAAAGAAAGAAAGAAGAAGAAAGAAAAAAAGTTTATTTATGACAATCAACGACAATCAAAAAACATCAAATGTAATAAAATAAGCAAAATAAATAAATTGTCACAAAATGGTCCCAACTCAGCATTTGCTGGCCTTACAGCCAGCGCTGGTCTTCCGTTGGGACCATAGGGTGATCACATTAAATAAATAAACGGTGAGAAATAATAAACACTAAACATTATACATAATAAAATATAGTTGGATGTGGTTGCCCGGGCACAAAGCCCTTTATCTTTAAAAAAGGAAAAAAATAAACAAAGTAAGCACAGACAACCACATCACAGACAATAGAAAAATAGAATAGAAGGAAAGGAAGTGAAGTGAAATGACAACATGTAACTTTAGGTTAGAAAAGACATACAGTACAGTTATAAATGAAATTAACCAATTAACAAAACAAAAAGATGAAAGCTTCACTACAATTAAACAGCAAATAACATCGGTAGTCTATCTCTCCATGCCGGACCACAGCGTAAACACTGGTAATTCAGTACGGTGGTGGGAGCGCAATGGTTCTAGTAAAAGGTCCCACCATCCACCAAAGTATTACACAAATACCGCGTCTATAGTTTCTTTTGAAGTGTTTGTTGTTCCAGAAAACTATGACTTGTCTACAAGTGCTACTCGGCCTCATGGTTTTACTGCCTACCGTCCTCGGAATACCCGGAGAAGACTGCAAAGATTTCATATTCAACATCAACGGCGTCAACTATATCAGAGAGAATCTTCTTAGTGGCATTCTAAAAGCTAGAACTCTTAGCTATGACCGCACCACTAACACACTATTTTTTAAATATCAAGCTTATTTTACGTTGAATACAGCACTTCCGGCTAAACTCAATCTGAATACCAACGAACTTCAAACCATCGAGGGATTCAAAAGTGTGGTGGCAGTGTCTGTGGATGCAAAAACAAACGATGTCTACATTAATGGTGACAAAGGCATCTACAAATATGATAAAGTCAACAATACACTTGAATTAAACTCTGCCACTAATGAGTCCTTGTCATTTAACCTTTTGATATTTACCAAAGCCAATGTCTTTTACCTAACAACGTCTGGTACGGAGACTCTTTTTAAAATTGAAAATGGAGATATATCTTTATTTGAAAACCCAGAACGTATTGCAGCAACAGATTTAGTAATCGATGATGATGATAACATGTTTTTCATTAATAGATCGGGCTTGTACAGACAGAAATTAGGTGGGGAAGAGGCGGTTTATTATGAATCTTGGATACAACCTGGTACTGCAATGGAGTTGCGAGGTCTCACACTCAACAACGTGGGCGACGTTTATGCTTTTTCTGAATCTTATGGAATATACGCTTTTAATAAAAATACAACTAAACTGAATAAAGTTTTAGATGTCCATGCCAACGGGTTAACATTTGATAGTGACAACAATATGATTTACTCTGATTACAATAATTTGTACAGGCTCAAGCCGAAGCCGAACGCTGACCCTAACTGCATTTACAATCACTACATAGTATAAAATAAAGTCGCTTTCTCTGTCCCTATGCCCCTATGTCCCTATGTCTCGATGTCCCTATGTATGCTTATATATTCAAAACTACACAACGGATTTTGATGCGGTTTTTTTAATAGATAGAGTGATTCAAGAGGAAAGTTTTTATGTATAATTCTACGCAGACGAAGCCGCGGGCAGAAGCTAGTGTGACATAAAATTAAATCATGCTAAACGTGGTCTTTAGGTTATCACCCTGGGCTCTGTCTACCCCGTAAGGGATAATGACGTAATTTATGTATGTATGTATATAATTAAAGGTTTCACCATTCACTGTGCTGTTTAATTTGAGTTTCTAAAACGTTAGGTAAGAATAGGCTACGTTTAAATCCAACATAAATACGAGAGATACACAGACTAACACACCATGTCAAATAACCTTGAAGAATCACAATTTCTGGCCAGGTAGACCTTAAACAAGCAAACGCAAACACTACTGCTGCTTTTGTACAGTGTCGAGTGCACGAAGTCAAATATCTTGGCCAGATTCTTCTCTCATTGTAGCAAGTGTGCATAAATATTCGGTGAGGGCTAATGCTGGCCAGGATATATCGCCAGGTGGTCGCTTTAGGTATTAACGTCACTTACGTCAGTTTTTTTATAATTTTAACAAATCCCAGGATTTGCCTTATGTGTTCTGAACGATTCACTTTTGGCCGGTATTTCATGATGTTGCATTGCCTGCATTTTTGAGTCTACACGAATATCAGATTAGAAAAATTTAATAAAAAGTCCTGTGGTGTAGTCATTCAACATCTTACACGCATAACCTTTGCCATATAATCGTAATAAAAAAAAAACTGTGTTGCGTTTCTTAAGACCCAAATCGCAAGCATATTACCCATATTGCTAAGAAAACTTTTTATCTTCCAATCAAACCAGTTTTTGTGGTAGTATATTATATAACAGTGCCATGATTGGAGCTGCGTTAAAATTTTAGTTGAATTACTTAATTTTGGATTCGACATGAAAATAAATAATTCTCATTTGTGTAGTGTTTTTCGAAACATACCGTCGCTTGTAATATGAATTAACGTAACCGCCACATGGCGATTTTTCAGGAGAGGCCAAAAAGTAATTTGCAAATTAGAAAAAGTGTTGTAACTTTTTATATACTTAGTCTATTGGAATTATGTTTATAGCTTTCATTTTATATTTGTGAGATCTTTTAGATAAATGGGGTATTATAAAGACAGCTATTAAAGTTTAGAAAATCGCATGGCAGTTACGTTAATTTTTTTATTTTTATGTGTAGTTACATTCAGATGTATTAAAAAAATTAAGATCAGTTTTCAAAATGTGGACTCACATTTTAAAGAGTTATTTACAGCAATTCCAATCTCATTCACTTGTAATAAAGTCTGACCATGATATGATTTAAAAGTTTTTTGTATCTAGCTTTGACTTTAGCATAACAGTCAATAAGTTATAATATGCCACAAAATGGGTAACGTAAGAATTATTTTTAAATAGACGAATGACTTTTCTTTAACGTTGGTCAACACATTAATACACTATCTAGCATTGACTTTAGCGTAACAGTCAATCAGTTATAATATTCCACAAAACGAGTAATGTAAGAGTCACTTTGAAACAGACGAGTCTTACATTAATGACTTTTCTTCAACTTTGTTCAAAACATTAATACACTTATAATTTGTACAGTTATAATATGGCACAAAATGAGTAATGTAAGAGTCATTTTGATACAGATGAGTCTCTCACATTAATTATTTTTTTCATCTTTGGTGAATACATTAATACACAATCACAGATTCGTCCTACATTAACTAATAAGTAACTTATGAAAAATGTGCCATACATTAAAAAAACACGGTAAAATGAAAAAAAATGGTCTGATTTTGGTTAACATAACAGACATTTTTTTCGAGACATCGAAATTTTAATAACAGCAATCGAAAGGTCATCAAATTTACTGTCGAACTGTATACTTAACTTAATTTCGTCATTTTGGCGGTTACGTTAATTCATATTACAAGCGACGACCATCTTTTGCATAGATTTCGTTTGTGTTGACAATAATAATAAAATGAGAACTTATCGAAATTAATACGAACGCCATTAAAACTTCTTATAATACAGCTTTCTGGTGTCAAAACACCCACAAATATTCCTTTTTCTTTTTTTTAACCTTAAATATAAGTTGTTATGTTATGAAGGTACGTATGGAAATACTGGTTCGTACGCGATAAATGACATAATATCTCATAATAACACTCTTAAATCCTATTTTAAGTAATAACTTAAAAACCTAAACATAACCCTGCCAATATTTCTAAACGCGACCGGTGGGTCTTGTTACCTTGGGCACTGTCTACCTCGTAAGGGATAAAGACGTGTTTTGTGTTTGTTGTATAACCCTGCCGTTCGTAACTTTTCCAATTATAGCTTCAAAATAGTAGTTATTTCAGTACTTCGGTGAAGGTTCGTTATTTTTATTAGGAGCGTTTAAAAATTTCAACTGCCATATAATAATATTTTCCAATTGATGTTCCTAAAAAGCCTTGTGACAGATTGACAGAACGAAATAAATAAATAATATAATACAAATCCGAAATAAAAATGTCAGCTCTACGCTTTTTGTGTTTTAATTAGCAATTTTGTTTGCATCGAAATATAAATACTTGAATTAGTAACCTTCAAGCCGCAGATTCATTTGTCGAGCTACGGAGTTATCACGTAAGTACTAGTTAGAAACATGTTTATAATAAATTACAAATAGTTACTAGCCCAATTACTAAAATATTATCCAATCTGTACTCGTTTACTAAATTTAAAGACATTTCAATCAGTTTACGTGAATCTTGCAAGATTTGGCTCAAGTTTTTTCATAATCTACCAACCTTTAAAATTAATTTTGAATGCTTTCCTGTTATATGAAGGTGTGATCTAGAAAGAGCAGATACTTAACTTAAAAAAAATCTTTTTCATATTATTTGACAGTGTTTACTTTAAATAAAAAGTTTCTTGACAGGATTACGATTTCTTTATTGTACTACGTGGAGTAGTATAACTAAATTGAAAAACTAGATACCTACATTGCAACTTCCTTTTTAAATCTGAAATTTTGTTACCGCATTACTCGCTGTGGACGTCAGTACGGTTTAGAACTCTTAACATTGCATAAAACATGGTACATATATTGTGGTATGGAAGAAGGAGAGTTTCACATGTTTTGTCACTATATGACGTAAAAATTTAAATTACAAATTTATGTTATTATTTTTAATAATTTAATAAAACTTATCATTGGGTTACAGTGTAAGTACATCAAAATGTATATAAAGGTATATCATTTTGTTCTAAATAAATAGTTGACTGACAGTAAGAATTAGTGGATGTCAAAATAGTGGCTAATAGTAGAATAATATATTTCAATAAACAATAATTTCCAAATGTTTAATTTTTAGTAGCAAGCCACGCCCAATTTGTTTTCGTTTTAAAAATTCATTCAGCGAGTAAAAACATTCATTTTGAAGCCAATGAGAGAGTCTACGTTTAAATTCCTTTGTGGACAGACCTTTAAAATCGAATGGAAGCGCATTAAATATTCTGATGGCCATTGGATAACAAATATACCCAAACTGCCTTGAGTTGGTCTTAGGTACAACTTAGTTATCCGGATTTCGAGTATTTTTATTTATTTATTTATTTCCACTCTTACAACTATTTTTACAGGAACTAAGCCTAAGACAATAGTGTACTTAACAATTTGCACATCATATAAAGTGACTTACATATCTACATCATTCCACTTATAACTAATAATGAGCAGCGCTAACTTTGTGAATTCATTCATAGAACACGAAAACAAATCAATGTTTTCCGCTATAAGGTTTAGAGTGCGCAATGCGCGCGACAGCGGAGCCATGCGGAGCAGGTTGGTGCGCCCGCGCGGCGTCGCCAGCAGCCGCGGCCGGCGGCGGCGCCACACGCACCCGTCGGGGGCGCACATACTAATATATCTTAACACTATACTGTTGTATATTTTGCCCCTAATTAACTGAAAAATGTATTTAACTAGACAAAGCTCCCTACGTACCCGTAACCCGAATACGTTCTAACATAAGCTGATATTTAGTTTCATACGGGGCCCATATGACTGCATTACATTCGAGGCTACTTCGTACCAAAGCATTGTATAAGGCGATAATTGCTGCAACACTGGCATATAATACAAATCGAAATAAAAATGTTAGCTCTACGCTTCTTGTGTTTTAATTAGCAATTTTGTTTGCATCGAAATATAAATACTTGAATATGTAGCCTTCAAGCCGCAGATTCATTTGTCGAACTACGGAGTAATCACGTAAGTACTAGTTAGAAACATGTTTATAATAAATTACAAAATAGTTACTTGCCCAATAACTAAAATATTATCCAATCTGAATTTTGCAAGATTTGGCTCAAGTTTTTTCGTAATCTACCAACCGTTAAATTGAATTTTTAACGCTTTCCTGTTAGATGAAGGTGTGAGCTAGAAAGAGTAAATACTAAACTTTTAAAAAGTTTTTTTTTTCATAGTATTTGACATTGTTTAGTTTAAAGAAAAAGTTTCTTGACAGGACGAAGATTTCTTCATTGTACTTCCTTTTGAAATCTGAAAATTTGTTACCACATTACTCACTGTGGACGTCAGTACGGTTTAGAACTCATAACGTAACAATGGTTGTAGACTGCAGAAACGAATAAAATAAAACAATTTAGGGGTGCGAGTCGGGTTACCTCCACGTGTGATTAAGAGCTGCGGTTCGTTTTTGGATCCGTCCGGGGGGAAGAGCAGTGCTTGTTCCGGTGCGCCCTGGGCATCGGCTAATGATTTCCTGGCAGTTTCTGAGGGATATCATTGACCGTTGGCTAAGAGCCCGACAGGGGGGGAGGGGGGTCTTTGACCATTACCATTACCGTACAACGTTGCAGACATTTTGTCACAAGATTTTTTAATAAAAATTTTTACATTGACATTGGCGAAGTTGTCGTCGCTATAACGACTTGATACGCCACAAATAAACGAAGAAGAAGAAGAAGAAGTAAAACAATTTAAATTATACTTAAAATTCAACATGCTGCGCTGACAAGAGCAATGACACGACTCCTTTCTTTTGTTTTTCTTTCTTTCAGCGCTGCGTGCAATTAAGTTTATTTGTGGCCAGTGCTAAAATAGAATAGTTTGATGAAAAGGTAGCTGCCTAAATAGGTGCGTCGCCTACATTGGTCGGTCATGACATAATTTGTAGAAGTGGGTGAAAAAAAAAGAGAACTGTCAAGTATGATTAAAGAAAGACTTTTTTATGTTACCTGTCACCGGTGCGAGTCACCTGATTGCAAGCAAGGAACATCACTCTAAGGCTAACAAGGAATAAATCACATGCGAGTAATATCACCGGCTATCTTACTCTTCACACCACACAGCAGCAAAACACTGATATAAGGAAGTAAGATGTTTGTTTATAGCGCGATGGTTCTCGAAAAAAGGTCCCACAACCCGCCAAAGTATTACACAAATGCCACTTCTATAGTTTCTTTTGAAGTTTTTGTTGTTCCAGAAAACTATGAGTTGTCTACAAGTGCTACTCGGCCTCATGATTTTACTGCCTACCGTCCTCGGGAAACCCGGCGAAGACTGCAAAGATTTCATGTTCAACATCAACGGCGTCAACTATGTTCTCAGACAAAATCTTCTTAACGGCATTCTAAAAGCTAGAACTCTTAGCTATGACCGCACCACTAACACACTATTTTTTAAATATCAATCTCCCTCCCTCCCACTTCCGGCTAAACTCAATCTGAATACCTACGAACTTGAAACCATCGAGGGAGTCGACAGTGTGGCGGCAGTGTCTGTGGATGCAAAAACAAACGATGTCTACATTCAAGGTGACGAAGGTATCTACAAATATAATAAAGTCAACAACACACTTGAATTAAACTCTGCCACTAATGGGTCCTTGTCATTGAACCTTTTGATATTTACCAAAGCCAATGTCTTTTACCTAACAAAGTTACCTAAGGGGACTCTTTTTAAAATTGAAAATGGAGATATATCTTTATTTGAAAACCCAGAACGTATTTCAGTAACAGATGTAGTAATCGATGATGATGATAACATGTTTTTCATTAACAAAACTGGCTTGTACAGACAGAAATTAGGTGGGAAAGAGGCGGTTTATTATGAAGCTTGGATAAAACCTGGTTATGTTATGCAGTTTCAAGGTCTCACCCTCAACAACTTGGGTGACGTTTATGCTTTTTCTGAATCTTATGGAATATACGCTGTTAGTAAAAATATATCTGAATTGAATAAAGTCTTAGATGTCAGGGCCAACGGGTTGACATTTGATGGTGACAACAATATGATTTACTCTGATTACAAAAATTTGTACAGGCTCAAGCCAAACCCGAACGCTGACCCTAACTGCATTTACAATGTGACATAAAATTAAATGTTTCACTATTCACTGTGCTGTTTAATTTGAGTTTCTAAAACGTTAGGTAAGAATAGGCTACGTTTAAATCCAACATAAATACGAGAGATACACAGACTAACACACCATGTCAAATAACCTTGAAGAATCACAATTTCTGGCCAGGTAGACCTTAAACAAGCAAACGCAAACACTACTGCTGCTGTTGTACAGTGTCGAGTGCACGAAGTCAAATATCTTGGCCAGATTCTTCTCTCATTGTAGCAAGTGTGCATAAATATTCGGTGAGGGCTAATGCCGGCCAGGATATATCGCCAGGTGGTCGCTTTAGGTATTAACGTCACTTACGTCAGTTTTTTTATAATTTTATCAATCCCAGGATTTGCCTTATATGTTCTGAACGATTCACTCTTGGCCGGTATTTCACGATGTTGCATTGCCTGCATTTTTGAGTCTACACGAATATCAGATTAGAAAAATTTAATAAAAAGTCCTGTGGTGTAGTCATTCAACATCCTACACGCATAACCTTTGCCATACCTGACATTGAGAAAAAAATATAATTGTAATAAAAAAAAAAACTCTGTCTTGCGTTTCTTAAGACCCAAATCGCAAGCATATTACCCATATTGCTAAGAAAACTTTTTATCTTCCAATCAAACCAGTTTTTGTGGTAGTATATTATATAACAGTGCCATGATTGGAGCTGCGTTAAAATTTTAGTTGAATTACTTAATTTTGGATTCGACATGAAAATAAATAATTCTCATTTGTGTAGTGTTTTTCGAAACATACCGTCGCTTGTAATATGAATTAACGTAACCGCCACATGGCGATTTTTCAGGAGAGGCCAAAAAGTAATTTGCAAATTAGAAAAAGTGTTGTAACTTTTTATATACTTAGTCTATTGGAATTATGTTTATAGCTTTCATTTTATATTTGTGAGATCTTTTAGATAAATGGGGTATTATAAAGACAGCTATTTAAATTTAGAAAATCGCATGGCAGTTACGTTAATTTTTTTATTTTTATGTGTAGTTACATTCAGATGTATTAAAAAAATTAAGATCAGTTTTCAAAATGTGGACTTACATTTAAAAGAGTTATTTACAGCAATTCCAATCTTATTCACTTGTAATAAAGTCTGACCATGATATGATTTAAAAGTTTTTTGTATCTAGCTTTGACTTTAGCATAACAGTCAATAAGTTATAATATGCCACAAAATGGGTAATGTAAGAGTTATTTTGAAACAGACGAATGACTTTTCTTTAACGTTGGTCAACACATTAATACACTATCTAGCATTGACTTTAGCGTAACAGTCAATCAGTTATAATATTCCACAAAACGAGTAATGTAAGAGTCACTTTGAAACAGACGAGTCTTACATTAATGACTTTTCTTCAACTTTGTTCAAAACATTAATACATCTAGCTTTGACTTTAGCGTCATTTTGATACAGATGAGTCTCTCACATTAATGTTTTTTTTTCATCTTTGGTGAATACATTAATACACAATCACAGATTCGTCCTACATTAACTTATAATAAGTAACTTATGAAAAATGTGCCATACATTAAAAAAACAGGGTAAAATGAAAAAAATGGTCTGATTTTGGTTAACGTAACAGTCATTTTTTTCACGTATACGGTACGTATGGAAATACTGGTTTGTACGCGATAAATGACATAATATCTCACAATAACACTCTTAAATCCTATTTTAAGTAATAACTTAAAAACCATTATTTTTTTTTAAACATAACCCTGCCAATATTGCTAAACGCGACCTGTGGGTCTTGTTACCTTGGGCACTGTCTACCTCGTAAGGGATAAAGACGTGTTTTGTGTTTGTTGTATAACCCTTCCGTACGTAACTTTTCCAATTATAGCTTCAAAATAGTAGTTATTTCAGTACTTCGGTGAAGGTTCGTTTTTTTTTATTAGGACCGTTTCGAAATTTCAACTGCCATATTTCCCAATTGCTGTTCCTAAAAATCCTTGCGATAGATTGACAGAACCAAATAAATAAATAATATTAATACAAATCCGAAATAAAAATGTCAGCTCTACGCTTTTTGTGTTTTAATTAGCAATTTTGTTTGCATCGAAATATAAATACTTGAATATGTAACCTTCAAGCCGCAGATTCATTTGTCGAGCTACGGAGTTATCACGTAAGTACTAGTTAGAAACATGTTTATAATAAATTACGAATTGTTACTAGCCCAATTACTAAAATATTATCCAATCTATACACGTTTACAAAATTTAAAGACATTTCAATCAGTTTAAGTGAATCTTGCAAGATTTGACTCAAGTTTTTTCGTAATCTACCAACCTTTAAATTGAATTTTAAACGCTTTCCTGTTAGATGAAGGTGTGAGCTAGAAAGAGCAAATACTAAACTTTTAAAAAGTTTTTTTTTTCATACCATTTGACATTGTTTAGTTTAAAGAAAAAGTTTCTTGACAGGACGAAGATTTCTTCATTGTACTTCCTTTTGAAATCTGAAAATTTGTTACCACATTACTCACTGTGGACGTCAGTACGGTTTAGAACTCATAACGTAAACAATGGTTGTAGACTGTAGACACGAATAAAATACAACAATTTAAATTATACTTAAAATTCAACACGCTGCGCTGACAAGAGCAATGACATGACTCCTTTCGTTTGTTTTTCTTTCTTTCAGCGCTGCGGGCAATTTTTTTTTTTTTTTAATTTTAAAAGTTTATTTGTGGCCAGTGCTAAAATAGGATAGTTTGATAAAAAGGTAGCTGTCTAAATAGGTGCGTCGCCTACATTGGTCGGTCATGACATAATTTGTAGAAGTGGGTGAAAAAAAAGAGAACTGTCAAGTATGATTAAAGAAAGACTTTTTTATGTTACCTGTCACCGGTGCGAGTCACCTGATTGCAAGCAAGGAACACCACTCTAAGGCTAACAACGAATAAATCACATGCAAGTAATATCACCGGCTGTCTTACTCTTCACACCACACAGCAGCAAAACACTGATAAGGAAGTAAGATGTTTATAGCGCGATGGTTCTCGAAAAAAGGTCCCACAACCCGCCAAAGTATTACACAAATACCGCTTCTATAGTTTCTTTTGAAGTTTTTATTGTTCCAGAAAACTATGAATTGTCTACAAGTGCTACTCGGCCTCATGGTTTTACTGCCTACCGTCCTCGGGAAACCCGGCGAAGACTGCAAAGATTTCATATTCAACATCAACGGCGTCAATTATGTTCTCAGAGAAAATCTTCTTAGTGGCATTCTAAAAGCTAGAACTCTTAGCTATGACCGCACCACTAACACACTATTTTTTAAATATCAAGCTCATTTTACGTTGACTACAGCACTTCCGGCTAAACTCAATCTGAATACCAACGAACTTGAAACCATCGAGGGAGTCGACAGCGTGGCGGCAGTGTCTGTGGATGCAAAAACAAACGATGTCTACATTCAAGGTGACAGTATCTACAAATATGATAAAGTCAACAAAAAACTTGAATTAAACGCTACCATTACTGACTCATCATTTATCGAATTGATATTTACCAAAGCCAATGCCTTTTTCGTAACAACGGTTCCTTCGGGGACTCTTCTTGTGATTGAAAATGGAGAGACAGAGAGAGAGGAAATATTTGAAGACCTAGACGGGATTCAAGTAAGAGATATAGTAATCGATGATGATGATAACATATTTTTCACTAATGCCACAGGTTTGTACAGAAAGAAAATAGGCGGAAACGAGGTAGTTCGTTATGGAGGTTGGGAAAAAGAAGAGTTCAGTGGTATTACTCTGAACAACGTGGGCGACGTTTATGCTTTTTCTGAATCTTATGGAATATACGCTGTTAGTAAAAATACAACTGAATTGCATAAAGTCTTAGATGTCAGGGCCAACGGGTTGACATTTGATGGTGACAACAATATGATTTATTCTGATTACAGTAATTTGTACAGGCTCAAGCTAAACACCGACCCTAACTGCGTTCAAAAAGCGGTATAATAATAAATATTTCCTTATTTGCAAAGTGCTGTTTTTTTCATGTCATGTCATGTTAGGAATTATGTTATAGGCGATGCGGCTGGCTCCCATCACTATTTTGATTCCTCTTTCCACCTGTACGCCCACAATCATGCTAAACGTGGCCTTTAGGTCTTGTTACCTTAGGGTCTGTCAGTCCCGTAAGGGATAAAGACGTGATTTATGTATGATGTACTACTACATATTATGATGTTTTACTAGGTACTAATCTACATCTATTTTTAGACATATAATAAATCAGTAGAAAGTTTGTGTCTGTACATTAAATGAATTCATCAAAAATAGAGTGCTAACGATTAGGAAAGAGTAATAAAACACAAAAAGTACATTTTATAATTTTTGTCTGTCTGTATGCATGTATGTATTGTTGCGTATAAAATTTCAACCCCCCCTACCCCTTTTCACTTTTGTAAACAATTTCTGTATTTTTTAAGATCAGTGGCAGTATGGAGCTGTGGCCTTTGTCTTTTGTTGCGGTTGGGATTTAGAGAACGAAGTGGCGTGTGTTGCAAGTGTCAAATTGGTCGTTCGCATTTCCATTTCTTATTTCAGCAGGGATTGTTTCTAAAATTCAGTTCGTACCTGAATCGGATATCTAAAATTCGTAAGTACTATATTACAAAAATTGAGAATAGTTGGTGGTCGTTTTCGAAACCGATTTGTTTATTATTTCGTTACCTGTCTTTGCTCTGGCAACCACGGTGACAGATTCGTTTATTTCATTTTCTGCATCCCGTCTCGTCTCGAGTAGACGATTCCTTTTTTTTTATTCCCATTCCGGGATATGTAAGTTGTTTTTAATCCGAAATACGGTGCTTATGATCTTTGTGGAGCATTCCGTCATGTGTGGGATTGTTTTCAGATTGGGCTGAAAAGGTCGGCTGCCTCCACGTCATCGTGCGTGGCCATGTCGCCTTTCCCCTATTTTGATGCCTAGTAAGATCAGTTCATACTATTTTTATTCAGCATTTAGACTGATGTTTCTTTGTGCTAAACGTTGTCGATTATTTCAGGTGTACAGGCGTTTTAAAACCCCGATTGGTTGAGGAGCTCACTTTCTGCGGCCTGGTCACCCGTACGCAGGAGTTCTATTCCCAATTCGGTAAGCAAACTGCGATGGTTGTTCCTTCCCTGGATGCGTGGAGCCCTAGCCTCCAAATTGACCTGTAACTGAAGTGCTTGTTTTCTTTGTTACAGGGGTTTTTTTTTATACTTATGGTATTTAATTTTTATTGACTCGACTGTACTCCTGGTCGGAGTCACGAGAGCACTCCGGGTTCCTGACGGCTGCAGCGGCGTGCATGGCGTCTTGCTTGCCTGCCCTATTCCGTTGCCTGCTCCGCTCGTACCCTTGGTGAATGCTTTCCATATTTTTTTTTGAACCGCGTTTCTTATTCTTTTACTTTTTGAACGGTCGGCCTCCGTATGGCCGTGGCGCCCATCCGGCATATTTGCCATCGTAAACCTATACAATAAGCAAAAGCCACCCCCTCAGCTCTTCTGAATGCCCACTGCCCTGTAGATTCTTATTTTGTACCATTGAGTTAAGCCGTGGCATGTTTACTCTTGTGGGACTGAATAAATGCCCTGTATTTTGTAAACCTATTTTCATTTCCCTTCTTCTTTCTTTTTAAATAAGTTAGCGCTCTACCTGGACCCTCTCGGCCCGAGTAGAAACGCAACAGTTGCACCCTCCGAGGGGCTTATTTTCAAATTCAGGAAGTGTGTTGTGTCGGATTGCTATAGCACAGGGGTTGCTTTTGCTTTTGCTTTTGCTTATTTAAATTTAGATAAATTTAAACTGTATTTTAATAACTTAAATTTATGTTTAATTTTAAACAAAACTTAATTTGGTCTGTCTGTCGTAGGTAGCCATATAATTTAAACTGCTACTACCATAATTTGTATTTATACTACCTATAGTGATTTAAAGGCTAATTAATTTACTTTATTTACCTTGTATTGGCTGAAATTACAGATTTATTTTGATAACTTTTGTTTTATAAAACTATAAAATAGTTTGAAGGTACTTCTGAATACTAATCTAACCTTTTAAAATTTCAAGCTCATTGTTGTTCTGCTGTGATTAACAGTTGAAGGAGCCCTGTTTGTAGTACTGTTGCTCACAATATTTATTGAATTGGCATTATTAATTTCTTTCACATTCTTTTTTACATTCCTTTTAGTGTGTGAATCCTTGCTTGTACAGCCGGCCACAATATTTGGTGACTTGGAAATATTATTTAATTTTTTTTTGCTCATCCTGCCTTGAATTAAATATTACATTGAAATTCAGTTTTGGACACTTGGTTCTTAACTTAGTACAGTCAAACATATATATATTTTTTGACAATATAGTAATAAATTTAAATTTACTTTTAGACAGTTACTTTATTAACATAATACAAGGAATCACATTATTTTCAGACAATAGCGGTTGAATTTAAATTCAGTTTTGTACATTTAATTTCTTAACTTAGTACAATCAGCCATATTTTTTTTTGCTTTTGCCAACTACCTACAAATAATTTAGAGTACAGTTTTAATACTTAGTGCTTAAATATTTTTACATTATTGGAGCTTAATTTTAACATTCCAGTTTAGGTACAGTCAGCCAAGTTTTTGTAAAACTTTATCTTTTAACTGTGAGTTACCTTATTTGGATTGATTAACTTAGTGCTTTAGTACTACTGGTGTGACTTAATGTCTTATTGTTTTTAGTACAGTCAGCCAAGATTGTTTGTGATCTGTGACTTTTTTCAATTTAATTTGGTTCAATTAGTGTTTTGATATAATTGGTTTGGCTTAGCCATACTTTTTTTAAGTACAGTCAGCCAAGTTTTTTACAACTTTTGTTAACTTTCTAATTTTAAGTAAGTAGCCACTTATACTAAACGATTATTAATATGGAGGAACGCCCTATAGCGTTTAATTTGTTACATAAAGACGAATTGGAGTATGAGATTTTGTTAAGAAATGAAAAACCAGCAGGCGATGTTAATGCCATGCGAGTTCAAATTCGTAAGTTAAGTAAGGACATTCCTTCTGATGAAATTTTGTTTGCGGGCGATCACCAAAGGGAATTAATATGTATCTCTGGGAAATTGGAAGAGCTGACCGAGTTGACTATTGCTGCCGCGAAACCATTAACTTTGAAAGTTTTAAATCGCGTTCAAGCCTTGGCTCATCATATATTTCACCGCCTAACCCGTTTTATGCCAGAGGAATCGGATGTTGCATTACATACTGAACTTACAGATAAACTTAACGTTATTTTAGCGAAGTTGGACAAAATGTTTTCCTTGTTTAAGTCTAGTTCTAGCAAATGCGAGGTACCTGAGGATATTTGTTTAGAAAGTAACGTCTGTGTTACTCCGTCTAAATTTCAAACTGTTCATTCTTTGAACCTTAAATTTAATGGCAAATCTTGTGTCAAAGCTTTCTTGCAGCGCTTGGAGGAACTCCGTGAGTCACGTGGTATTCACACGGATCGTTTGTTCTCCTCCGCGGTTGAATTATTTGAAGGAGATGCTCTTTTGTGGTATCGTGGTATTAAAGATGATGTTTTTTCTTGGAACCAGTTGAAATCAGCCATGCTAGCTGAATACTTGCCTTTTGATTACGACCGACGTCTTTTAAAGGAAATTCGCAACAGGACGCAGGGACCTAACGAATCGATTTCCACCTATGTCAGCATTATGCTTAATTATTTCACTAGGTTGACGCAACCACTTACTGAGAAAGAAAAGTTCGATATAGTGTACATTAATGTTCGTCCCGAATATTCGATCCCGTTAGCGCTTTATTCCGTCTCAACTCTGAAGGAGCTGAAACATCATTGCCGTGTTCTTGAGGAAAGCTGGCAGCGAGCTCATTCATTTGTGGAGCCGCCTAAACCTTCTTCTAATTCGCTTGCAGTAGATTTATGTTGTAAATCGTTTCCAAAACCGAAAGTAGATGTTGCTTCGCCTAAGCAGTTTTGTCCTCGTTGTAGGACTAGTGACCATTCCTTGCGTAACTGTCGTTCGCAAGCTATAATTTGTTTTAAATGCGGGAAAGAGGGAGTTAGGAGTACTTCTTGTCCCAATTGTTCTAAACCTTCGGGTTCGGGTTCTGATAAAAATAGTTCAAAAAACTAGCAAACCCGAACCGTCTGAATATTTCTTCGAGTACTTATGCTAATGAATCTAAGCACTCTTTCAATAAAGTAGGTAGTTTTAATATCTCTTTTGATAAGCCGGGTAATTCTAAAATACTCGAAGCTTTTGTTTCTCCTAGCGTTTCGGCGGTTCGGAACGTTATTGATCGTTTAGACGATCGTCCCCACATTTCGGTGGAAATTTATGAAAATCAATTTGTTGGATTGTTGGATTCTGGGTCCTCTATATCTATTGTAGGATCTGACCTATTTAATTTATTTTTGTCTTTGGGCGCTACCTTGGACGGCTGTGATGATTTTACTTACATCGCCACCGCCAATGATTCCCAGGCAAGAGTTTGTGGTTGTTTATTTTTACCAGTCAAGGTTCGTAACTTGACTCGGGTAATTAAGTTTTATGTTATACCGGATGTGACTACACCTCTTATTTTTGGGGTTGATTTTTGGAAAGCTTTTAATATAGCTCCAAATCTATTTTCAGAATATGGTGGTCATCAGGACACTATCGCCGGGAACTATGTTTCCGAGGTTCGTTTACATTCCTTTGATCGGTTAGATCCCGACCAACGTGTACTTGCTGAAGATATTATTTCGAAGTTTCAGGATATTTCTTTTGAGTCTAAAGGATTAGGATGTACTGATTTACTTATGCACACTATTGATACTGGAGACTGTTCACCTATCAAGCAGCGCTATTATCCTATTTCACCTCATCGCTTAACTGAATTGAATAGGCAGCTAGACGAAATGCTAGAGCAAAATGTAGTCGAGCCTAGCACGAGTGCTTGGAATAATCCTACTTTATTTACTCCAAAATCTAACGGAGAATTGCGTTTTTGTATTGACAGTCGAAAGTTGAATGCTGTGAGTAAGCGCGACGCGTATCCGCTACCTTATATTTCTGGTATTCTGGATCAATTACGCGACGCAAGGTTTCTATCGTCAATTGATTTAAAAAGTGCATTTTGGCAAATTCCTTTGGATAATGCTTCTAAGGAGCGTACCGCGTTTACCGTACCTGGTCGCGGATTGTTTCAATTTAAAAGGATGTGTTTTGGATTGACAGGAGCACCTGCTACCCAACAAAGGTTAATGGACCAATTGTTTGGACCAGAATTTAGTGGACGACTTTTTGTCTATTTGGACGATATTATTATCGTTAGTAAGACTTTTGAGGATCATATCTCGTTACTTACGCGTGTTTTAGACCGTTTAAAATCGGCTAATTTAACTATCAACTTTTCTAAATCTCAATTTTTCCGAAATGAGTTGAAATATCTAGGTTACTTAGTTGACGAGCATGGTTTACGTACTGACCCCTCAAAGGTTCAGTCAATTGTTAATTATCCTACTCCGTCAAATCGGAAGGAAGTTAAAATGTTTTTAGGGACTGCCTCGTATTATCGTAGATTTATTAAAAATTTTAGCGCTATAGCCGCTCCTCTTAATGCTTTGACGTCTACGCGTAAAAATGCACCTCCGTTCTCATGGACGAAGGAGGTTGATGATTCTTTTCGCGAATTAAAAACCGCATTAATTACTGCTCCAGTTTTGGCCTGTCCAGATTTTTCTAGACCGTTTTCTTTGCACTGCGACGCATCAGGATTTGGTATTGGTGGAACGCTGACTCAAATTTCAGGGGATGGCAGCGAACACCCGATTGCGTTTGCAAGTCGTTCTCTAAACCGGGCAGAGCGAAATTATTCGGCTACAGAAAGAGAAGCTTTGGCAGTCGTTTTTTCGGTGGAACATTTTCGTCCATATTTGGAAGGCGGTCCACGTTTTAAAGTTATTACTGATCATTCTAGTTTGAAGTGGTTCTTTAATTTAACCAATCCTACTGGCAGATTAGCACGTTGGGGTTGTCGATTATCACCTTACGATTTCGAAATTGTTCATCGCAAGGGTAAGGAGAATGTCGTTCCGGACGCTTTGTCGCGTACCGTTCCCGTGTTGGAAATTCATACATCTAATTGCGACTGGTATAATAAAGTCTTTCGTAAATGTGAGAAATTTCCAACTTCTTGTCCAAATTATAATATTAAAGATAATAAATTATATCGTTATTCGAAAAATAAATTCCGATTTCCTAGTGATTTCGATTGGAAGGAAGTAATTCCGACTGATAAGCGGATAGAATTATTAAAACATTGTCATTGCAACGAAGTTTCACATTTAGGAGTTTTTAAAACTTATAAACATTTATCATCTCATTATTATTGGCCGAACATGTACCAAGATGTGGTTAGTTATGTTCGTGATTCCGACGTGTGTTCTGCATATAAACATTCGCAGGCACCACCTTCAGGACTTATGGGGAATCCCAAAATTTGTACTCGTCCTTTTGAAGTTATAAGTATCGACTTGGTAGGTCCGTTGCCCCGTTCCCGGGCTGGATATACTTTTATTTTTTCTGTTGTTTGCTGCTTTTCTAAGTATGTACTTTTGTTTCCTCTGCGACGTGCTGTTGGCAAGACTATTTCACAGCGACTGGAGGATGAAGTCTTTCTCAAGCATGGTGTACCGCGTACAGTGATTGCGGATAATGGAACGCAATTCACTGGCAGTGAGCTGACCGGCCTGTTTCAGACCTATGATATTCCTCAAGTTCATTACACTCCTCGTTATTGTCCACAAGTTTCCACTGTCGAACGATATAATAGATCCGTTATGACAGCTGTGTCTATCTTAGTAAACGAAGATCATCGTTCATGGGATACAACCTTGTCAAAAGTACAGTTTTCGCTAAACACCACTGTTAATGAGTCAACTCGTTTTACCCCTTATTTCTTAGTTCACGGACGTGAAGCTATTCCAAATGGTAAACTTTATGGTAATCAGAAATCTTCTCTAGTAGATTTGACGTTTGGTTCGTGCGAAGATTACGCCACCAAATTGGGAGGATTATACGATGTTTTTCAGAAAGTTCAGGTTGCTTTGTCTAAAGCTCATGATAAGGGTGCTCGTCAGTATAACAAAGGTAGGCGACAAGTCGCTGAACCTCAGGTAGGTGATGTTGTTTGGAAAAAGACGTTTCCGCAAAGTGATGCGAGTAAGTTTTTTATGGCGAAACTTGCGCCAAAGTTTGAGAAGTGTCGTGTTGTTTTTAAACATTCGCCTCTCGTGTATGAATTAGAGAGTGTAAGTAGTGGTAAGAACTTGGGATCTTGGCATATACAGAATCTCAAGGCTGATTAGGTTAAGATTTATTTTGCCCTTTGGGTGTAGTTTCCGTTGTGGTCCCTGGACGTGCAACCCGTTGTCGAGTTACAACTCGCTGCACCGCCAGAGTCCCAACGAGGAAGCGAAAGCTGGTATGTTTAACTTCAATATAGCATAGCTTGTCATTTTGCTTTGATATATATAGCGTGCAGTCTACTGTCGATTTAAGACGACTGACTGATAATTCGCGTGGGTTCGGTTTGGTGTTGCGTGTTATTTTGTTTGTAATTCTTAGTAGGTAGAGTTATCTGCAACTTTGAACTTGCATTCTTGTTCTTAACTTTAATGCAATTCTTTGTGCTTTTGCATGTTTTTTCTTTTAGATATGGAGTTGTTGGTGTTGCTGTAGCTCTTGGACGTACAGCCATCGCTGACCACGTTCCGCTGTGCCGCCAAGGTCTCGGTGTTTCCTTTGCGAGTCGTAAAGCTGGGGGCCAGCTTAAAATTTTGCCGACTCAAAATTTTCCTCGAGTGGGGAGGTACTGTTGCGTATAAAATTTCAACCCCCCCTACCCCTTTTCACTTTTGTAAACAATTTCTGTATTTTTTAAGATCAGTGGCAGTATGGAGCTGTGGCCTTTGTCTTTTGTTGCGGTTGGGATTTAGAGAACGAAGTGGCGTGTGTTGCAAGTGTCAAATTGGTCGTTCGCATTTCCATTTCTTATTTCAGCAGGGATTGTTTCTAAAATTCAGTTCGTACCTGAATCGGATATCTAAAATTCGTAAGTACTATATTACAAAAATTGAGAATAGTTGGTGGTCGTTTTCGAAACCGATTTGTTTATTATTTCGTTACCTGTCTTTGCTCTGGCAACCACGGTGACAGATTCGTTTATTTCATTTTCTGCATCCCGTCTCGTCTCGAGTAGACGATTCCTTTTTTTTTATTCCCATTCCGGGATATGTAAGTTGTTTTTAATCCGAAATACGGTGCTTATGATCTTTGTGGAGCATTCCGTCATGTGTGGGATTGTTTTCAGATTGGGCTGAAAAGGTCGGCTGCCTCCACGTCATCGTGCGTGGCCATGTCGCCTTTCCCCTATTTTGATGCCTAGTAAGATCAGTTCATACTATTTTTATTCAGCATTTAGACTGATGTTTCTTTGTGCTAAACGTTGTCGATTATTTCAGGTGTACAGGCGTTTTAAAACCCCGATTGGTTGAGGAGCTCACTTTCTGCGGCCTGGTCACCCGTACGCAGGAGTTCTATTCCCAATTCGGTAAGCAAACTGCGATGGTTGTTCCTTCCCTGGATGCGTGGAGCCCTAGCCTCCAAATTGACCTGTAACTGAAGTGCTTGTTTTCTTTGTTACAGGGGTTTTTTTTTATACTTATGGTATTTAATTTTTATTGACTCGACTGTACTCCTGGTCGGAGTCACGAGAGCACTCCGGGTTCCTGACGGCTGCAGCGGCGTGCATGGCGTCTTGCTTGCCTGCCCTATTCCGTTGCCTGCTCCGCTCGTACCCTTGGTGAATGCTTTCCATATTTTTTTTTGAACCGCGTTTCTTATTCTTTTACTTTTTGAACGGTCGGCCTCCGTATGGCCGTGGCGCCCATCCGGCATATTTGCCATCGTAAACCTATACAATAAGCAAAAGCCACCCCCTCAGCTCTTCTGAATGCCCACTGCCCTGTAGATTCTTATTTTGTACCATTGAGTTAAGCCGTGGCATGTTTACTCTTGTGGGACTGAATAAATGCCCTGTATTTTGTAAACCTATTTTCATTTCCCTTCTTCTTTCTTTTTAAATAAGTTAGCGCTCTACCTGGACCCTCTCGGCCCGAGTAGAAACGCAACAGTATGTATGTATGTATGTATATGTTTATTTACATATGTCTGTATTCGCTAATCACCAAAACTGTTGCACCGATTGAAAAGAAATTTTGCGTGATGGTACCTTATATCCGTGGTCAATATTTTAGATACTTTTAATCTCGGAAAATAAAAGAGTTTTCGTGGGATAGTTAAAAAACTATAATAACTTATGCAGTTAGTACTTAGTACACAGCTCAAGCATCTAATTATGTAAAATTGGCGTGCTGACACCTTATGTTGCCGCGGTTACATTAAAAATACGTTATAATTAGTTGAATTTTGGTATACAGTTAGTTTCAGTCCCAGGGACGGACATAAGATAGTTTTTATCCCAGAAAACAGCATAGTTCCCACGGGATAGCGATAAGAGAATTCTGCGCGGGCGGAGTCGCGGGCAAGAGCTAGTAGAATATAAGTATCAACAAAGTAAGAGACCCTCGAGTAGCATAATACATAATAATATTATTTCAGCAGATGGTTCCTTGGAAAGATTGGCTTCACCATTCTGTAAAAAAACAACGAATTTCAATTGAGTTTGACAAAATGTTTTCTTACATTGGTTAATTGTGATATTCAAAGTACAGTCCGTCGAAGTACTGACTTCATCTAGAATGAAAAACCGGCCAAGGGCGAGTTGGGCTCGCGCACCGAGCGTTCCGAACAAATTCCCTGCATAAATAGATATACAAATCACGGCTTTATTAATAATATTAAGACCTAAGAGCGGATCCCGCGGCATGCTGACTTTAACGATGTCATCCACCGGGCTTTGGTCAGTCCCAGGGTGGCAGCCGTTCTCGAACCACCAGGCTTGGTTCGTGAGGATGGCAAGAGGCCCGACGGTATGACGCTCGTGCCATGGAAGATGGGACCTTTGGTTTAGGACACCACTTGCGTCGACACACTCGCGCCGTCCCACCTTCCATCTACAGAGAACAGGGCTGGTGTCGCAGCGGACTCTGCGAATCCCTCAAGCGGCGCAAATACGCAGGCATTAGCAGTGTCCACATGTTTGAGCCATTTGGGGTAGAAACCAGGGATGTAACGGAGGTAGTTTTATCGGAACCGAAGGCGGAGTCGGAGTTTTTAAATTTGCTTTATCGGAGTCGGAGGGAGGGTCGGATAATTGACGATAGAGTGCACGTAGTGGGAGTCGGGGGGATTCCCCGCGCGACATGTATGAACCTGTTCATAACAGTCGACACAGGCCGCCGCCGCCGCTATGTTATGCTTCGACCTCCGATTAAAACGTTCGATACAACTCGCCTCCTGCATCCATTGGGTATTGAAATACAAACCAAACCAAATTCGGGCGGTGATAAAGAGAGCCCCATTTCGCATGTTTATCGCCCTTGCTTTTGGCTCGTGCGACAAGTTCCAGCTATCAAACCCACTTTTATTTCATCACCCTCAGGGGTGTAATGATCTATTTCTCGACGTAACTGCACTGCAGCGCTTCATATTGGATACTTACGTTCTTCTATACACAAAATGATCTTGTTAAAAATCTCATGGGTCTGAGCAACAAATCGGTGCCGCAATCGTTCTCGATCGCCTAATCAGGGAGGCGCGGACTCATCCCTGATATCAGAGTATACCTACCTTCATTAGGGTTGTCGCTGCGCGATGTTTATTCTACAAGCTTTTATTCCATTACACCAATTTAATTAATTGAATAGCTGAATCTACTAACACTGGCGGAGCGTAGAAAGCGTGGTGACCTTATCGAGACATAAGATTTTACACGACCACTACAACGTCCCTAACATCAGAAACATGTTTAATATTAGTAAAAACACACCTTTGAGACGGGATTCTTTAAAACTGATCAAGCAGCCAAGCGCAATCAACCCCAGAAAACACTTCCTATCTAACTCGTGATAAGTACACCTTCAGTGAACAGTTTAAAAAATAGACTAGACATTCATTTGAAAAGTCAGAGAACACAAGTACAGTGATAGATATACACGTATCAGCTCAAAGAGCTGGCTAGTGTATTAGTTTAAATAATAATAATAATTAATTTTTATTTAATATCAATAACACGTCGTTGGTTGCATGCTATCTCCGTAAATATAATTACTAGAGCCTTGAAATTTGACTTACCGTGTTTTGTTTTATGATAGGGTGAAAACGAGCCAGCGGGTCACCTGATGGAAAGTACCTCACCACCGCAGCTCATAATTATCAAAGCTATTATCATTATTAAATATATATTATAATATTATTATCAAAAGGGATCATTATCAAAGTTTAATGAGCACAACGCGTCAGTGTTTGTGTGGTGTAAGGGATAATTAAGTTTCTGGGATTTATATGTGTTTTATTGGCAGTAGTAGAGGGAGGGATTGCATGAAAAACATATATATTTCACACAGGCTTGGTTATCCTGCACGTGAGCGGAATAGCTAGGTAAATATTTTTTGTTCATTAAAATGGACCTCCGCAAAGTCACGCCTGCTGGGTTTTGCATGTGTGACACGGTGCTCTATGTTTTTTTTGCTCCTAGAGCACCTTAGAAAAAAGCTAGTTAGTGAAAGTCCTACCCAAGTTGCCAGCCCTGGTTTCTGTCGCCGCCCAAATTGCACAATTCCGTAGAACATCTCGAAAACATTGTTATTGCGTTCTGTTTGTTATGAATTCTTTTATTCGTTTACTCTCTTTTGTTAAAATGTAAGAATACACGCCGAATTACACGCGAGTTATGTTAGCCGTTTCAATTTTTCGTCGCGACGGCAAGTGAAATATGAAAATGTTTATGACGCCAGGACATTTGTACGGAAGAGCCACGGTAGTTCAGTGGTTTGATCTATGGCCTCTCTAGCAGAGGGTATTCAATTCAATTTTTAAAAATCCAACTCCATCGATACTGTCGAAGATTCTGCCAACGTCGAGGTTGAAGAAGACACTACTTGTTTTTAATCAGCCGTTGTTAGGTAGCTTCAGCGTGCAATATGAAACCTGATGCCGTACAAATGGTGCGCCACAAAGTCGGTATTTTTTTTGATTTTCTGACAATTTCCAGGGTAAATTTGGTCATTTCATTCTGTACGGCATCAGTTTCATACTGGTTCAATACAGCTTCTAATCCATTATTCCGCAACGCCGTACAAAAATCATGCGACAAGGGGAAAAAATCGAGGGTTGCACTTTTGAATTCTCACCAGCACCCAGTTGGACAGCTTACAAGTGACGGCATAGTGCTGAATCTTATTACTTTATGCTCTTATATCATCCTATATACATCACCTGGTGGTTCATATGACCCACATTTTTTGGTCATGGGCCTGTAGTCTATAAATGTATTTAATTTAAGTAGAATTTAAGTATTCTTACTGTATTTTATTTTGAAAAAATGACTTTCTGCCAAGTTTCTTGCGGCGCATTCTTGGTCATGATGGTATTTCCGAATGCGCTGATAGTTTCAAAAAAGTCATATAAAATAGCCCTTAGGCTTGGCGGCCAATTTTCAAAAATTTAATTTGAATTTATGGTTCCACCGTTAGGTCATTTGGTGTCGAATAGTCGTGTACATACACACATACATACCGTCACGCCTCTTTCCCACAGGGGTAGGCAGAGACTACCTTGTTCCACTTGCTACGATCCTGACATACTTCTTTCGCTTCATACATACGCGTCGGTTTCGGGTACTCCTGACCTGACCCTTTTCCAAAACTTCTCCTATTTGGTCACGGCCTAGGCCTTCCCCTCCCAACGCAACCATTCACACTCCTCATATAGATTTGTTTAGTTAGTCTACTTTCATCCATCCGCTCACCGTGACCAAACCAACTAAGCATACTTTTAACCATAATACCACACATTATGTGACCTTAATACTTTTCCCAAACATTCATTCCCGTCACAAAAATACTCTGTACGTGTTAAATTAATGACAAGTGCAAAATTAGTGATGCAGCAACGTTTTTTCGCTTCCATTTTGTAATTGGATTGGCATGCGTCGGCTCCGTTTTCATGGTGGGGCTTGGATGGTTTAATTTTATTAAAACCAGTGCTTACACTGCTGTGTTCCGGTGTGGAGAGTAAGACAGCCGGGGAAATTACGGGCACAAGAGGCATTTCATCTTAGTCCTCTAGGTTGGCAACGCATCTGCAATCCCTCTGGGGTTGCGGGTGTCTATGGGCAGTGGTGATCACTTACCATCAGGTGACCCACTTGCTCGTTTGCCTTCCTATTCATATAAAAAAAAAAAAAAACCTCTTAAATCGATGTGAAATTCATTATTTTTAACATTTGAAGTTAATTCTTTATTGAATCAATATTCGGCGTTTTCGGGGTTTTTTTTGCGTCAAAATTCTGTCAGCAGGTTAATGTAGTGAAGAGTTCAGAATTATTTTTATTTTGCTACTAGCGACCCGCCCCGGCTTCGCACGGTATTTTATGCATGTATTAAAATACATATAAACCTTCCTCTTGAATCACTCTATCTATTAAAAAACCCGCATCAAAATCCGTTGTGTAGTTTTGAAGATATACGAGGGGCGTTCAATAAATTCTCGGTATAAGAATGAAAACAAAAGAATGCGAAAGTGAGTTTTTTTTATTTTTCAATACATTCCCCCCCTATGTTTATACACTTATTAGATCGGTCGATTATTTTTTTTAAACCCTCATAAAAATATTTTTTGTCTTTGGTGACAAAATGCTCCTGAACCGCTGCCTTTAAGGCTTCGTCGTCAGAAAATCGGTTTCCTCGAAGATCTTTTTTGAGGTTGGGAAACAAAAAGAAGTCGCTAGGAGCTAAATCTGGACTATACGGCGGATGAGTTAAAGTTTCGAACCCGGATTCAAGAGCAGCGGCCTTGGCAATACGAGCCGTATGCACCGGGGCGTTGTCATGCAGCAGCAGAACTCCTTTGGTTAACTTTCCTCTCCTCTTCTCTTTGATGGCTTCCCTTAATTGGCGTAGAATGTTAGCGTAGTACTCTCCGGTAATATTTACACCCTTTGATTTAAAATCGATTAGTAATATTCCTTCACAATCCCAGAATATTGTGGCCATGACTTTACCAGCTGAAGGCATGACCTTGAACTTCTTAGGATGAGGTGTTCCTTTAATATGCCACTGCATGGACTCTTGCTTGCTCTCAGGATCATAATGATGAACCCAGGTTTCATCTCCGGTAACAATTCTTTGAAGTACCTCATCGGGATTTTCACCGCACATGTCAATAAACTCGGAACAACAAGCTACACGCGTTTCTTTCTGAAGCGGTGACAGCATTCGCGGCACCCATCTCGCACTTACTTTTGACATATTAAGGTGGTCATGGATAATATCATGTACAGTACCAATAGAAAGATTGGTCCTTTGTGCTATAGATTTCACCTTCACTCGACCATCTTCTAAAATTATTTTCTCCACTTTATTTACATTTTCTGGTGAAGTAGCCTCAACAGGCCGACCAGTCCTAGGGTCATCTTTGATGCTCTCCCTCCCACGCTTAAATTCACTAGACCACTTTTGTATTGTAGATAAAGAAGGAGCAGACTCACGGTAAACAGAATCCATTTCTTCTTTTATGGTCTTTTGATTTTTCCCCTGTTTTGTTAGGAATTTTATGACGGCTCGGTGCTCTAATTTATTTAACATTGCAAAATCGTTCATGGTGATCACGTTTATTCCGCTGTTACAGAGAAACAAAAAAACTTACCAGTTTGAATTTTACTTTTTTATACTTTTTAATAAATGACACTTAGCGGCCAGTATCAAAAAAAAAGTAAAGAGGTTTGAAATATATCAATACCGAGAATTTATTGAACGCCCCTCGTAAGCATACAAACGGACTTGGGGACAGAAAAAGCGACTTTGTTTTATACTTTGTTTTGATGTTTTGTGATTGTCATAAATTAACTTTTTTCTTTCTTTCTTTCTTTCTTTCTTTCTATGTAGTGATATTTCCTTTCCACCTATATGCCCAAAATAATGCTAAACGTGGCCTTTAGGTCTTGTTGCCTTAGACTCTGTCTACCCCGCTAGAGATAGAGAAGTGCTTTGTATTTGTAAATGTTTTTCAGGATCTCTCTCTCTCTCTCTCTCTGTGTGTGTGTGTGTGGGTCTGTCTGTCTGGCGCCATAGCTCTCAAGCCGATGTACCGATTTCGATGCGGTTTCTCATTCGAAAGCCTTTTTCCTTTCAATGGTTCTTAGCCATGTTTGGTAAAAATCGATCCAGCAGTTGGAAGGTTATCAGCTCTTTGTCAAAGTGCCAATAGCCAATTTACGGTCTGATTATTTCATTAATGCGAGGCGTGAAGGGTTTTCACACACACACACACACACACACACACACAAATCACGTCTTTATCCCTTACGGGGTAGACAGAGCCTAAGGTAACAGGTACCTACAGGCCACATTTAGCAAGATTGTGGGCGTATAGGTGGAAAATCGAATCAAAATAGTTTTTTAAATTTTTTTAAAATACCTAATTGTTCTTTTTTACCCTTACAGCGGAAAATTCTAGCAAATAGAGTATAAATATTCCGTGGCACGAAAGTCCTTTCACGGAGAGCTAATAAATAAAAAAAAAAATCAAATCCTACAATTAAGAATAATGCCACAACTTGCTAGAATTTACGGCGTAAGAATTGGTCATAAATAAAAAAAGGGAATGGCCGTCGGTTTAAAAGTTAAGCAGTTACGGAGGCAGTGCTTTAAAATTTATTATTAAACACCCAAGGCGAGGCGTCGCTAGAGTGAGGCGAGGCAAGAAACATCACTTCTTTGGGGTTCCTTACATCTCTAGCTACATCACTTACATTCTATATACATACATTATATATCACGTCTTTATCCCTTATGGGGTAGACAGAGCCTAAGGTAACAAAACCTTAAGGCTACGTTTAGCATGATTGTGGGCGTTTAGGTGGAAAGGGGAATCACAATAGTGATGGGTTGCTAGCCGCATCGCCTATAACAGGATTCTTGAAATTTTCGCCCATTCTGCGCGGGAAATGAAGCAACTGGTACATTCTATGTTTTTCTTTACTTCCAGACCAGCATGGAAGAAACTTCTGCATTACTTTACACTTTATACTTACATTCTGTCTACATTATTTTACATGACAAACCGGCAACAACCCTAAAAACAATATAATTGGAATGTATAATATCAACAATACAATAAAGGAATTATTATTGAAAAAAATACAAAAGGGGAATTAAATCTTAAAATAAAATAATTATAAAAGGAGGGGCCCCCTTGGCATAGTTCCGCAGACGCTGGCAGCATTCCCCCTTTGGACAGCGATACTAACACGCGGTCCAAGGAAGCTGCCAGCTCTGCGTTACACGTAGCGTCTATTAGCCTCTTCGAAATATCTAATACATAAAGAGACTTTTTTGCAAATAATGTTCATGAATCAAAGTTCTTCTCTACTATTTTTTTATAAGACTAAGTAAAAAACCACTTTAAAAAATATTAAGTACATCTTGTTGTGTTTTTTTTTCAGAATTGTATTGGTCGCTAATAACATTGTAAATAAGAAATTAACACTTTAATTAGACACAACACAGACACGTTTAATAGGCTTTAATAAGAAGCTATTTGGCAACGAATTAGGTATTTGTTATCAGTGGCGTAACTATAACGTCTGGGGCCCGTGGCAAATTCGTCAGATGGGGCTCCTTCCTCAATATAAAGAAGTGCATCAGCGTCCCTTCTGTGCTCTAAGCCAAGCCAGTTCGGAGCCCCGTAGAGCTAGGGGCCCCTGGCATTTTGCCACCCCTGCCATCCTATAGTTTGCTTGCTTTTGGCATTGCTTGTTAGTTGGTCCACTTTATATCCCAACTTCGAAGTAATGCGTTAGGACATCAAGTGTCCCAACTCTCAAGTACCTAATCTATCAAATCATTAATAAGGAATCGCTACTTTGTACTCTAGATTATTATTTCCTATAGGCAAAACTACCTACGTTTACACATACACACAAATCACGTCTTTATCCCTTACGGGGTAGACAGAGCCTAAGGTAACAGGTACCTACAGGACACATTTAGCAAGATTGTGGACGTATAGGTAGAAAATGGACCTGAAATAGTGATGGGTTGCTATCCGCATCGCCTATAACACCTATGATTTTCGCCCATTCCCTCGATGGGCTTTTACCATCTGCGCGGGTAGAGAAGCAATTGGTACATTCTATGTTTTTTCTTTGCTCCCAGACCAGCATGTAGCCAGACGTACGTATGAAGGCAGGTAATGCACATCACTACATAGTATAAAACAAAGTCGCTTTTTCTGTCCCCAAGTCCGTTTGTATGCTTATATCTTCAAAACTACACAACGGATTTTGATGCGGGTTTTTTAATAGATAGAGTGATTCAAGAGGAAGGTTTATATGTATAATACATGCATAGTATACCGTGCGAAGCCGGGGCGGGTCGCTAGTTAAAAACAAAAAAAATATAAGTACTCGATACTTTTTTTTAAAGTTACATTCTTTTGACAAAAACCACCCCTTTCCAGCTTTAATCCTGACTCCGGCAGAAGCCGGAAGGTACTCGAATAAATTAAATATTTAATGCAAGAACAGACATTACCCGGAGTTATGGGCGAAGTTGAGACAGACGGACTCACACGCTGTTCGTTGTAATGATGCTCTCAGATTGTTTTTACAGCCCATCTCAACGTTTGGGGTTGTAAACTTGATTTAGCTTGTAAAGTTGGCCATTGACTTGACACCCTTGAGCTGTGTGTGTGTGTGTGTGTGTGTGTTTGTGTATACCAAATTATGCCCGTGAGTTTGTGTTGTAAAATAATAAAATATTGCTGAAACAAAAAATCCCTTCTAAGTGTACTTTTATGATCCTTTTAAACAATATTTCACGTATTAAAGCGATTGCTCGATTTCTGACTAATTCTAGTTTCTAGGTTTAATTCACAATGTTTTATGATCCTCAAAAGATTATTTTGCCGAATACTAAGTTCCAAGGTTGTATAGAATAATCCCCTTTACTTATTCTTTATCCCGTGGAAACGTAACTTCCATGCGGTCTGGGAGCAAAGAAAAAACATAGAATGCACCAGTTGATTCTACACCCGCGCAGATGGTACAAGCCCATCGAGGGAATAGGCGAAAATCATAGAAATCATGTTAAAGGCGATGAGGCTAGCAACCCATCACTATTTTGATTCCATGTTCCACCTATATACGCCCACAATCTTGCTAAGTGTGGCCTGTAGGTACCTGTTACCTTAGGCTCTGTCTGACCCGTGAGGGATGAAGACGTGATTTGTGTATGTGTATGTATGCATGTGGAAACGCGGAAATACCTGAACGTTTTGTACTCGTTACAACTACCTACTTATATGTCAAACTTAAAGTCTCTATTTTGAGAATTCGATTTTTATCAACGCTAAGAACAATAATTATATATTTTATCCAACTTTGTCGCTTTATTAGTTTCTCTGCAGAATACGAGTACTGCTGCCATCTGTGGCCAATGCTTTGAACTAATACACGCGCGATCGATGAGTCAATGTGATGATTCAAATAGTTCCACCTCAGTTCCAAAGGTGGCGCTGGCAGTGTCTGTAAGAAACAAAAATGACCACAGTCAGATGAAGAAAATGTATAAAAACAATAATATTTAGAGGGTAAAATGACATTAAAAAACATAATAAGCAACCTGAAATAAAAGTTTTATGCCATAATGCCATCTTTTTTGCTATGACAGATTTAAAAGATTCACGGTTAATAATATACCAATAATAATATCTTCCATGCTGGTCTGGGAGCAAAGAAAAAACATAGAATGTACCAATTGCTTCTCTACCCGCGCAGATGGTAAAAGCCCATCGAGGGAATGGGCGAAAATAATAGGAATCATGTTATAGGCGATGAGGCTAGCAACCCATCATTATTTTGATTCCATTTTCCACCTATACGCCCACAATCTTGCTAAATGTGGCCTGTACTGTAAGTACCTGTTACATTAGGCTCTGTCTACCCCGTAAGGGATAAAGACGTGATTTGCGTATGTATATGTATGTAATAATCCTACTAATATTATAAATGTGAAAGTGTGTGAGTATGTTTGGATGTTTGTTACTCTTTCACGCCAGAACGGCTGGACAGATCTGGATGAAATTTGGAACATAGATAGATTATAGTCTGGAATAACACATAGGCTTTTTATCCCGGAAAATTGCGTAATTCCTGCGGGATAGCGATAAACAAATTTTATGCAGACGAAGTTGCGGGCAACAGCTATTCTAAGCAACATTTTTACCGGAGAAATAACGTTTACGAACATTTCTAGTTAAATAAAAGCTAATAAAAGCATAATAAAATCAAGTTTACACATTAAAGCGCAGGTTTCTTCAATCAATCAATGAAATAAGAGTTTAGGCTGTTTATTAACCGACGGTCAGAGGAAGTGGTCGCCGCGTTATTATGATCCAGGGAACGACCAGCCCGGGGCCCATCGATGAGGCGGCAGCGTGTAAGTTAAACAAAACTGCTTCAGCATCGTCTCTGGCTTACTTACATCCCACTGCTAGGCACAGGCCTCTCAGAACGAGAGGGCTAGGGCTATAGTTCCCACGCGGGCCCACTGCGGATTGGGAACTTCACACGCACCATTGAATTACTTAATTTAGAAATACTTAACTTTACTTTGCTATCGGAGATATAGGTAATGAAGGAAAGTCGGGATGTTTTCACTTTGAAAATGATCCCGTAAAGCTATCGAAACGCGTCAGTGTTTGTGTGGTGTAAGGGATTAAGTTTGTGGGATTTATGTTTATGTGGTAGTGGATGGAGGGTGCGAGAAAACATATATATTTTATATAATTCGGAGACTACCCACCTGCTATGGGTGGTGTAGTGGTATAGCACGCGTCACGGAATGACGAGGATCCGGGTTCGATTCCCGGCCATAGCTTTACTTTTCGGATTTTTCTATGTGTTCTGATTTTCACAGACATTTAGAAATTTAATATATATTTTGCACAGGCTTGGTTACCTCCGCGTGTAGTTAAGAGCTGCGGTTCGTTTTTGGATTCGTCCAGGGGAAAGAGCAGTGCTTGGTCCGGTGCACCCTGGGCATCGGCTAATACATAGATAGATAAATCCTTTATTTGATACTGCAATACACACAATCAAGATAAAAATAACAATAAAAAAAAGAAAAACAAGAAATTACACATTAGACTTAACTTACAAGTATTTTGTTGTGTGCGTTGCAGCAGTGCAAAAGGGCTATGGCTCAGTGGTCAACATTGCTCGTGGGAGCAAAACACTGATATTCTGCCACAACCTAATGCTTTCTTGGCAATTTCTGAGGGATATCATTGACCGTTGGCTAAGAGCCCGACAGGTCTTTGACCGTGTTACCGTACGTTGCCGACATTTCGTCACAAGATTTTTGAATTGTATTTTTGTTACTTTGACATTGGCGAAGTTGTCGTCGCTATAACGACTTGGTACGCCACAAATAAGAAGAAGAAGAATAAGGGAGTTAGGGTGGAGAGCAATGTGAGAAGCATCTCTGTCAGGAGCAAGCTGTTGCTACATCTCATCGTTTGTACCAAAAGGCTTGTAAACCGGTTACATCGATACGAGAGCTAAATTGTGAATGAAGAGGAAACAGGCGGACCGAGCTGCCTCTCACACCGTATCTATACATATAATAAAGCTGAAGAGGGTCGAAAGTCTGTACATACATACATAAATCACGTCTTTATCCCTTACGGGGTAGACAGAGCCCAAGGTGACAAGACCTAAAGGTCACGTTTAGCATGATTGTGGGAGTATGGATGCAAAGGGGAATCAAAACAGTGATGGGTTGTCAGCCACATCGCCCATAATAACATGATCCCTAAGATTTTCGCCATATCTCTCGATGGGCTTTTACCATCTGCGCGGGAAGAGAAGCAACTGGTACATTCTATGTTTTTTCTTTGCTCCCAGACCAGCACGTCCATGGAAAGTCTGTACATGGAAGATATTTAAAAAAAATTGGCTGGGGATACAGAATCGATAACAGAACACGTTCCAACAATTTTTAGAATTTTTGTCTGTTTATATTTGCGAGCGCATCACGTGAAAACGGCTGAACGGATTGTGATGCAAACTTTACTAATCTGTTGAGAAAATCACCGTTACAGGCTTCTTTTATCCCGGAAAATTGCATAGTTCCCGCGGGATCATTCAATAATTTATTACCTACCTAATAGCTGTTGCCTGCGACTCCATCTGTGCAGAATTAGTTTATCGCTATCCCGCGACAACTATGCTGTTTTCCGGGATAAAAACTATCCTACGTTCTACCCTAGGACTGAAAGTGTCTGTGTTGCAAATTTCAACTAACTCTGTTCAACGTTTTAAAATATAAAATAAAAGAAATACATACTTAACTTAAGAATTAACATTCGATTGTTTTGTTAACAAAAACAAACTTGTACACATGGCAAAAGGAGCAGGCTCAGCTTCTGCTGCGCTTACGCAGAAGCCAGCGCTGGTTTTCAGCCTGCCCCTGTGGCTCATGCTGGGGTGCCGAGTATAGCGGGTTCATTCTCTCTCTCTCTCTCTCTCTCTCTCTCTCTCTCTTATAATGCCTCTCCAACTAGTGGAGGTTGGCAGTCAACTCCGCATTGCGGCGGGTACATTGGTGTGCGAGAAAAAAAATCACGAACAGCAAAATGCAAGCGTTTAGCGTGAAAAGGTAGCAGACAGACAGAGCTACTTTCGCACTTGTAAGGGATGACGTTGATGTTCGCTCTGCTCTTTACACTATCGGTGTAAAAGCGGCCGCTGTGAGATTCATTCATAACTTCAATAATGAAGGTGTAACATTACGATTTTAGGGTTCCGTACCTATAGGTAAGGGTACAAAAGGAACCCTAATGCGGCTCCGATGTACTTTGCTTGGAACAAAGAAATTCTTATTATAGCTAGGTACCTATTATAAAATGAAAAAAGCAAGTTACAGCTACTAAAATGAAAGACTTGAAATTTATAATTCGCGTTTCGCTAAAGGAAAAAAAAACACAAAACTGCGAAGTAATTCAACGATGTGTAAAGTTCCCAATCCGCACTGCGATTGCGTGGGAGCCAAAGCCTCTCATTCTGTGGGGAAGCCTTTGCCCAGCATTGGTATGTGGCTGACTCAAAGTAAAGCTGATCGTTTTCTGACGGGAACCCTACTTCCTACTAATATTATAATTGCGAAAGTAACTCCGCCTGTCTGTCTGTTACGCTTTCAAGCCTAAACCAGTAAATTGATTTTAATGAAATTTGGTACAGAGATAGTTTTAGTCCCGGGAAAGGACATAGGATAGTTTTTATCCCAAAAATTGCAAATTCTGTGCAGACGGAATCATGGGTTGTTGCTAGTGATCATTTTTTAATTGTCAATTGTACAATATTACGGAAACTGTCTTAAAAAGCCGTGGTAGCCTAGTGGCTTAACCTGTGGCCTCTCAGGGTCGTGGGTTCGAATCTCGGGCTCGCACCTCTGAGTTTTTCACAATTTATGTGCGATATCTCTTTTAAGATTTATTATGAGCTTTTCGGTGAAGGGAAACCTGCACAAAACTGACTGGGTCTGATTTGGTGGGACTGTGGGCCCAGTAGTGGGACGTATATAGGCTGGAGATGACGGAACCTGTCGTCGGGATCCGACTCGCGCTTGACCGGTTTTTTAAAGTAACAAATTGACGGACAGACCACGTTTATACATAGACCAGTATGGCGGATGTCGTTGTTATTAATAGTGCCTTTAAATATTATTATAATGTTGCTTGGGGTCAATAACCCCCAGTACTTGACTCTTGGAACGGGTTTTACTAAAGTTTTGTTATTTCATGTCGATTTGTGGGTAGGTTTACGATAATTTTAATTAGTAATTATCTAATTTATTCACAGATACTACGAATATAGCTGTATACATAGTTAAAAAAAATACATAAACGAAGCTATCTGTATTTACATACAATATCACGTCTTTTTCTCTTACGGGATAGACAGAGCCTGTGGTAACAATTCCTGAAGGCTACGTTTAGCGTGATTGTGGGCGCATAGGTGGAACGAGTAATCAAAATAGTGTCGGGGTGCTAGCCGCTTCGCCTATAATATGATTTCTAAGATTTAAGCATAATTAATTATTAAAGATTAATTTTTAAATAATATAGGTTTTTACCTGTTTTAAGGGCTAATAGAAATCTTGTTGAAGCAATAAGACCGCCTAAGAATTCTGTCTTTAATGATCTTGCAAGGTCACTGAAGTTCGATCAAAACTTAAAACATAACCCTAAATCTAAATTGACATAGAAATCATCAAAACTTCCCCTTTGTCGCACCCCAGCCAGGAATGTGACCCACATGTGACCCCCAACATAGCTGGAGCTAGTAACAGAGCCACAGACTAACCCCCCTATTCATAAACGCTCTGTAGGCTTCTGCTAACTTAGCAAGCGTTTGTTCTTATCTGTCACTTTGACATTTACCTTTCACAGATAAGGACAAACGATTGCTGAGTTAGCAAAAGCCTATAGAGCGTTTATGAACAAGGGGGTTAGTCTATCGACTAAGATGATCGTCTTGAACACTAAAAAAACCGGTCAAGTGCGAGTCGGACTCGCGCACCGAGGGTTCCGTATCATTATCTATAAATATATAAAACCAGTGTAAGCAGAGCCCTGCTCCAAAGCAAAATGTACGCAGTGTGGGGTTACTTTATATTGGTCACTGCTATATACAGACATACATACACATTTACGGTTTTCGCAATTATTCTTTAATCTGTGCTATAAGACCTACCTTCATACCAAATTTCAAAATTCTGCGTTCACGGGAACTACCTTGTAGGTTTTGATTCCCTTGAGAGTTGAAAATTTGCGGAAATTTGCGGCATAAACGGCTGTATCTATTGTAGAGTTATTGTATTGTATTGTATTGTATTGTATCTTTTGATTGCGTTGGCTTAGAAGTTTGATTTTTTCACAGCTTCAAGGGACAGTAGACCTGAGTAATTGATATAAATTTCAGCTTCATACCTCCACGCGTTCCTGAGAAAAAGGGTCTTGACAGACGGACGGACAGACGGACAACAAAGTGATCCTATAAGGGTTCCGTTTTTTCCTTTTGAGGTACGGAACCCTAAAAATGACTATTAAGACAAGTATGAAACTGAGGGATATGTTTTTTTTTGGGGGGTGCGAGTCGGGTTACCTCCGCATTGTGGTCAAGAGCTGAGGTTCGTTTACGGATCCGTCCGGGGGGAAGAGCAGTGCTTGGTTCGGTGCACCCTGGGCATCGGCTAATGATTTCCTGGTAGTTTCTGAGGCATATCATTGATCGTTGGATAAGAGCCCGACAGGGTCTTTTGACCGTATTGCCGTACAATGTTGCCGACATTTTGTCAGAAAAAAGTTGAATTATATTTTGGCGAAGTTGTCTCTATAACGACTTGATACGCCACAAATAAGAAGAAGAAGATATTTTTTTCAAAATAGGGTAGAAAATGGAGACATATCACTACATAGTATAAAACTAAGTCGCTTTCTCTGTCCCCATGTCCCTATGTCCCTATGTATGCTTATATCTTCAAAACTACACAACGGATTTTGATGCGATTTTTTTTATAGATAGAGTGATTCAAGAGGAAAGTTTTTATGTATAATTCTACGCAGACGAAGTCGCGAGCAGAAGCTAGTTATACTAAAATGTACTTTTGACAACGGTCTATAGTCGCACCAGGCGTCTATTTCACCAAGCAACGCGACAATTGTCAAAAAGCCAAATATCATAGATTATCAACTTATATTTCGAGTACACTAACTAAACAGATCTATATGGGGAGTGTGAATGGTTGCGTTGGAAGGGGAAGGCCTAGACGGACGTTCCGAGACCAAGCAGACGTTTTGGAAAAAGGTCAGGTCAGGAGTACCCGAAACCGAAGAGATTGATGAATGTGGATGAAGCGAAAGAAGTATGTCAGGATCGTAGCAAGTGGAACAAAGTACTGCCTACCCCTGTGGGAAAGAGACGTGATTGATGTAATAAACTGGCAAGAAACCAACTTTGATCCACCTATTCTAAGAAATCAAACGAATGACGAACTTATTGAGATAATAGAGAAAAAAGGTGACGAAAGGATGTTGTTTATTAGGCTGCCTTGCCAGAAGATGCGTTGAGTTTTTAAGTCCCAAGTATTTTGAGTCCCAACATTGTATGTATCAATATTTCGTAATACGAATCGCTATGTGCGTGGATCACAATAATATTGAGCTGTGCCTCAAACCGCCTGTAATTTGTTTTCGTGCCAACCCGGGCGGCTAACAATTACTTCCGACAACTATGTGAAGACGCCCTTACGGTTTAACGCTCGGATTTGGCGTACACTGGCGTGCACTGTTATTGGACTTTTGTGACAAATAACTATGTATGTATGTATGTATAACTCTTTATTGTACATAAAACACAAGAAAAAGATGAATACAGGACAACACATGCACAAAGGCGAACTTATCCCTAAAAGGGATATCTTCCGGTTAACCATTGTACGATTGACAGGACATAAGTATTAGGTAAGAGTAACACAGAAAAAGTAAAAGTACCGATCGAAACCTAAAACAATCCTAAATGTCTAAATTTTAAATAATGTAAGATATAATAATAAACTACATAACACATAATAGATAAACACGATAAACTAATACACACTAAATAAAATATGCTACCTAATATACATACACACACAAGTAACTAACTACCTTGGGACTCAAAAACTCAACGCATCTTCACTATTAAAACATAGTTTAAAACAAAGTCGCTTTAAACACACACAACGCTGATGATCTATTTTTCCCCGTTTATTTTCTACTAGCTTCTGCCCGCGACTTCGTCTGCGTAGAATTATACATAAAAACCTTCCTCTTGAATCACTCTATCTATTAAAAAAAACCGCATCAAAATCCGTTGTGTAGTTTTGAAGATATAAGCTTACATAGGGACATAGGGACATAGGGACAGAGAAAGCGACTTTGTTTTATACTATGCAGTGATGATTTGCGTGTCTTGCAAAAAGGAATAAATATCTTCTTTCTTTCTTACTTTATACCCTTTGCAGTGTCCCGACTGTCCCTAGAGTAATTAATTAAAGTTGGACAACTCGCCGTGTGTGTCCCGCCAGCCCGGACACTGGATAAGACACGCCGTGATTTCAATACAACTCCAACTGAGGCGTCACCGGGACTTTGTATTTACTAAGCACCAAAATTAAACCCGGGAACACCAGGATAAAAGCAACTCTTACTTTTAAAACGATGGAGGAATACATACTACAAAATCCTTAGGTCATTAGATAGTGCTATAACATAGGAGTAGCTCGCTATAACTCTACTATACCCCTGGATTGGGCACAAGTTCTTATGCTCTTAGGTTCCTCATCATCATCTCAGCCATTACAAGTCCACTGCTGGACATAGGCCTCTCCTTTAGACCTCCAATAAGACCGGTTGGAAGCGGCTTGCATCCAGCGCGATCCTCCGATCTTAATGAGGTCATCGGTCCACCTTGTGGGTGGACGTCCCACGCTGCGCTTGCCGGTGCGTGGTCTCCACTCGAGGACCTTTCGACCCCATCGGTCATCCGTCCTCCGTGCTATGTGCCCTGCCCACTGCCATTTCAACTTGCTAATCCGCTAGGCTATGTCGATAACCTTGGTTCTTCTACGGATCTCCTCATTTCTGATTCGATCTCGCAGAGAGACTCACAGCATAGCCCTCTCCATAGCTCGTTGGGCTACTTTGAGCTTGTCCATAAGGCCCATAGAGAGGGACCACGTTTCAGTGCCGTAAGTCATCACTGGTAACACACACTGGTGATGAAAAAAAATGATGGAGGAATACGTACATACATAAATCATGTCTTTATCCCTTACGGGGTAGATAGTCTAAGGTAACAAGAGCTAAAGGCCACGTTTAGCATGATTGTGGGCGTATAGGTGGAAAAAGGAACCGAAATTGTGATGGGTTGCCAGCCGCATCGCCTATAACATGATTCCTAAGAGATTCGCCCATTCCCTTGACACCCTTGATCCTACATACATACATACCGTCACGTTCTTTCCCACAGGGGTAGGCAGAGACTACTTTGTTCCACTTGCTACGATCGTGACATAATTCTTTCGCTTCATCTACATTCATCAATCTCTTCATACATGCTCGTCGGTTTCGGGTACTCCTGACCTGACCTTTTTCCATAACGTCTCCTGTTTGGTCTCGAAACGTCCGTCTAGGCCTTCCCCTCCCAACTTAACCATTCACACTCCCCATATAGATCTGTTTAGTTAGTCTACTTTCATCCATCCGCTCTACATGCCCAAACCAACTAAGCATACTTTTTTCTATCCTAGTCACTATATCCTCTTTCACACCAGCACGTTCCCTTATCACACTATACCTTATTACCTTGATCCTACTAACATTATAAACGCCAAAGTTTGTGACGATGTGAGTGTGTGTTTGTTCCTTCTTCACGCTGAAACGACTAAACAGAATTGAATAAAATTTGAAACAAACATTGCTGGTATCCTAGTATGTATGTAGGATCTGTATTAGTTTGGCTACATAGGTATTAGACATGTTTATTACTATAAATTATTTTTAAGGGATCAAGACGTGATTTATGTATGTATATTGTTCTGCTTGAAAACACTGTATTGTATGTACCCACAGACGTGACAACAAACAGAGGCGGTATTAACACAACATCAATATTCTGTCGTGTTAATTCAGTGTTATGACAACTGCGACATCTATTAGATCTGTTTGATGAATAGTTTTAACCGTGGGGTTAAGGCTAAAGTTGGAGCATAATATATCTAAACAGCGCCATCTCTCGTCCCTGGTGAGCAGTTACTGTAGTTCAAACAGATGACGCTTGGCGACAAAAAATCGCATTGACAAGGTCACGTGATAGCTAGTAACACAGAAAAAATCGAATTACCCAACTGCTATGGGTGGTGTAGGGGGCACGCGTCACGGAATGACGAGGATCCGGGTTCGATTCCCGGCCGTAGCGACCTTTCGGATCATAGTGTCGTTTAGAAATTTATTTTCTAACGGTAAAACCGTAAAAGTGAGCATAAAAAAAAAAAAAATCTTGATTCATTTGATAGTAATATATCTGAGGTAAAATCTCTTTTGAATGAATGAAATAAGAAAGGACTCGCAATTTTCCCATTCAAAAGCGCGATAGAAATACGATCAAAATGCTTACGTTCAAAGAAAAGTTTCTCACATTTTTTCCAGAATATTTCCTCTACAAAGCTTTTTCATTTTGATTTTTGATTGCCAGTTGCTTCTCTTCTCGCGCAGATGGTAAAAGCCCATCGAGGGAATGGGCGAAAATCGTAGGAATCATGTTACAGGCGATGGGGCTAGCAACCCATCACTGTTTTGATTCCCCTTTCCATCCATACGCCCACAATCATGCTAAACGTGGTCTTTAGGTCTTCTCACCTTAGGCTCTGTCTACCCCGTAAGGGATAAAGACGTGATTTATGTATGTGTGTATGTATTCGCCTTTGTGGATATGTGTTGTCCTGTATTCATCTTTTTCTTGTGTTTTATATACTACATAGTATAAAACAAAGTCGCTTTCTCTGTCCCTATGTCCCTATGTACCTATGCTTAAATCTTTAAAACTACGCAATGGATTTTGATGCGGTTTTTTTAAATACATAGAGTGATTCAAGAGGAAGGTTTATTTTGTATAATACATCTAAATATATATAACTCAAAGGTGACTGACTGACTGACACAGTGATCTATCAACGCACAGCCCAAACCACTGGACGAATCGGGCTGAAATTTGGCATGCAGGTAGATGTTATGACGTAGGCATCCGCTAAGAAAGGATTTTGATCAATTCTCCCCCCAAGGGGATAAAATAGGGGATGAAAGTTTGTATGAAACTTTGTCAATTTTAAACCGATCGGGCTGAGACTTTGCATGCATAAAGCTACTATGACGTAGGCATCCTCTAAGAACGGATTGCGTAATTTCTGCGGATAGAGATAAACGAATTCTACGCAGACGAAGTTGCGGGCAACAGCTAGTGCATAATATACCGTGCGAAACCGGGGCGGGTCGCTAGTGTACAATAAAGAGTTATAGCTTTTATAGTTTGTATGAAATTTCCGCTCTATTATCTCTAAGGTTAGCGTATGAATGGTCATTCGCGTGATGGCGGGGACGCCATGTTACTACGTGGGTCGAACGGGGTCACGCGCCCGCTATAGCAGACCCATTCATAAAATCATCGATGTTACCGGTTCGCTATTCGTGTCTTTAATTTCATTCAGAAGAACCTCTTTTATTTTTATTGGCTGGGCTTTGATGTTTTATGAACTCACTAGTTAGCAGTTGCTACTTCCATGCTGGTCTGGGAGCAAAGGAGAAACATAGAATGTACCAGTTGCTTCTAGTCCCGCGCAGATGGTAAAAGCCCATCGAGGGAATGGGCGAAATTCTTAGGAATCAATACAATACAATACAAATACTCTTTATTGAACACCACAAATCAGTACAAAACAATACAGAAACAAAGAACAAAGTAGACAATAGGCGGTCTTATCGCTTAATAGCGATCTCTTCCAGACAACCAATAATAGAAATAAGTTGGAGACAGTTTAAGTAGGTGGCGGAAACAAATAGACAGAATCCTGAATCATGTTGGAATCATGTTATAGGCGGTTCGGCTTGCAACCGATC
Organism: Pandemis corylana; assembly: GCA_949127965.1. NCBI lineage: Eukaryota > Metazoa > Arthropoda > Insecta > Lepidoptera > Tortricidae > Pandemis > Pandemis corylana. Next base: position 9,265,802 of record OX421876.1, read on the forward strand.
ACTATTTTAATTCCCCTTTCCACCTATACGCCCACAATCTTGCTTAACGTGGCCTTAGGGTCTTGTTGCCTCAGGTTCTGTCTGCCCCGTAAGGGATATAGACGTGATTTGTGTGTGTGTATGTATGTAGCAGTTGCTCGGCGACTCCGTCTACAAAGTTGTCGCTATCCCGAGGGAATTCGCAAGTTAACGGGATAACATAAATAAATCACGTCTTTATCCCTTACGGGGTAGAAAAATCCTGAGGTAACAAGAAATAAAGGACGTTAAGCATGGTGGTGGGCGTATACTGGAAAGGGGAATCAAAATAGTGATGGGTTGCCAGCCGCATTGCCTATAACAAGATTCCTACGATTTTCGCCCATTCCCTTGATGGGCTTTTACCATCTGCGAGGAGAGAAGGAACTGGTATATTTTCTGTTTTTTCTTTACCCAGACCAGCACGGAAGACATGAAATTTTGGAATTACTATACTCCACATTTTCCTTCCAGATCTGTCTAGCGGTTTTCGCGTGAAAGACTAACAGACAAACATTCGCATTTATTTATTAGCATTTAATAAAGCCATACACCTACAATCATGCTAAACGTAGCCTTTAGGTCTTGTCTACCCCGTAAGAGATAAATACGTCATTTATGTATGTATGTATGTGTGTAAAGTGCCGTTCCTGGAAAGCGAAACTTTCCAATTTAAACTCTAATCGAATAAAACCTTAAAAGGTGGAAGAAACAAAATTTAATTGCTACTACTACCCGGGAAATTAGCTGGGTCAGGGAAAAAGGGTTTTCCACGGATAACAATTCCCTGGATGGTTTCATTAGTACATTATAGAGGCTAGAAAGTAAGCAATAGATGGACGAGTTAGTTGAGCTTCGAAGTACGAGTCCATCTATTGCATTCGGCCGAGGCTTACCACAGCGCTTTTCACGACTACTAAGGAAATAAAAATTACACAGACACAAATCACGTCTCCATCCCTTAAGGGGTAGACAGAGCCTAAGGTAACAGGTACCTATAGTGTTTTATTTCACCAGGCTACGCTTTTTTACTACAATTACTCAACCATCCTACTAATATTATAAATACGAAAGTGTGTGAGTATGGATGTTTTAACGCTTTCACTCCAGAACAGCTAGCCAGATCTGGATTATATTAGGCAAAGATATAGAGTATAGTCCGTATTAACACAGGCTATTTTTTATCCCGGAAAATTGCTTGGTTTCGGGATAGCGATAAACGAATTTATTAGCAAACGAAGTCGCGGGCAACAGTTGCGTTTTATACATCAAAAACTAATATCCACCAGCCACGGCGTTATATCGAAACCGAGCACTAATTACTCTTATTAACAGCCACTATAGCGCTTCCATGCCACCTCTATGCGCGGTTCTTGCGGCCTGAAGCTGCTCTGTGGCGTCCATATATTAGCGCGGTCAGCGTAGGTGTTTTGTTTCGGTCGTATTGTAGCCGTATTATAGTGTTATAAGATTATGTTGGTACGGTTTTGTGGAGACTCCGGCGGGAATTCGTGCTGACTTAGAATATGATGCTTTAATTGTATTTTCTCAAACATTGTCGTAAATGTCGTCATTGTATTCTAAGTAACAACACGAAGGGCCTTGTTGACGGCCGAATTTCCGAATTACATTGCATTCGTAGAGCAAGACGTAGAGCTAGATGTCCGGGGTAGAGCCTAAGGTAACAAGACCTAAAGGCCACGCTTAGCATGATTGTAGGCATGTACAATACAATACAATACAATACAAATACTCTTTATTGAACACCACAAATCAGTACAAAACAATACAGAAAAACACATACATGTAGGAAAAGGGGGAAAAAATTGTAATAGTAAATAGGTAGTAATAATAATAATAGTAGTAATAGTAGTAGTAGTGATGGGGTTGCTAGCCGCATTGCCTATAACATGATTCCTAAGAATTTCGCCCATTCCCTCGATGGGCTTTCACTGGGACGGGAAGCAACTGACACATCCTATGTTTGTTCTTTGCTCCCAGACCAGCATGGAAGTAGGTACTGATGATGATGATGGTGAAAAAACCTCTCAACTCTCACCGCCTCCATGCTTCGCGAGCTGTCACTCGGTTCTCAGCTACCGAATCATACCTACTTCTAATGACACTCTTGACCTGCGCCCACGCCGTCCGGTCGTTAGATAATTATACTTGTTTGCTTTCATACACGCAATCATTATATCATCATGACTTTCGACATGTCAAAGTTCAGTTGTGTAAAAAAGTCCTCACAAGTTGATTATCTCTAATCAAAAATTCGGTGGAAAGGGAAATCAAAATAGTAATGGGTTGCTAGCCGCATCGCTTATGACAGTCATGATTCCTAAGATTTCCACCTCGATAGGCTTTTACAATCTGCACGGGCAGAGAAGCAGTTGGTACGTTCTATGTTTTTTATTTTTTCCCAGACCAGCATGGATAGCATCATCATTATCAGCCTTTGCCCGCGACTCCATTTGCGTAGAATTTGCGTAAAACTATCACAAATCACGTCTTTATCCCTTACGGGGTAGACAGAGTCTAAGGTAACAAGACCTACAGGCCACGTTTAGCAAGACACAGGGCGTAGAGGTGGAAAGGGGAATCAAAATAGTGATGGGTTGCTAGCCGCATCGCCTATAACATGATTCCTACATGATTTTCGCCCATACCCTCGATTGGTTTTTACAATTTGCGCGGGAAGAGAAGCAACTGGTACATTGTTTATCCTGCCCTACCCCGGGACTAAAACTATCTCTGCCAAATTTCATTTATTTATTTATTTATATTTATTCATAAACAATACAATACAATATTGTGTTTGAATTAGAATACATTATTAATTATTATATTAGAACCATTAAAGTTAAAGAATTTCCAAAAACAATCCAAATAGCAAAAAATACCATAAAACGCAAGAGACAGAACGACATGAATAAATTACTAAACAATGTCAAAAACAATAAATCATTGAATATATTATCTACTTTTTAATTGTACCCTGGAAATATTTGATTAACGCTGTAGAAACACTTCTTCAGCAAGAAAGCCTTTAACTTATTTTTAAAAATATTGTGTGCAGTAATGCTCTTCAGATCTATCGGCAATCGATTGAAGGCCTTAATTGATTGGTAGCGACTACATTGATGTGAGATTTTAAGTTTTGGCACTATCAATAATTAAAGGTTTTTCGTTCTTGAAGATAAAAATTAAAATCGTTTCAGTGGTTTAGGCCTGGAAGCGTAACAGACAGACGGACAGACAGTTACTTTCGCATTTATAATATTAGTAGGGATTGAGTACAGATTTAAAGGATATTACCTACCTACTACTTCCATGCTGGTCTGGGAGCAAAGAACAAACATAGTAGCAGTTGCTTCCCGTCCCGCGCTGCTGGTAAAAGACCATCGAGGGAATGGGCGAAACTTATAGGAATCATGTTATAGGCGATGCGGCTAGCTCTAATGTACTTGATTAATTTCATGGCATGTTTTGATGTTATATTATTATTACAATCCTAGATTTAGATATTAATTACTACTAGCTGTTGCCCGGGGCTTCGCCCCCGCTGCAATTTAGACATTTGTCAATTCCACTTTTTTTTTGTCATCCGTGACTAAGATACCTAACTGCTGTTGCCAAAACTCATGCCATTTCCATTTCGTTTTCGATCCATGTCCCCAAGTCCATGTTTTATTAGAACCTCCTGTATTTGTATATCAAACTTTGAAGCATTAAATACTTTTTTGAAATATACAAACATGGCAAATCATTTTTGACATAATAGAGCCCAATAAAAAAGAAATTAAAAGTTGACGCAAGTCATTCATTGTAAACAAAGAAATCGTAAAATATTTTTTGTATTTTATGTAATTCTTCTTAATACGTAAGTGTTGCGGATAAAATCTGGTCGACTCAAAACAGATATTTTCTCATGCTGAACAACTTACAACATGTTTCAGTCCAATACATGTTACTTTTTATTGTGTCATCTCACGTCAAAACACATGACACGGGTCACATTATACTGGCTGGTCGGATAGCGCACAGTAGTTCATTAAAATTCATTTTTTAGTGTTTTTTCGTAAAAAAATCTAAAAACGAAGAGCAGTTTGCAACTCTCCAGCATGAGACGAATCTAATGACATATAATTTATCAAAATCGGACCATAACTGTAGATCTGATGGCTTGTACAAAAATCGGCCTCGCGTATTATATATATAGATTGTGTGCCCTTGCAGGGCGTCATGGACTGACTTAGAACAATGTTAACATCTTCATATGTATGTAAATGACTTGACAATGAATAAATAAATAAATAAATAAATAAATAACCCATCACTATTTTGATTCCTTTTTCCACCTTTACGCCTGCAATGCTAAACGTGGCCTTTAGGTCTTGTTACCTCAGGCTCTGTCTACCCCGTAAGGGATAAAGACGTGACTTGTGTGTGTATGTGTTTAAAGGATATTATATTATAACTAATTAGTTGTTTCCTCTATGTCAGACAAAGAATAAAGACGGACTTTACGAAGATCGGAAAACAAATTCCAAACTAGCTTTTGTTTTAACGTTAAACCATTCCAAAACGAGTTATCATTTCATTCATAAATTCTCAACATCTGAACTATAAATATTCCAATCAAGATCGAGTTTATCCATAGAATTAACATTTAGCAAAAATGCTAGCATAGTTTAAATTTTATGGTTATAAGCAGCTGGTTTTACTTGATTTCAGATAAACTTCCCACGCGAATTGATCAATATTCATTTGTTTCAAACCATACACACAGACATACATAAATCACGTCTTTATCCTTTACGGGGTAGACAGAGCATAGTAACAAGACCTATGCCACGTTTAGCATGATTGTGGGCGTATTGGTGGAAAGGGGAATCAGAATAGTGATGGGTTGCAAGCCGCATCGCCTATAATATGACTCCTAAGAATTTCGCTTATTCCCTCGATGGGCTTGTACTATCTGCGCGGGTAGAGAAACAACTGGTACATTCTGTGTAACTACATTTATATTAGATATTTATGCTTCTTATGGCAGTAAGAAGTCTTAGGAATCATGTTATAGGCGATGCGACTAGCAACCCATCACTATTTTGATTCCTTTTTCCACCTATACGCCTACAATCATGCTAAACGTGGCCTTTAGGCTTTGTTAGCTCAGGCTCTGTCTACCCCGTAAGGGATATAGACGTGATTTGTGTATGCGTATTTATGCTTCAAGTGCGTTTTTTCTAACAAAATCTCTTGCCAAATACTTAATTAATCCTTTCAATCAAAAGCATTTTAATATCTACACTTGATTGCATAAAGATCACATTTGAGAGTGTTTTGTGTCGCTTTGTTGCTTTGGATCGCCTACACACACCCACATGTAAAGATTACCGTTAGAATTAGGTACTTTATTACGTATCACGAATGGCTATGTTTGTTAACAAGGAAACTTATTATTATTATAACTGTTATTGCTATTTAAGAGACAAAGACGGCGATGGCGGGACGAGTTGGACGCCTCCTTGAAGGACTCACTCACCGCAGGAGACCGAGGGCAGTGGATTCGTTGGAGGGAGGCCTTTGCTCAGCAGTGGAACGTGGCCATATTTTTCACAAAATCTTTTTTTTTCTGATTTGCAAAATGCACCGGTAGTTTTTGTCCCTTCGGTTGTTTTGCCGTAGTTTATTTTAACGGTAGGTATCTATTTTTACAGAATGCAATTATTCCATTTTGTAAAATTTACCAATTTTTTTATTTTATAGCCAATAGGCTATGACTTACCTATTTCCAGGCGTTGTGCCCTTCGGGCTTCTTAAGATAACTAACGGACCTAACCTATCTAGAGCCTTATACTGAGAATAAAACGATATTAGGAAATTTAGCGAACGGTATATTCGCTTGTGTCAAAAAATCTTAAAGGATACGTATTGAACAAAAAGGGAAACTTTGCGAATGGAAATATCGCTAACCGAAAAAGAACCGGTTGAATATGAAGACGGTTTACGGACGATAGTTTAACGTGATAGCAATAAATGTATCACAAGCCGACGCTTGGGCCGATCGTGCCTCTCTATCGCTTGTTCCGCGCTCTCGCTTGCACAATGACGTCACGCGGAACGTAACGCAACGAGTCATGCTTTTTCGTGAGTGCAGCCGGCGTGCATCGACTTATAAGACGTTTTATTACGTCAAGAATGTCAAAAAACATTACCATACCCGAATACAATAGGCTTATAACAATAATAGTAATAATAATTCCCGGTAATTTTAAACTCCCATTTTTAGTAATGTTAATAGCGATAGCGATTATGATAAAGTATTATATTAGACATTTCAACTCTGACTTAATCAAATATTCTAAAGCCCAATAACAAGGCACCGAGTTCACAATATTATCAGTGTTAATTAATAAAATAATTTGCTTCTGCTAATGATGGTATTAAAACGATCTTTTACATTTATACATGCATTACATTACATACACTAATCACGTCTTTATCCCTTTCGGGGTAGCCAGAGCCTAAGGTAACAAGAACCTAAAGACGATTACACTTAGTGTGTATATCTTTAAATGTATGATTTTTGATATCTTCCTTTTTTCACCGAATTCCTTAATCCTGGCCGGATGTTCCAAAATAATTGTAATAAAAATGTAATTCTCAGAAGACATCATAACTGTATTAAATGCGACCACCCATATTGTTTATATTAATTATTTTTATCACACGTCGTCAGTTCACTGGATAGTTCGTGTCGAGACAAACGTACAACATGTGGGACTGTTTGTTGATACAGATTTTCGGAGGGTAGTTTTTTACTGTTTATAAAATGTATCCATAACTTTATAAATGTGTTACATACAAGTAAACACAAAATTTGACTCTGTTAGTTTTTAAAATAGACATTGTTTTTTTTACTGACGATACTCTCTTGGACCCGCGGACCGAGGGTTCCGTACGAAAATCCAGTGTTAGCATGTTAGCAGCCCATTCCACCGGTGTCAAATTCAAACCACCCCCAAAACAACGATAAAATTTCAAATAAGGAACTCAATAGCGTTCTAAATTTAAACACAACCAGAGACAACATTTACCCACGTTCGTTTTAATTTTGTTTTCAATTTTAGCGAATGCATCCAATAAATCTAAACTGGTTCTCTGTGCCCATAAACGCAAGCTAACTTTGTATCTTATCAATTCATCGCATTCACAGGAAAAACAACTTTATTTGTAAAACTGTAAGGTGGTAGAGAGCGTATTTGTATTGTGGGAAATTAATATTATCGAGTCTAAAAATGCAACTGGCCAGTATTCCCACGAAAGAATAAAACGATTAAAAAGTATCAAAGACATTTTGTGGCCAGTATTTTTTTTAAACACAAGTGTTTGAGCCGAACTATGCCTCAAGTTTTACATATAACATAATGTTTTTGATTTTAAGATTAACTTAATTGTATATTTTTAAGTTCTTTGATACAATTTAAGTATCTAATTAAATCAGAAGATGGAGGATGTGGCAAATCTTATAGCTTTATAAAATTTTATCTAGATGGTGGTTTTAAGAGAGTTATCCGAATTAGTGACACAGATTACAGATTGAGGTGCATATTTGAAAAACCGGACTTGGCTCTCCCAGACAAATCATATGTACATACATACATACATACATACATACATACATAAATCACGTCTTTATCCCTTACGGGGTAGACAGAGCCTAAGGTAAGCCCTAAAGGCCACGTTTAGCATGATGTGGGCATATAGGTGGAAAGGGGAATCAAAATAGTGATGGGTTGCTAGCCGCATCGCCTATAACAAGATTCCTAACATTTTCGCCCATTCCCTCGATGAGCTGTTACCATCTGCGCGGGAAGAGAAGCATCTGGTACATTCTATGTTTTTTCTTTACTCCCAGGCCAGCATGGAAGATAGGATAGATAGGTGGAAGGTAGGTAGTTAGGTGCTTCTAAATAGGTACCTACCTACAACAATTAGCCCACTAAAGGTGAAAGATACTGCTTTTCCGATAACCCGAGATAATATTTACTAACAATTCCAAGACGCTAATATCAAAAACTACAACTTTTTAAAACTCAAACATCTGTTAATAAGAACTAAACATCGCAGCAAACCGGCTAACTTAGATTTGCCGTCCCCAAAACCAGGCCCTAACAAAAATCCTTCGACACTTAAACCAGAAGCTTTCAAACCAACTGCACTGACAACTTGGTAACACGCTCGTGTGCTCCACGCGACTGCCCTTTCGATTCCCGTTTACATTCGTATTTTGGACAAACTTACCACAAACGCCGAGGAAGTAGCTTTTGTACGACAGTTATAAGCATTTTTGTTTTTCGAGCGGCAAATGATAAGTTTGTTACGTCTTCGGATATCGTCGGATGACTTCGGCTCGCGGTCGGCACGCGACCGTTCGGGAGAGATCGGGCTAGCTTCGGGTGCAGTCGGTTGGCCCTCGACCTACGTTCGTGCTTCAAATTGCACCGTTTCGAGCTTGTCTCGGTTTCGGTGTGAAGTGCTTTGCTATGTCGTAAGAACGTACAGTCGCCATCAGATATATCGGAGCGGGCGAGGTCCTCAAATATTTCGGAGCAGCAGTAAATTTCAATAAATTCGTTACACTAGATAAGGTTAATAACATCAGAACACGCAATTCGTCATAAATATAAGAGCAGCGACTTTTCAATAAATTCGGAACGTTCAATGAGGTAAAAATATCAGGAAGCACAGATCGTCAAAAATTTCGACGCAGTCAGACTGATCATTAACATCGGAACATTTATGGAAAATAAACCTTACTTCTGTAATATACAGTTTAAATTACAGTGAATTATGCATGCAAACGAGTACTAAATATAGGTGACATCTTTCATTTTTGTATGACGTATTAGCCATATTTTTGTTTTGTTAGGAATTCGAATCTACTCCTCTACAAAATAATAATGGTAGGGGAGCCGACGCTGCTAAATCGGGATTTACTCAAGCGTCATAGAGACCTATTGAGTATTCAGTATTCAGTATTCAGTATTTATTCATAAAAACAATACAGAGATTGTGTTTGAAATACAAATTACCTAAGTAATTTAATTAAAAAATAATATTAAATATTTTTAAATATGTACGTATGTTAATCTGATTGTTTCAGTGATGGGGGTGGTCGTATATAAGGTTTGAAAATGAAAAAAAAAAAATTTACTCGAGTGCGTCAGATTTTCTAAGGGGATGTTAAGTGAACTTTAAAACAAAGCTCTTATATAATAATCTGACGATTTGGATGTGACGCAAACTCGTGGCCATTATTAGAATATGCAAAAAAAATCGCCATTTTGACATACTCAAGCGCGTCAGATTAATATATATAGGGTCACCTTTATGCCCTAAATGTGCTGACTCATAATCTGACGATTATCTGGAGGGATCCGTCTAATCTGACAATTAATTTTATTTTTTATTTTATGAAAATATTGAACTTAATTAGTTGAAAAGCTCAGGAAATAGCATGCAAACAAAAAAGTGTACATTTTTTAGTAGAATACTTGTATTTATAAGAAAATTATTATAAAAAATTAACTATTTTTTGAGTCTTTTTTTTTTTATTATGATCTTCTAAAACGTCTAATAATGACAGCGGTCAGAATTCCAGGAAATGAAAAATTAGAATATAGCTCCACGCAGTAAACTTTATAGATGAATTTTTGCTACTTCGGCTTGTGGAAATCGTCAGATTATATATTTTTCGTAATCCTTGAATTATTCCCTTCAAAATAAAAAAGAATTTAGCCACGCTCGAGAATGTCCAGATGACGTTTTTTTTTTACAACTTTGTAGCCCTTCCCTTTCTTTTCTTCACTCTCAAATTGACAGACTATTGGAATATACACGTTTTAGCATGTAACTAACTCACCCTACCTTAATCTGACGCGCTCGAGAATTTCAAATGTTTTTTTTTTTACTAATCTGATCCTTTATCCTTGACGGGCGGCCGTATATATGGGACTCATATTTGGTGGAAGTACTTAACCGGGTACAAGGTATCCCCTGTATATTAATCTGCCGCTCTGGAGTAAATCCCGAAATCCCCTCTTGGGCTCCCCTACCATAAGATTTTATTTTGAAACTTGGAACTTTTATCTGAGGTTACTGAGATTTATGATCGTGGCTCATTACAATTTAATAAAATGGGCTGGGGATACTTAGAATCGATAACAGAACACGTTCCAACAGTATTTCGAATTTTTGTCTATTTATCTGTTTGTCTGTAATGTACATTTGCGAGCGCATCACGTGAAAACGGGTGAACGGATTTTAATGCAAGCTTTACTAATCTGTTCAGTAATTCACCGCTCAGGTTATAGTCTACTTTTTATCTCGGAAAATTGCATAGTTCCCGCGGGATAGCGCAGCTGCCTAGAGTCGCAACGTAAATAAATATTGTTTCAGTGTCATAGAGGTGTACTAAAGAGGGCTTTCCAAAATTCCCCACGGGATAGAGAATAAATGGGGTTTGTAAGTCTACAGAAAAGGGATCCTATCTCCGTAACTATAATTATTAGTCTTGAAATTTGGCACACAAGCAGGGAATCATAACTGCTGAAAATTAATTTCAAACGTTTCGAAGTAGATAGGGAGAAAAAAACCGGCTAAGCGCACGAAGGGTTCTGTAACATTTTCTATAAATATCTATAAACCAGTGTAAGCAGAACCCTGCTTCAAAGCAAAATGTACGCAGTGTGGGGTCACTTTATATTGGTGAGATATATACAGGCATACATACATTATTCTGGTTTTTAGTATTTGTTATTATAGCGGCAACAGAAATACATTATCTGTGAATATTTCAACTGCTTAGCTATCACGGTTCATGAGATACAGCCTGGTGGCAGACGGACGGACAACGAACATTTGTATGGAGTCCCCCTTAAGGCGACTAGCGCCTTCAAAATTTGTCTTTGTCTATTTCTTTACGTGTGAGGAGTAAAGAAAATCAACTCATTTTTGCAAATTTTGGTGTTTTTGTGATTCGTGATGGGAAAGTCTATTGATTTACAAATGCTACATTGTGTTTAAATTACATCGGATTCGTTATTCTTGAACATTTAAATATTTTCATAAGTCGTTACCATTTAGGAGCAGTAGGGAATGAAAGCCAAAAAACACCATTCGGTTAAACTTTATATAAATATCGAAATTTTGCTGATACCTGAACGACCTATGTTACAAATGTTGTATAAGAGTTGATAATTCATATATATATATTTTTGCAGCTACTTATTTAAATCACAATTTTGATAAAGTGATTTTCATGGATGAAAAGGTGTTCTGTTCGTCAGATAATGGTAGAATGAGCTTATGGAGACCAGACAACACGCGCTATCTGGAGCCAAATGTAGTGCCTAATCGCCAGAGTGGGCGTATAACGATTGGGTTTTGGGGTTGGATGTGTAAGGATGGCCCGGGGGAGCTGGTAGAAATTACAGGTCGTATGAATGCCATGCGTTACAAAGAAATTCTTGAGGATACGTTTCTGCCGACTGCCAACGTATTTTATCCAAATGCGCACATATCTTTCATGCAAGACAACAGCTCAGTGCATAATTCTCGGTTGGTACAAAGATGGATTGATGACCACAGAGATGTGCTGACTGGCATAAAAATGCCGGCTAAAAGCCCCGATCTCAATCCAATAGAGAATTTATGGGGTAAAATGGTGCAAGAGTGGGACGGAAGTCAGTGTCGCACAAAAGATGCTTTAAGACGCCACGCAATCAACGTCTGGGAGTCTTTTAGAGGGCGAAACATTTGTGAAAACCTGGTCGGTTCCATGCGAAGACGGTTACAAGGCGTTTTAAACGCGGAAGGTGCCTATACGAAATATTAGTATTTCGTACCTTTCGTGTTTAAACCGCGTTGCCCGCGTTTTCACCGACAGTTATAGTTTTTTTAATTTACATAAGTTAATGTAGTGTTTAAGTTTGTATAAAATAAAAAGAATGTTCTGTTCCTTACACTTTTTATTTCACCTTAGATACCTACTCATAACATAACGGTCGAAGAAACTGAACACGTACCTCTGTGGAACCTTTTCTCATACAATTACGCAATAATTTATTTGGGTCTCATTCGCGATCTCTAACATCGTTTGTCCTAAAATCACTTGCCTGAACTGTTTTGTCCTAATAGGCATTAGCCCTAACGATCAATTGCCATAATAATCATGTTCCATAATGTAATGATTGCCCTAAAACTCATTTGGCCGAATCATTTTTTACCATAATTATTAATATCCCTAATGTTATTTTGCATATTCCTCGAAATCCCTAATAAAGTTTCACCTCATGTCATTTACCTTAAGTGTTGTTGTCCTAATGGGCATTAGCCCTAATCAATAGCCATAACAATAAGATTTTGACGAAACAGGAATTTGACGAACGTCTTTGCTATCATATTTAGAATAATATCTACTCGACTAATACTTGAGATAGCTGCCCTTAGGTATCTGGTGATTTACTTGAAGCGTGTAAATATAATTATATTGTAAAATTCTTAATTTAATAATTTTTGTCAAAATGTACGAAGCCCGTTTTAAAATAAATAAAAAAAATAAAAATTTTGTACAATGTGGCCAGTTATTGGAGGGTGGCCAGTAATTGACGATTTACCCTACTCTTACTCTTGTCAAAATCGTGTTTGACAACTTTAAATGGGAGATTGATAAGGAACTGTATATTACAGAAGTAAGGTTTATTTTCCATAAATGTTCCGATGTTTATGATCAGTCTGACTGCGTCGATATTTTTGACGATCTGTGCTTCCTGATATTTTTACCTCATTGAACGTTCCGAATTTATTGAAAAGTCGCTGCTCTTATATTTATGACGATTTGCGTGTTCTGATGTTATTAACCTTATCTAATGTAACGAATTTATTGAAATTTACTGCTGCTCCGAAATATTTGAGGACCTCGCCCGCTCCGATATATCTGATGGCGACTGTACCTAATCTAAAGCAATTTTTTTTAACTGTAATTTGAAAATTGGTGTAAAACAACGTTCCAAAAAATATTACAGACCCATTTCATGCAATCAAAAAACTAAATACTGCGTTTAGAATGTCTTTTGAGTCTAATAATTAAATGGGGAGGGGGAAATATTTTTTAGACAGTTCGTTTTCAATAATTTAGTTTATTAGTTCTGTAATTAAATCATTTAGGTAGGTATCTAAGTCGATACTAATGTAATTTATAGGGGCCTAATAAATTTATTACTTCACCGGATATTTGCTTACAAACATAGAATTTACCAGTTGCTTCTCTTCCCGCGCAGATGGTAAAAACCCACCGAGGGAATGGGCGAAAGTCTTAGGAATCATGTTATAGGCGATGCGGCTAGCAACCCATCACTATTTTGATTTCCCTTTCCAGCTATACGCCCTTAATCATGCTAAACGTGGCCTTAAGGTTTTATTACCTTAAGCTCTCTCTGCTCGCTCTGTCTGCCCCGTAAGGGATAAAGACATGATATATGTATGTATGTTGATTGCTTGGTAACTCGTTTGGTTGGTTGCTTGATTGTTTGGTAGCTTGTTTCGTTGGTTGCTTGATTGTTTGGTAGCTTGTTTAGATGGTTGCTTGATTGTTTGATAGCTTGTTTAGATGGTTGCTTGATTGCTTGGTAGCTTGTTTAGATGGTTGCTTGATTGCTTGGTAGCTTGTTTGGGTGGTTGCTTGATTGTTTTGTAGCTTGTTTAGATGGTTGCTTGATTGCTTGGTGGCTTGTTTGGTTGGTTGCTTGATTGCTTGGTAGCTTGTTTGGTTGGTTGCTTGATTGCTTGGTAGCTTGTTTGGGTGGTGGCTTGATTGCTTGCTTCCAATCTAAAGGCACTCGCAAGCAAAGTTGTCAAAAGCTCGTAGTATGTAAGTAATTAATAAATAAATAGATTGGCACGATCCAAACTCGTGACCTCACAAACTTCCAACCGCTCAGAGGCTAATGTAACCGACTTGCAAATTACTAGTTCTGTGTTTGGCGCGTAACTTGTAATTAAATAAGCGTGCGTGGTTAGAGTACTATTACTATAGCAACGGTAATTAAGTAATCAATTATATTGATAATAATTATAAATAGATTCGGTATTTTGTGAGTAAAAATATTTATATTCCGTTCTTAATACTTGACTTAAGTAACACCGTGTACGTCTGCCAGATGATATCAGGAATGCAGCTTCTATTACAATTTTTAAAGGATGACTGAAAAAGCGGGTTCTTGATAATGTTCTTTATAATTACTATGAGTTCTTCCCTTATCAGGATTCGAACCCGGGACGCTTGCTTCGCAGGCAGGATCACTACCAACTAGGCCAAACGCGTCGTCAATATAGAAAATACCTATGCGTCGTTTATTGACTTAGCCAACAAAAGAATTGTGTTGTGTTTGTATGTGTGTCAAGTTCTGAGTATATACTGCATTTATTTCACTTGGGATGTAATTGAGTTTCAAGCCATATTTATGATCGGGAGCGGATCAGAATACATAAAGTTTAAAATGTATAATGGGTTAAAATACATAATGGTTTATGATCATCGGGGACGTTTTGACAGGTCAAGTGATGAATACTCTAAATGCGGATGAAGTGGAGTTATGTCAGGAGCATAGCAAGTGGAATAAAGTAATCTCTGCCTAATCCTATGGAAAAGAGGCGTGACGGTGTATGTACGTGTCTCTATGGTCATAAGAAAGAAAAAAGTTTATTTATGACAATCACAAAATATCAAATAAAATAAATTATCACAAATAAACTGTCACAAAATGGTCCCAACTCAGCATTTGCTGGCCTTACAGCCAGCGCTGGTCTTCCGTTGGGACCATAGGGTGATTGATTACATTAAATTACAGTAAGAAATAGACACTAAACATAATAAAATATAATTGGATGTGGTTGCCCGGGCACAAAGCCCTTTGTCTTTAAAAAGGAAATAATGAAACAAAATAAGCACAGACAACCACATCACAGACAATAGAAAAATAGAGGGAAAGGAAGTGAAATGAAATGACACCATTGTATTGACAGCCAAGCAGAGTAACTTATATGGGCTTTGTCTTTGCTTCAATCTAAAACCTACTAAACCTAACATCTAGTTTGTCAACCTTTAGTTAACTTAGCTAGTAACGGTGAACCAATCAAGCACAATAGCGGACATAATGGCAAACCGGTCTGCGTGGGAGTTTCAAATCGACAGACATTTAAACCATAAGGTGATGACGAAAACAGACGTAGGTTTAAGCGGGCATGTGGTCACTAGTGTGTTGTATGATGTCAGCACGGCTATAGATCGACCGTTTAAATGAGTCCCCTGTCCGGTGGAGGGGTGGGACGACCGAGGGGGCCGACAAAGGTACGGGCAGGCGTACTACCCGTCATTACCTACCTGCATTGCACGGTCTCATTGTCTAAGGGAAGACGGGGCCAGCTTACGGGCCCTCCCCTTCTTGGCGCGGTCCTGGCGAAAGCCGGGGCCAGGGGGGGTGGTGGTGAAACCCTAGTGGCATCACACCGGATTGAGGCAACGCCGGAGAGTTTTTAGTTCGGGTATACCCCTCCCCGGGGGGGAGTCCCACATAACCCTAGGCACCCCCGTGCCTAGGACTTCCATAAAGATTTCCTCTCGGTAAAAAAAAAGGCGTACTACCCGCCCGCACCTCTCTCGGTCCCCTTTGTCGTCTTACCCCGCGCCTCTGTGTCGCGCGCGTCGTTATTTTTCGTATTTTTCGTATTGCCATCGATAGCTCTTGCGCACTATTGTGCTAGCCGTGTAGAATATTTAGAGCATAATGTACTTATACGCGGCCATAAAGTTTGCACTTCGGTTTTTCGAAAGAGAATTGGCATCGCGTAAGTTAGAGCGAGACAGCGCTCTACAGAGCCGAAATAAACCGAGAAGACCGATGTGCAATCTTTATGGTTGGGTACTGTATATACAGACATACATAAATTACGTCTTCATCCCTTACGGGGTAGACAGAGCTTAAGGTAACAAGACCTAAAGGCCACGTTTGGTGATGGGTTGTTAGCTGCATCGCCTATAACAGGGGTAGCGAACCTTTTTTGGTGGACGTGCCATTTTTTCACAAATAAAGTAATATTTGGCTCTGACCTGTCATCAAAGATCCTGTTGTCTTAAGAGTCTGTTGTTATTTTACCATCATATGACCACATTGCCCGTTTTCCGCCCTATTTCTTAATAAAAGAATCTTAAGTTGGTGATTTAATGGACAAAAATAAACCTTTTTTTATTATTGGCGTGCCAACAGTGGCACGCGTGCCATTGGTTCGCCATCCCTGGCCTATAACATGGTGGTAAGATTTTCGCCCATCCCCATTAATGATTCTTAACAGCACGTGATTATTCCATGGCAACAAAAGCCTATAGACCTGTCATTTGTAGCGGCTCATTAGCTAAAACCCCCCATTTACAGACATTCGGCATCTAATCGGCCATATTGGTTTTACAGGGTCATAAAATGCAAATTTAGGGTGTCGCCACACGCGCCGCGAGCGCAAATGAATACAAATGTTGTCTAAATATCGTTATTTCGGCATAGGATCGGTTGGCTTAAACAGCATCAGATTTGGACTATCAGGCCCGTGTTTCCAACTCGACAGTAAAATTGACAATTCGAAATGTGAAGCCAAACTTGTCTCTGACAATTGGCATAGTTCATTTTTTTTAAGCTGTGTATTTAACACCTTTTTTTGATAAAATGGACTATTTCAGGCAACTAATTTGAATATTATGCTTTTACGTAGCTTTGTTAATTAATAATAAATATTTTTTCGCTGTTTGATAATTCGTGAATTTAGACGGAAATCAGAATCCCAATCTCCTTCGTTCAGCCATTAAAAAAACGGCTTTGTCTATGGTTTTATCGATACGTCAATGTCATAGATCTGTGAATGTGTGTGTGAAGGCTCAACCAACGTTCTTGTGTTTGTAGATTTGACAGTGACAGGTGACAGTTGCCATAGTCAAACTTTTTTTTTCATTTTTGTGGCAAACATTCGATGTTAGATTCTGTCTAAAAACCGGGTCGTTAAGTCAAACAAAGGTTAAAAGTACTTTTACAAAAATATCTGCAATCATATAGTATTTTTGAAATCGGACAAGATAAATCGGATAATTCATGGTTTTCCTCGAAATGGTTTTCGGATTGGAGCATATTAAAAAAATGAACAATGCCAATTGTCGGTGACATAGGGGCCTGGTGGTAATGTTGGTGCATATCTGCGCAGTTTGCCTCTGTACCTTTTCCCCTCTACGCTCATAATCACGCTAAACGTGGCCTTTAGGTCTTGTTAGCATAGGCTCTGTCTACCCATTACCTACGTGCATTGCACGGTCTCATTGTCTAAGGGAAGACGGGCCCAGCGTACGAGCCCTCCCCTTCTTGGCTCGGTCTTGGCGGAAGCCGGGGCCCCAGCGGGGCGTTTGTGGTGAAACTAATATGTTCGGGAACGTTGGGAAACACAAGGATTAATATTAAGAATTCAAACCCAGATTTCTTAGGAAACGCTGTTTTAATGACTGACATCCGTCAAAGACAATCTAGAACACATCAGCTCCTTCACCTTTAGTTAGGAAACCTAAAATAGAAAACATACACAATAAATATAAAACAAACAATAGATCAGTATCAAAAACAGGACCTTATCAAATCTTATAACTAATACTTTTTCTAGGCCTTAAAACCCTATCACAAGGAACCTCAGCGGGTGCTCCTTCTGTAGATCCTGGTTCCCCAGTGTCGGTTCCTCCTTCCGGTTGTCCTACTGTCCCTACTTGCTGTCCTGCTAAATCTAACTGTTGCCTTTCTGTATCTACCTGTTGAGTTTCTGTCTCTGCCTGCTCCTCCCCCTCAATCGCATCATGCCAGTCATCACCTAACACTTCCTGATCTACTAGTTGGAAAGGCGTTGACCAGGTGGACTGTGACGCCTGTGGCGCGACTAAGCAGCGTCCTGTACCATTTACCAGAGGAACGTCATTAGACACGCAACGCATCAGCTGGTCAATGTGTCGTTTACAGATAACCTTATCTCCCACCAATTCTACTAGAAACATCCGATTCCCCAATTTTTCAGTTATAGAGCCTTTTTTCCAAATTGGCTTCCTATCTACGTAGCACCTACACCAAACTAGTTCACCGATGTTAAATGATCTTTTAGCTTCATTTACTAATTCCGGCTCATCATGACGCGGCGGTACTAACAGGTCTAGCCTACCACGCAACTCGCGACCCATCATTAACTTAGCAGGGGAAGCTCCCGTGGCGCAATGAGTAGTGTTTCGGTATTCAAACAAATATTCTTGTAATTTTTCATAAACTTTATATTTACAAGAATAAGTGCTTAAAATTGCCTTTAACATTCTCTTACACGTACGGACGCTGTTTTCTGCCTGACCATTACTGCAGGGATGATAGATTGGAGACGTTAGGTAAGAGATGCCATTAGATTTGCAAAACTCGTGAAATTCAGTGGACGAAATTTTAGCATCATTGTCGGATACTATAGTCTCTGGCAGGCCGAATCGAGAGAACAAAAATTTGAGCTTTAAAATAAGCTGCTTTGTTGTGGTACCACAACTCATATCGAAACACTCCAGCCATTTGCTGAAAGCGTCAATGACCACAAGATACGTCCCCTGAGACACCGACATGTAGTCTAGATGAATGCGCACCCAGGGCGCGGCGGGCCGCGGCCACGGCTGCGGCGGCGCGCGCGGCGGCGCGGGGCGCAGTGGCGCGCACACGTGGCACGCGCTCACCGTCTGCTCGATGTCCTGGTCTATGCCAGGCCACCAAACTCGGGATCGAGCAACGCTCTTTGTTCGGACAATACCTTGATGAGTTCGATGTAACTCGCGTAGTATGTCAGTCCTGTAGACGGTAGGAATTACGACTCTGTGACCTCGTAGAAGGCAACCATCTTCTACCTCCAGGTCTGTTTTACAATGGAAATAAGGTAAAACATTTTTACATACTATCTTACGCGGCCAACCGTACTTGACATATTTCATTACGGTTTTAAGAACATCATCATTCGTTGTCGCTTGTCGTATGTCCTTATAAGTGACAGGCAGTCCTTCTAACTGAAGAGAATTTAAAGCTGGTGACCACTTTTCAGCCTCTTCGTAAAGATCCGAGTCGCACTGAACCAAAGGAGTTCTTGAAAAATAATCCGCAACCGGATTCTCTTTACCCGACGTGTACTGAATTTTAAAATTATATGCAGAAAGAAAAACTGCATACCTGACCAACCGTGGCGCAGTAGTAACAGAGATGCCACCCTTTCTACCAAAAATTGCCAACAACGGTTTATGGTCGGTTTTTAAAATAAAGGGATCTCGGCGACCATACAAATATTGATGGAAGCGTTTAACACCGAATACAATAGCCGTAGCTTCTTTTTGCAGCTGACTATAATTACGTTCGCTCTGCAGCAGTGACCTCGAGCCAAAAGCCAACGGGCGCTCTTGTCCGGCGGCGTCGACGGTGGCCAGCACGGCGCCCAGGCCGGCCGGGCCCGCGTCTACGCTCAGCACCAGCTGCGCCGCCGGCTCGAAGTGCGCCAGCACGCGGTCGCTGCTGAGCTCGCGCTTCATTCTGTCGAAAGCCGCTTGCTGCCGCTCCGTCCACTCCCATCGTGCACCATCACGCAACAATTCGTGGAGAGGCGCCAATATTGATGACGCATTGGGGACAAAATTACGATAGTAATTTGCCATTCCTAGAAAACGTTTAAGTTCAGTTACATTAGTTGGTTCGACCACTTTGACAATAGCCTCCACCTTTTTTGGTGACTTTTGCAGACCGTCTTTACTTATAATGTGCCCTAAATACACAACGCTATCTTGAAAAAACGAACATTTAGTTTTTTCCAACCTGAGACCTGATTCCATAACCCTAGGCATCCCCGTGCCTAGGGCATCCATAAAGATTTCCTCTCCGTTAAAAAAAGACGAGATTTATGTATGTAACTAAATTATTCTTGGTTCCTACGAGCCTTTGCGTTTCTACCTTAAACTAACTCAACTTCTAAGTTGGCGCCATAACCGAGATATAAGCATCCATTATACCTCTTCTAGCCTAATAATGGAGAGTACGTGTTAGTTAAAACCACGTTAGAACCCCCGTTAATCGCTTCCACACACCGTTTCTCAGTTTTCGCTTATTAAATTGTAACAGGACACTTTATGGCGGGTCTTGGTGAGTGGGATTTCGTAGCTTATTTTCACGATTTCAAACACTAAAATAAAATTAATAAGATTACGAAAAATAGCCTAAAAGCCGGGGTAGCCTTGTGGTTTGACCTATGGTCTAAGCAGAGGACCATGGCACAGTATATATATAAGCTAAAGCAGTAAGGAAACTACGAACAAATCGGTTGAAACGAAACACGCATACAGGCGCGCGCTTTACACGGCCCCTAAGCGGACCTCGTGCGGACCTCGTCCACGAGGTCCGCTTAGGGGCCGTGTAAAGCGCGCGCCTGTGTGCGTGTTTCGTTTCAACCGATTTGTTCGTAGTTTCCTTACTGCTTTAGCTTATATATATATATATACTGTGACCATGGGTTCGAATATGTGCGATATCTCAATTGACATTTACCATGAGCTTTTTGGTGAATCACGAAAACCTGCACACAACTGCGAAGAAATTCAATGGTGTGGGAAGTTCCCAATCCGCACTGAGCCCGCGTGGGAACTATAGCCCAAGCCCTCTCATTGTGAGAGGAGGCCTGTGCTCAGCAGTGGGACGTATTCACGCTAGAGATGAGATGAACCAATATTGTTAGTTTAGTATAGTTAGTCTTTAGATATTATAATTTATTTTAAAGTTTCGCCTAAGCATGTTTTATACAATAATTTTTAAATTTTTGCTGCATTGCCATGTGTTAGCTATAATTATTAATTATAAGTTGCTACGTCGTAACAGGGCATCATTATGTACAAAACTTTGTAAAAAATGTTGCAATTGAATAAATACTGAATACTGAATGTTTTTTCTTTACTCCCAGACCAATAATTTAAATCTGATCATAGTTTAATTTGTTAAATTCCCCTTTTGTATTTTTTTTCAATATAAAACAATCATAATTTGTAAATTAACCTTATTCAATATACAGGGTGTGTAATAGTTTGAAATACCGCCCAACAAGGCCTGCAGGCCATAAACATCTCATTGAGCTAAACCTAACGAGTAGACACCAGGCTGAGCCGGGCCAGCTGCCGCTCTAAATCTCCCTGTACGGTCCGCAAATTAGGCCGCAACGACATAATATTACACCCTGTATATCCCAGTGGATGTGAGGAACGGAATCTTGGTAAAACGCTGGTGAATTAACATTTCTTTGAATTTCTAAACGGCTCTGAAAATTGGAATACAGAAAAATCCGAAAAGTATAGCTATGGCGCGTATCTTATAGACTACAGGCCCACGTACAAAAAATGTGGGTCATATGAACCACCAGGTGACGTATATAGGACGATATAAGAGCATAAAATAATAAGATTCAGCACTATGCCGTCACTTGTAAGCTGTCCAACTGGTTGCTGGTGAGAATTCAAAAGTGCAACCCTTGATTTTTTCCCCTTGGCGCATGATTTTTGTACGGCGTTGCGGAATAATGGATTAGAAGCTGTATTGAAACAGTATGAAACTAATGCCGTACAAATGGTGCGCCACAAAGTCGGTATTTTTTTTTGATTTTCTGACCATTTCCAGGGTAAATTTGGTAATTTGATTCTGTACTCGCGTTAGTGGAAGTCCGCGTCACATTTTCACGCTAAAAAGCGAGCCTTCTAGGGATCTTTGGATTACTAGCAAAAGCTTGGGTTAGTTTAAACAAACACATACATAAATCACGTCTTTGTCCTTTACGGGGTAGACAGAGCCTAAGGTAGCAAAATCTACAGGCCACGCTTGGGAAGAATGTGGGCGCGTGGAAAGAGGAATCAAAACATTCATGGGTTGCTAGCCGCATCGTCTATAACATGATTCCTATGATTTTCGCCGATCCGCGCGGAAAGAAAAGCAATTGGTCCATTCTATGTTTTCCCTTGCTACCACACCAGTGTGACAGGTTGAAATTTAAGTGTCTTAAATTATGTATGTATGTATGTATGTAAACTCTTTATTGTGCAAAATAAACAAGAGAAATACAATTGACAAACACTGAGATACACAAGAAATAATTGAATTATTATTGTGAGAATTATCACAGTTGAAAGTATACAAGTCTCTAACAGGCTTAAGGAAAGACGGCAAAGCTTTTGCAAAAGCTCCCTCTTGCTATCCTTTACGTACGTATGTGACGCAAAAGCCCTGCAGAAAAGCCTTTCTGCTTTCTTTTCTGCTGACGCTTCCAAATAATCTGTCCCCTTATAATCCGAATCTTAAAGGTCCCGGGATTCCCGCACCCGACACGTGTTACAGCACTATCCGGGACACGGGGGTAGCCATGGACAATTGATCTATGGCAGCGATTAGTTCATATTTGATTGGGTTCGGGCTTAGGTATTACAAAATTAGGATGTGATGAAAATGGTCTTGCGATCCACGAGGTACTATTAAACCGCCTGTTTTGGTTGTTATATGTGGTGTTCAATAAAGAGTTATTGTATTGTATTGTATTGTAAACCCTACTCCTATCCAGGATCATAATATATTTGGCACAGAGATAGATTATAGTGCGCTAGTATGTAGCTATACGTAATAGAACAAACTGGAATAACACGTCTGTAGGCTACTTTTTATACCGGAAAATTGCGTGGTTTCCGCGGGATAGTAGATAAACAAATTTTTGCAGACGAAGTCGCGGGAAACAACTAGTTATTGTAATATTTCCGGGCTTTTTATTTACTTGTAATTAATTATTAATTAATTAAATAAATAAATAAATAAATATCTTGGGACAAATTACACCAATTGACCTAGCCCCAAACTAAGCAAAGCTTGTACTATGGGCACCAGGCAACGGATAAACATACTTATGTAATGTAGATAAATACATACAATATCCGTGACTCGGGCACAAATATTCGTACTCATCATACAACTGTCTGCCCCTACCGGGATTCGAACCCGGGACCTCCAGCTTCATAGTCAGGGTCACTAACCACTAGGCTATCCGGTCGACCAACAACAACAATTGTTGCCTAATTTAGCCTATTCGTATTGTTGTTTCCGTCTGAAATGGTGGTCGGGAAGAAATCGTACTCTGTCAAGATGATCAGGACCTTACAATGACATCTTAAGTCAATTCCGATTCAGTTTAGGTTCGCTCGCTGTCAGATTCATACTAAAAATGACAGCTAAAATCTGAACTGAGTCCAAATTGAATCGCTTTAAGACGTCACAGTAAGGCCCCAGGTTTTTGATAAAGTATTGCCATGCGTTATGCTTACACATAGTGTAATTTGTCGATCACAAAACACGTCTCGAACTCAGTTTGTTACCATTTCGTTCCGCAAGGGGCGCTGCCAATTTTTCCATAGCTATTGAGACGCCTCTTCTTCCATGCTGGTCTGGGAGTAAAGAAAAAACATAGAATGTACCAGTTGCTTCTCTACCCGCGCAGATGGTAAAAGTCCATCGAGGGAATGGGCGAAAATCATAGGAATCTTGTTATAGGCGATGAGGCTAGCAACCCATCACTATTTTGATTCCATTTTCCACCTATACGCCCACAATTTTGCTAAATGTGGCCTGTAGGTCTTGTTACCTTAGGCTCTGTCTACCCCGTAAGGGATAAAGACGTGATTTGTGTATGTGTATGTATGTATGTGTATTGAGACGCTGACGCGAACGCGTTGGAAACGTTTTTTGTGTTAACGCTTACAGATATAGAAATATTAAAATCGTGATGAAAACTGCACTTCCGTAAGTTTACACTCATATTTCATACAGTGAAACCACAAATTTAAACTACATACAAATAAAAACTTGATGGCAATTAAATACGCCTCATAAAGGGCTATTAAGTGACGCCAACTTCGGGGCAAGTTAAAGCGAGATCGGCTCGGACCTTGAAGCATGTAGCCTACTGGAGGTGTCATGTACACTTATTTCTACAATAAAAAAAAATTCTAGATCCAACAAAAACGACACCAAAACTAACTGATGCTTAACACGACACATGTCTTCCACAATGGACCCCTTTTTCATATACTTACGGGTAGATTATAAGGCTTATTACCTAACTCGCTCGCAATCGCCATCGTGTTAATTTTGACAGTTATTTTAAGAATGTGACAGCTAGCTGATTCCGATGCGAATTGTCAGCCCATACATGAACTGTCAAAATGAACACGATGGCAATTGCGAGCGAGTTAGGTAATAAGCAGAGCTCGGACAGGTCATAGCAAAATAATTGCAACACGGTTAATAGAACAAGATTAATAGAGTCGCATTATGTACAGTATTATTTAATTACATTTATAACAGTAACCCACAATTCACCACATTATGTTTGTGACGGTATTTCCATTAACATTTTTTTAAAGCTGATGGTTGTATTGAACATTTTATGAAATCATCAACTACTGCATTTTCTGGAACAAACCAATGTATTTATTTAATTATTTGTGCTAATTATTATTCACTATTTTAAAGTAAATTGATCAAAATGTATGTTTGGAGAAATGTGATCCATCTTTGTCAGGGCAGATTTATTTATTCTCCGATACAGTTTGGACAGGTCTAAATTGGGAACTAAATAAGGTTTAATGTTAAATTACGATAATAATCCTCTTTAGATAATTATAATTATAATCTTAAGTATCGTCTCCATTGAGTATTGTTCTATTTCCATGTCTGTTTTTGCTATGACTTGTCCGAGCTCTGGTAATAAGCCTACGGGTTGTTAAGTACCTCTACAAACGCATGTCTTCTAATTTTTAACCCCTGACGCAAAAAGGGGGGAGTTACAAGTTTGTCGTCAATGTCGTCGAAAGCCAGTTTCCTTGCAGTGGTTCAGCCATGTTTTGGTAAAAATCGGTCCAGCAGTTTGAAGAATATCATCTCTTTTCCAACATGAAACTATTACGTGTTGTTTCTTAAACAATAACTCCCTTATTCATAAACACTGCAGGCCAGAGTTGGGCGTAATCAATTATTTTTGGAATTAATTACACGATTACATTACAGTAATCGTGATTCTTCAGTAATCGATTACCTAGATAATCAAAATTACTGTAATACTGTACTAAGATTACATTTTGTAATCCATTCCTTTGGAATCAGTATTGTAAACCACTACTGTAATCTTGATTCCTTGGTAATCAAGTACTTAAGTAATCTGGATTACTTAACTCCAGTTCCACACTAGATTACTTCATTGGCAAACCTTATTTTATAATTTTGTTAATGTCACTCAAATAAAATAGTTTTTGGTTTACATCATTCATTACATGTCATTCTAGCATTTCACTTTCACATTAAATTTTGGTGTTGAATCCGTAGAGATAAGGGGTTAATATTTTTATACATAGTATATACACAATGGCATGTATTATTAATGTGGAGGAATTTCGTTGTTTTAAAATGGAACTTATGGCAAAATTAGAAATAATTAAACTTCGTCAAGGAAATGCCAATTACGGTAAGATATAAAACAAATAATAATTATTATTATAAAAACCCTAAAAAGGTCCTGTTTATTAAATGTTACCTGTTTATTTTTAACAGAGCCCAATTTATGCTGCTGCCTGTTAAATTTTCGCGAAAGATGCCTGAAGGTGATGTTCAAAAGAATACACTTTTTAAATTTCGACAATTGTTGGGAAGAAGTGATGGAGGTATTTCGAAAACACCAAGAAAACGGTCTTCGCGAAAATAAAGACCCAAGAGTTGGTAATTGTACATGTGTAACACAGCCATCACATTTAAGAAAACTATTATTGAAGATACCTACAGAAATATTTGAAACATTTTGGTTTGAGGCTGTAAATAAAATTGAAAAATATGGAGATAACTACTTGTAGTGAATATTCGATCTCAACCGCACCAATTCTTTAAGATTTGTCCCGCAAAGAACGTGTTAAATAAACAATTCAGATGTTCAAGTTGAATTTCCAAGGAAGTGTACCTATATCGTCGTGAAATCGCCTCTGCCTTTATAATTGTGTTATCAGACCTATTTTGATAACGTCGAAGAATGCCTCACTGACAATGTCAATTGAAGTTGACAAATGTAACTACATTTCAGCGAGTTTACAATCCAATTATCCAATTTACAAATCCATCCCATAACTCCACTAAGTATGGATTCGGATTCATCAGCGGTCGGCGAAGCAACATCAACCTCACGTTCCGATTGTGAAATTTTATTTGATGGTACGTTTTTTTCCAAAATCATGTCTAAAACAACAGATTCGTCCACTGTTGCAGTGTGTATGAAATGTTTACCATCAAACGTTGAAATAAAAGGATATAAAAAATGCTCTTCCAACTTCATTAAACACCTGAAAAGAAAACATGGACCTGACCACAGAGCAAAAACAAAGAGGAGCTGGCCTAAGCAACTGTGCACTGTGATTTTCAGCTGGGTCCTGACGTCATCATTGTGGGCGGGGCTTAGTCAGTATGTTGTCAGCGTTCGTCAGGTGCACATGTATCGAGACTCGCATTATCGGTGTGTTGTCGCGGTTTTAAGAAGAAAAGGATGAAGTGTTGTGTTGTATCATGTCAAAGTTATTCAGACAGACGTTCTGATGCTATGAATGGTATCACATTTCATTTGTAAGTAATTTTATACGTAATTATTAAAATCGTTCTAGAAAATTTTCACCTTTCAAGTATAAATTATACTTCTCGACACTAGATGGCGTAACTTTTGTGAATTAAAAATATAAGTACGTAAAGTTCCGCATTAGTATATTGTAATAATCATACGTGTATACTGAAAACTAAAGTATACATTTAGTCCTAAATACTTTTTAGTCGCCAAAACAGTACTTTAGTAGTTTTATAAATATATTGTGATTAGGCCGCCATCTATCGTCAATTAGAACAACTATTTTCAACGTCAAAAATATCCAGAGCCGTAATTAGAATCAAATAATTTTACCGAATAACGCACAGTAATGAAATAACAATACATTTTAATAGCAAATATTTTGAAGTAACAAAGTTCTGAGTTGTATACATATTATTCTCCGTGACTGTTCATGAATTGAAAGAACTTCGAATATTAAATAAACATTTTATCCATATTAACATAATTTACCACTTAGTTAATTTCATTTCTTTTTATATTTGTTTTAGATTTCCATCCGATGACAATTTAAAACAACAATGGATCACAAAAATGAATAGACCGGATTGGACTCCGACTGAACTTGGTGTCATCGCCTTTATTGCGTGTTCGTTTTGATGAATAGAAAAATTGTTTTTGTTAAATACATAACCCTTTTTGTTTTTACTGTAGTCGGATTTTTTTTTGAAGGTAGTTGTTTGTGTACAATAAAAATCATAAATAATAGGGTAGTTTGGGAAAATATATGAATGTAGGTACATTATGCTTATTTATACGGTTTCGCATCAGTACGACGTTGGTTTGCATGTGTAACAGTTGTGTTCATTAAACTTTGATAATGATCCCATAGAGGGATCGAAACGCGTCAGTGTTTGTGGTGTAAGGGATAATTAGGTTTGTGGGATTTATATGTGTTTTATTGGCAGCAGTGAGGAAGGGATTGCATGAAAAACATATAAATTTCACACAGACTTAGTTATCTTGCACGTGAGTAGCGGAGTAGCAAGGTAAATTTTTTGTTCGTTGAATTTTGTAAATAAAATTATGTTCGTTATAATAATTTGTCTATTATTTTACATAAGTTGGTACAATATACATCTAAATCAGTAAAAATGGTTACCCTTATTTTATTCATTTATTACACAAACTTTTTGAAGCTCAAAGTTCTGAGTACGTCCCATTACTTTTACCCTTATTGACATCTAGTGTGAGATAGCTGAACTACGTAGTGACGTCAATGTATCGATGTTAACTTGCTAGGCGAGTGGTTTTGCTACTAACCGACGGATGGAAAATTGAAAAGTGGGCGGAGTTCCACAACCCCTCACCCCGCAAATTGTCACGCGATGTTTCATAGGGAAATCTTATTACCACGCCTCCTCTTTGTTTTTGCTCTGTGGACCTGACTGTGTTGAAGAATACAGATCATATTGCATAGAGAAGAAACGAAAAATTCCACAATCAACATCAGTTCAAAATCACCAAGTACTTAAAATTAGCAGCTCTTACTCTCAAGAAGAATTTGATAGAGACATAGTAAAATTTTTTTTACACTCGATGATACCACTCAGTTGTGTAGAAGATCCACATTTCATTCAAATCTTAAAGAGACTGCATGTCGACAGTTTTGGATTGACTATTATGAGTCGTACAACTTTGACCCGTCGTATAAACCAACATTATGATGATCAAGTTAAAGTAATTAAAGATTTAATGACCAGAGTTAATTTTATCTGTGCTACTGCAGACATTTGGTCCAGCCGGAAGAGAAGTTTTTTAGGCCTGACAGCCCATTGGATCGATCCTGATACTTTTCTAAGATCATCAAGGGCATTAGCATGTCGGAGATTCCCGGGAGTGCATAATTACGAACGAATAACAAATCTACTAAGAGATATTTTACATGAATTTGACTTAGATTTGCCGAAGATTGTGGCTGTTACCACAGATAATGGTAGCAATTTTGTAAAGGCTTTTAAGGAATTTGGAGTTCACCCAAGTAGCATAGAAATAAATGACAATTGTGATTGTGAGATCGTTTCAAATGATGATAACGAAGACGAGCCTTTAATGATTTCAGATAAAGGTTGTATTGATTTTTTAAATGATCATGTACTGTTACCGTATCATATGCGATGCTGTTCCCATACTTTGAATCTAATAGCAACCACAGATTTAAAACATTTACTTGCCACTGACACTGTTCTGTCCAATATTCATAAGAATGTTATAGACAAATGTAATCATCTTTGGAAAATGGCGAATCGTCCCAAAAGCTCTGAAATTATCCAAAATATTTTGGGACATAATCTTAGTCGACCAGGCGAAACTCGTTGGAACAGTATGTATGATGCCCTAAAGCAAATTTTATCGATTAAAGAAAAAAACAGTGATCTACATGAAGGGCTTGGTTTGGAAAATCCTCTGCGTAATACAGACTTCAATTATATAGAAGAATATCTGTCTTGTTTGAAACCTGTAGCAGCAGTACTGGATATTCTTCAAGGAGAAAATAATACCTATTACGGTTTATTGCTACCAACACTACTGATGCTTAAAAAAAAAGTACAAGCACTACAGCAAAACAATTATCAATATTGTAAACCAATTGCGGACCAATTATTAAAACAAGTGCAGAGTCGTTTCGATAATATATTGAAACTTACAGGACCTGCCGCAGAAAAGGCAATTATCGCCGCACACAGCTATCCCAGGTTCAAGAACACTTGGTACCCATGCGTTGATATCGAACATCACGCTCGGTTGAAAAAAATATTTTTGGCGGCTGTATTGGAGGAATGTTCACATAATTCAAATATCCAGCCTGATATATTTCAACATACACATGACTTTGATGACGCGTTTTACGATTTCAGTAATTCAGATCGTGATAGTTACACCAGCAGCGGCAGCAGCGGACACTCAATCAGAGCCGAATATTCTATATTAGGCTATATATCAGAAACATCACGGTCACTAGATATCCTGAACAAATATCCTGAGATAAAAAAAGTTTTCCTAAAGTATAATACACCTCTCACCTCTTCAGCTCCCGTAGAACGACTGTTCTCGTATGCGACGATGACAAATACTCCAAAAAGCAACCGATTAACAGACGAGAACTTTGAGCGACGAGTTATATTAAAAGCCAACTTGAATAATGGAAAACATTCTTAAATCTAGGAAATATCATTTTTGTTCTAATCCAAATTCACTTAGCGTTGTACCTGGCAAATAGTTTCTATTGTAAATAGTTTCCGCACTCTGCTAACTACATATTTTGTAATGAAAGGCATTGTAAGTACAGTCGTACATTTTAATTTAGGTAGGGTACTGGTCCCACCGCCAGCGAGTAGCGATAAGAAAGTGTTTTTTAGTATGAAAAATGTGTCACTCGACTTTTGCTGCTCGCCGAAGGTGGGACCAGTGCCATAAAGTTGAAGTAAAAGCGATAAGATTATTTTTATTTTATTAGTATTAGTATAATAAATAAAACTATTGTTTATAATTAAAGAAAGCATTTTTATTTTATTCATGTTGTGTGATGTGGAATAAGGAATATCTTGAGCGCTGCTCGCTACGGAGCCTCACTCGGCGCGCGCTTAGGGCCAAAACACAATTGTACCTGGGTGATCCAAATAGGTGATCCTAGTGGACATCGCGGTTAAGATGAACGTGGGGGCTCAGCTTATGATGGAAAGAAATGGATGGACCCATACTTTCTGTGTTTTTCTATCTTCCTTTTGCGACTTCTTAATAGCAGCAGAGCAAGAATACATTTGTTGCGCTCCAAAACTCTCGATCTACTGCGATATTTTTTATAATTGTGTTAAGCCCTCACGTTTATTTTAACGACACGACGTCGTGCCGTACGTCGTACCACGATAAGACGCCGTGTCGTAAGCATTTACGGTTTACGTCGTAGATTTCCACGACACGACGTCGCTACGTGATAATAATATGACGCCGCGTCGTGCCACGACACGACATCGCAGCGTGTAATTGTGTTTTGACCCTTGCTAGCTAGGAAGCGCCATTGACAGCGCCAGGGCAGTTTGCACACGGGCGCCAAATGGGCTAGAGACGCCACTGTGAGGGATGGACTGACGGACCGACCATTCCAACTCCCGTCCAACTCTATTGTTGACTTGCTTCTTACCACCAGACTACTTTTATATATTACTAGCGACCCGCCCCGGCTTCGCACGGTATATTATGCATGTATTATACATATAAACCTTTCTCTTGAATCACTCTATCTATTAAAAAAAACCGCATCAAAATCTGTTGTGTAGTCTTGAAGATATAAGCATACACACGGACATGAGGACAGAAAAAGCGACTTTATTTTATATTATGTAGTGATGATAGTGAAGTTTATTTATATACCTACTTAATATACAGAAGGAATCTGGAAGTAATCAAGTGAACAATTCCAGTAATTTGGAATCGACATTGATTCCCGATTACCAGTAATTATAATATTTGTATAGATGATTACTGATTCCTTAATATGTAATCGTAATTCACCGTTTCGCTTGATTACATTACAAGTAATCTGACAGCCAGTAGTGGATTACAAAGTAAAATCAGGTAATCGTGTAATCAGGAATCGATTACGAAATGCCCATCTCTGCTGCAGGCTTCTGCTAACTTAGCAATTGTTTGTCCTTATCTGTCATTTTGACATTTACCTTTCACAGATAAGGACAGAGCACTAAGGTAGCAGAAGCCTATAGAGCGTTTATGAATAAGGGGGTAAGTCTTTTAATGTGGGGGTTTTTTTAATTTTTAAATTACGTTATGTTGTAATTAGAACTACCACAAAAATGCATGTTTGGCAAATTTAAATGCAACAAATCTACGGTTTAACCAAGGAAGTAATCATAGCATTGTGACATAAAAAAGTTGATCCTCCCAACCGACATTGTTGACGTCTCCGGTAGGTTGGATGCTCTAAGACCCAAACTGCCTAATTCGGGTCTGACCCGTAGCCAATTGTGCGAAATGTATCATGTTCCTAACCCCATTACTTTCTGTGAAATTTGGAGCTATTGTGGTTTTAAGTATTTGCACCAATTAACTAGCAGGCGCCCGTGGTTTCCCATAGAAATACCGCAAAATTACGCCCTTATTCCTTGTATAGATGACAGTCATAAAAACGTAATGAAATCCAATCAAATTCGTTTTTAGGGTTCCGTACCTCAAAAGGAAAAAACGGAACCCTTATAGGATCACTTTGTTGTCCGTCTGTCCGTCCGTCCGTCCGTCTGTCAAGACCCTTTTTCTCAGTAACGCGTGGAGGTATGAAGCTGAAATTTATATCAATTACTCAGTCTACTGTCCCTTGAAGCTGTGAAAAAATCAAACTTCTAAGCCAACGCAATCAAAAGATACAGCCGTTTATGCCGCAAATTTCCGCAAATTTTCAACTCTCAAGGGAATCAAAACCTACAAGGTAGTTCCCGTGAACGCAGAATCTTGAAATTTGGTATGAAGGTAGGTCTTATAGCACAGATTAAAGAATAATTGCGAAAACCGTAAATGTGTATGTATGTCTGTATATAGCAGTGACCAATATAAAGTAACCCCACACTGCGTACATTTTGCTTTGGAACAGGGCTCTGCTTACACTGGTTTAAAGATATTTATAGATAATGATACGGAACCCTCGGTGCGCGAGTCCGACTCGCACTTGACCGGTTTTTTGGTTAAAGTAGCGATAAATGCAATGTAGAGTCTTATTTGTTAATATATTACACATTGTATGCTGGTCTGGGAGCAAAGAAATAACCTATACGCCCACAATCATGCTAAACGTGGCCTTTAGGTCTTGTTACCTTAGCTCTGTTATGGTACGCACAGGTGCCGCGAAGAGGGAACCCCATCCCGGGGTGGTGGGGCGTCGCGGTGACTCATACGACTGAATAGGGAATCCGTGTGGTTTTTAGTGGGTATGCCTGCCGTCGCGGGAGAGCCTCTCCGCGTCGCGTTTTGCGGGTGGTAGGGCCTTGTGCAAGATCCGTCCGGATTGCTACCACCATCTTACTCGCTAATCCTGCCGCTAAGTAGCAGTGCTTGCACTGCAGTGTTCCGGTGTGGAGAGTAAGACAGCCGGAGAAATTACGGGCACAAGAGGCATTTCACCTTAGTCCTCTAGGTTGGCAACGCATCTGTAATCCCTCCGGGGTTGCGGGTGTCTATGGGCAGTGGTGATCACTTACCATCAGGTGACCCACTTGCTCGTTTGCCTTCCTATTCATGTAAAAAAAAAAAATACAAAAAAAAGAGCCCCACATACCCGAGGTAAACCCATACCGGGCGGATGCATAAGGCGCATTTTCCACACCATAAAAAAAGGCTCTGTTATGGGATAACGTCATGACTTATGCGTGTGTTACGTCGGGCATCCGCTTGTCTAATTAACACCGTATAAAATCGCGTCTTTAATTAGCACTAAATATAGATGATTAATGCTTATCAGAAAAGACTCACCAATCTCTACATACGTACTTAGCCCTATTACAATATCCGTGTAAACATTTACATGTACATTCATCCTACTTCTAAATATATATAACTCAAAGGTGACTGGCTGACTGACATAGTGATTTATCAACGCACAGCCCAAACCACTGGACGGATCGGGCTGGAATTTGGCATGTAGGTAGATGTTATGACGTAGGCATCCGCTAAGAAAGGATTGTGATCAATTCTAACCCCAAGGGG
Source organism: Pandemis corylana (assembly GCA_949127965.1). Lineage (NCBI taxonomy): Eukaryota > Metazoa > Arthropoda > Insecta > Lepidoptera > Tortricidae > Pandemis > Pandemis corylana. Next base: position 9,299,387 of record OX421876.1, read on the forward strand.
ATAAAATAGGGGATGAAAGTTTGTATGAAACTTTGTCAATTTTAAACCGATCGGGCTGAGACAGCTGATAGCGATAAACGAAGTCTATGCAGACGAAGTTGCGGGCAACAGCTAGTTAATATTATAAACGCGAAAGTTTTTAAGTATGGATGGATGAATGTTTGTTACTCTTTCACGTAAAAACTACTTAGTGAAATTGGATAAAATTTGGAACGGAGATAGCTGATACCCTAGAATAACATAAAGACTATTTTTTATCCCGGAAAATTGCATAGTTCCCGCGGGAAAGCGAAAAAGTAATTTTTTGCAGACGACGTCGCGGGCAGACGCTAGTAAAAAATGATGTTTAAGAATAACTAGGAGACCAAAATAGGAGACGTTTTGGGAAAAGGTCAGGTCAGGTACCCGAAACCGACGAGCATGTATGAAGAGATGAATGTGGATGAAGCGAAAGAAGTATGTCAGGATCGTAGCATGTGGAACAAAGTATTATCTGCCTACCCCTATGGGAAAGAGGCGTGACGGTATGTATTTATGTATGTATGTATGTATGTACTTCCATGCTGGCCTGGGAGCAAAGGAATAACATAGAATGTACCAGTTGCTTCTCGTCCCGCGCAGATGGTAAAAGTCCATCGAGGTAACGGGCGAAATTCTTAGGAATCATGTTATAGGCGATGCGGCTAGCAACCCATCACTATTTTGATTCCTTTTTCCACCTATACGCCTACAATCATGCTAAACGTGGCCTTTAGGTCTTGTTACCTCAGGCTCTGTCTACCCCGTAAGAAATATAGACGGGAGTTGTGTATGTATGTATGTATGTATGCTTGTATGCTTGTAAGCTAATGCAATATCGGATATCAGGTGAATAATATTTCTTCACCAGAAACAAGATACATTGTGTTGATAATACGTCTTGAACGATGCGCCTACACTGCGTACTCAAGAACACCCTTAGCATGACTTAATGCGATTCAATTTCGACTCAGTTCAGAATTCAACTGTCATTATTAGTACTATGCGTTGGGAGGGGAAGGCCTAGACGGACGTTCCGAGACCAAATAGGAGACGTTTTGGAAAAAGGTCAGGTCAGGAGTACCCGAAACCGACGAGCATGTATGAAGAGATGAATGTGGATGAAGCGAAAGAAATATGTCAGGATCGTAGCAAGTGGAATAAAGTAGTCTCTGCCTACCCCTGTGGGAAAGAGGCGTGACGGTATGTATGTATGTATGTGTATTATTAGTACGGATTTGACAGCGAGCGAACCTAAACTGAATCGGAATTGGATCGCATTAAGACGTCGTGGTGACCCCCCAGGTATTCTACCCTAGTGTGGACGTTCCGCTCGAGCAGGCTCGCGGGCCACCGACACACTAGCGTGTTTACAATACAATACAATACAATACAATTTATTTATTTGTTAAACATAGGTGTATAGAAAAGGTGTTACAATAAGTATAGGATCGTCCATGTTTTGCCTGATAGGGCGTGCAAATAGTTAGTACTTATTTTACTTAAATTAAGTACCTAGATTTAAACAATATAAAACATTTAATTATCATTTGGAAACTCATTAATTGAATAATAACATTAGTGGCTGCATAGAGCAAACAACATAATAGAGTGAAAAATATAAACTTCACTCGATGCATAATGAAATAAAATTACGTCAAGCCGAAATTGGCTCCGATTGGCCAGCCGAACGTCAAACATACATAATACATACCGTCACGCCTCTTTCCCACAGGGGTAGGCAGAGACTACTTTGTTCCACTTGCTACGATCCTGGCATACTTCTTTCGCTTCCACACTCATCAATCTCTTCATACATGCTCGTCGGTTTCGGGTCCTGACCTGACCTTTTTCCAAAACGTCTCCTATTTGGTCTCGGAACGTCCGTTTAGGCCTTCCCCTCCCAACGTTACCATTCACACTCCCCATATAGATCTGTTTAATGTCAAAAGGGTGAATAAACTTGAGGAATCAGGTGTTGAATGATATAAACAATTAATATTTAGTCATTTTATTGAATCAGGCGTTACTTTGCGGAGGTCCATTTCAATGAACAAAAAATTTTACCATACTACTCCGCTACTCACGTGCAAGATAACCAAGCCTGTGTGAAATATATATGTTTTTCATGTAATCCCTTCCTCCACTACTGCCAATAAAACACATATAAATCCCACAAACTTAATTATCCCTTACACATCGCCTATAACATGATTCCTAAGAATTGCGCCCATTCCCTCAATGGGCTTTTATCATCTGCGCGAGACGAGAAGCAACTGGTACATTCTATGTTTTTCCTTTGCTCTCAAATCAGCATGGACGTACTTTTTTGTGTAGGTACCTACATAAATTTACGCTCATTGATCTTAAATTTGTATTTAGGCAACTAAATGCTTTAATTAAATTAAGATATAACTAACCTCATCTCAAAAACACGTATCTATTAAAAATGAAGTGTGTTGTGTATGTGGCTGTATGTATTTTCCTCAGCTACAAAAAATTACTTTATGCACAAGAGGATAAAAACCATTTTATGCAGCCTTCTCTTGACAGAAAACCACTTTACGAGCATGAGAAGTGAAAAATACACATTATTATAACAATAAATAACGCCATATTTTTATGTTAAGATTTCTTGTAAACTAACCTATGCTCGATTGGACGCGTGAACCGTGAAATTGGTGCAAACTACTGGAATTTAATTCGCTATTGTGTTTGAAATCGCTATGTTTTTACTATAGCCCGACGGATCAAAGGAGTCCTCTTAAGTTATCAGATATCAGAAATAAATATACCGGATCTAGTCTAGAAATATATAAATACCTATGTAAATGCTTCTCTTCCCGCGCAGATTGTAAAACTGCTATGCTGCTTGTAGACTGCTATGGGTGGTGTAGATCAGGGATGTTACGGAGCTTCGACTCCGGTTCCGTTAAGTCGGAACTTCCGATTATTATTACACCTTCAGTTCCGACTTCGGCTCCGACACTTTTAAATCGAAGGTTTTAATCGGAGGTCGAAGCATAACATAGCGGCGGCGGCGGCCTGTGTCGACTGTTATGAACAGGTTCATACATGTCGCGCAGGGAATCTCCCCGACTCCCACTACGTGCACTCTATCGTCAATTATTCGACCCTTCCTCGGACTCCGATTCCGACTCTGATAAAGCAAATTTAAAAACTCCGACTCCGCCTTCGGTTCCGATAAAACTACCTCCATTACATCCCTGGTGTAGATGTAGCACGCGTCACGGAATGACGAGGATCCGGGTTCGATTCCCGGCCATAGCTTTACTTTTCGGATTTTTCTATGTTCTAATTTTCACTGACATTTAGAAATTTCAGATTGTAAAAGCTCATCGAGGGATCCATCACTACTTTGATTTCCCTTTCCACCTATACGCTCACAATCATATTAAACGTGGCCTTTAGGGCTTGTTACCTTAGGCTCTGTCTACCCCGTAAGGAATAAAGACGTGATTTATAATGTTTGTATGTACGAGTATGTAAAAAAAAGATTACGTGATTAAGTCTCGAGTGGCATTTGTATGTATGTATAACTTTTTATTGTACATAAAACACAAGAAAAACATGAATACAGGACAACACAAATGCAAAAAGGCGAACTTATCCCTAAAAGGGATCTCTTCCAGTTAACCTTTGAACGATTGTCAGAATTGGAAGTTGTAGTTGTGATATGTATTTGCACTTGGCAAAGCGAATATTCTCGTAGATTCGAGAATATTTGTGAATATTCACGACTTCAAATGACTATAATATAGTGTCGTTGCCCTGTTTGCTTACGCTAGGCAGCAGTGTGCGCCCCCTGGCGGGACTAGTTATAGCCGAAACGACGACACGGCGGCCTCGTTAATATAATGTTTTCCATTTTCTCCGCGACGTAGAGCTAGGAACACTGCCGTAGAAGCGGCAGTAAAATTTATCTGATGATGCACATCTGGTATCTCAAAAAAGTAAAATTTAAACTCCTTAGCTGGTCTGGGAGTAAAGAAAAGACACAGAATGTAAAAGCCCATCGAGGGAAAGAGCGAAAATCTTAGGAGTCATGTTATAGGCGATGCGGCTAGCAACTCATCACTATTGTGATTCCTCTTCTCTTTTTACCTTAGGCTCTGTCTAACCTGTGCCCGTGACTAATAAAAACGTGATTTATGTAAACGAGCAAGTGGGACACCTAATAATAAGTTAGCATTAGTACTAACACCATTATTGCCAGTCTAGAAAGCTAAAATGGAATATAAAATTTTACCGGCTGTCTTACTCTCCGCGTCAGAACACAGCAGTGGAAGCGCTGCTGCTTGATGGTAGGATTAGTGAGCCGCATCGCCTATAACATGATTCCCAAGATTTTCGCTCACTCGATTTTCCTTTGATGGACTTTTACCTCGATGGATTTTTGCTTACGAAAATATTTAAAGCTAATTTTAATGTTCTTTTCTACGTGTTTCTAAGTCTATCCTCCCGAAAACTGGTAATGTTGTTTGATTCTCGAAGCTTCGTAAAGAAATAAGAGAAAATAACCAACATATTGTTTGTATAAAAGAGTGATAAAAACAGTCGTGCCTTTTTATACAAAAAGGCAAACGAGCAAGTGGGTCACCTCATGGAAAGCCACTTCTTCCCTAGGACATCCGCAACATCGGACTATTGCAGATGCGTTGTGAACCTAGGGCTAAATTTTGATACCACATTACTCAATGTGGACGCCAGAACGGCTGGACAGATCTGGATGAAATTTGGAACATAGATAGATTATAGTCTGGAATAACACATAGGCTACTTTTTATCCCGGGAAATTGCGTAATTCCTGCGGGATAGCGATAAACGAATTCTATGCAGACAAAGTTGCGGGCAACAGCTAGTACTATATATAGCTTTTAAAAGGTAACAAAAGAGTTGTAAATCAATCAATGCCTGTGATTGTGCATTTCCGCCATCAGCTCCCGGTCTAGCTTGTAGGCGAAATCGGGTGTGACGTCTCGATTAATAGCACGGGAGGTGCCCTCTGAAAAATTAAAACAGTGTTCAAAATAATTTATCAATTCAATCGTTTTCTGAGATTAAATATAAGTATTACTAGGCACCAAAAAATACGTATAATTTTCAAAACAAAACTAGACGAGCACACTAAGTCTTTAATAAACAAATTTTAATTTAAGTACTTGTCTAAATTTATAAGATAACTTTAAGCAAGCAATTTATGTAACAAAGACACAAACATTTTTGGAGTAAGTATGTTCAGGAAAGCGTGTAGTTCTTTTTCGTTTATCATAAGTATTCTTTGGTTGAATTATTTGGTTTATTTCAAAACTTAAATAAATAATTGTATGATACCTAATAAATGTATTGGTTATCCAACATCTATCACAATTAATATACCTAATTTTTTATTAATATTGTACTGTGTAAAATTTCTTCCATGCTGGTCTGGGAGTGAAGAAAAAACATAGAATGTCCCAGTTGCTTCTCTACTCGAGCATATTTATGGTAGAAGCCCATCGAGGGAATAGGTAAAAATCATAGGAATCATCTTATAAGCGATGAGGCTAACAACCCATCATTGTTTTGATTCCATTTTCCACCTATACGCCCACAATCTTGCTAAATGTGGCCTGTAGGTACCTGTCACCAAAGGCTCTGTCAGCCCGGTAAGGGATAAAGACATGATTTATGTATGTATATGTATGTATGTATGCATGTGTAAAGAAAATTCTAGTAGTGATAAAAACCACTTAAACTTCTCATTGTTACTGCGGTGGATTTTAACCTTATATTTAAGTGAGTCAGCTCCCGTACTAAACTTTGAACTATTTACCCTTTTTACTACTTTATCAGCTATTGTTTTCTTTATGGAGCGATAGCGGCTCGTATAAACATTTAATTACTACTTAAAAGACCGATTGGTTTAAGATATGAGCTATTCCTAATATATTTCTTCTTCCTATTATATGTCTACGTGTATCGAATGTGTGTAAATAAATGTTTCTCTCTCTCTCTCTCTCTCTATCTCTCTTTCTCAACAAATAACGCGGGACTCTCATAGCCAAGAAAAAAATATTTTACGGGTGAAAATCTTAAAAATTATGATAGAGATGATGTGGCTTGCAACCCAGTACTATTTTGATTCCTCTTTGTACCTATAAGTCCACAATCACACTAAACGTAGCCTTTAGGTCTTGCTATTATAGGCTCTGTCTACCCCGTAAGGGATAAATCTTATGTCTGGTCAATCGTTCAAAGGTTAACTGGAAGAGATCCCTTTTAGGGATAAGTTCGCCTGTGTGCATTTGTGTTGTCCTGTATTCATCTTTTTCTTGTGTTTTAGCTACAATAAAGAATTATACATACGTATGTACATACATAAAGATGTGATATACGTATGTTTATATTAACAAATATTTAGGTACCTACAATGAGATTAATTACTAACTTAAAATGAGAAGTAAATTATTTATTTACACGACACTTAAAAAAAACAATATATATTAAATTAATTCTGTAAGTACTGAAGTTCCCTTTGCGATTTTAAGAAATCTGAGTAAGTGAGGTCTTACAGGTGTCCCTGGGCGACGGTGATTGCTTTCCATCAGGTGACCCGTCTGCTCGTTTGCCCCCTCTTATATAAAAAATAATAATAATAATAACTTTGTCAAATTCGCACGGGTCACAGTTAGGTATCTGCCATAAACGTCAACCATAAACTAGATTTGACCACTGCATATTGCAGGTTAGCTGGAAGAGGTCTCTTCTTAGGGATAAGTTCGCCTTTGTACTATTTTCTCTGTATTTCTGTATTTTTAAATTTTTATGTGCAATAAAGAGTTTACATACATACATATGCATATTTCTTAACCGTTTCCAGCCTAAACAAGTATAATGTTTGCCCATATTTGTGCCTTGGCACTTGACAGCCGGAATCTGCTAAGATCTCCGTTGTATGCTCAAGTTAATGACATAAAATCCTCTTACCTCCCGTTCTAACTACTCAATTAGTTTTATCAAAATTTTATGCAAACGCTTTGTCGTCATCATCCGTAACTAAATGCTTATTAAACGCCCGAAAAACTCTAGTCTTGAGACGACCTTATTTTTGACAACACAGTATAAAACCAGTAAGTAATCTACAAGCACTTGTAAATCTATACTAATATTATAAAGAGGAAAAATTTGATTGTTTGTTTGTTTGCATTGAATAGGCTCCGACACTACTGGACCGATTTCAAAAATTCTTTTGCCGTTAGAAAGCTACATTATCACTGAGTGACAATGGCTACTTTTTATCGCGGGAAAATACCTTTTCCTACGGGAAAATTAATTTATCGCGGGCGAAGCTGCGGACGGAAGGTACATTATATGTAGAAACAAAAATGACATGCTATAAACTTAAAAGTAACAGTACACAAGTCTAGCAAAGGGAACCAATCTCAGCGCGTGCTGGGCTCGAGAGCTCAGCGCTGGTTTACAGAAAGGCCCCTTGATGTGGTACATCGCAGCCCCTGCGTGAATACAAAACAAAAAGAAAAATCTGGAAAGGAAAAAAAAATGTGTGTGTGTGTGTTAGTATGAGTGACTATTATTCCACCTTTTGCACAGACATACATACACAAATCACGTCTATATCCACGGGTAGACAGAGCCTAAGGTAACAAGACCTAAAGGCCACGTTTAGCCCGATTGTGAGCGTATAGGTAGAAAGGAGAATCAAAATAGCGATGAGTTGCTAGCATCGCCTATAACATGATTCCCAAGATTTTCGCCCATTTCTTTGATGCGCTTTTACCATCTGCGCGGAAAGAGAAGCAGCTGGTACATTCTATTGTTTTATTAGCTCCCAGACCAAGGGTTTTTCCATGGCGTCTGAATGCAATTCGTCTTCCTCTTTTTTAATATGGCCCCATCGATCGATGCGATGATTTCGCCAATGTCAAAGTAATAAATACAGTATTCAAAAATCTTGTGACAAAAATGTCGGCGACGTTGTACGGTAGAACACGGTAGAACCCTCCCCTGTCGGGCTCTTAGCCAACGGCTAATGATATCCCTCAAAATCTGCCAGGAAATCATTAACATTGCCCAGGGTGCACCGGACCAACTGCTCTTCCCCGGACGGATCCAAAAACGAAACGCGGAGGTAACCCGAATTGCACCCCAAAATGCGATTCAATTTTGACTTAGCTCAGGTTGTAGCTGTCATTTTTAGTATGGATCTGACAGTGAGCGTACCTAAACTGAATCGGAATTGAATCGCATTAAGACGTCAAGGTAACCCGCAGAATTGTAACCATGCGGACAGTGGAGTCTTAGTAAGAGGCTCCCATTTTTTCGTTTTGGGTACGGTACCCAAAAAACGTACACTAGACGCAGCAGTTAATAAGATCACCTACGTTCACAACAAACTTTCAAAGCGTTTTAAAAAGCTTCGTATCTTGCAGCCAAATAACTCCGTCGGGGGCATAATTAAAAGCTAGATTTTAGCTTTAAGCTCCGCACTTACGCCATTGTTCTGGAATGGAATTAATGCGCTGGAATAGTTCCATTATTACGTTGCATTTTGGTGTTTGGGATATTTTAATGCGGCAAGATCTTGGGATTTAGTGGCTGCTATTGTTTGAGTGACGTTGGTATGTTTTGTTTTACTGTTGTTTTGGGACTTTAAGAACGTAGCTGTAGTGGTTGCCTAGCGTTTGTTTTTATTTTATTATTTCATAGAGACATACCCACATGTTTATCCCTTACGGGGTAGACAGAGCCTAATGTCACGTTTAGTATAATTAGCATTTTTGATAAATGGGAAGCGTAGATAAATTTGTTTGCCATGATGATTTTTGTCATAATTCTTTTTTTTTTTGATAATGCTGAGTGTTCAGGATTGAAAAACGAATAAAACCTAACCTATAGTTCTACAGGATTGTCATTTCAAAGCTGAAAAAAATACGGTTTCAAACAAAAATAAAATCAAAATACATATATACTTAAATCAGGTCATCCCTTACGGGGTAAACTTACGGGGTATGTAGCAAAGTTGTGGGCGTATAGATGAAAAATGGGATCAAAATAGTGATGGGTTGCTAGCCTCATCGCCTACAACATGATTCCTATGATTTTCGCCCATTCCCTCTTAGCTATATTAAGCGAGATTTGCATAATGTCATCCGTACCTACTTAATATTATGAACGGAGGTGTGTGTGTGTGTCTGTGTATTTTCATTTAAACTGCTTATCCAAGTTGGTATGTCAATGTGACCCAATCTCACAAACTTTCAATAAACAGCGGAACGTTTCCAAATATTTCCCGAAGAAAGCAACTTGGACAACCTGCCAAACTCCCACGGACAAACTCTTAAAGTGGGAACTATAACAAATTTAAAAGTTTCACCCAAAACAGACCAGCCATATTGAAAATAGTCGATTGAACTTTGACAGTTTTCAAACATTCAAAAGTAATGGAAAAGTTCACAGAAAAATTCACCTTGACACTTATAATCTTTAGTCACATTGTTCCTCACGCGTTTCTTCGCAGTGTATTATCAACATAATTATTTAAGATAGTCTCTTTGTATTTTTTTATTTAATAGCTTTATATTTACTTGCAACGTATGTATGTATGTATGTTTGTCCGGGTGGAATCTTGCGACTCAATTTTGAAGCAGATACCTTCATCCGATTGAGCTGGAATTTTGCATAGTTGTGTAAGTCAGATGACAAAACAATACCTAATCTGGTAGTAGAATTCTGATGGTCCAGCCAGGACCGTCTCCGCAGGAGGGAGCTCTTCAACGGTTGGTTGAATAGATTTTGATAAAACTTGGTATGTAAACAGTCGGTTCTTTGGAGTAACACTTTTTATCCCCAAATTTCTACTGGATCGATTTTTTGGAATTCCCATGTCATTTGAATTTTTGTGAATACTCGTGGGGATTTATTTAATGTCCCATAATTTCGCGAAGCGATACATACATGCGGAGCCTACTCTGTTCTACTTGCTACGCGATGGCTTGCGAGGCAGTGCGGCTAGCAACCCATCACTATTTTGATTTTCCTTTCCAGCTGTAAGCCCTTAATCATGCTAAACGTGGCCTTAAGCTTTTGTTACTTTAGGCTCTATCTACCCCGCAAGGGATAAAGACGTGATATATGTATGATGTATGTACCATTAACTAAGCTGAAACACAAAGCTAACATAGCCGTTATCAAAACGGTTTACCCAAACAGTTTCAAAGACAAACTGCTGATGCCAGCGATACAGTTAACTTTGCATGCGATCGTTACCTTTTGAGATCAAAAGGTCATGAACTCAAAAATGAGTTTATCTGGATTGAGATTATAGTTACTTTTATTTTATACTAGCTGTTGCCCGCAACTTCGTCTGCATTGAATTCGTTTATCGCTATCCCGTGGGAATTACGCAATTTTCCGGGATAAAAAGTAGCCTATGTGTTATTCCAGACTATAATCTATCTATGTTCCAAATTTCATCCAAATCTGTCCAGCCATTCTGGCGTGAAAGAGTAACAAATATCCAAACATTCTCACAAACTTTCACATTTATAATATTAATATACTAGCTTCTGCCCGTGACTTCGTCTGCGTAGAATTATACATAAAAACCTTCCTCTTGAATCACTCTATCTATTAAAAAAACCGCATCAAAATCCGTTGTGTAGTTTTGAAGATATAAGCATACATAGGGACATAGGGACGTAGGGACAGAGAAAGCGACTTTGTTTTATACTATGTAGTGATAGTACGAAGTGATCGCTTCGCGGACGTTCCGAGATCAAATAGGAGACGTTTTGGAAAAAGGTCAGGTCAGGAGTACCCGAAACCGACGAGCATGTATGAAGAGATGAATGTGGATGAAGCGAAAGAATGTCAGGATCGCAGCAAGTGGAACAAAGTAGTCTCTGCCTACCCCTGTGGGAAAAAGGCGTGACGGTATGTATGTACGAACTAAATCATTTTAAAAACGAAACATATTGAACTTCGACGATAAAAAACATGGGAAGAAAAAGTTCCATAATAAATACGGTTCACATGCGAACAATAAATAATAATCGGTTCAGTAGTTAACGCGTAACAGACGGACAGAATAAAACGTTATATTGTTCTTAGTAAATGAAAGGAAATGTTTCCTTTCTTATTAGAACAGTTCCCATGTTACAACAAAAGTCCGTATATTACAATGGATTCAAGTTAAGCTTGGGAGTATCAAAAGCTATGTTTTCAAAGCTATACACACACACAATACACAAATCACGTCTGTATTCCTTACGGGATAGACAGAGCCTAAGGTGACAAGACCTACAGGCCACGTTTAGCAAGACTGTGGGCGTATAGGTGGAAAGGGGTATAAAATAGTGATGGGTTGCTAGCCGCATCGCCTATAACCATGATTCCTATGATTTCCGCCCATTCCCTCGATGGGCTTTAACCATCTGCGCGGGAAGAGAAGCAACTAGTACATACTATGTTTTTTCTTTGCTCCCAGACCAGCATGGAAGTGAATATGACTGTATGTGTACATACTGTATATATTTAGCTTACGTATAGTATAGCACATAGAACTTGTCTTCCCGCGCAGGTGGTAAAACGCTATATGCGATGCGGCTAGCAACCCATTACTATTTTGATTCCCCTTTCCACCTATACGCCCGCAATCATGCTAAACGTGGCCTTTAGGTCTTGTTGCCTTAGGCTCTGTTTACCCCGTAAGGGATAAAGACGTGATTTATGTGTGTGTGTGTGTGTGTGTGTGTGCGTGCATAGTATATCTTGCACTGGACTCGAACCCGTGCCCCTGGCGGTCATTCCAGGTCACACAGGCTGGGAAAGCGAGACTGACCTGCGTCATTACGGAACGACCGTATGATTGTGAACTAATTATAGCAACACTGATTAGTGGTTACAATAATTATGCAATCAGTGTTGCCAGTCCGTACTCAATTTTTCCCCTATTTTTTTCAAATCCCCCCAATCCCCTAGGTATTCTACATTCCGATATATTTTAACGCCTGTAAAAAGACCAATTTCATTTCAATACGTACAAATACAATCAATCAATGTATCATACTTGATATCTCAATGCATTTTTACTACAATCATACTTATTATTATACTAGCTTCTGCCCGCGACTTCGTCCGCGTAGAATTATACATAAAAACCTTCCTCTTGAATCACTCTATCTATTAAAAAAAATCGCATCAAAATCTGTTGTGTAGTTTTGAAGATATAAGCATACATAGGGACATAGGGACATAGGGACAGAGAAAGCGACTTTGTTTTATACTATGTAGTGATTTAATTTTTATATGTACTTGAGGGAGAGGGGAGGACTTGTTTGTTTATAAAAGCATTAAAATGCATTGGAATGGACAATCAATATTTCATCATGATTTTCTTTTTTATGCAGTTTTAAAACTGCTTTTTTTGTGTTTTATTACTGTTCCCTAATCGTTAGCACTCTATTTTTGATGAATTTATTTAATGTACAGACTTGAACTTTCTACTGATTTATTTATGCATAGCTTCATAAGATAAGATCTTGTTATAGGCGATGAGGCTAGCAACCCATCACTATTTTGATTCCATTTTCCACCTATACGCCCACTATCTTGCTAAATGTGGCTTGTAGGTACACACAGCAAAGCTATTCGGTAAGCAGGATAGATACGGCGCGAGCGTGCGTAGGTGCTTACCTGATTATATTGCCGTGTGTACCTGTTACCTTAGCCTCTGTCTACCCCGTAAGGGATAAAGACGTGATTTGTGTATGTGTGTATGTATGTATTCATAAGATAAACTCAAAAAAATGTGTAAACTAGCTGAAAAATCGTAATTAAATTCGTGAAAAAAACTTAGTACTAATGTACTTAATTATCTTAATCAACGGCGTGTCTGAAGAATTCTGCACAAAAATATTCTCAGTATAATTTCCAAGTGCTCAGTAAAAAGCAGAATCTGAAATCCGGAGCTCTCGACGAAGATTGATGATTCTTGTAGTAATTAGAGTAAAAACTTACTCCAAAACTATTTTGAGAGTCCATTTTCTTGTTTATATTGACGACAGGATAGCCTAGCAAGAATAGGAAGCTTGAGGTTGCGGGTTCGATCCCCGGTGGAGCAGATTTGACGTTGACTATTAGATAAAGTTTTATCACCACCACCCATGGACACCTGCAACACTAGAGGGTTGCAGAGGCCTTTCCAGCCTTGAGGGCGAAGGTAGAATAAATCTCATTACTAGATCCCGCCCCGGCTTCGCTCGGATTCAATCAGTGCTATCTACTATTATGCATATAAATCTTCCTTTTGAATCATTCTAACTAGGTATTAAAAAAACACATCGAAATCTGTTGCGTAGTTTTAAAGATCTAAGCATACATAGGGACAGACAGCGGAAAGCGACCTTGTTGTATACTACGTTAGTAAATAGTTGGGCGAAAATCTTAGGAATCATGTTATATGTATAGGTAGGCGATGTGGCTAGCAACCCATCACTGTTGTCCCCTTTCCATCCATACTCCCACAATCATACTGAACGTGGTCTTTAGGTCTTTTTACCTTAGCCTCTGTCTACCCCGTAAGGGATAAAGACGTGATTTATGTATGTATGTACGTTAGTAATTTTACAGACTGAATGTCGGCAGCATTAAGATCAAAAACTCTAGTGTGGCAGGCTCGCCAGCCACGTCCACACTAGGGTTTTTGGTTACTGCAACGTGCAACAGTTCTGTTATGGTTACAACTCGAAAATCCCGAGCTTAAGCGAGTAAGTTATTTTTTAGGGTTCCGCACCTCAATAGGAAAATAAACCTTTATAGGAACCGTTTTTCAAGACCCCTCTCTCAGAAACGCGTAAAGGTAACGCTAACCTAAAAAAATAATTTTAGATACAAGCTTTTCCATCATTCATCGAATTTACCGTTGCTTCTCTTCCCGCGCAGATGGTAAAAGCCCATCGAGGGAATGGGTATAGGAATCATGACTTACAGGCGGTGCGGCTAGCAACCCATCAGTATTTCGATTCCCCTTTCCACCTATACGCCCACAACCATGCTAAACGTGGCCTTTAGATTTTGTTACCTCAGGCTCTGTTTACCCCGTAAGGGATAAACACGTGATATAATGTATGTATGTCTCTTATGTAAGTAGGTAACCATTGTAAAATTAATGCTCACTGCCTTTTGCTTACGAGGCAGGGCTCTGATAACACTGGATTTCATTTAAGCTTTTTACTATTTTATTTCTTACTAGCGACCCGCCCCGGCTTCGCACGGTATATTATGCATGTATTATACATACAAACCTTCCTCTTGAATCACTCTATCTATTAAAAGAAACCGGATCCAAATCCGTTGTGTGGTTTTGAAGATATAAGCATACATAGGGACACGGGGACAGAAAAAGCGACTTTATTTTATACTATGTTATTATTGATTGATTAAATTGGCGCGGAACCCTCGATGCGTGAGCCCGACTCGCACTTGGCCGGTTATCTTGGAAATCATGCGATATTTCTATTCTAGCGCAACCGCCAATTTGCCGCAGATGTCAAATTTGCCTTTAAAATTGAACGGAGACATAAAGTGAGCGAACTTGTGCTAACGCAAATATGAAGAGTTTCAATTCAATACTTTGCTCAGCTCATTCTTATTCTGTGTTAAGCTTGTAACACACTGCGAGCAATTTTAATAAATAATTACTCACTTTCATGCTGGTCTGGGAGTAAAGAAAAAAAAACCGGTCAAGTGCGAGTCGGACTCGCGCACCGAGGGTTCCGTATCATTATCTATAAATATCTTTAAACCAGTGTAAGCAGAGCCCTGCTCCAAAGCAAAATGTACGCAGTGTGGGGTTACTTTATATTGCTATATACTGCTTTATACTGCTATATACAGACATACATACACATTTACGGTTTTCGCAATTATTCTTTAATCTGTGCTATAAGACCTACCTTCATACCAAATTTCAAGATTCTGCGTTCACGGGAACTACCTTGTAGGTTTTGATTCCCTTGAGAGTTGAAAATTTGCGGAAATTTGCGGCATAAACGGCTGTATCTTTTGATTGCGTTGGCTTAGAAGTTTGATTTTTTCACAGCTTCAAGGGACAGTAGACCTGAGTAATTGATATAAATTTCAGCTTCATACCTCCACGCGTTCCTGAGAAAAAGGGTCTTGACAGACGGACGGACGGACAGACGGACAACAAAGTGATCCTATAAGGGTTCCGTTTTTTCCTTTTGAGGTACGGAACCCTAAAAACATAGAATTCACCAGTTGCTTCTCTTCCCGCGCATCTGCGCCATCTGGTAAAAGCCCATCGAGGGAATGTGCGAAAGTCTTAGGAATCATGTTATAGGCGATGCGGCTAGCAACCAATCACTATTTTGATTTCCCTTTCCACCTATACGCCCTGTCCTATAAATATATCGCAAAAATAGACATTTGAAATAACAAAAGTTAAAAAAGTCTAGCGGTAAGTTTTATTGAATCCGACGTTACTTTGCGGAGATCCATTTCAATTTAAAAAAACATGTAGCATTGCAGTATGTTTATTGTTTGCATGGGAAGTCTGTGCTTTATTTTCTCTTCTTATTTCAGTGCTCTTACTGCGCCCCCGGGCTTACGCTAGAATAAGTTGCAAAGTAGCAATTTCTTGCACTTTGTCTCGAGTTCCCACCATTACCAGGAGTTGAGCTCCCGTAATGCTCTGTTTAGTTAAAACTCCTTTACTACCACTTGGCAAAGAACGTGATAACTGAAGTAGGGTTGCCACGTAGATAGAAGAATTACACAAAAGATGGTATTCCTCCCCCTATCCAAGGAGTGTCGAGTAGTTACACCTTCAAGCGCAAGCTGAAGGATCACTTATTGACGCTCCAAAAATCCTTACAACAGTCCTCCAGCACTTTGCACATCGATATGCCAGCCTGTTGTTTTTGAACAATTTAGTTTTCCCTCCTTTTTATTTTTGTTTATAAACTATTTAATTAATTTAGGTATTTTTTTAGTTACACATAAGTCGGGTTCTATCTATGTATTACTTTATTTACGTGGGTCACAGACGGTTCTGGCTGAAAATCAGTGCTGCAGTCTAACACCTCAGCGTAATGCTGAGCCAGCGACCGTATCACTTTTGCGAAGACACGCTACGTTGATGATCTATTTTTTTGTCTGTTTTTTTTCTTGTATTTTTTCGATAAAATTGTGTATACTCTCTTATATTTGTGTGTCTTGAAAAAAGGAAATAAATGTCTTCTTTATTTCTTTCTAAAAGATCCACGAATGGGTCGAAGTGTATCCGTAGGGACCCCCAGACTAAGATAAGACTACATAGAAGAAATTAAGGTCCGTGTGAATAATATATATACATATATACATACATAAATACCCTTGTTCATCGTACATAACCAAGCTACATTGCCCAAGGGCTACCCCGCCGCACCATAACCTCAATTAATCATCCACCGTTGGTTATGTACGAAGAACAAGCTCATAAATCACGTCGCTATCCCTTACGGGGTAGACAGAGCCTAACGTAACAACGCCTAAAGGCCACGTTTAGCATGATTGTGGAATCAACATAGTGATGGGTTGCTAGCCGCATTATAACATGATACCTATGGTTTTCAGCCATTGCCGCTGCGCTTTTACCATCAGCGCGGGAAGGGAAGCAACTGGTACATTCTATGTTTTTTCTTTACTCCCAGACCAGCATGGAAGAACAGTAAAATGAATATTGTGAATAATATCATCGGTAACATAAATAACATTTTTAGGGTTCCGTACCTCAAAAGGAAAAAACGGAACCCTTATAGGATCACTTTGTTGTCCGTCTGTCCGTCCGTCCGTCTGTCAAGACCCTTTTTCTCAGGAACGCGTGGACGTATCAAGCTGAAATTTATATCAAATACTTAGGTCTACTGCCCCTTGGAGCTGTAAAAAAATCAAAATTCTAAGCCAACGCAATCAAAAGATACAGCCGTTTATGCCGCAAATTTCCGCAAATTTTCAACTCTCAAGGGAATCAAAACCTACAAGGTAGTTCCCGTGAACGCAGAATTTTGAAATTTGGTATGAAGGTAGGTCTTATAGCACAGATTAAAGAATAATTGCGAAAACCGTAAATGTGTATGTATGTCTGTATATAGCAGTGACCAATATAAAGTAACCCCACACTGCGTACATTTTGCTTTGGAGCAGGGCTCTGCTTACACTGGTTTTATATATTTATAGATAATGATACGGAACCCTCGGTGCGCGAGTCCGACTCGCACTTGACCGGTTTTTTTTTTCATTTTGACCTGAACGTATTACTCATTCATTCAACGCTACCCGCCCGCACCTCTCTCGGTCCCCTTTCTCGTCCCACCCCGCGCCCCCGTGTCGTATGGGCGAGGACTCATTTAAACAGTTTGTCTATAGGTAGTGCAATAACTCAAAGGTGACTGACTGACTGACTGACTGACATAGTGATCTATAAACGCACAGCCCAAACCACTGGACGGATCGGGCTGAAATTTGGCATGCAGGTAGATGTTATGACGTAAGCATCCGCTAAGAAAGGATTTTGATCAATTCTACCCCCAAAGGGATAAAATAGGGGATGAAAGTTTGTATGAAACTTTGTCAATTTTAAACCGATCGGCCTGAGACTTTGCATGCATAAAGCTACTATGACGTAGGCATGCTCTAAGAACGGATTGCGTAATTTCTGCGGGATAGCGATAAACGAATTCTATGCAGACGAAGTTGCGGGCAACAGCTTGTTAATAATAAACAGAAAAAAACAAAAAAAAACTTAACTTAATTTTAAAAACTCAAAGGTGGCGAGGTCGGGTTCGAACCCATGATATCAATCCAATTATGCCTTAAAACTCCATGCAACTGGGAACCCTAAGAAACTGCGTATAATAAGCATACAAATTATAAAAGCAGAAGTTTCAAATGGAGCTTTGCTTTTGAAATGTCAGAAACAGGTAATTTTATAGTAGGGAAAAATGCGTTTACTGGGATATTTATCTACTTTATGCTACGTTTGATACAGTACGCAGATTTAATACAGTTTTAACCTCCTGTATTCATCCAAGACATATACAGAGCATTTTAAAAATAAATTAAATTAAATAAAAGTCAAAAGATTTTATTCCTGGCCAGTTAGTCCATAGAAACAAATTAAAAACTGAAATCAAAATTAAAATTTAACAACACAATGACTCTTTTGAACACCACATAATAAAAAACATGGAAAACAGGTACAAAGAGAAAGTTACTACTTAAGCGTATGCTCAAAAATAGAAAGAAGAAAAGAACAAATAAAAGCTGGGGGTGCAAATAAAAAATTACCTAAAGACATAAACACAAATACATTAAATAACCGTATACATACTCTTATAACTCTTTATTGTGCAAAATAAACAAGAGAAATACAATTGACAAACACTGAGATACATGCACAAAGGGGACTTATCCCGTTAAGGGATCTCTTCCAGTCAACCTTTGAGTGGATGAAAGGCGTATTATATTAGAACACACATACCTACGCGTGTTTAACCCTTTCTATTCCGCTTTTTTTGGTGACTGTACTTGGATTGTCATCCGTCCCTCATTATGTGTGCCAAATTTCAAGTCAATCGGACCAACCGCTGAAGAGTGCTGCGGAGACGGTCCTGGCTAGACCACTAGAATTTTAACATAGAGACATTGTTACATAGAGATAGGTAGATGACAATTTTATGCGGTAAGTGAAGCAGCGGCCTTCGCACTAGACTCTGGCTCTGTATCGCGAGTGCCAAGCGAAGTACTCAAAACACAAGAACAATTAGAATGTGTGTGTGTGTGTGTGTGTGTGTGTGAAAGCTTGTAATAATAAACAAATAATAAACAATTCGGTTGAACATCCAATAAGGGTCACTCCACGGAACGCGGCGAGCCACAGCGACCGTTTTAAGTGGGAAACTAACGACGAAAACCAAAAACTTTCACACAAATATGAAGTGCTATTATTATGGATGGTTAACTCAATTATGCTAGATGGCAATTTAAAGACTGGGCTCATCGAATCGAATCGCGATAATTCGCCATGTTTGTTTAAAAAAAAAAGCCGTGGTAGCCTAGTGGTTTGACCTGTGGCCGCTCAAGCAGAGTCGTGGGTTTGGAACTTATGTGCGGTATTACATTTGATATTTATTAAAAGTTTATCGGTGAAGGAAGACATCGTGAGCAACCTTGTACACATCTGCGAAGCAATTCAATGGTATGTGTGAACTTCCCAATCCGCAGTGGGCCCGCGTGGGAACTATAGCTCAAGCGCTCTCATTCTGAGAGGCCTATGTCCTGCAGTGGAAAATAAATACAGGTTGTCTCATTGAAATCGGTCAGTATGGGAAAGTCTGAAACTATAAGACATACGAAGATCTGTTCTTAGGAACCATGCCATCGATTTTAATAACAAGAATAACTGCATTCATACATTAAAAAAAACCAGTACTCAGCTCGGGAATCGAACCCAACTGTTTTGAAAAAAACTTACACTATTTCTATTTAGATATCGATTGTGTAGGTCGTAAGCAATAAATAACTCTATGAAACATGATGTCTGAAATGAATAAAATGCATTGTTTTCACATACTTTAATTTATTTTAGTAGGTGTTCGAAGTGACCACCGTTTTTTTGAATACGTATTCAACACGTTTAGGTAACGATCTTACAATTGCATTTTGTATCTTGGTCAATGTAACAAGTTGCAACACCAATAAAGAGGTACAAATAACCATAGAGACAATTTTACATGCCTGAACTTGTTGAATATTGTAACGGCGGTCACAACCTACCTACTAAAATAAATTAAAGTATGTGAAAACAATGCATTTTATACATTTTAGACATCATGTTTTATAGAGCCATTTACTGCTTAAGTACGACCTACACAATCGATATCTAAATAGATATGCGGGTTCAATTCCCGGCCATAGCTTTACTTTTCGGATTTTTCTGTGTTCTAATTTTCAGAGTCGTATAGAAATTAAATTTCTTACGGTAAAACCGTAAAAATTAACATAAAAACTCAAGAAGTAAAAATTCTTGTTTCATTTGATAGGTGATTTACAATAAAACATGAAAAAAGGAGGAAAAGTTTATTGTTTAATAATAGGCATTTGTAATAGTAATTGAGACCAAAACGTTTATCATTTTCAAACTTACACTACAGTAACAAAAAATATTTAATCTTGCACGTGAGTAGCGGAGTAGCAAGGTAAATATTTTTTGTTCATTGAAAATATTGAAATGGACCTCAGCAAAGTAACCACTGACTCAATAAAATTACACTACAGGCTCAAAGTTTTGATCGATTCTCTGAAACCTTGTTGCTAGAATTTCCCAAAGGAACTTGTTTCTATTGAAGCCATAATTCCCCACACTAGCCGCAGTCGGAAAGCAATTAACGTGCAGTGTGCAGCATGTTCGAGTTATCCACAACTTTTCTTAAATGGGGCGCCCTCTAACGCGCCGATTTAGAAACTCTGGACGAGCCAAATTGAGCTTATCGTAATTTACTATCACATGAATCAAGAATTTTTACTTCTCGATTTTATGTTTACTTTTACGGTTTTACCGTTAGAAATTAAATTTCCGGAATTAAAAATCCGGAAAGTAAAGCTATGGCCGGGAATCGAACCCGCATCCTCGTCATTCCGTGACGCGTGCTATACCCCTACACCACCCACAGATCTGTTACTAGCTGTCACGTGACCTTGTTACTATTCGATTTTTTAGCGCTAAGCGTCACTTCTTTGAATGATGTGTCTGTACGACACAATTACAAACACAAGGCTGATGATCTATTTTTCATGTCGGTATTTTTAAATTGTGTGTATGCTCTTTGTGTGTCTTGAAAAAAACGAATAAATGTCTTCTTTCTTTCTTTATAAAATAACTAGCTTCTGCCCGCGACTTCGTCTGCGTAGAATTATACATAAAAACCTTCCTCTTGAATCACTCTATCTACTAAAAAAAAACCGCATCAAAATCCGTTGTGTAGTTTTGAAGATATAAGTATACAAAGGGACATAGGGACATAAGGACAGAGAAAACGACTTTGTTTTATACTAGGTATGTATTTAAGTAAAATAAAAATAAAAATGTTAGAATCCCTGAACATGTTATTACATTATTAGTGTGTTATATTCTTGGCCTTATTTTAGATACCTATATTAGTATTTGTTTGACTTATTTACCAGCAGCAAGCAAGCTTGCATTTATCCGTTGATGCCCCATCTAGCCCAATTTATATCCCGGTATAAGTTTCACGCGTAAATTCCCAGGTATTTCCCGGTTAACTCAACTTCGGCAAGAAACCGATTTTTCCCATCCCGCGCGAAGCAGGCATGCGTTTCCATAAGTTTGCTTATTCGAGATTTGTATTTATTGAAAGTTCGTCTTTGGAAAGGTTTTGGTAGTCGGGAGGGAGTTCGAGTGATTTTATTATGAATGCTAACCTATAACGCTTGTGTTTTTC
Organism: Pandemis corylana; assembly: GCA_949127965.1. Classification (NCBI taxonomy): domain Eukaryota; kingdom Metazoa; phylum Arthropoda; class Insecta; order Lepidoptera; family Tortricidae; genus Pandemis; species Pandemis corylana. The sequence goes on from OX421876.1 coordinate 9,320,950, forward strand.
TGTTTACTCAAAATTGAGAAGCGTTTCCTTTTAAGTTTATGGCTTATAGAGTTTTGTGTGTTGGAAAGAATAAGTTTTTTCCCCTCATTGCCTCGGAATGCGGTCTTATATTTAAAACAAGCGGGTAAAAACGCGTTTTATCCACTTGCGGGGAAAGAAATTTGACCTTGGAGCGTGTTTAAGTAGCTTTGGACAGATAACAAAACGTAAAACGCTTATGATAATGGTTCGCTCGATATTAAGTATCATTTATTTTAATCATATATTGATTTTAAGTTATAAACCTTAAAATTCCATAAGAAACATTTTTTTTATATAATGATGTTGAATATAATTCTGAACGCACAAGTTGAGTCGATGCAATTTCAAAACGCATCGTCAGATTATGTCAAAATTGTCAACAAAAATTATATACAAGTAGATTAAAGCTCAGTTTTATAAAATAGAGTTCAAATATAAAATCAAAATGCGGCTTATGCCTTGCCAAATAGTCGAGCGAGTCACAGGAAAAAACAAAAGCCAATCGTGAGCTTAGAATTTCGAATTTAGTTTCTATTTGTAAGCGGACAGAGCGCTTGGCGCGTCGCGGAGGTCTACCATGTAAAACACATGCGAAGCCGGGGCGCATCGCTAGTCTATACTAATATTATAAAGAGGAAAAATTTGATTGTTTGTTTGTTTGCATTGAATAGGCTCCGAAACTACTGGACCGATTTCAAAAATTCTTTTGCCGTTAGATACCTACATTATCACTGAGTGACATAGGCTACTTTTTACCGCGGGAAAATACCTTTTCCTACGGGAAAATTAATTTATCGCGGGCGAAGCTGCGGACGGAAGGCTAGTCTTTTAATAAAGTAAGTGAAGGCAAGAAGCTCGTGGAACGAATGAAATCGTTAATAATAGCATTAGTGTGAAGGGATTTATTTAACAAACTGTATGGTATCGGATTGTGAATGGCACAAGGCAGAGGAAATCTTAAGCATGGTTTTACGCAAAAGTAACTCACAAACTTTACCTCTTTACTCTTGCACCACCCCCTCTAGATGGTGCTAATATGAAAATCATAATTTATAGGCATTACATTTTTTTGTTAGGTATATGTATAGATGGATAATTATCTATACCTATTAATAATAAATTAGGTTAAGAATTTGCATGCCAAATTTTGGCATAGCTTCTGACATGGACCTTCTTCTGACATGTGTTATTTTCTTTATAAAATAACACATGTACGTTCTTGCGAATTAAATAATAATCCCCTGGGCCTTGCCATGACTTCTTATAGCGACTCAATTCCGACTCAGTTCAAGTTGTAGCTGTCAATTTTAGTATGGATCTGACAGCCAGCGAACTTAAACTGAATGTGAATTGGATCGCATTGAGACGTCATGGTAAGGCCCCAGTGCTTTAATTTATTTAGCAATACATACATACACACATAATTATTGACAGTGCTTGTTACTTGGGCCACTCAACATAGAACTTTCTCGTTCCACACTACAGACCATTGTTCGAGCGTCGAACGAAGCCTGATATTTCCGAGTCTGAATGAAAAACTTTAACTATTGAGACCTTTCGAGATCTATTGAGGTCTATTGAGATGTATCGAGATGTATCATTACGCTGCGTGTATGTCGTGTGTCGTACACAGAAGAATTGGCCAATAGAGTGTCATAACTCTTGCAGTTCACGATGGCGAGCGGGCTTATGTATGTAGTAAACATATCAATCATTCAAATCTATGAGCAGAATTAAAAATGAGACGAGTTAGGAAAATTACAGTTTTGCAAAAGGGACCGACTAGGAAAAAGCCGAATTAAAAATGGGACAAGTTAGGAAAATGACAGTTTTGCAAAAGGGACCGACTAGGAAAAAGCCGAATTAAAAATGGGACAAGTTAGGAAAATGACAGTTTTGCAAAAGGGACCAACTAGGAAAAAGCCGAATTAAAAATGAGACGAGTTAGGAAAGCGTCAGTTTTGCAAAAGGGACCGACTAGGTAAAAACCGAATTAAAAATGGGACAAGTTAGGAAGATGACAGTTTTGCTAAAGGGTCTGACTAAGAAAGAGACGCGTAAAAATGGGCCAAGTGTTAAGAAAATGACGAAGTCGTCTGGAGGCCGCTGAAGAGTTCCCTTACGGAGACAATCCGGACCGACCACCAGAAATCTACTACCAGATTATTGTATAGTCATCTCACTTACCCTACACATGAATGCCAAATTTCAGTTCCAACGGTTAAAGATGTTTGCTTCAAAACTGAGTTACAAGCCACCCGAACAAACTAACATTGCAAGTTAAATAAAGGCTTGCAAAAACTAAGAGGTATTCCCAGAAACAAAACAACTATTAGTGCCATCAATTTCAGTTTCATTGCGCCGCAGGGACGGAGGAGGCCGTAAATATGCCCTAATCTGCTTGATAGACGAGCGATCGCCGATCGGGGACGCATAAATATGATTCAAATACGAATAACGCGAGATTAGAAAATGTTTAGCCATTCCCATCTAACTATATGCACGCAGATGTCAACTTGACAACGTATACTACTCGTAGTTCCCTCCATGCCAGAGTTGGGCGTTGTGTAGATAATTTCTTATCTACATAATTATTTCAAATAAATTTATTCGAAGATAAATTCAATCACAAATGCGTTGACAACTTTTTTATTTAGATAAATTATCTAGATGAAGATAACCGACCTCGTTTGTTATTGAAGTAAGCTTCATCACTATCACTACATAGTATAAAACAAAGTCGCTTTCTGTGTCCCTATGTCCCTATGTATGCTTATATTTTCAAAACTACACAACGGATTTTGATGCGGTTTTTTTTAAATAGATAGAGTGATTCAAGAGAAAGGTTTTTATGTATAATTCTACGCAGACGAAGTCGCGGGCAGAAGCTAGTATAATAATAAATGTATACAGAATGTCACGTCGGGTCAAACCGTCACACTGACATTCGTCTTTTATTTAAAATCCCAACTAATTTGTCTAGATAAAAATTAGACTGATCTAGATAAATTCAAAATAGCAAATGACGGATTAAATAATAAATAAATAAAATAAATAAATATCTTGGGACATAGGATTATTTAGTTACATCAAATAAAAGATGATTTAGTTATCTTCCCGGTTTTTCGCAATTAGATAATTTTTGCCCAACTCTGCTCCATGCTGGTCTGGCATCAAAGAAAAAAAAACGTGCCAGCTGCTTCTGATCCCGCGCGGATGGTAAAAGCCTGTCGAGAGAATGGGGTTTCTTGCGCAGCGGATAGCTACCCATCACTATTTTGATACACTTTAAGGCCTGGATAAAGACTACAGATGCAATGGTTATGCGTTTTGAAACGTTTTAAAATCCGCAAACATTTTCGTCGTCAATTTGTATGAAAGTTCAGAATCTCTACAAAGTACTGCGACAGGGGGCGCACTAGAGCACGCATGGCCGACCACAAAGCCTGGAATGCTTTGTCTGCACAGACCTATACTACATGTACATCTCTGTATTGTTTGGATGTATGAGTAATCTGACACAAGTTTTGCTGTTTGCGAATGGATCTAGTTTGTGTTTAGAGGGGCTAAGCTAAAGTGGGAATCCAAAGGCGCCCAACAGTTATTTCAGCGATGCGGCTAGCAATTTCCCCAACACCTTATCCAATGACTATATTCTTTTGATCGAGTAGGTAGAGGCTTAATTCTTTCATAGCTCCATGGGACCGCAGACCTAAGTATTTGGTATCAATTTAGAATTTTACCTATTTCAATGTGAATGTCGCGGGGTCTATAATCAATCTCTGCACAAAATATACCCGCGCATCCCTACACCCACCCACACACACACACACACACACACACACACACACACACACACACACACACACATTAGTTTTAATTTTAATATTTTGTCACTTTTTCATATAGGTAGTTTAACTCGTAATAAATTATAGTCTTGGGATTTAATGTTGACAGGTACAAAAATGTAATTACCCTTCGCGGAAAAATGGTATCTCTTAGAACAGGTATTCTCATACTTAAAAAGAGGTACCAACCACTTGTTAACACACTGTACTTTTTGTTACCTGAATAAACTATTATTATATTATTATTATTAAATTTCAACTTTAACCCCCTTATTCATAAACGCTCTGTAGGCTTCTGCTAACTTAGCAATCGTTTGTCCTTATCTGTCACTTTGACATTTACCTTTCATAGATAAGGACAAACGATTGCTAAGTTAGCCTACGGGGGTCAATGATTACAACAGTATTGTAACGGCTGCGCACTTGGTGGTAATTGTCACCGAAAGCGGTCATATCTACTTCACTAGAACTGTCAAAACGGGCTCAGCAATTGGAAAGTTCATACAACTGGGCACTTAATAAATTGACACATCCCTTTTATGGGATCCGCTAATAGATTGGGATATGACAGTGTGAATAAAAAACATGTTTTGTCAAACATCGAGAATGTTCTCTGTCCGTTAGAAAATAGAACACGGGAAGTGCCTAATTTTTTTTCGAAATTGAAAAACAAAACTTCCCTGCCTAGGTGTAAATTAAATGTACTATAATCCATTTTTTTCCCGCTTCGTTAACTTTTTAAAACTTCAAACAATTGCATGTAAAATTGAGAGGACGATAGAATAATTCCATACAGCCAGGCCAACCGCTCGGTTTGCATCGCAGTGCGTGTGTAAGTTTTTTTTAATTTTCTGTTTATAATGTCTGTGATTTGAAAAAGTTTTTAGATGGCGGTAAATTATTGTTTTTTCCTTATGTTTTTTATTTCCTCATATTGTTTGAGAAAAGCAGTATGTTCAGTATATAGTAGTGAAACTTAGAATAACCTACCTGGTGACAATATCGCTTGTCCTTACCAGCCAAAGGTCTAACTAGCCTCACCGGCCTTCGGTCCTTGTACAGAATGTTTATATTTATTTCTTTTTTTTTATATGAATAGGAAGGCAAACGAGCAAGTGGGTCACCTGATGGTAAGTGATCACCACTGCCCATAGACACCCGCAACCCCGGAGGGATTGCAGATGCGTTGCCAACCTAGACGACAAACACCAAACGACAAAGCGACAAACGAACGACAAAGTAAACGACAAAGCAATCAAGTAACATATTTCAACAGAAATGGTTTTGTTAAAAATGAAATTTTTATTTATTTAATCGACTTGTGGAAAAGCGTGACAATCCGTGCGGGGGGGGGGGCTCCAAATTAATTACGTCGCTTGTAACGGTTGCCACTTGGCAAGAGCCGTTTGAATTTCGAGTTGGCAAAGATTTTACTATTATTTAATCCTGGGTCGGAAAACGGGTACACACGGCTGTAAATTACAACGCGCATGCGCTACGAGCTTTCGGAGCATTTCTAGAGAGAAAAAAAGAGAGAAAAAGAGAGAGATAGAGACAGATAAAGAGAGATTTACACGCATTCCGTATACGTAGGTAGATATATAAAAGGATGAACTACAATATAATAAAGAAATATGGCCGATATGGTGTAAAATGGACCCTGTCAGCATAAACACATCATATTAGGTACGAGTACTAATTGATGTATTTAGGTAGGTGAAAAAAAAATCCATCCGTGCTGGTCTGGGAATAAAGGGAAAAACATAGAATGTACCAGTTGCTTCTCTTCCCGTGCAGATGGTAAAGCCCATTGAGGGAATGGGCATAAGAATACGCTCACAACCATACTAAACGTGGCCTTTAGATCTTGTTACCTTAGGCTCAGTCTACCCCGTAAGGGATAAAGACGTGATTTATGTGTAAGTGTGTGTGTGTGAAAAGAATAGGTATTTCAATGGTAAATTTAGATTAAGATTAAGATTATTTTATTCATTCAATATAAATTACATCATAAATTGTACATTGTCAAGTTAGAAGAATTTAGATTAAAATCGTTAAGAGAAAATAAAATAAAAGAAAATAATACGAATCAATTGACAACCGGATAGCCTTGTGGTTAGTGACCCTGACTATGAAGCTAGAGGTCCTGGGTTCGAATCCCGGTAGGGGCAGACCGTTGTATAACGAATACGAATGCTTGTGCCAGAGTCATGGATGTTGTATGTATTTATCTACATTATATAAGTATGTTTATCCGTTGCCTGGTACCCATAGTACAAGCTTTGCTTAGTTTGGGGCTGGGTCATGGTGTAATTTGTTCCAAGATATTTATTTATTTATTTATGTTCGCTCGCCGTAGCTGGTCCCCGTACGCGCCCATCCCCAACTCCTAAGGAGAGAGCTATCCCGTGTTAGCCGCTTCCGCGAAATTTACTGTGACGCACAACCAGCTTTATTGTTCCCTCTTATTTATATCTGCTCTTGCGCCGAAACGGACGTGGAGCTAACGAAATTAAAATTATAGAACGTTTTCGGACGAAAATTGGTTAATTGCATTTGGATGACGTTGGTGTTACGTGAAACGCGAGAAAATTCTAAAGTTACACACGTCTGGGAGCAAAGAAAACATAGAATGTACCAGCTCGGTTCTGGCTGAAAATCAGTGCTGCAGGTGTCTAACGCCTCAGCGTAATGCTGAGCCAGCGACCGTTTCACTTTTGCGAAGACACACACAACGCTCATGATCTATTTTTATTGTCTTGATTATTTTCTATAAAATTGTGTATATTCTCTTTTATTTGTGTGTCTTGCAAAAAGGAATAAATGTCTTCTTTCTTTCTTTCTTTCTTTCAGCTGCTTCTCTTCCCACGCAGATGGTAAAAGCTCATCGAGGGAATGGGCGAATAGGAATCATGTTATAGGCGATGCGGCTGGCAACCCATCATTTCATCTATTTTGATTCCCCTTTCCACCTATACGCCCACAATCATGCTAAACGTGAACTGTAGGTTTAGATGGGTATGCTTTCGAATGTTTCTTGTTACTGTGCTATGCGAATTTTTGTCGCTAAGCGTCATCTGTTGTGTTAAAACACGTTAATTTTGACAGAAACTTATTTCTGGTTCTCAGTTAAATAAGAATGGAAAGAAACTATCCCCATACCAGTATAAACTACCCTGGAAATACCCGCATATATTGAATAACATTTGACATATAGCGCAATCCGCGAAAACATATTCCTCGTAAGTTATAGCTCATATTATTTTGATTCATGAGGCACTACGATCGATGTGCATATTGTCATACCATATATCGTGACATATTGGACTATTTATATATAAAGCCCGCTGTAAGTATGTACTTTTATCGTGAACTAGCTTCTGCCCGCGACTTCGCCCGCGTAAAATTAGACATATTGACATGTTGACATGTTTATCGCTATCCCACGACTATGCTATTTTCTGGGATAAAAAGTAGCCTATACACACACAACGCTGATGACTTAGTCGGTCCGTCGTTTAATGCTCTCATCTACTCAAAGGTTAACTGGTAGAGATCTCTTATAGGAATAAGTTCGCCTTTGTGCATATATTAATGGTTTTTTTTGTGAATTGCATCTGTTTCTTTACATTTGTACAATAAAGCATTTACTTACAACGCTGATGATCTATTTTCCACGTCTGTTTTTTTTCTTGTTTCTTTTCTATAACATTGTGTATATTCTCTTATATTCGTGTGACTTGCAAAAAGGAATAAATGTCTTCTTGGTTTCTTTCTTTCCTATAACTTGGCCGGGGATTTTCTTGACAGATAAGTAAAGTGCATTAAAATCCGTTCAGTTGTTTTCATGTGATTCGCTCGCAAATATACAGACAAACAGACAAAAAAATCTAAGTGTTGGAACGTGTTCTGTTATTAATTTCAAGTATCCGCAGCTAACTTTTCTCGAATATCTTCCATGTACATACTTTCGAACCTCTTCAAGCTATATATCTAATATATGTATCTATAGACTAGCTGTTGCCCCGAGCTTCGCCCGCGTTGCAAATTTTTTTTTCTTATATATAGCTTGTCCAAACAGTAACAAACACAACTAAAAAAGAATTATCCAAGTCGGTGCAGTCGTTTGGAAGTTATGCGCGTACATACATTTCGACGATTCATTTTTATTTTTATAGATTATCGGTGAGATAGACAATTCACGTATCGTGACTGTAATTTATTATAGTGTGTGGTACCTTGAGGGAATTGGCGAAAATCTTTGGAATCATATTATAGGCGATGCGGCTAGCAATCCATCACTATTTTGATTCCTCTTTCCACCTATACGGTTATAATCATGCTAGAAGTGGTCTAAATCTTGTTACTTTAGGCTCTGTCTAGTGTCTGTGTACCCCGTGAGAGATAAAAACTTGTTTATGTACTGTCTATGTGGGTAACGTGGTCGTTGGACTTTGTTTTAATGATTTACAAATAAGCACGTACGCATACTACACATAATATATAAGTATTTTGTTTTTGTTCAAATTATTACCTATTTTATTTTGTCTTATTTTTATTACAATTATTATTATTTTTTTTTCATTAAACTTTACGATTCTTTTATTAATTAGGTACTTTATGTTTGACATAAACTATCTAGGTACTGTTCCGCAAAGCGAGCGAAGCCGTAACGCGAGCTAGTTCATTACATATTTAGTACTACAAACGACCCTTTATATGTAACTTTTACATACGATAATTGAACAAAAGGCTCAAAAAACTACAGACATATCACGTATATTGTGTGTCTATTATATTTTGTTTACTCCAAGCCTTTGACGCGTAATGACATCGTTCCTTTTCATAAAGAAATGTTATTTCATTATTTACCTATGTTATTGTAACTTGAGTAGTTCTGCCGAATAAGTTATTTACTTATTTTTATTGGAGGTTATGTTTCCAAACAAATAAGGCATTATGTTTGCTGGTCCAGTTTCCTGTACCAGTTGTCTCGACTGCACAACTTACATAAATATGAGACGGACATAAACCACGTATTTCTCCCTTACGGGGTAGACAGAGCCTTTTTTATGGCGTGGAAAATGCGCCTTTTGTATCCGTCCGGTACGAGTTTACCGGGGGTATGTGGGGCTCTCCCGCGACGGCAGGCATACCCACTAAAACCACACGGATTCCCTATTCAGTCGTATGTGAGGCGTTACGGCACTCGGTGTCACCGCGATGCTCCACGACCACCCCGGGATGAGGTTTCCTCTTCACAGCACCTGTATAGGGTAGACAGAGCCTAAGGTGAAATGATCTAAAAGCCACGTTTAGCATAATTGTGGGATATAACATGATTCCCATGATTTTCGCTCATTCCCTCGATGGGCTTTTACCATGCGCGGGAAGAGAAGCAACTGATACATTCTATGTATTTACTTTGCTCCCAGACCAGTAGGCTTATTACCAACTCGCCATCGTGTTAATTTTGACAGTTCTTGTATGAATGTGACAGCTAGCTGATTTCGATGCCAATTGTCAGCCCATACATGAACTGTCAATATGAACACGATGGCGATTGCTAGCGAAGTTAGATAATAATATTCTGTAATATTCTGTATACATTTTTTCTGTTTTGGTTGTTATATGTGGTGTTCATTAAAGAGTTATTGTATTGTATTGTAAGCCTACAGCTTGGAAGGAATATTTGCTGAAGTATTTAAGACTTCTTAAACATCTCGTTAACAATTAAATAACAAAGGAATCTCAAGAAAGCTTTTAAAATGTAAGTACGTATCACAAGTCAATCTTGGCTGGAGTGGGGCTAAATATAGCGGTCATTAAATTTTGCTTCGCATTCCTTTAGAAGTGTTGGTCGAGCGAGCCGCAAGGAATGTCTTGATTGTCGAAGAATGTCATGATCTTACTTCACTACATAGTATAAAACAAAGTCGCTTTCTCTGTCCCTACGTCCCTATGTCCCTATGTATGCTTATATCTTCAAAACTACACAACGGATTTTGCTGCGGTTTTTTTTAATAGATAAAGTGATTCAAGAGGAAGGTTATTATGTATGATTCTACGCAGATAAAGTCGCGGGCAGAAGCTAGTATATTATAATGCGAAAGTAAGATGCTGGTCTGGGAGCAAAGAAAAAACATAGAATGTACCAGTTGCTTCTCTTCCCGCGCAAATGGTAAAAATCCATCGAGAGAATGGGCGAAAATAATAGGAATCATGTTATAGGCGATGCGGCTAGCAACCCATCACTATTTTGATTCCACTTTCCACCTCACCGCCCTCAGTGTCTTGCTACACGTGGCCTGTAGGTCGTGTTACCTTCGGCTCTGTCTACCCCGTAAGGGATGAAAACGTGATTTGTGTGTGTGTGTGTGTGTGAAAGTAAGTTTGGATGTTTGTTGCTCTTTCTTTTGTTTTATTGAAATTTGGTACAGAGATAGCTACAGTCCCGGAGAAGGTCATAGGATAGTTTTTATCTCGAAAATAGCATGGTTCCCGTGGGATGGTAATAATGAAAAGGTCTGGGCCGCTAGTGTATGCCCTTAATTAGTACACCGGCTCGTTAATAAACTTTGTAAAGATATATAGGGCCTTACGAGGTTAACCCAGTGTTTTCTAAACTTTATGGTCAACCAAAATTTCAGAAATTCCATGAACTGTCAAAGCTTTTTACAGAAAAAGAAAACAAAGGCTAACATTTGAAGAATCACTTTAAGTACCTGCATATGTTAAGGGTTCGCTGAGATTCTGCAGACCCCTGACACGCCATGGACACCACTTTAAGAAACCCTGACTTAAACATACCATAAATTGCTGCAACTTTGCCATCTGACCCCAACATTGCCAGAACTGGTTTAGAGACTGTTAATCAGTTACCCGAAAAGGCAAAAGATAAAAAATCTTTACGATAGCTGATATGTGCCTGAATAAATTTGGGCAATGTTGTGGTCAGATGGCAAAGTTGTAGCACTGTAGTATAGCCGATACATTTGAAATATTAATAAAGCTCTGTTGTTATGTCAATTTCTCAAGTTTTGAAAATTTGATTTAGTGTTAATTTTTAATATTTTTAATTGGTTGTTGACACAGACAGACGGATATAAAAAATATTTTAAATAGGCTTTGAATAAACTTCCAAGTTATATTGAAACTTCTAGACATACGATTTAGAAGTTTGATTGGGATTTTTAAACAGCTTTAATTTCACTTTGATACCCTTACGCGTTCTTGAGAAGCCAAGCAGCAGTGCTCGCGCTGCTGTGTTCCAGCGTAAAGAGTAAGCCGGGGAATTAAGGATGTCAATGGATGGTGGAGTGCTCACTTAGGGACAGACGGACTGCATTCCGACTGCGAACTGCCGACTGCCCATACATTTCGATCGCAGTTAGCGTGCGACGACTGTAATGGAACTGGAATACTTCTTTTTTTAATATGGCCCCATCGATTGATACGATGATTTCGCCAATGTCAAAGGAATAAATACAGTATTCAAAAATCTTGTGACAAAAATGTCGGCAACGTTGTACGGTAGAACACAGTCAAAAGACCCCCCTGTCGGGCCCTTAGCCAACGGATAATGATATCCTTCAGAATCTACCAGGAAATTATTAACCGATGCCCAGGGTGCACCGGACCAAGCACTGCTCTTCCCTTCGGACGGATCCAAAAACGAACCGCAGCTCTTGAGCACACGCGGAGGCAACCCGACTCGCACCCCGGAACTGGAATAGGAAATGTACGGGCAGTCGGCAGCTGGCAGTTACGTTGCAGTCGGAATGCAGTCCGTCCGTATTGGCCCTTCATTGCTCGTTTTCCTTTCTTGTCGTTTTTTCCCCGTCTGTTCTTATTTAGTCTTGGGCATATGTCATTTACACTCGACGACATCGCGTTGGCTTAGCGATCGTAAAGTATAAAGGGCCCCAATCGACAGCTTATTTCCGAGTCGATGGTAGAATAAGTCTTCCGCTGCATGCCTCTCCGCGTACAGGGGATAAAATTATACGCCCCTTATCCTTTCACGCAAATAAACTGTATTAGAATCATAGAGGAGTTAATTAGATCAGAGTGGTTACACGGGTTGTACAATACAACTTAATGTACATAAACAGATGTGCCATGTTGGTCTGGGAATAAAGAAAAAACATAGAATGTATCAGTTGCTTCTCTTCCCGCGCAGATAGTAAAAGCCCATCGAGGGAATCTGCATAAGAACCATGTTGTAGGCGATGCGGCTGACAGCCCATCACTATTTTGATTCCCCTTTCCACCTATACGCCCACAATCATGCTAAACGTGGCCTTAAGGTCTTGTTACCTTAAGCTCTGTCTAAAGGTGGAAAGGGGAACCAAAATGGTGATGGGTTGCTAACCGCACTGCCTATAACACGTTTCCTAAGAATTTCGCCCATTCCCTCGAAATAATTTCTTTATATTTGTACAATAAAGCATTTACTTACCATAAATATCGATACAGCGATCGTGTCAAATATATGTGTCACCGGCCTTAATGTTTGTGGCTAAAGTGTACCTACAGATGTTTTTGACGTTTTGGCAACATACATTTATGCCCTTGACTGTACATAGACGTTTTTTGTCACTATCTAAGCATTACTTTTAAACACATGAGTGACTGAGTGAACCCTGTATTTTAAAAAGGAATACAAAACCGGTATCCGATTTGCAAAGCAACAAATATTTTGACATTTTGACAAACATTTCATTTGAGAACTCTTTAATATCTGATAAACCGTAAACTTTAAAAAAAATCGAAAACCTTTAGGCGTAGCTCACATTAGGTTAGGATAGGTTTGTTTTATATTTCCAAACGCCAATATTTTAGTAGAAAATAAAAGGGTGTCAAATAAAGTGCTTGTCAAACGATGCATTTGAGAAATGTTGTTTAGCTAATGATGGTGCACTCAGGCGTTTTGTTGTCACTCTCTAAGTATTACTTTTAAACATTTGAGTGACCGAGTGACCCCTGTATTTTAACAAGGAATGCAAAACCACAGTGTGACGTAAGGCAAGCCTCTCCGTCTGAGCCGTGCAATTATGAACACCTATTATTCATCTTAAACGCTATGCTATTTTGCTAGAGAGGTGTCAAACAGGTGTCTGTAGTCGTAATTGGATTCGGATTATTGTGAAGCAGGTAGCAGTATAACATTTAAAGTTAAATTAGTTTGTGTACTGCGGTGTTACTACGTAAGACTTGTTACAATCAAATAAATATTTTTTACTTTTTTACTTTACTCTGAGTATTTTTGAACGACTAAGAAAAAACTCTTCGAAATGGTTTTCAAATGAGGGTACGTTGTAAAAAAATTAACAATCTTACTTTGCACAGGTTTAACTAATATGTACCATCTACTTCAATAACGTTCTATCTATTGCCAATTCGTTCACAGTATCACTACATAGTATAAAACAAAGTCGCTTTCCGCTGTCTGTCTGTCCCTATGCATGCTTAGATTTTTAATACTACGCAACGGACTTTAGTCGAAGTCGCGGGCAGAATCTGGTTTCAAATAATTAAGACGCAGCACTGTAAATGGGTCTGATTGTTGTGTCAAAAACTGACATTAAAGGTTCAGTTCGTTGCCATATTCTACCGCTAGTGGTGCTGCCAATTTACCCATAGCAATTTAGACGTTTACACAAACAAACACCTTTGAGACGTTTGTTGCGACGAAATACTTGTATTGTAGGCTGTTGTTGCCGTTGTTAGCCGCTAGTGGCGCTGCCAACTGACACTTAATGCTGTAGCTAGGAGATGTGAGCCCGCCTGCCCCGGACTTCCGGCCCTCGCATTACCTGGGATCATCCTTTGAGACAGGCATTCCACGAATGGAGGAAGTAGATTTAAAAATCGGCCAAGTGACAGTCGGCGTAGTCTAAAGCTATGTACAGTATTTTATAAATTGTTCATTACTACCCGTTTTTAATGCAACAAGGAAGGCAGCATGACTTAAGTTTTCTTCTTCTTCTTCTGGTGCCATCTTCTATCGATTTTTTCCATACTGTAGGCTTATTATCTAACTCGCTCGCAATCGCCACCGTGTTCATTTTGACAGTTCATGCATGGGCTGACAATTGGCATCGGAATCAGCTAGCTGTCACATTCATACGAGAACTGTCAAAATGAACACGATGGCGATTGTGAGCGAACTTAATAAACCTACTGTTCTGGGAGTAAAGAAAAAACATAAAATTTACCAGTTGCTTCTCTTCCCGCGCATATGGTAAAAGCCCATCGAGGGAATGAGTGAAAGTCTTAGGAATCATGTTATAGGTGATGCGGCTAGTAACCCATTACTATTTTGATTTCCCTTTCCAGCTATATTGCCTTAATCATGCTTAACGCGGCCGTAAGGTTTTGTTACCTTAGGCTCTGTCTACCCCCATAAGGGATAAAGACGTGATTTATGTATGTAGGAAGGCAAAGGACCTAGTGGGTTGCCTGATGGTAAATAATAATCACCACTTGCCATGGTTATCCGGAACAACAGATTACAAATTCGTTGCCGGCCTTGAGTTGACTTAAAATAGTACCTACCTCAACAAGAAACAGTAATTTCAGTGGCGATCGTACTCTCTATGTTGGAACACAGTAGCGCGAGCACTGCTTCTTGGCGGCAGGATTCACGAGTAACATGGTAGCATTATGAATAGTCTTTGTCCGACATACACTTGGCCGGTTTTTTATTCAAGGTGCGTTTTCTGAAAAAAACTGCCAAGTTTTTTTGCAATGCATTCTTGGCAATGATGGCGCTGGTTGTTCAAAACACAAACAAAAAAGCTGCACACTATATAAATAATATTTTGAGTTTGCTTAATAGGTAGGTACTTAAGACAAAACACTATTTAATTACTTTAGTTATTACTGTATATAATTACCAAGAAACTACATAATTATAATTAATTACGATATCACCTTTCATCGCGCAAAAACCTAAATCGCCAAATATTATGAACGCATTACAAAATCGCAACTAAAATTAAAATTAAAACGAACGCCCCGTTGCCAAGCGCGCCGCGGCGTTGCGAGCTCGCGCCCGGCCACGGCTGCCGGGCCGGCAACAGTGCCCGTCGAACTACCGTGACTGCCAGTATACGTTTCGACATTTAGCTCATTTAACATCGAAATATTGTAAAAAGGCATCGGAAAAATACAAAAAATTGTCAAAGTGACGGATTTATTGATACTTTGTGCGGGAAAAGTGTTTTAAAAAGTGTTTTTTGGATGGGAATTCGTGGTTTGACCGCCATGATGGAATCGGAAGCGGCCAAGGATCGGCTTGAGAATGGATACGGTATGTGACGTATTGCGCAGTTACCAGAACTCAGAGTCGTTCATTAACTTGTAGGCACATTAGACGGTCTAAACTATCGTGATACTGGTAGGTATGTCAATAGGATCGTGTATCTCAAACCGGATTCGCTGCGATACGCGTCAATATTTCGTGTAATGGATCACAATATTGAACATTTAATCTATGCCATTCTCAAATAGTTTACTTTTAAATTACTTACACGTTTTCTACAGGATAAGTTCTTTATTTATAGACCACACGATAACCTTTTATGAATTCCTAAGTAGGTAAACAAGTACGTATTAAAAAAAAACTTCGTCTATACTTATTCCGTAAAAAATAATAACAAATAGTTAAGTACCTATTAAATACGTTCGTTTACGTTTCTGAGTGGAGCGGTTAGGTTAATTGTGGTTTGTTTTGTTTTGATTGAGTGCCATATAGTTACTAGGTATATTGTTGTTTGTGTTATCGGTATGTTTTATCGCTTTGCAAGTATTTATTTTGTAGGTGCGTATTAGATTGTTGACTCATTTCACGTGTTTTGTCGTACCTTTTGACAAGCTGTTATAATATTTCATTTAGTAGTGTTTGTATAGTAAAGTTTATAAAATCTCTGTGACACTTAAAGGTTTTTGTAACTGTTTTCAGTCTGTTTAGTTTTGTATTCATACACTTACATATGAAAAAAAAAAATGAAAAAGTGTTTATTCCAAGCAAATTATACAGGAGGATAGCTACAACTAAGGGCCCTGTGCTAGGATACCCTGTATCACGTGTGTGTGTGGATATATCACGTCATTATCCCTTATGGATTAGACAGAGCCCAAGGTAACAAGATTAGAGACCAAAAATAGTGATGGGTTGCTAGCCACATCGCCTATAACATGATTCCTAAGATTTTCACTCTTTTTTTTGTATTCACTCGTCTTTAAACCAGTTTGGGCAAAGTTGCAATATAACGTACTTAGTGAAAATGACTTTTGCAACGTATTTTTTAAATTGCATACTTAATTAACTAAAGATACTGATGACTTGGTAATTATTAAATTTGTAAAGTCTTGTATATGACATCAAAAAAAATTAAGGGCAACGAACCAATGCTTTTGCTACAAACTGAAACGGAACTTGAACACTGCGGTATAGAGTTCATTTCTCAAGGACGATTATTATAATGCAATTTGTGGTCGCGAGTCAAAATGTGTTTAATTCCGTTGGTTTAGAGTGCATTATAAAATGATATGATTTTTTAAATATTTTAAAATTGTCTTGATGGCAAAGTTGTTAACTCTGCGTAAAGTAGGCAGTACCGGGTTCGATTCTTGAAATACTTTCGGTCAATAAAGTGAAATAGCTTAGGGATAAAAGTTTGTTTGTTTTTTTGTATAAGTACGACAAAGAAGGCAAACGAGCGAGTGGGTTACCTGATGGTAAACAAGCACCATGGACACACGCGACCTAGAGAGCTAAGAATACCTTATGTGAACATTCCCTTGTATTTTGAACAAATAAATAAAAATGTATGTTCACCAGTCCAGCTGTCAAACTCTCCACGCCGGAACGCATCAGCACAAGCGCTGCTGCTTGGCAGCAAGATAAGCGAGTACGACGGTGGTACCGATCCGGACCCTGCACGAGGTCGTTCTAACTGTAGCATTCAGAGACGACAGTTAAAATTTAATTGCGTAGGTAATTATAGAGAGCATTTCCTATGCAATCAATCCTACTAATATTATAAACGCGAAAGTTTGTAAGTATGGATGTTTGTTAGGTACTCTTTCACGCCAGAACGGCTGAACAGATCTGGATGAAATTTGGAACAGAAATAGATTATAGTCGGGAATAACATATATAGGCTACTTTTTATCCCGGAAAATTGCGTAATTCCTGCGGGATAGCGATAAACGAATTCTATGCAGACGAAGTTGCGGGCAACAGCTAGTTACTTTATAAACTGCAAAGTTAAGGGTTAGATAGATAAAATCTGTTTCTGAGTTTGGCTGTAAAACATCGTTAAGCCAACAAATACTAAAATAAAGATTAATTAAGTGAATTGGGAAGTAATTAATTTTGAGCTTTCAATTTGTTAAGTTAACTTTCTCTTGTTATTAACCAATTTGTAATTTTATTGTAAGTAACAAATTTAACTACAAAATATTTAAGTCCATCAATACAATAGTATAAAACAAAGTCGCTTGCCGCTGTCTGTCTGTCCCTATGTATGCTTATATCTTTTAAACTACGCAACGGTTTCTTCCATGCTGGTCTGGGAGTAAAGGAAATACATAGATTTTACCACTCGCTTCTCTTCCCGCGCAAATGGTAAAAGACCGTCGAGGGAATGAACAAAAATCTTAGGAATCATGTTATAGACGATGCGGCTAGCAACCCATCACTATTTTGATTCTTTTATCCACATTTACGCCCACAATCTTGCTAAATGTGGCCTGTAGGTCTTGTTACCTTAGGCTCTGTCTACCCCGTAAGGGATAAAGACGTGATTTGTTTGTGACTGATCATTATTAACGTACTAAAATTAAATTATGCTCTAGCTGCACTAAAACCTATCAAGCTTTGAAATTAATTATTAAAATACCTACAGTGAAAGTAAAAACTATTAAAGTTAATGTAATCTTTAATTTTATACTTGCTCGACTAGGTACTTTAAATGAGGTAATTTAGTTAGGTATTTTTATTGCAAACGAGCCATTTTTATTACCCACAAAGTCGCGGGCAGAAGCTAGTTCTTTCTATTCTGCGAGTAGCAAATCAAAAAACTACATACATACATACATACCGTCACGCCTCTTTCCCACAGGGGTAGGCAGAGACTACTTTATTCCACTTGCTACGATCCTGACATATTTCTTTCGCTTCATCCACATTCATCAATCTCTTCATACATGCTCGTCGGTTTCGGGTACTCCTGACCTGACCTTTTTCCAAAACGTCTCCTATTTGGTCTCGGAACGTCCGTCTAGGTCTTCCCCTCCCAACGTAACCATTCACACTCCCCATATAGATCTGTTTAGTTAGTCTACTTTCATCCATCCGCTCTACATGCCCAAACCAACTAAGCATACTTTTTTCTATCCTAGTCACTATATCCTCTTTCACACCAGCACGTTCCCTTATCACACTGTTCCTGATTCTATCTTTCAGTGATACACCTTCCATACTCCTTAATGCTCTCATTTCTACTGCATTTATTCCACTTTCAAAAAACTAAAAACTAACAGCCTAATTAAAAAAACATTATCAGGAAACCACTTTTCCAGTCGCCCTATGATCGGCGGTCCATGATCAAATTATGGCGCCTTTATTTATTCTTTACTAGCTCTTGCCCGCGACTTCGTCCACGCAGATAACGACAGAGTGACGACATACCCCATACATCCACTCATGTCTCCAAGTATAAGGTTTTTATTTCCTATCCCGTGGGAAATTCGGAAAAATCCCTTCTTAGACCACCTACGTGATCCTCTAGGAATATTATCTACTAATTATAGTCTTAATTATTTACCTCGTGTTTTTATCCCGTGGGAAATTTGAAAAATTCCTTTGTAGTGCACCTTTATACTAATCAAGGTATACTATGTAGGTGCCAAAATATGTAATGTAGCTTTATTGGTACTAAATTTCGGGATTTTCCAATCCCGCGGGAAAATCGGGATAAAAAGTATCCTATATCCGTCTACTGGTTCTAAGCTACCACCCACCAATTTTCAGCCAAATCGGTTCAGCCGTTCTCGAGTTATAAATAGTGTAGTAAACACGACTTTCTTTAGAAAGATACGAAAGATACGTGCGGGTGTGAAAGAGGATATAGTGACTAGGATAGAAAAAAGTATGCTTGGTTGGTTTGGTCACGTAGAGCGGATGGATGAAAGTACACTAACTAAACAGATCTATATGGGGAGTGTGAATGGCTGCGTTGGGAGGGGAAGGCCTAGACGGACGTTCCGAGACCAAATAGGAGACGTTTTGGAAAAAGATCAGGTCAGGAGTACCCGAAACCGACGAGGATGTGGATGAAGCGAAAGAAGTGTATCAGGATCGTAGCATGCGGAACAAAGTAGTCTCTGCCTACCCTTGTGGGAAACCTACTATAATTTACATTATTAATCAAACTACTTCTTACTTACTACTACTACTTACTTCCATGCTAGTCTGGGAGCAAAGAAAAAACATAGAATGTACCAGTTGCTTCTCTTCCCGCGGAAATGCCAAAAACCCATCGAGGGAATGGGCGAAACTCATAGAAATCATGTTATAGGCGATGCGGCTAGCAACCCATCACTATTTTGATTCCACTTTCCACCTCTACGCCCTCAGTGTCTTGCTAAACGTGGCGTGTAGGTCTTATTACCTTAGGCTCTGTCTACCCCGTAAGGGATAAAGACGTGATTTGTATATGTGTATGTAATCAAACTACCCGACCGAGATATTGCAGGATAATTTATTGCATAATTTTTGACGACCGGATAGCCTAGTGGTTAGTGACCCTGACTATGAAGCTAGAGGTCCCGGGTTCGAATCCCGGTAGGGGCAGACAGTTGTATGATGAATACGAATGTTTGTGCCAGAGTCATGGATGTTGTATGTATTTAAGTATGTATTTATCTACATTATATAAGTATGTTTATCCGTTGCCTGGTACCCATAGTACAAGCTTTGCTTAGTTTGGGGCTGGGTCAATTGGTGTAATTTATCCCAAGTAAAAAGAAAAGAAAATAATTAAGACGCTACCTGTCTTGTTCTAGAACCGGAACCAGAGCCAACCTTCACCTTCCGCAACACTAAACGCCTCATCCAAATGGTGCAGTCCAGGCCTTGCCTGTGGGACCGCCTCTCCTCGGAGTACAAGGACCGCCTGGCCCGGGACCGGGCCTGGACCGACATCTTCATGGAGCTGGACCCCGCCTACGCCGCTGCTACTGCCACGCAGAAACACGAGATCGGTAACAAAAAAATGACGAAACATTTGGTCACCGTCTTAAAGCCCTTTTGTTGGATAACCCTTCTTACACTATTAATGAATTCACACACGTACTATCGATTGTATTGATCTTATGAATAATTTTCGTAATTTTCTGTACAATATTATCAATTTCTTCCACGCTTGTCTGGGAGCAAAGAAAAAACATAAATGCTTCTCTTCCCGCGCAGATGGTAAAAGCCCATCGAGGGATTGGATCGTGTTATATAGGCGATGCGGCTAGCAACCCATCACTGGTTTGATTCTCCTTACCATTCATAATCATGTTAAACGTGGTCTTTAGGTCTTGTTACCTTAGGCTGTCTATCCCCAAAGGGATAAAGACGTGATTTATGTATGTATGTATATTATCCATAGTATCGATAGTTAAATGCATTTTATTAGAAATTAGTACTTACTATCTATATCATCGATAGTGTTGCTGCTTACCGATAGAATTGCTTTGAATAAGAGAACGTCGACACCATCGATTGGCCTATCGATATTATGGCAGTTTTTGCTGCCATCGATAATGAAACAGATTTTGCGGCAACTCTAATTCCTAGCTAACCAGGATGTCTACTGGTAACTGTTCTGGCCAATTATAAACAAGAATCTTTTGCTTCAGGCCTATGCATCACGAAGAAGTGGTACAACGTGCGAGACTCCTACGTGAAGTCCATGAAGCCTGGCTACCTGGGCAGCCGACGGAACAGACCGTACATACACTCAGACTTGCTGCGTTTCTTAGACGACAGGTAACGTGACAGTTCCAATCGACCTTGATACTGACGTGTACCAGACAGCTAGATAAATCATCAGGCTCCTAATTCGTAAATGTGACAGGGGACCAGTGACTACGACAATTCTGAATACATTGCTGGCTTGAGAAGTTCCGTCTTGAACCGGGTTTCATCAGCTACGGAATGTACAACGAACTGTCACTGTCAGTTATCATAATAATACGTAGGGCCAGATGTCACACAAACCCAAATGTCTTTAAAAATCCATACACACAAGATGCTATGCGTGTACGAAATTTCCAATCAATTTAAAATACCAAACGTTAATTAGGAAACGATTTTAGTGTTTGTCTTTTAGATCATGGAGATGTAAAGTTAACCATTGTTTCGTACTAACAGATACTTCGAGAAGATAAGAAGAAGATGTAGAAGCACACAGCGCGATGCAGAACACGACGACGAGCACGAAGAAGTAGAAACAGAACCTTGGGACCACGAAGTATTTGTTAGCATCGACGAATCCGAAGAGGCTAATCCAAATAAGAGGCTAAAACTAGAATACTCTGAAGACAGTCTTAAAGAAGATAATTTGAAAGCCAAAGAAGAAGAAGACATAGTTACAGTCCTTTCTAACTTAATACAGAAAGAAGAGGATGAGGATAGAGCTTTTTTCAAATCGATAACGCCGTCAGTGAAGAAGTTGTCCGAAGATTCGAAGTTTGAATTTAGGATACAAGTCATGAAATTAATAAAGACTTTAAGGGCGAAGGATAGAAGTAAGGTCAATTTGAAGACTGAAAGGATATCGAATAATGAGAGTGAAACGGAATGATATTTGTTGATATGGCCTGTTTAACGAAATATGACCCTGGGAAATAACCTGATTAATCTTTTTGTGTAACTATACATGTATCATCATCGTCACCATTAAAGTTGGCAACAGCTAAGTTTAATATACAAAAAGTCCTGGATTGATTTATGAATCAGGATCAAAGTAATTGTCCATCAGTTCCGCCTACAATTCTTCGCAATCAATTGTTTTTCTCTCTTACACATTTATCAGAATTCTTTCTTTCTCATTTTCTCTTATTTTTTTACAAATCGACATTAAAATCTTAGTTGTTATATTGTAAAATCTTAGTCAGCTAAATATTACTGGAGCAATGATCATGGCATGTTACATTTTACAGTTCTTCTGGTTTCTTAATGTGTTTGACAGGGGTGTGAGTTGGGTTACCTCCGCGTGTGGTCAAGAGCTGCGTTTTTGGATCCGCCCGAGGGGAAGAGCAGTGCTTGGTCCGGTGTACCCTGGGCATGGGTTAGTAATTTCCTGGCAGATTCTGAGGGATAACATAATCCGTTGGCTAAGAGCCGGCAGGGGGGTGGGGTCTTTTGACCGTGTTCTAAAAATAATGTTAGGGTCGAGAGCAAGTGCAACAGCTGCATGCTGCATCACTCTGTCTAAACTACTGGCTCTCATCCACAATAATGCAATTTTTCATTCATGTTCTTCTTCTTCTTCTTCTTTTCCTAATATGGCCCCATCGATGCGATGATTTCGCCAATGTCAATGTAATCATTGCTCATTGCTCATTGGTGATGCCTCGTTAATCGAGAACAGACTGCAGAGTCTCGGACACCGTCGAAGAGTTGCATGTCTGTCTGTTTTTTATCGGATACATTTTGGTGAGTGTGCGCAGGAATTGCACGACCTTATAGTTCCATCTCCGTTTCGCCAACGGACTTCCAGGCGGGGGGAGCGTTTTCACCCATTTGTTGTCAACATACCATTGACCCGCACGAGGCGGTTTGCTTCATCCTTCCTAATGCGAACTGCTAGGGAATGGAATTCGCTCCCATCGTCTGTATTTCCGGACAGATACAATCTGGGGCTCTTCAAGGCTAGAGTGAATAGGCTGTTACTGAACCAGTGAGTTACACCTTTGGCCTCATCTGCACCTTCCACCAAGTGAGATAGAGGCCAATCACTGGTCAGTTCGTAGTAGTAGTAAATAAATACAGTATTCAAAAATCTTGTGACAAAAATGTCGGCAACGTTGTACGGTAGAACACGGTCAAAAGACCCGTCCCCCTGTCAGGCTCTTAGCCAACGGTTAATGATATCCCTCAGAATCTGCCAGGAAATTATTCACCGATGCCCAGGGTGCTCCGGACTCTTGGCCACACGCAGATGTAACCCGACTCGCATCCCTGGCAAACAAATTAAGAAACTAGAAGCACCGTAAGTGATTTTGACAATCGAAGTCAGTGTCGTCTAAATAGTTCAACATATTTCTCAGGGTCACCTTTCTTTAGACAGGCTATAGTTTTAAGTTGTTTTGTAATAAACGTTTTTAATATATAACTTGTTTCAATATCAAAATAAGAACAATATGAAGCATGCTCGGTATACTATTATTTATTTAAATTTCCCTTCTTACCCTCACCTTTTCCACTTACCCTCCGAAAGAAAAAAAAAATGTGTAACGTCTTTTGCTGTCTGTACCGTCCATAACTTGTGTTAAATAAAGCAAGGGAGAAAGCCACCAAAAAAAAAAGGTTTTAATAAAAGTGTTTTTTTTTAATCAAAAATTTGATCAGATATCTGCAGCCATCGATTATCAATCGATTTTATACAAACCGAGGGAATGAAATTATTAAATAAAAATGAAACCCCGATCAAGTGCGTTGAACTTCAGAAAAATACTTTTTTTTAATTTTATTGTTGTTCGTTAAAACGTACGTAATACAAATATTGAACATTTTAAGTGTGTCCAAAGACGCGGTCTTTAACAGTTCAAACGATACAGCCTCGCGACAGACGCACAGACGGTGGAGCTTTAGGACACGAGACACTAATAAGAACGTTACACAAAATTGTTCATGACATTTACTGTGTCAAAGTTCCATCGTCGAGCAATATTAAGCCCTGAATTTAATTGGAAGCCAAAATGGCAAAACCTTGACCGGATGCAGCAATCTCCAATTAATAGGGCTGACGAACACCACCGGAAGTACCCACTTCCGCCGCCATGACACTTCCGGGCAGCGCTGCGACAGTAATTAGCGGCCATTTTGGATCGGCCCGGTAAGTTAGGAATTGTGAAACTTTATTGACATTAAGAATTATTTATTGCAAAAAGAAAAGAAAACATAATAAAAATAAAAGTCAAAATTTAAAAATAACTTAAACCTATAAAAATTTAATGTATGTATTTAATTTAATGTATTTTTTTTTTAAATTATGTGCAATAAAGAGTTTACATACATACATACATACCTATTATTAAATTAAAGATAAAAAAACTCCCAAATTGCCGCCTATGGGGAGTGCCTGCTTGGCACTGCTTATTCGCTGAGCGAAATATTGGCCAGCCCTCTGGTCACGGGAGGCCTCTATAAGGCGCGCCGAATCTTTATACACACGGCGCGCGCTGGGCCCCCATGGCCCCAGAGTTTCGACTCCATACGCCTCAAATACAGCTGCCTCCAAGCGAGCTATACTTTCGGCGTTTGAAGTCCTCCGCTGAGGCCGCAGCAGAGCCTGCAACATTTTGGGTCCTTGAAAGATGGGTCGGAGCAAGAGTATTAACACAAATATTCTTGACATTAAGTGAACTAATTAGGTTTATATAAGGACTAGCTGACCCGGCGAACTTTGTTCCGCCTTAAATTTGAAAAATTGCAGTGGTTTGGGCTGTGCTATCCCGCGGGAACTATGCAATTTTCCGGGATAAAAACTATCCTATGTCCTTTCTCGGGACTCAAACTATCTGTATACCAAATTTCAACTAAATCGGCCCAGCGGTTTAAGCGTGAAAAGGTAACAGACAGACAGACAGACAGAGTTACTTTCGCATTTATAATATTAGTAAGGATTGCACTTTGCGATTGGCGGCACCAATTTTCCCCTCGGTTTTTCCGGACACTTACTTTCCGATCTTCAAATTCTTTTTCTTAAATTGCCGGCAACGCACCGTTAGCCGCGGTAGCCTAGTGGTTTGACCTGTGGCTTCAAGCGCATCGCGGGTTGGAATCCCGGGCTCGTACCTCTAAGTTTTACGAAATGTATGCGTAAAATTACATTTGAAATTTGCCATGAACGAAAACATCGTGAGGAAACCTGCACACATCTGCGAAGCAATTCAGTGGTGTGTATGAAGTTCCCAATCCGCATTGGGCCCGGGAAACGATAGCCCAAGCCCTCTCGTTCTGAGAAGCCTGTGCCCGCAGTGGGACGTAAAAAGGCTGATGATGATGATGATGATGTACGCACCGGTAATCCCCTATGTGAGGGGTGTCCATGGACGGCGGATATTGCTTTCCATCAGAAGACCCACATGCTCGTTTGCCTCCACATTACACAGACATTTCAAAACAATACAGAATTTCATTGCCGTATACGATAGTATTTAATGTTCATGAGTCTGGCAGTTAGCCATTCCTTCTCTTACTTACTGTGAATTAATGTGTACTGTGCAGCTACATGTGTGATCATATCAATTGGCCTCTGCCCCTTTGTTAGCTACGTTAGCTATTGATTGCAGTGGCCACAGTGTGTCAATTCCATACAGTACGAAAACAATGTCATACTCTCCGATACAACTCTTATAATACTATATAATTGCTCTTTATTGAACACCACAATGAACTGCATGTAAAGCAGGTTCGTAGAGAAAATTACTAGGTAAGCAATAGGCGGCCTGATCGCTACCGAGTGATCTCTTCCATGCCACCTTAAGAACAGAATGAAGTAGAGAATAGATTAAAGCAGGCGGTGGAAATAGAAGTAATCTTAGAGATACTCTTATCGGTATTGTGATCTTCAGCAGGTGGTTGCTTAAGTTTGATTGAACACCCGTGTAAATGATTTCCACGATACTTTAATTGTATATAGGCGATGCGGCTAGCAACCCATCACTATTTTGATTTCCCTTTCCACCTATACGCCCTTAATCATGCTAAACGTGGCCTTAAGGTTATGTTACCTTAGGCTCTGTCTACCCTGTAAGGGATAAAGACGTGAGTGAACGATGTTCAAAGTAAATGGCGTTAAATTAGGTACAAGAAAAAATATATGAAAAGGATGTTAGTTAATACATGAAAATTACAATACAATACGCACCTTTTTTAAATATTTTATTTAATCCGGCGTTACTTAAATGTCTTCTAATCACAAATATTTTTACCACTTTGAAATGGTACGAGTATAAATTCCTTGACATTTAGTTTTAAGTGATGTAATTTTATTGGGACCGAGCGCGACGACAGCGCCACGTGACAGGCGGCCATTATGGACAATATTGTCACCGCTGTCAAACAAGAAGTAAGTAAATATTGTGAAAAATATTAATGAAATCTTGTGTTATTTTACTATATTACACAATTTTGGACAATGGTAGTCAGTAACATTATTGCCAATAATATTGAAATGTTGTTTTCAGTGAAATTTTAGAGGTTAGGTAACTTACTTTTTTTTCCTTACGGCAAATATCCACTTATTTCTTTGGTCTCGTTTCCATCATGGTCTTGGAAATTGGTAAAACTTACAGTCGCTATTCTTCTTGATGTTATTACAATTCACAACAACACATCTTACCAGGACCATATTTTTATCTCAAAAACGATTAGAAAATGTTTACTGCAATATGGATTTGACAGCTCAAGTCAGCGACAAAAATGACAATTTTAGCCGTAGCGAGCGCTGTGGTCGTTTAGGCTACCTCCTCCACCCGCTTTGCACTCTGCCAATATTGAATGACTAAATAAACATAAACATATAATCGTATAATGTAGTTTCAAAATTTGAGCCAATTAGGTTCTGTTTCACATAAAATCATTTATTTTAGGTATGTCAACTTCTTGTATCATTCGACCTGTGAAGTATTATTCTTTGGAACCTACTTTAGCGTACTGTGGGTAATCTGGCTACTGCGACCGAAAGTGTTAAAGTAAGTTAGTTTCTCTCCAACGCTGCTTTTATATCCTTTCATTGGTTTCCTTTAAATTAAATGGGTTTCTGAAAAAACTTTCGCGTAGGTAAGTTGTTAGTTATGTGAACAGAATTACAAGACTTTTAGCAGTTCTTTATCTTTGTATACATACATACATACATACATACATACATACATTTATCACGTCTTTATCCCTTACGAGGTAGACAGAGCGTAAGGTAATAAAACCTTAAGGCCACGTTTTGCATGATTAAGGGCGTATAGGTGGAAAGGGGAATCAAAATAGTGATGGATTGCCAGCCGCATCGCCTATAACATGATTCCTATTTTCGTCCATTCCTTCGATGGGCGTTTACCATCTGCGCGGGAAGAAAAGCAATTGGTACATTCTATGCTTTTCCTTTGCTCCCAGATCAGCATGGAAGGCATACGGTTATAATCTTGCTAAACGTGGCCTGTAGGTCTTGTCACCATGGGCTCTGTCTACCCCGTAAGGAATAAAGAGTTAAAGACGTGATTTGTGTATGTATGTTTAAAAACAGACGTTTTTTGCAATCGGTTCCAATGTCATCGAGTGATGCTGCTACATCATTTCATTTTATTCCTAAAAGGCGAAACTCGGGAAATATTGTAATTCCCCATCCCGAGGGAAAAGAACGCAACCCTAAAATATTCAAATACCGGTACGGTCAAGGACAAACGGAATAAGTAAGGCAAAACCTTTTACGCACGTTTCCATTACACTGCACGACACGGTTGAGCGAATAGAAAAGGTTTTTGAAAAACGAATTTTTTGATGACGGCACTTATATTTTAAATCATGTGGCTAGCGACCCATCACTGTTTTGATTCCCCTTTCCACCTATACGCCCACAATCATGCTAAACGTGGCCTTTAGGTCTTGTAAGGGATAAAGACGTGATTTATGTATGTATGTATGTCATATTATGTAAGTTGAATGGACTAAATAAGAACAATAGATCTTTTTGATTTTGGTTTTTGTATTTGTTTCGCTACTTTGTCTTACTTAGTGTCATAGCTAACCTTTCACTTAGTGTCTTAGCTATACTGTCATACTTTTTAAGTTTTTGTTGATAAATAAATCCCTAGTAATATTATGAATGCGAATGCATCTGTATCTGTTTGTTTGTCTGTCTGTCTGTCCGTTACCTTTTCGCGATTAAGCTGCTGGACCGATTTAGTTGGAATTTGATATACAGGTAGTTTGAGTCCCGGGGAAGGACATAGTATAGTTTTTGTCCCGGAAAATTGCATATAGTGTCAGCGCAGACGGAGTCGCGGGCAACTGCTAGTAATCTATACTAATATTATAAAGAGGAAAAATTTGTTTGTTTGTTTGTTTGCATTGAACAGGCTCCGAAACTACTGGACAGATTTCAAAAATTCTTTTGCCGTTAAAAAGCTACATTATCACTGAGTGACATAGGCTACTCTTTACGGCGGGAAAATACCTTTTCCTACGGGAAAATTAATTTACCGCGGGCGAAGCTGCGGACGGAAGGCTAGTAAATAATAATCGAATGGCTTTATAATTAAGCTAAGTAATGTACCTAAGTAATAGACGAAAAACGACACTGAAAATTTAAACACAGATAAATCCAAAAAGTAAAGCTGTGGCCGGGAATCGAACCCGGATCCTCTTTCTGAAAAAAACGTGTTCCCGTTGCGCAACGGACCTGCGCACTCCGCACGCCCTGTAGGACAATCATCGTCGCATTGCGACGCGCGAGCGAATTAAACTAACACGTTCTGTGTTGCTGCGCTAAATACATACGTACACACATACATACTTACATATATACTTCTATGATGGTCTGGGAGCAAAGAAACGTAGAAATCATAAGAATCATGTTAGAGGCGATGCCGCTAGCAACCCATCACCATTTTGATTCCATTTTTGCCGTTTATACGCCCACAACCTTACTAATCGTGGCCTAGGTCTTGCCACCACTACACTTACAAGGTAGACAGAGCCTAAGGTAAAACCCAAAGGCCACGTTTAGCATGATAGGGCGCATAGCTGTAAAGGGAAATCAAAATAGTGATGGGTTGCTAGCTGCATGGCCTATAATATGATTCCTAAGACTTTCGCCCATTCCCTCGATGGGCTTTTACCATCTGCGCGGGAAGAGAAGAAACTGGTAAATTCTATGTTTTTTCTTTACTCCCAGAACTTGGTACTTGGGATTTTGGGTTGCTAGCCGTATCGCCTATAATGATTCCTAAGATTTTCGCCCGTTGCCTCGATGGGCTTTTACTATCTGCGACGGAAGAGAGAACGGGTAAATTCTATGTTTTTTCTTTACTCCCAGACTCCCAGGCTAGCATGGAAGATAGAAAGAAAGAAAGAAAGAAGACATTTATTCCTTTTTGCAAGACACACAAATATAAGTGAATATACACAATTTTATAGCAAAAAAAAAACAAGAAAAAAACACAGACATTAAAAATAGATGCTCAGCGTTGTGCGTGTCTTCGCAAAAGTGAAACGGTCGCTGGCTCAGCATTACGCTGAGGTGTTAGACTGCAGCACTGATTTTCAGCCAGAACCGTCTATGACTATATAGACTATAATAGATATACTGATGACTTGTTTAAAGTCGCGGGTTCACGGTGGATGCAAGCCGCTTCCAAACGAGGCAACTGGAGGTCCATAGGTCCTATGGCTGATTATGATGGTGATGATTACTGACCCGTTTTTATTTCTGTCACGGAGGCAAAATGAAGCATAAGCTAGTTTACAACAAGACAGCTGGCTGTGTGAATATTGAGAAGTACCGTATTTACCAGACCACTTGCGTCTATTTTGAGGTATTGACAGCTGATCATGTAGTTCACCTGTACTAACGAATTACCAATTGCTCGTGCTGTCGAGACAATGGGACCTTGGTCGGCGGACACAAAAAAATGTACAAGAAAATGAAAATGAATGATAACGAAAATTTATTTTTGCAAATTGGCCGCCAAGGGCTCTTTTACATGTCTTTTTGAAACTACCAGCACATTCGGAAAGAAGAATGCGCCGCAAGAAACTTGGCAGAAAGTCATTTTTTCAAAATAAAATACAGTAGGAATACTTAAATTCTACTTAAATTAACATTTATAAAAGGGATGTATAAGGTCCCCGAGCCTTAAATTATATTAATCTATAAATAGTAGAGATGTATAAAATAAAGTCTCTACTAGTCAAAATAAAAAACAAAAAAGAGCTTTCCACACGTATAGTGCTGGCCACAGGTGGCCCTAGGGCTGGCGCTTTCGGCCTTAAGGCCACGTTTAGCATGATTAAGGGCGTATAGGTGGAAAGGGAAATCAAAATACTGATGGGTTGCTAGCCGCATCGCCTATAACATGATTCCCAAGACTTTCACCCATTCCCTCGATGGGTTTTACCATCTGCGCGGGAAGAGAAGCAACTGGTACATTCTATGTTTTTTCTTTACTCCCAGACCAGCATGGAAGAAATGATGAAAATTATTTAAAATTAATATACTTAATGAGATTCAAGATTTAAAACTTTGTTTCAGCGCCGATCTTATAAAGTCGCCTTTGACAGCTATACCTCTGGACCTTAGTCAA
This sequence comes from Pandemis corylana, assembly GCA_949127965.1. Lineage (NCBI taxonomy): Eukaryota > Metazoa > Arthropoda > Insecta > Lepidoptera > Tortricidae > Pandemis > Pandemis corylana. The sequence continues at coordinate 9,351,411 of OX421876.1, forward strand.
CAGTGGCGCCAACTGGTGAGCGAAGACACGAATAACTGTCCACATTTCTTTTTCAAAAATGGAACGTCAAATAATGGCCAGTAACATTCAAACTTGTAGCGTATTCAGAGAATGGACGGCATTCATTCGGAACGACTTTTTAATTGTTTGAAATTCGAATGCTGAAGCTTTTTTTTCTGTAAGCCGTTTTGAATACTTTGCATTGGCGCTAGCATGCCGCTTCGCTGTGACGATTTTTAGTACCACGTTCTTTCTTATAGATGTCGCTCGTTCAAAAATTGTACAGACACATGAAAATTAAATACGTAACTGGTTAAAATATGAACATAAATTTAACAATTTCCCAATTGTTGAGTAATTGATTAATTTTGGTCACTACTTGGTTAGTAGTTATGTCTGTATCTAATTTCACTAATTTATGTTCCAATCGAAATTGCGGCCAAACACAAACTACTCTAATAAACTGGCTGCTATTGGCTGATATTAATTCATGTTTCCGAACAGTTAGAAATTATCAGGTTCAGATTCAGGCCCACAGAGGCTTATGGCCCTGGTCCAAGTTAGGAGCGAGAGAGACGGTGCTAGCAGATTGCCTCCTCGTGTACTTAAATTACGTATTAAAATAGGCAGCGCCACAAAAGTAAATATTAATTTTATTTATACATGTGGAATGGAACGTAAGAGGGTGTAAATGAGATGGAGGATACCATGAGTGAAACGACGAATATTTGATTTGAAGAATTAGGTGACGTTAGGTTAGGTTAGGAATTTAGTTTGATTCAGTCTGCGGTACGACTTTGATATGTAAACACACAAATCACGTCTATATCCCTTACGGGGTAGACAGAGCCTGAGGTAACAAGACCTAAAGGCCACGTTTAGCAAGATTGTGGGCGTATAGATGAAAAATGAAATCACAACAAATGAAATTATATGTAAACATGTAAAGAATATTAAATCAATAATTTTCCGGTGACTAAATTAGCTTAGAGAGACACCCTTTTGTGTACCCTCCAGAAAGTTTGTTTAATTTTAAAAAATGAGTTGTCAATTCAGATTTTGAATTTTGTTCTTTTTCTAGCTGGCCAGTTGCGCGCTATAGAGGTTTACAATGTAAGTCTTTTGACTTTTGTATCCGCTAATTTGTAATGACTTGCGCCTTCAGTTCACACGTGAAATGCGTAATGAGGCATGCGATTTGCATATTATACCTGTTTATGTACTATATTAGACGCGGAGGTAAACGAGCTAACTCTATTCGATAGGAGAGTAATGTACTATTTATTAGATAAGTAAATAATAGTATATTATAATGTAAACACGGATAACACATTAAACATTAACAATTGATTATTTAATGGAAATGAGTACATGTTGTATGGAAAAATTTACTTTTCAATTTTGTTTTTACAAGTCTTTATTTAACTTGCAATGTATCTATGCGTATAGTAGGCTTATCACCTTAGTCGCTCGCAATCGCCATCAAGTTCATTTTGACAGTTCATGTATGGGCTGACAATTGGCATCGGAATCAGCTAGCTGTCACATTCATACAAGAACTGTCGAAATGAACACGATGGCGATTGCGAGCGAGTCTAAGCCTACAGGTGGAATCTGCGACTCAATTCTGAAGCAGTTAATTAACCTCAACCAATTGAGCTGAAATTGTGCATACTTGAGTAAGTCGGATGACAATACAATAATCTGGTAGTGGAATTCTGGTGACCCAGCCAGGATCGTCTCCGCAGTGAACTCTTCAACGGTAGGTACGATTGACTTGAAATTTGGTACACATGTAGGATGGATAACAATGCCAGTACAAACAGCCAAAAACTTATTATTTAGTTTTGAAATCTACAAACTTGTAGGTCGAATTTTTTCAATGTGATCTGATATTTTACACTAGCGACCAGCCCCGGTTTTGCTAACTAAACTAGGTATATGTATAATTGTTTCTCTTGAATCACTCTATCCATTGACGAAAACTGCACTTAAATTTCGTTGCTTAGTTTGATGATTTATGCGTACATACATACATACAGAGAGCAGCAATTTTGATTTTACTTTATATTTTTTTTAATACTACCAGAACGGCAAACGAGCTAGTGGTGGTAAGGGCAAGGGACACCCGCAATATTAATAACATAACGTAAGCTAATTTGGCCTTACCTTACCTAGTTTTATATTCGGATATTTTCTGTCTTCTAGATTTCAGTGTAATTTACAAACAAAAAGTACCGAGATAAGAAAATAGTGCAACTAGAACAACACTGTTTCATTCCGCTGTTGTGTTTCCTGGCGTGAAGAGGACAGGTGGGCAAATTACTGGCACATGAGGCAGTGGCGTGGCATCAAGTATATCAGAAGGCAAGCCGAAGGGAATTTAACTAGCTTTTTCCTCTAATTCTGCACAATAAAAGTGCCCAACTGCCTTAAAATAGGCAAGCCGGTGGGAATTAAGCCACGCACTGACATGAGGTATTTTATCCTGGCCCCTAGGCTGGCAGAATATCTGCAATACTCTAGTGTCGCGGGCCACGTGTACTCACTTAAACTTACTGATGAGGTAGCCCACTTGCTCGTTTTCTACCTTTACAATACAATACAATAACTCTTTATTGAACACCAAATATAACAACCAAAACAGAAAAAAGATATACAGAACATTACAAGGTAACAATAGGCGGCCTTATCGCTACAGAGCGATCTCTAATAGGCAACCATAATGGACTGGAGAACAGAACAGATCTGAGCAGGTGGTGCAATTTAGAATATATAATAATATACTAAGTACTGAAATACATAATATATTATACCATGAAACACACATTTATAACACACACACACATTTATCTATATATTTATACATCTATTAATCATTGTCGTTAAAATAAGATTCGTCGCAGCGAACCGGCACGCGGCCGGAGGCTAGGCGGCACAAAAAGGGCGCTAGGAAATTTGCGTCGCCCCCATACAAACTAATTGCTTTCTGTCTTTAGAGAGAACCTCTAGCGTTTGTATGTATGTATTTTTATATGAAACTAGCTTTTGCCCGCGACTTCGTCCGCGCAGATAACGTCAGAGTGACGACATACCCCATCCACTCATGTCTCCAAGTATAAGGTTTTTATTTCCTATCCCGTGGGAAATTCAGAAAATCCCTTCTTAGAACACCTACGTGATCCTCTAGGAATATTATCTACTAATTATAGTCTTAATTATTTACCTCGTGTTTTTATCCCGTGGGAAATTTGAAAAATTCCTTTGTAGCGCCTGTATACTAATCAAGGAATAATATGTAGGTGCCAAATGTTATAGCTTTATTGGTAGAACATTTCGGGATTTTTCAATTGCGCGGGAAAATCGGGATAAAACTCCTATATCCGTCTTCTGGTTCTAAGCTACCTCCACACCAATTTTCAGCCAAATCGGTTCAGCCGTTCTCGAGTTGTAAATAGTGTAACTAACACGACTTTCTTCATCATCATCACTATCACTATCACTACATAGTATAAAACAAAGTCGCTTTCGCTGTCTCTATGTCCCTATTTCCCTATGTCCCTATGTATGCTTATATCTTTAAACTACTCAACGGATTTTGATGACGGTTTTTTTAATAGATACGAGTGATTCAAGAGAAAGATTTTTATGTATAATTCTACGCAGACGAAGTCGCGGGCAGAAGCTAGTTTATAAATATAGACTAGCGGTTGCTGGACTTGCTGGAACAATACAATTTTCCCGGTTAACTCCCCTTTTTGATTCCCCTTTCCACCTATACGCCCACAATCATGCTAAACGTGGCCTTTAGGTCTTGTTGCCTTAGGCTCAGTCTACCCCGTTAGGGATAAATACGTGATTTATGTATGTATCTCTTTCCACGGGACTGAAACTATCTCTATACCACACATACATACATCACTTCTTTACGGGGTAGACAGAGCCTAAGGTAACAAAACTTAAAAGGCACGTTTAGCGTGATTGAGGGCGTATAACCCGTGAAAAGCAGGGGTGGGTCGCTAGTTTCATTATAGACGGAGGTATGAAGTAATTTCAGCTAAATGCAGGACGTTTTGGTCAGGAAGCGGGTTCAAAGGTATTTCATTTGGGGTATCTGAGCCAAATAGGGCGATTTGAAACTAAAGGCGACTCTGACATAATTACATACAAGATGGCGTCGCAACGAAACGTATACAGTTTGACAACAAAAATAATGCTCCACGATGTACCTGCGCAATATACCAATTTTAGTAGCGCGGGAAACTCTGGCGCTGTTATTGGTCGATCGATTTCGCACCAACAATGGCAAAATCGTGTAAGCGGGACAGAGCTAAGAATGCAAAGCAAGCAATACTCTGCCAGTTGCGCTTGCAAATAAAGTTCAATATAGATTATTTACACGTTCGGCTACCATCGGAAACTGGTCTGCGCTTCTCTGCGCAAACGAATACTGCCGATGCGCGTTATATTTGTTGTCAAACTGTACGTAATTAAATTTTTTTTTATGTTAGAGAGGCCAGACAAACGAACTAGTGCGTCACAGTGTTGCCGTTTGGTTCCGAAAGTTCCGTATTGCGGAACTTTTGACACCCCCGCGGAACTTGGGGGGAACTTTGTATTTTGGTTAATTTATCGGAACTTTTGGGGTCCCGGCATAAAGATACGTGGTAAAAAAACTTTAAATACACACTAAAAAATACAGGCAAATTTTTTGTTATCAACACAAATATTCCTAATTCCTATGAATGAGGTAAAAAAAAAAAATGGAATTTTTTTTTTTAATGAAAATGGAACTTTTTAGGGAGGACAATGTAATTTTCAAGGGAAGTGACCTGGCAACACTGGCGTCACCTGATGGTAAATGATCACCACTGTCCATAGACACCCGCAGCGCTTTACGCGATGCCAGTACGTACAATTAAAATTGAATTATAGTAAAAAAAATGCATGCTGGTCTGGGAGCAAAAAAAAAACATTAATGTACCAGTTGCATCTCTTCCCGCGCAGATGGTAGAAGCCCATCGAGGGAATAGGCGAAAGTCTTAGGAATCATGTTATAGATGTGGCTAGCAACCTATCACTATTACTTTCTTCCATGCTGGTCTGGGAGCAAAGAAATAACACAGAATGTACCAGTTGCTTCTCTTCCCGCGGACAAGGTAAAAGGCCCATCGAGGGAATGGACGAAAATCTTAGGAATCATGATATAGATGTGGCTAGCAACCTATCAGTATTTTGAGGCATGTTACCTTAGGCTCTGTCTACCCCGTAAGGGATAAAGACGTGCTTATGTAAGCATGTAAATTATGTACCTACGTAATCCGGCATTCGAAGTTAAATAAAATCTTATTAAAATAACCACCTATTTGTACTCTAATCTATACTAATATTATAAAGAGGAAAAATTTGATTGTTTGTTTGTTTGTTTGTTTGCATTGAATAGGCTCCGAAACTACTGGACCGATTTAAAAAATTCTTTTGCCGTTAGAAAACTACATTATCACTGAGTGACATAGGCTACTTTTTACCGCGGGAAAATACCTATTCCTACGGGAAAATTAATTAATCGCGGGCGAAGCTGCGGACGGAAGGCTAGTTTAAGAATAAAACTCCACCAGCATTCCTTCATACATTTTAACCCAAACTCATACATTGTCTCCAGCATATATTTCACGCCAGCCGCAGGTGTTCCTCTCACCTTGACGGCAGGTGGCTGCAATAACTCACCTGTTGCTCTCACTGGGTGGCAGTGTCCAGTTGAACTAAGATAAATTGGAAAAACCATTAACCGACTTTAAATAATGCTGGTCTGTAAGTAAAGAAAAAACCATTGTATGTTTTTTTACCAATTGCTGCTGTTCGCAGATGGTAATAGACCATTGAGGGTATGGGCCAAAATTTTAGGAATCATGTTATGGGCGATGCGGCTAGCATAAAATCACGGGGTAGACAGAGCCTAAAGTAACAAGACCTACACGCCACGTTTAGTAAGACTGTGGGCGTGAGCGGCTAGCAATCCACACTATTTTGATTCCCCTTTCCACCTATACGCCTACAATCATGCTAAACGTGGCCCTTAGGTCTTGTTACCTCGGGCTCTGTCTTCCCCGTTAAGGGATGAAGGCATGCATTATGTATGTATGTTTGAACGTGCTGGCACTTCCCTGCTGGTCTGGGAGCAAAGAAAAAACATAGAATGTACCAGTTGCTTCTCTTCCCGCGCAAATGGTAAAAACCCATCGGGGAACGGGCGAAAATCATAGGAACCCATCACTATTTTGATTCCACTTTCCACCTCTACGCCCTCAGTGTCTTGCTAAACGTGGCCTGTAGGTCTTGTTACCTTAGGCTCTGTCTGCCCCGTAAGGGATGAAGGCATGCTTCATGTGTGTATGTTTGAACGTATGCATCTTTTTTAACAGCTAGCTCGCTAATGTCATATTGCCAGTCGTCCAAGTTTGCCTGGCTAAGTGCTTGTACCGTCATACGCAGCTGCGGGAACTGGCTCTGAAGCAGCTCCAAGATATCAGCTTCAAGCGATACAAGTTATTGGGCATACATAGGAGCGGATCAGAATACATAAAGTTTAAAATGTATAATGGGTTAAAATACATAATGGTTCAAAATATAATAACCCAATTTCCTGTAAAACTATTAGCTAAATGAACTTTTTTGATATCGGAATCTATTTATTGGTTTAGGTTAGGTTTGTTTTATAACAATCCCGTTATTTTGTAACTTTCTGAGAAAATCGCATTATATATTATAAACCATTATGTATTTTAACCTATTACACATTTTAAACTTTATGTATTTTAATACGTACAGTCAAGGGCAAAGATATATATGCAAGTAAAGTGAAAGAAAATAAGTAATCATATAAAGTTAAAAAGATATATACTCATTCAAATGGTAATAAATATGCAAACTACACTGGCAACATAAATATGTACCCAGCAAGTCCAAAAACTTGTATACAATCAAAACTCCATTATTAGTATCCTGCAAATAATGCAAAATATTATAGTCATACTTATGTCAATAAATATAGATTCAGTAATTGCTACGAAAATATGTATACAAAATGTAATCTGCGAATATCAACTTTACGGCCTAGTCACACGAAACAAATTTGTAAAGTATGTTTTGACAATTCACGAAAACAGTACAGACTTGTCATTGCATATGTTTGTCGCATGTTTTGACCTGTCACCACGACGTTATCAATCGGCATGTTTAACAGATTTTACAGATTCAGATTTCGTTGATTTTGATTGAAGATGCCAACGCTATAGTCCGGTCAAATTAGACCAAAAAATAAGAGTAAAGTTACCTAAATTCCCACCAAGCTGAAAATCGGTAAGATTGTTTGAAATATCATTAAAAACAAAATTTGAAACTTCCCCATCTTTCCCCTGTAAGGAAAAAAAGTATACCCAAAGTATCGAAATATGTATATATAAACTCAAGAAGGCTTCTGTTATGGGTTTTTTTTTATATAAGAGGGGGCAAACGAGCATACGGGTCACCTGATGGAAAGCAATCACCGTCGCCCAAGGACACCTGCAAGACCTGGGGAATCACAAGTGCGTTGCCGGTCCTTTGAGGAACAGGAAGGCACGTTTTTTAAAGATCCCTAAATTGTATCGCTCAGGGAATATTGCAGCAGGAAGTTGGTTCCAGTTGGTTACCGTACGAGGAAAGAAATTGCGCTTAAAACGCACGGTACTTGACTGCCAACCATCAAGATGTTGAGGATGGAAGGACAGACGGTTCCGCGAAGTACGGTAGTGGAATTTAGCCGCAGGCAGCAATCCGAAGAGTTCGTCAGAGCACTCCCCATGATAAATACGGCACAGGGCTGCTACATCCCTCCGCACAGCCAGAGAGTCGAGCCGACCTGAAAGTGCCTGGTTATCGACAAATCGAGCAGCTCTGCGTTGGATGCGGTCAAATGGAAGGTTTTGGTACTTGGGTGCCCCAGCCCAGAGATGAGAACAGTACTCCATATGCGGCCTAACCTGCGCCTTATAGAGTTGAAGGCGATGGGCTGGCGAGAAGTACTGTCCCGCTCTATTGAGCACCCCCAATTTTTTAGAAGCTAATTTGGCTTTGCCTTCCAAATGACCACGGAACTGAACATCACTCGAAATGTCGACACGGGGTCCTGATAGACAACTTAGCATCAAGGGGGGTACCTTCGAAACAAGGCGAAACAACCTCAAGGTACCTACCAGTTACGAGTAGATGACGATATACATACTTATATATATATATAAATACATACTTAAATATATAGAACATCCATGACCCAAGCACAACTATTCGAGTTGATCACACAAACATTGCCCTGGCCGGGTTTCGAACCCGGGACCTTCGACTCAGAAGGCGGTTGCTTCACCACTGAGCCATCCGTGTCGTCAATATCAAATCATACAGTAATTGGCGATCTACGCTATTTTCTAATTTTTTTTATTTAATAAAAGGCAAAGTACACTTAAAATAACTGTATAATAAAGAAAACAACTCCTTAAACTTAAGACAAAGTGATTAGAGAGTAATATTTTCTATAGTACGTTATTATTAACATGTTTAATATTTCTTACCGTGATGCCTAATTCGTCAGCAGAGCTATATCAGGCACGGATATACCTTCCTCGCATAAGGCAACAATCCTATATTTTAAATGATCGCTTATACGATACATTTTCTCCTTCAAAATTAATGAAAAGCCGCCAGAAAAACCATAAGAAACGGTAAGTCAAATGGAATTAAAAAATCCAAAAGTGACACATGACACATGCACATGCACATGCACAAATCACGTCTTTATCCCTTACGGGGTAGACAGAGTTTATGGTAACAGGTACCTACAACCTACAGGCCACATTTAGCAAGATTGTGGGCACATGTCATGATCACTACATAGTATAAAACAAAGTCGCTTTCTCTGTCCAAATGTCCCTATGTCCCTAAGTATGCTTATATCTTCAAAACTACACAACGGATTTTGATGCGGTTTTTTTTATAGATAGAGTGATTCAAGAGGAAGGTTTTTATGTATAATTCTACGCAGACAAAGTCGCGGGCAGAAGCTAGTTTAAAATAAATAGAGTAATTATCAGTTAAAGAGTTTGGAATAGCAGTTGTTGTACTACTTGAAGCTTAAAGTGGTTGGCTGATTACATTAAGATTTCAGAGTTCGATGTTACGCAAATACGTTCATAAGCTCCTGACAATAGAGTTGTGTTAATAGAATTTTGGATTGTTTACATATTTGTGGTTATCATATTATATACATAATTAATGGTTAAATAGTGTATACATATTTTTGAACTTTACGGTGTTTCTAAGTTTATGACCTAATACATGAGGACATATTATTGCAAATGTTGTATACATAGTTATCTCTCAAATCATGTATACTAATTTATGTACTTTTATATGTTGCCAAATTTATGACCATTTAGATGACCATGCTTTTTGATACTCTGTGGTGTATACATATCTTTGCCCTTGACTGTACCCGGCATACATACATCCTACTTCCTACTAATATTATAAACGCGAAAATTTGTAAGTATGAATGGATGGATGTTTGTTACTCTTTCACGCCATAACAGCTGGACAGATCTGGATGAAATTTGCAACATAGATAGATTATAGTCTGGAATTACACATGCTACTTTTTATCCCGGAAAAATGCGTAATGCCTTCGGGATAGCGATAAACGAATTCTATGCAGACGAAGTTGCGGGCAACAGCTATACATGCATAAATCACGACTTTATCCTTTACGGGGTAGACAGAGTCTAAGGTAACAAGAGCTAAAGGCCACGTTAGCATGATTGTGGGCGTACAGGAGGAAAGAGGAATCAGAATAGCGATGGGCTAGCGTCTAGCTTCTCGTACATTGATGATTTTATTAAAATCCAAGTGTTTTATATTATTAACAACTAGCTTCTGCCCGCGACTTCGTCTGCGTAGATTTATACATAAAAACCTTACTCTTGAATCACTCTATCTATTAAAAAAACCCCCATCAAAATCTGTTGTGTAGTTTTGAAGATATAAGCATACATAGGGACATAAGGACATAGAAAGGAATAGGGACAGAGAAAGCGACTTTGTTTTATACTATGTAGTGATACGTAATGTACAACGAAGTAGTCCTTTTAGCTGTCCAGTTATTTTCCAAAAACATATATTTTTTTCTCTTGTGACTTAGACCGCGAAGAAATTAGTGCAAAAACTTAATTAGTCCGCGATCACCTGTTCACTACGGCCATTAATGTCAGTTTGTCTCACAACGCTCGGGAACTATGCGCCGCACGCGCCGCTTATAAATAGCGTGGACAATGTAACGGTACTGCACCTGTGATAGGTACAAGCCGGGTGCCACTGCTGAGCACAGGCTTCCTCTCAGCACGAGAGGGCTTGGCTGTGCTTCCCACACAAGTCCAGTGCTTCGCATCCATGTAACCAAAGCATGAGTAATTTTGCAAATAAATGCCGAAAAACCTTCCATGCTGGTCTGGGAGCAAAGAAAAAAGATAGAATGTACCAGTTGCTTCTCTACCCGCGCAGATGGTAAAAGCCCATCGAGGGAATGGGCGAAAATCATAGGAATCACGTTAAAGGCGATACGGCTAGCAACCTATTTTGATTCCCCTTCCACCTATACGCCCACAATCATGCTAAACGTGGCAATAGGTCTTGTTACCTTAGGCTCTGTCTATCCTTAACGGGAACCCCGGCATAGGCTTGGGCGGCCGGCGGGCGTTCACAGTGCCATCATCATGCTCCCGTGGCGCCCTCTAATGGCGGTAAGGGAATAAAAAAAAGGTTGATAAATGTATGTATTATTTTATTATTATTTATGTGTCAAATGAAACTAAAATAGATAAAAAATTGGCGAAAAGTTAGAATCTTACTATGGAATTGCACAATTTTTACATGCTTAAAAAAAACTTTCGTAAAAGTTTGAACAATAAACTATGTCTACGTAATACCAGTGAGGTCTTTGGCCTACGGGACACGGAATAATTTACCAATAGAGTGGAAATTACGTTTAATATTTTTGTACATATCTAAGTTTCTGCCGATTATTTGATTTGTTGACGGTACTATTTAAATATCTATAAATAAATAAATATCTTGGGACAAATTACACCAATTGACCCAGCCCCAAACTAAGCAAAGCTTGTACTATGGGTACCTACCAGGCAACGGATAAACATACGTTTATATAATGTAGATAAATACATACTTAAATACATACAACATCCATGACTCGGGCACAAGCATTCGTATTCAACATACAACTGTCTGCCCCTACCGGGATTCGAACCCAGGACCTCTAGCTTCATAGTCAGGGTCACTAACCACTAGGCTATCCGGTCGTCCTATTTGCGGACTGTACTTGCATTGTTATCCGTCTTACATATGTGTATCAAATTTCAAGTCTATCGGACCAACCGTTGAACAGTTCCCTCCTGCGGAGACGATCCTGGCAGGGTTGCCAGATTGCATTCTGGTGTGAGAGCAAAAAAAAACATATAATGTACCAGTTTCTTCTCTTCCCGCGCTGAAGGTAAAAGCCCATTGAGGAAATTCTTAGGAATTACAAATTATAGGCGATGCGGCTAGCAACCCATCACTATTTTGATTCCCCTTTCCACCTAGTCGCCTCCAATCATGCTAAACGTGGCCTGTAGGTCTTGTTACCTCAGAACCTGTCTACACTGTAAGGGATATAGACAGTGGCGGATTTACAAATTTTCAAGGTATAGGCTGAATTTTTGCCGCCCTTGCAAAATCTGTTGCAGACTTCTTAAATTTTTTATTATGAGGTAAAAAAAAAAAAAAGGTCGTGCCCCAAATTTGCCGCCCCCAAAATCCCAAATTTGCCGCCCCCAAAATCTGCCGCCCTAGGCTCGAGCCTTCTCAGCCTTATGGTAAATCCGCCACTGGATATAGACGTGATTTGTGTATGCGTGGGAGAAGAAGCAACTGGTACATTCTATGTTTTTCCGTGGCTCCCAGAACACACCACATAGGTAAACCACACACCACAAACCAGTTACGGTGTGGTTTAACCGGTCTTTTTTGCCACGAACTTGCAAAATCTGGAACGAGCTTCCCGCTGGGGTCTTCCCATAGAGTTACGACCTGGGTGCCTTTAAGAGGCGAGTGTACAATGTTCTGCAGGGCCGACAACGCACTGGCATCGCGTAAAGTGCTGCGGGTGTCTATCGACAGTGGTGATCATTTAACATCAGGTGACCCACTAGTTCGTTTGGCCTCTCTAACATAACATAAAAAACCAGCATGAAGTTTACGACTCTACCGGTTAATTCATCTATATCTACGGATTAGCAAGTGTATCCAATCAACAAAAGGCACTCGCTTCGTCGCCTCGGGAAACGCATTGTTCTTTGTGACAATCGTTCGGGTTCATCGAAGGAGTTAGTTTAAATGGCTTTTTTTGAAACAAGCGGCAATCGAGTTTTTACACCACCCGATTTATTGCTGTTTTGTATTTGGATACAACCGATCAACCTCGATTTACCAGTTGCTTCTCTTCCCGCGCAGGTAAGCCCATCGAGGGAATGGGGGAAAGTCTTTAGGAATCATGTTATAGGCGATGCTAGCAACCCATCACTATTTTGATTTCCCTTTCCAGCTATGCGCCCTTAATCATGCTATACGTGGCCTTAATTGTTACTTTAGGCTCTGTCCCGTAAGGGATAACGACATGATATATGTATGTATGAGCCTAAAGCAACAATTCTTAAGGCCACGTTTAGCATGATTAAGGGCGTATAGGTGGAAAGGGAAATCAAAATATTAATGGGTTGCTAGCCGCATCGCCTATAACATTACTCTGTATTTCGCCCATTCCCTCGATGGGCTTTTACCTGCCCGGGAAGAGAAGCAACTGGTACATTCTATGTTTTTTCTTTGCTCCCAGACTATCATGGAAGGACCGTCTGCGTAAAAAGAGATTTTTCAAGTTTATTCCCAAATAACTGAGTTCCGAGACAATACACAATTAATTAATTAATTATACAATTATACTTATGTCCTGTCAATCGTTCAAAGGTTAACTGGAAGAGATCCCTTTTAGGAATAAGTTCGCCTTTGTGCATGTGTGTTGTCCTGTATTCATCTTTTTCTTGTGTTTTATGTACAGGTAGCTTCTGCCCGCGACTTCGTCTGCGTAGAATCATACATAAAAACCTTCCTCTTGAATCACTCTATCTATTAAAAAAAACCGCATCAAAATCCGTTGTGCAGTTTTGAAGATATAAGCATACAAAGGGACATAGGGACATAGGGACATGGGGACAGAGAAAGCGACTTTGTTTTATACTATGTAGTGATAAAGAGTTGTACATACATACGTAAAAAACCTAATTGCGAACCCCCTTTCTTTGAAGCCACTTGAAAGATATCTCGAGTGCTATCTAGGCGTAGTATAAGTATGTATGTATGTGTGTATCCACAGCTACCCTCTCCGTCTGAGCCGGACATCCGGGCCGACGCACTGGCATCGCAGCACGAGCACCACCTGGAAGGGGGAGGCATTTTGAATGAGACATTGAGAAAATGCACCAGCGGATGTATTTACAAAACTATAGAGAAAACGCAGCTGTTACTGTCATGCATAAGCGTTTTAAAAAAAAGTCTACGCGTTTTTTTTTCCAGAATTTAATTCCGGTTCGTCACGATTGTGTCCTTAATTTTTTTATATGTACGGAACGTGACGAGCATTAATTTTTTTGGGACACATTCCTATAACATGATTTCAGAGAAAATCGCCCATTCCCTCAATGGACTTTTACTATCTACGCGGGCAGAAAAGCAACTGGTAAGCAAAATTAGCTGTTGCCTGCAACTTCGTCTGCATAGAATTCCTTTATCGCTATCCCGCAAGAATTACGCAATTTTCCGGGATAAAAAGTAGCCTATGTGTTATTCCAGACTATAATCGATGTTCCAAATTTCAACCAGATCTGTCCGTTCTGGCGTGAAAGAGTAACAAGCATCCATCCATCCATATACTTACAAACTATCGCGTTTATATTAGTAGTAGCTGACAGTTTCGTATATGCGGCTTTTGCTGTGGAGACCCTGGGACCGTGGGGACCCGAAGCAAAAATGTATGTATGTATGTATGTAAACTCTTTATTGTGCAAAATAAACAAGACAAAATACAATTGACAAACACTGAGATACATGCACAAAGGCGGACTTATCCCTTTAAGGGATCTCTTCCAGTCAACCTTTGAGTGGATGAAAGGAGTATTATATTAGGGATGAACGAGTGAGTTTAGAAATTGCAAACACTGAGAGCCACAATACATAACTTTACCGAATATAATACACAAACTCCTAAAACCTACCAGTCAATAAACTACTTTATACTACCTATAATATATATCAATAAAATATACTACATAAAATAAATAAAACAAAAATAAATGTTTAAATGTTTTTTAAAACTTAAAAAAAAATATCTAAATCCACAGGTGACCATAGAGCTGGCTCTTTCCTCGGGCAACGCATAGGCATTGCTATCCGACGAGGAAACGTAGCCAGCATTATGGGCACCTTGCCCCATGGCAACGATCTGGGCGATATTTGTAAATGTAGGTATTTAGGATTAGATTAAGGTTAAGTTTAAGGTTTTTTCGTATCAACTTTTGACTTGTAAATATATGTTTGTTTGAGTGGAATTTAATTAAATTTCTGAATTACAACTGATTCCTCTATTTCTCTATTAAAAATTAACCGAAAATGTATTGTAAACAGGTATTTACTTTGTTAATAAAAGTACGTGCGAAAGGGTTGGAATTTAAGAGGCATTGTTAGAATTTCAATGGAGTTTGTAAACAATTCGCGATGCCGCTTTTTTGCCGAGTTTTTGTTTCACGCTAAACATACTTTTGGCTTGATGCTACAGTTTGTATTGTTGATGGGAATATTATTTAAATATATGCTTATGACCTATAGTATTTATTAGAATATGCTTTTTTTTTACAAACAGTCATTATCCCATACGGGGTAGACAGAGCCTAAGGTAACAAGACCTACAGGCTACGTTTAGCAAGACTGTCGGCGTATAGGTGGAAAGTGAAACCTAAATAGTGATAGGTTGTTAGCCGTATCGCCTGCAACATGATTCCTGTGATTTTCCCCCATTCCCTCGATGGTTTTTTACCATCTGCGCGGGAAGAGAAGCAACTGGTACATTCTATGTTTTTTCCTTTGCTCCCAGAACAGCATGGAAGAATTTTGCTATTTACATATAAATATACAGCGTATATATTGACGTGATAACGTCTTATAAATCGACAAATACCGGCTGCACGCACGAAAAAGTGTCACCTTCCTCGTGACGTCAGAGCTTGGCTCTACTGTCTACCCTGTAAGGGATAAAGAAATGGCTTATGTAATTAGTGACGAAATACTACAAAATATCACAATCGGGTGACCTGTATTATCACTCTATTGTTATAACCTCGATGGTCTATACAAAAGCTATCAATTACTTAAACGCTCCCAAACTTAAGCTACTATAGAGAAAATCGAGGAACGTCTCTTACAAAGGTTAGGAATGCAATATCGTTTCCACTGAATTGCGACAGTAACATAGCTATAAGATGTATAGGATTACGTTCAAAGAATAATACGGATAGACCGACTCCGATATTTATGCGGTGCTCCGAATGAGACGAAAGTTATTGCCGTCTCGTTCCCTTTCACGTTACTGTCGAGCTGTGGACGCCGCTTTCAAATATTACATAACAATTTAATGATTTATATGCATGATAAAGAGCGTATAGGTGGAAGGGGAAATCAAAATAACGATGCACCTTAATCATGCAACACGTGGCCTTAAGGTTTTGTTACCTTAGGCTCTGTCTACCTCGTAAGGGATAATATACATATATCACGTCTTTATCCCTTACCTTACGTTACGGGGTAGAAAGAGCCTAAGGTAACAAAACCTTAACGCCGCGTTTAGCATGATTAAGGGCGTATAGGTGGAAAGGGAAATCAACATAGTGATGGGTTGCTGGCCGCATCGCCTATAACATGATTCCCAAGACTTTCGCCCATTCCCTCGATGGGCTTTTACCATCTGCACGGGAAGAGAAGCAACTGGTAAATTCTATGTTTTTTCTTTACTCCCAGACCAGCATGGAAGAGTAAGGGATAAAGACGTGATATATGTATGTATGTATGTATGTATGATTTATTGTACTTAAGGTAAAAAATAAGTGTAAAACTATCTGTGTAAGGGATAATTAAGTTTGTGGGATTTATGTGTTTTATTGGCAGCAGTGAAAGGAGGGAGTTGCATGAAAAACATATATATTTCACACATGCTTGGTTATCTTGCACGTGAGTAGCGGAGTAGCAAGGTAATTTTTTTGTTCGATGTACAGTCTGGCATACATATTCTATGCCGCTGCGTTCCTCGCTGTCGGTTGACTTCCACTCCTCGTAATTAATTGCTATAACTAAATTCACTCTACGTGAACCTTTGACGGCCATTTTAAGACGAAATGAGTGTACATTTCTAAACGACACTAAAATTAGAACACAGAAAAATCCGAGAGGTAAAACTATGGCCGGGAATCGAACCCGGATCCTTGTCATTCCGTGACGCGTGCTACCCCTACACCCATAGCAGGTGCCATAAGCCTTCGAATTTTTCTATCTGTTACTAGCTGTCGCGTGACCTTGTTACTATGCGAATTTTTGTCGCTAAGCGTCATCTGTTTAAATGATGTGTCTGTACGACACAATGAATGAAATGAGGAATGAGTGTCTTTTATTTAAATGTGTAACTGTACCCATGAACTTTGTATACGGACAGAGAGACAGACCGCAAATGGGCAAGAAAGAATAATACATATATACTTACATACATAGGCGATGTGGCTAGCAACCCATCTCTATTTTGATTGCCCTTTCCATCCATACGTCCAGAATCATGCTAAAACGTGGTATTTACGTCTTATGTTACCTTAGGCTCTGTCTACTCTGTTAGGGATGAAGATGTGATTTATGTAAGTGTATACATACCTAAGGTAACATGACCTAAAAGCCAAGTTTAGCCTGAGTTGTGCTCCTTTTTTTTTTTTATATGAATAGGAAGGCAAACGAGCAAGTGGGTCACCTGATGGTAAGTGATCACCACGGCCCATAGACACCCGCAACCCCGGAGGGATTGCAGATGCGTTGCCAACCTAGAGGACTAAGATGCAATGCCTCTTGTGCCCGTAATTTCCCCGGCTGTCTTACTCTCCGCACCGGAACACAGCAGTGCAAGCACTGCTACTTAGCGGCAGGATTAGCGAGTAAGATGGAAATGGATGAAATGGATGGATGGCTCCTGTAGGGAAATCAAAATAGTGATGAGTGGCTAGCCGCATCGTCTACAACATGATTCCAAAGATTTTCGTACGCAAGCAAAGCCGCAGGTCAAAGCAAGTATTCTTCCAACGTCCAGAAGAATATCGTAAAGCCGCGGTCACACCGGGCAACAGCTACGTCGTAAAGCCGGGGACACACTTGCGCCGTTCCATGACACGTGTCATTTGACAAGATGGCGGAAGTACGACACGTGACGTCACAGGGAGAAACGGAAACCGCAGTGCGCGGAATACGGGAGTAGAAAATGAATTTATGCCCTTTTTGTAAAGATGAGCACTTTGTGCAAAACTTGCAAATAAATATGTACATACAAGTATAGGGCCTCATCATGACCACCAGTTTAGGTTCGCTCGCTATCAGATCCTACAAAAAATGACAGCTAAAACCTGAACTGAGTCGGAATTGAATCGCATTCAGACGTCATGGTAAGCCTGGTCTGGAAGCAATGAAAAAGCATATTGTACCAGTTGCTTCTCATCCCACGCAGATGGTAAAAGCCCATAGGGAATGGGCGATATTCTCAGGAATCATGTTAGCAACCTATCACTATTTTGATTCCGCTTTCCACCTATACGCCTACAATCATGCTAAACGTGGCCTTTAGGTCTTTTTACCTTAGGCTCTGTCTATAAACGGTGGATATTGCCGTGATTCTGTTTGTTTATCATAGATTGAATCGAGTCCAGGTAAAGGACATTGTTTAGTTTTATCCTGCAAATTTGCAATGATACTTTAAACGAATTCTTCTTCAGTGATAAAATGATTTCATCTTTTTCATACACAATACACAAATCACGTCTCTATCCCTTACGGGGTAGACAGAGCCTAAGCTGACAAGACCTACAGGCCACGTTTAGCAAGATTGTGTTGCTAGGTATAGATGGAAAATGGAATCAAAATAGTAATGGGTTGCTAGCCGCATCGCCTATAACATGATTTTTATGATTTTCGCCCATTCTGCCCGGGAAGAGAAACAATTGGTACATTCTCTGTATTTTCTTTACTCCCAGACCAGAATGGAATTAGGTAACCTTTTTCGTCACAGCATAATTAAACCGTCATAAATTCCGCATATAACCTGTGTACTGTGACCGGATGTGCCGCCATAACGGCTTAAGCGTCGGTGAAAAAAATTACGCGCGTTTTTGGCGGGAAACGAGCGACTTCCGGCGCGAACGCTAAGTGTTTCAGATTTATGGTCGACCCGGACACCACGTCTGACAATTTTGTGTAGATATATTAGATTTGGCATTTAGAAATAGAAATAGTTTACTCAGGTAACTTCTTCTTGTGAACAAAAAATCTTGTGACAAAAATGTCGGCAACGTTGTACGGTAGAACACGGGCAAAAGACCCCCCCCCCTGTCGGGCTCTTAGCCAACGGATAATATCCCTCAAAATCTGCCAGGAACTCATTAACCGGTGCCCAGGGTGCACCCCTTCCCCCCGGACGGATCCAAAAACGAACCGCAGCTCTTGACCACACGCAGAATATTACAAGGTAACAATAGGCGGCCTTATCGCTACAGAGCGATCTCTACCAGGCAACCAAAATGGACTGGAGAACAGATCTTCGTCTATCTATTAAAAAAACCGCATCAAAATCCGTTGTGTAGTTTTGAAGATATAAGCATACATAATATATTGTACATGAAACACAGATTTATACTAAACTAGCTTCTGCCCGCGACTCTGTCTGCGTTGAATTATACATAAAAACCTTCCTCTTGAATCACTCTATCTTTTAAAAGAAACCGCATCAAAATCCGTTGTGTAGTTTTGAAAGATATAAGCATACATAGGGACATAGGGACATAAGGATATAGGGACAGAGAAAGCGACTTTGTTTTATACTATGTAGTGATTTAGATATAAATAGACACATACAAACGTACCTACCTAAAAAGCCAGCTACAAGATTCATGCACAAGATGACAGATAGTACTCCTTCAACATAGATATTAAATATGGGTAAAGATTTAGTGCGATACACACGATATACAGGATGTCCCAAAACTGGCACGTAAGGTTAGGAAACATACTAAACACAACTTTAAACAGTGAAAGCGTTAAGTTAAGAGCTTGTGAGTCTCGGCCGCAAATTTTACATGAAATATTTTTGGTAGGTGAGCGTTTTTCAAAAAAAAAGTCTACATGAAAATTTTACAGAATTTATCTATTTTCGGTTTTTCTCACTCAGCATCGTTTACCCTATCGATTCTCATACAAGAAAAGATGTGTCCCAGATTTTACTTTGATTTTTTTTCTTGTTCGTCACGTTCCATACAAAACGATAATAATAATAATAATAATAATAGTAATAATAATTTATTTGCTTAATAAAACACAAGTAAACATAAAAAGAAATATCTGACGAACCCCAAACTAAGCTGGGCCTGTATCTTGGGATCCTGGAGTGCATTATGCGAAACAAATAGGTAAAAGAAAATATTACATGCATTTTAACACAACAAAAGTATTTCAGAAACACTCAACAAAGACAAGCGGACGGGGCACATACCGTACGAGCATAATGTGTGTGTCTGCGTGAGTGTGTGTGTGTGTGTGCGCGCGTGTGTGTGTGTGCGTGTGTGTGCGTGTGTGTGTGTGTGTGCGTGTGCGTGTGTGCGTGTGTGTGAAAAGGATAAAAGTGACGAACTGGAATGTAAGTTTTGGAACTATTTTTTTCCCGTATAAGTATCGATAGGGTAAACGATTCTGAGTCAGAATAACCCAAAATAGTTAAATTCTGGAAAAAGTGATGTAGACTTTTTTTTAAAAAACGCTGCGATACACAATATTATCATTCGTTAACTTGAATATTGTTAAAGGATAGCTTGCAGTAAAAACAACAGGAGCAGGAAGATGGCTGCCAATGGGAACATGTTATCCATTACAACTACTGAGTAATCGATAGCTCTATCTATAGGTTAAACCTAATTAAATACTGAGATATTAAACTAAGAAAAGACGTTTTCAATTTGATTTATTCGAGTATTGTACTTGTTGGAAAAGGGATTTGGTGCAACAAAATAAAAGGTTTTATTTTGATTTTTGAATCTTTTCTTCCTTGCTGGTCTGGGAGTAAAGAAAGAACATAGAATGTACCAGTTGCTTCTCTACCCGCGCAGAGCCCATCGAGGGAATGGGCGAGAATTAAAGGAATCATGTTATAGGCGATGAGGCTAGTAACCCATCACTATTTTGATTCCATTTTCCACCTACACGCCCATAATCTTGCTAAACGTGGCCTGTAGGTACCTGTTACCTTAGGCTCTGTCTACCCCGTAAGGGATAAAGACGAAATTAATTCGAGTATTAAACTTGTTGGAAAAGGGATTTGTTCAACCAAATAAAACACAAAATCGAGTATTTACTGGGGAAAAAACATTGTTTTTACCTAATTAAGTCTATCTCAATTTGTTTTATTTTGATTTTTGACAATTGCTCATTTTGACAAAAAAACAAGGTGCCTTCAATTCTTCGTCCCCGGAGAATAAAATGGTAATAGGAAAAAGTAAACTTTTCAGGAGAAATAAAAAACCGTTTCGGCTTTATATCTTGCGTTCTACCAGGAATTAACCAACGTGTAATATATCAAATGAATGGTGATTTTAAGGGTTTTTGCATGTTTTAGTTCATTTATTTTTAGTAGGCCTAATTTATTTGTTATACGCCGAAATGCACATTACCGATAATATACGCTTAAATATAATTTGTATTGCATGATTACCATCTTATTCGTTGAAATCACGAACAACTAAGGCTATCGTAATGTGACTTTGTGATTCTGTTCAGTGACTTTGGCAACAACTGTCTTGTGTAGTAATAAATCATTACGATTTTAATCTCGTTTATTTTTACTTTGATTGTAACGTTACAAGCACAGTGCAATTTTGTTCAGGGAAAAAACTAATGTGGTTATAATGGTTACAGACGATTATAAAAAAAATATGAAAGCAAAAAAGTACCTAGTAATATTTTATTTATTCAAAATAAGTCTTAGGTTACCATAGGACATCAAAATTAACCATTTATTTACTCGTCTTATCTATAATCTTTACTTATAGCTTTAAATCACAGTACAGATTTGTAAAATTAACAATTTAACGCAGAATCAGAATAAACGAGATAAAACATAATAAGAAAGTAAAGTATTTTTTTTTTCTATGTAATCTGCTATGAGTCCGAAAAGACTATGATCAGATGTGTTGCAGGCTTCTTCGCGTTTCAGGGTGTGCTCTCCAGTGAGACGCAATCACTCATTTGAGGTAACCGAAACTAGAATCGTGACTTTAGTCTTTCGTAGTCTTTTGAGTCGCCTCTGATAGTCGATCTTTGTTAGCTGCCGGGCCAAGCCGTTCGGATGGTATTCAAGTCGTGTTTGATATTTTTCAGCTGACATGCGTATTTCCTCTTTTACTATAAGGATTTTTAGATGCTGATGTATCTCTTTATTTGTTGTGTACCATGGCACATTAGCAATTGACCTTAGTATTTTGTTTTGCAAACGCTGTAGGGTCATTATGTTTGATTCGCTAGCGCTGCCCCAGAGCTCAATGCCATACATCCACACCGGCCTGAGTGTGGCCTTATAATATTAAAAGTTTATTGTCTATAGAGTTTTGAGTTTCTTCCCAGCATCCAATTTGGGGTTCTGTGTTTGAGAGCTATTTCGTCCCTTTTAGCTTTGATGTGTGCTTTCCAGGTAAGTCGTCTATCCAGATGAACTCCAAGGTATCTCACATGGTCGCTATGCGGCAGAGTTGTGCTGCCTAGTTTCACTGGTGGGCCTGTTTGAGTGAGAACGTTACGTGCACTGATTTACTTACGCTAGCTGTTATTCTCCACTTATCAAGCCATTTTTGTGTCGCTTCTAGGCCCTTCTGAAGCACAGTCGATGCAGTATTTGGGTTTTCATGTCTCGCAAGGATTGCAATATCATCAGCATAAGTTGCAGTGACAACTCCTGGTTCGTCCGGGAGGTCCGACGTGAACAGGTTATACAATATAGGGCCCCCAGCCTTAATTGGATAGAACTTTCATGTGGCATCAGCTTCCCTTACAAAGAACATTCTATCACCAAGGTACGAGTTGAAGAGCAAGTAAAATGAATGTGGTAAAGTCTTTTTGATCTTGAATAGCAACCCTTTGTGCCAGGCCCTGTCAAAAGCTTGTTGTATATCGAGAAATGCCGAAGAGCAGTACTCTTTTTGTTCTAGAGCTTTTCTAATGCATTGATATACCCTGTGAACCTGCTCTATTATGCTATGTTGTTTTCTGAAGCCGAATTGGTGATCCGGTATTATGTTTCGTTCCATCAGCAGTGGCATTAGTCGACTGAGTAGGATTCTCTCAAACAGTTTCGATAGTGTTGGAAGAAGACTTATCGGTCTGTAGGATGTCTTTTCATTAACTGGCTTACCCGGTTTGTAGATCATGGTAATTTGTGAGATCTTCCATGAATCAGGGAATTGAACAAAACAGTAATGAAGACGATTGCGGTCTTGGGTAGTTCTCTCAGAACTTCTTTTGTTAGCAGATCATACCCCGGTACTTTTTTACTGTCCAGATTTCTTATGCACCTTTGCAGTTCCTTAGGGGTGACTGGTTTAATTGGAAGGTCTAGTTGGAGATCCTCTTGCAGTACTTGCTCCACATGCTTCTCTGTGTCATTTGCTGTTGCAGCGTTTGGTGTGAATACCTGAGCGAGACGTTCAGCAAACACATTAGCTTTTTCTTGGTTTGTTCTAGCCCATTTTTCTAAACCATATCTGATAGGGGCCTTGTGTGTTTGTGGTCTATCGTAGGACTTTGCAGCCTTCCATAGCGAGCAGTTGGTCGCTCTGGTTGCTGTTAGTGATTACAATGTGGCTTGCAGTTTGTCATCTTTAATTGTTTTAACCAGGTTTTTTTAGCTCTTTTATGGCGCTGTTAAGCGCAGTTTTATCAGTTGGGCGTCTAATAAGTTGCCATACACGCCGTAGCCTCCTTTTCTCGGATAATTTGTTTCTTATATACATAGAGATATTGGTTGACTTTTCCGTATGTGAGACAGTGGGAGTGGTTTTCCAGCAGGCATTTTGGATTACTGTAGTAATTCTTTGAGTTACTAGCTCAATATCGTCTGTCGTTTTAAGATTGACTTTTAGATTGATGTTTTCAGTTATGTAGTCGCGAAATGCGTTCCAGTCTGTTCGAGAGTTGTATAAATACATAGGTTTTGTCCCATTCTATAACAGTAGTAACTGGCTGTTAGGATAACTGGAGTGTGATCGGAAGAGCGGCAATAATATGGTACAGAATTTAAACAAATACTTTTTAACAGTTACAGCACTTACTCGAAGTGCCACTATCAAGTTTCACCCGAATAAAATGGTAAAGGTTATTACGAAAAACCGCGAATCATTTTGTAACAATGATAAGTATCGCCACCATGTTTTGCCGAATTTCGGTTTATAGTTTGCCAATCTAAAGTATTGTTACGGTATTCATGGCGAAAACAAATGAGACGAAATTTCCAACGAATAAAAATTAAATAAACAATAACTTCGTAAAAACTCTCAGGAAAAATATGGAAAAAAATCACAAGATGCATTACGTCACGGAGAAGCCAAAAATGCAAAAACAATAAAACTATCGTAACATAGTATTACGGTTTTATTCTCCGGGGGCGACGAATTGACTCTCTCCTTTATGAAGAAAAGTATTAGGTGCCCATTTCCTCGACGGGCTTTTACCATCTGCGTGGGAAGAGAAGCAACTGGTACATGTTTTTTCTTTACTCTCAGACCAGTCAGAAAATAATTTTAATTTTTTTATTAATTTAATAATTCATATTTTTATTTAAAATCGGTTCCTTGGATCAAGAGATCCGATACACCTCTCAAACTTTACTTTTAGGACGTCATTAAGCAAAATCACTAAGCAGTTCCAGTTGGACGTAGGAATGGACATACATACATACGTGGCAAACGCATAACCTTTTTTAGTTCTGACGCAACCGGGTGACGAGGTTTTAGTCAGTGCCTATGAATACGGCGCCACATCCTTTCTAGACTAACCGGTTCTCAGCTTAAGAACTCTTTTTTATCAGCAACCGGCCGTGTCTCATTACAAACACAATAACTAGGCGTTTAGAAAAAGGTTTTATAACGAAACTAAGTAAATACTGCTTATATTCAGCCAGGTACACTGAAGACTTTATTTTTTGAGCATACATGTAACGGTGTCATAGTGAAGTAACGTAACGTGACGTAACGTGGAGTAACGTCGTTAAAAAAATCAGTAAAATTTTGATATTGACATTTTGTGACAAGGTTCTGTAGTGGCTCAACAATTAAACTACGTTATTAAGGTCCCCGAGCCTTAAATTATATCAGTCTATAGTAGAGATGTATAAAGTCTTTACTAGTCAAAAGTTTTGTAACTTAGGTGTGTATGTATATATTTAGTATATTATGTGGTATATATGATTAACTAGCTTCTGCCCGCGACTTTGTCTGCGTAGAATTATACATAAAAACCTTCCTCTTGAATCACTCTATCTATTAAAAAAACCGCATCAAAATACGTTGTGTAGTTATGAAGATATAAGCATACATAGGGACATAGGGATATAAGGACATAGGGACAGAGAAAGCGACTTTGTTTTATACTATGTAGTGATTGTGTATTAATTTATCGTATCTACTATGTGTAGTTTCTTATTATATCTTACATTATTTAAAATTTAGGCATTTAGAGTATTTTAGGTTTCGAGGTTCTTTTACTTTTTCTGTGTGTCTAATCTTGCTTATGTCCTGTCAATCGTTCAAAGGTTAACCGGAAGAGATTGCATTCAGGGCTAAGTTCGCTTTGTGCATTTGTTTTGTCCCGTATTCATCTTTTTCTTGTGATTTATGAACAATAAAGAGTCATAAAGAGTAACTTCCATGCTGGTCTGGGAGCAAAGAAAAAACAGACTGTACCAGTTGCTTCTCTACCCGCGCAAATGGTAAAAGCCCATCAAGGGAATGGGCAAAAATCATAGGAATCATTAAGATGCGGCTAGCAAAGCAACCCATCACTATTTTGTTTCCATTTTCCATCTGTCTACCCCGTAAGGGATAAAGACGTGATTTGTGTATGTGTGTGTATGTAAGAGTTATACATACATTAAGTCTGCCGTACTAAATACGTACGGTGCGTGTATACCTCTCCATACCTATATCTATAGATACCCTCACGTACAAAGGCGCACGTACGGGGTTGTCTAATGAATGAAGTAATTACACGGCCTCTTTTTATGTCTCACTTCCATATATAGACATATTCATAATATATGAGGTAGTTTTAGGCCGAGCTTACAATTGAAGCGCGTCTTTTTGTGAAATCCTACATAAATATAAAAAATAATAAATATATCGTTCACAGGTTAACTGGAAGAGATCCCTTTTAGGGATAAGTTCGCCTCAATTCGTCTGTATTTTTTTTTTAAACAGAATTTACCAGTTGCTTCTCTTCCCGCGCAGATGGTAAAAGCTCGAGGGAATGGGCGAAAGTCTTTGGAATCATGTTATAGGCGATGCGGCTGGCAACCCATCACTATTTTGATTTCCCTTTCCACCTATACGCCCTTAATCATGTTAAACGTGGCCTTAAGGTTTTGTTACCTTAGGCTCTGTCTACCCCGTAAGGGAGAAAGACGTGATATATGTATGTAACGGATAACTCACGTATAACAATAAGTAAGTAAGCAAATGCTTTATTAAAATCGAGTAATGCTCGACATGTTTCGGACTAGTTCCTAGTCCTTTCTCCTAGAGCGCTCGCCTCGGCGGCAGGCTCCGCCGCTCCAAGAAGAAAGACTAGTCCAGTCTAAATTGCACCACCTGCTCAGATCTGTTCTGTTCTCCAGTCCATTATGGTTGCCTGGTAGAGATCGCTCTGTAGCGATAAGGCCGCCTAATGTTACCTTGTAATATTCTGTATACCTTTTTCTGTTTTGGTTGTTATATGTGGTGTTCAATAAAGAGTTATCGTATTGTATTGTATTGTAGTCCGAAACATGTCGAACATCACTCGACTTTTCGCAAATTTGCGTAATTTTGATTGAGTCTGACGGTAGTTTCATGTTGAAACTTAAAACATGCCTACCTAGATATCTTCATCATTATTATTATATTAACATTTAAAAAAGAATTTCTCAGCACATTTTTTAGCTAAGCCGTGATTGCACAATAATCTCACAATTGCCTCCCTCGGGAAATAATAACTCAATCCTCACACATTTTTAGCGCACAACCAGTCCAGGAATCCTCCGTATTTATGGTCACCATAAATACTACATGCTTTTCCTCTTCCAATAAAAATGGCCTTTATTCCGTTATGGCCACAATGCCGTAATTATTCCGAGTCTCTGTTGAAATGTGTTCATTATTTATCGAGATAACAAAGGTTTTGCGCAGAGGTAGCGCAAAGTATCTCTTTGTGCTCTAGGGCTTTAATTTTCTTTTAAGCCCAAGTCTGAATGACGCCATGCATTTCTTCCGTGCTGGTCTGGGAGTAAAGAAAAAACATAGAATTTAGCAGTTGCTTCTCTTCCCGCGCAGATGGTAAAAGCCAGAGATGTACAAAATGGTTTTAAAAAAGCATTTAAATACAAAATGCAAAATACTTTTCAGATTTACTATTTCAAATGCAAAATACCAAATAGTTTTGCGTTTTGTATTTCAAATGCTAAATGCAAAATAGGTATTTTCAAAATACTTTTTCAAAATAAAATACCTTTTGATGAAATATCAGTCACTTTTATTTATTTTAGGCATTTATCATGAGAAATCGAGACACAATGGCGAGCCGAACAAAAACGTCTAATAACATGGCACCTTATGCATGACATTTTGGTCAAATTTATCAGTATCAATAAATTCTGTTACGTTAATAATTAATAATAATAATACTCCTTTCAACATGAAACTACCGTGAGACTTAATCATCATTACACATAAACGGATAACTCACGTATAAAAAGTCGAGTGGTGCTCGACATGTTTCGGACTATTTCGTAGTCCTTCTTCTTGGAGCGCTCGCCCCGGTGGCAGCGAAACGAACACTGCGCGCCAGCGCTCTGCTCGCGCGGCTGTTCGACGCAACTGACAGCGGCGCACAACTACCCTCGTTTTCATCGTCATTTTTAACGTTTTTTGTGTTCATTTCGCTGCCGCCGGGGCGAGCGCTCCAAGAAGAAGGACTACGAAACAGTCCGAAACATGTCGAGCATCACTCGACTTTTTATACGTGAGTTATCCGTTTATGTGTAATGAATAATAATACTCACTTAAAATAATGTAAAGCAAGTAGACTAATGAAAAGAGAGCCATGGCTCCATTTTGTGAATTGTGTGATTTGTGTGGCCATTTATTTCGGTTGATTGTGCATCTATTGCGGCAATACAAGCGTCATTCGTTCATTTCATTTTGTTTGACTGGTAATGTTGGCTAAACTTAATCACAAAGTATTTTGCATTTTGAAATTAATATGAAAATGCAAAATACATCTCGAAAGGTATTTCAAATAAAATATAAAATGGTTTCTACTAAAAGGTATTTAAATGCAAAATACAAAATACGTATTTTGCATTTTGTATTTGCATTTTAAATAGAAGTATTTCAAATAAATCGCATCTCTGGTAAAAGCCCACCGAGGGAATGGGTGAAAGTCTTAGGAATCATAATTATTATAGGCGATGCGGCTAGCAACAGCGTCTATGGACAGTGGTGATCATTTACCATCAGGTGACCCACTAGTTCGTTTGTCCGGCCTCTCTAACATAAAAAAAACCCATCACTATTTTGATTTCCCTTTCCACTATACCCCCTTAATAATGCTAAACGTGGCCTTAAGGTTTTGTTACCTCAGGCTCTGTCTATCCCGTAAGGAATAAACACGTGATATATGCATGTGCTGAATGACGCTGATACAGCCGCCAAGCAGCAGTGCATGCGCTTCTGAGTTCCTGCGTGAAAAGTAAGTCTGGCACAAGCGGTGCTTTTTCTAACCCCTCTAAGTATTAATTTTAGTTTTACGGGCGGTATTAATCTTAGAGTTACGTACCTACCTAAAAAAACAGAACCCTTGTAGGTTCACTTTTTTATCCGTCAGTATATCCGTCCGTCAGTCTGTCTGACAAGACCCTTTTTCTTAGAAACGCGTTAAGGAATAAAGTTAAAATTAAAACCAAATACTAGATCTGCGGTCCCTTGGGGCTGTGAAAAAAAATCAATCTTCTACGTTAATTCAATCAAAAGATATTATTAAAAGAGTTGTTTCCATACAAATTGTCGTGCTCTTAATTGATATGGGGTACTCCCCGTTGTTCTCTTCTTCTTCTTTTTTAGTATGGCCCCATCGATCTTGTGACAAAAATGTCAGCAACGTTGTACGGTAGAACACGGTCAAAAGACCCCTGTCGGGCTCTTAGCCAATGGATAACGATATCCCTCAGATGCGAGGAAATCATTAGAATGCCCAGGGTGCACCGGACCAAGCACTGCTCTTCCCCTCGGATGGATTCAAAAACGAACCGTAGCTCTTGACCGCACGCGGAGGTAACCCGACTCGCAATTTCATCTGTACTAAGCCATGTAGACGAAATTTAGAACGTAATAATATAGCCTGGTGATGATGATGATGATGATTGATATTATACATTAGATCTGCGCGTCTGGTTGTCCACAGAGGGATGCTTGTTCCAACATTAATGTACGGTAGCGAGACTTGGGTATGGCGAAAGAAGCATGAGAGTAGAATAAATGCAGTAGAAATGAGAGCGTTAAGAAGTATGGAAGGGGTGACACTGAAAGAAGAATAAGGAAGCGTGATAAGGAAACGTGCTGGTGTGAAAGAGGATATAGTGACTAGGATAGAAAAATGTGTAGTTGGTTTGGTCACGTAGAGCGGATGGATGAAAGTAGACTAACTAAACAGAGAAACCGACGAGCTTGTATTGAAGAGATTGATGAGTGCGGATGAAGCGAAAGAAGTATGTCAGGATCATAGCAAGTGGAACAAAGTAGTCTCTGTCTACCCCTGTGGGAAAGAGGCATGACGGTATATATGTATGTATGTATGTACATTAGATTAACGCGGTGCAGTGTCAATAAAATTGTATGGACATTATGTTGGGAAAAGCTACTATACTTTCAAGGAGACGAAGACAATCCTAGTACTATCATTAAACAATACAAACATATAATATTATATGCCAAGCCTTAGCCGTGAGAAACATTTCGGTAGTCAGTCAACAAAGATAATGAAATATAAACTAGATACAAGATATACTGATGTCACAAAACGTAAAAAACCGGCCGGCCGCGTCCGGTGCGCCGGCGCATGGTCCGTTCAAGCGAGATGTTACCAAGTAATTTACCGAACCGAGTTATAGATTCGCCATGATACAATACAATACAATACAATACAATACAATAACTCTTTATTGAACACCACATATAACAACCAAAACAGAAAAAATGTATACAGAATATTACAAGGTAACAATAGGCGGCCTTATCGCTACAGAGAGATCTCTACCAAGCAACCATAATGGACTGGAGAACAGAACAGATCTGAGCAGGTGGTGCAATTTAGAATATATATTATTAGCAACTGGCACATTCTATGTTTTTTTTCTTTGCTCCCAGACCAGCATGGAAGGAAACTAGCGCACCTTTAATACGTAATATATTTTTCTCAAACATGCTCGGAAATGTATGCGTTAATGTCCCGATATGAGGACATGAAGTTTCTCGTTTATGGCTCCCTACATTACTTCTTGGCTTAGGCCACAAATGTTAGTATGAAAATCCATTTTTGTCCGCTGCTCTAATTTTTTAAATTTCTATACTAAAATTAAATTGGCAAAGGAAAAAATTACATACAGCCAACCACCACCACAATCTGTACCTAAGCATAATTGCGACATAAAAAAGAAAAATCTATGGTACTATATTTATGTGCGGTTAAACATGGTGCTCAAATAGCTGGATCAAATTTGTACATTTAAAAAATAAAAAAGGTGGCAAATCGAAAATCTTTTTTTCTGCTTATGCGTATTTCGTAGTGATTGTTATTATAATTTAACAGAAATAAAAATGACTTCTAGTGATGAAAGTGACGGGGAACTTATGAACTGTACTCCGCCTCATTTAAAAGAGGAGGCAAATTTAGCTATGCAAAATATGCTACCGGAAAAAAGTAAAGAGATTTTACTTGATTGTCTAGTAGTTATTTTAATTTTAATATTTCCTCACATTGTTTGAGAAAAACACTATACAAGCTTTGGCCGGAACAGGGATTGCAGGACTCGTTCTATCTGGCCTCGTCTTCGACTCGGCCACCTACCCCAAACTCGTCCAGCAATCCCTTACTTCACGGCCTCTGCAGTAATGTACTAATACATGAAACACACATGATATGCAATCACGGGCCTTACCATGATATCTTTATGCGGTTCAATTCTGAATCGGTTCAGACGACATTGTAAGATCCCTAAATTTCTCTTTTTTTAGCACTTTGACAGCTGTTGACAATCCCCAACCAAAATGGCGAAGCGCACTACCGCGTTCTCATCGGTTATAGTCGACGAACCGTCATTTTGGCGACGCCAAATAGCAAACTAAACCTTACACACACACACACAAATCACGTCGTAGCCAGAGCCTAAGGTAACAAGACCTCCAAGCCACGTTTAGCACTTAAATACCTAGCAAATGTTTTTTGTTCATTGTAACGTACATACACAAATCACGTCTTCTCTTTCGGGGTAGACAGAGCCTGAGGGGACCTAGTTATAAAATATGGGTGTATGAAACTAAAAGCCTAAAGCAAAATTGGCCAAATAGGGGGCGTTTTGACACAAGGACAGGTTACGAGTACAATCCGACGAGCATGACATGTATAAAGAGATATTGATAAGGGGTACAAAGTAGTCCCTGTCTACCCCTATGCTGAAATATTCCAAATTAATTTTAATTTTAAATGTTGAACGCGTGTTGCATAACGCCGTCCATTCTGAACCGGTTGCACACTATAAAAAACGGTAACAGGTCGACAGCCGCAGGTGCACTGGGTGTGTGTGTGTGTGTGTGTCCGGAACTGATTGATAAGGGATATTATACAGAATCGATTATAACAGCATTAAAGATGACATTTGGATCTTACTATATATTTGTGTTCTATAAAATGACTGCTCTGCTTGTCTGGGAGTGTAGACTGTAGAAACTAGTAAAATTAAACAATTTAAATTATAGTGAAAATTCAACACGCAGCGCTGACAAGAGCAATGACACGACTCCATTCTTTTGTTTTTCTTTCTTTCAGCGCTGCGTGCCATTAACTTTATTTGTGGCCAGTGCTAAAATAGAATAGTTTGATAAAAAGGTTGCTGCCTAAATAGGTGCGTCGCCTACAGGGAGTAAAGAAAAACATAGAACATACCAGTTGCTTGTCATCCCGCGTAAATGGTAAAAGCCCATCGAGGTAATGGGCATTGGAATCATGACTTTTATAGGCGATGCGGCAAGCAACACATCACTATTTTGATTCCCCTTTCCACCTACGCCCACAATCATGCTAAACGTGGTCTTTAGGTCTTATTACCTAAGTTCTGTCTACCCCGTAAGGGATAAAGACGTGATATATGTATGTATGTATGTACTGCTGGGCAAAGCCTTCCCCTTCTTTCTTCCACTCGTCCTTGTCTTATTTCTAATATCTTATTGAATCAGGCGTTACCTTGCGAAGTTCCATTTCAATGAACAAAAAATAATCTTCTTCGTCTTGTTACCCTGAGCACTGTCTAACCTGTAAGGGATATAGACGTGATTTGTGTATATGTATGTTTGTAAGTGTACAGACACATCATTGAAACAGTCGACGCTTTGCGACAAAAAATCGTATAGTAAGAGATAGAAAAATACGGAGGCTTACCCACCCTGCTATGGCTAGTGTAGGGGTATGGCAGGCGTCCTGGAATGACGAGGATCCGGGTTCAATTCTTTTTTTTTAATATTATATGTATGTAAAAACATTTGCCTTGCTACTCCGCTACTCACGTGTGTGTGTGTCGTCTTTAATGTGCTAAAAGAAAGTAGCAACCACCAACTAGAAAATTTTAGAAATTTAACAAAATTACACATTTGACGCCTGATTTAATAAAAAGTACAATCAACAAAATCGTGTTGTGTTTTTATTTAGGGTCCTTAGCAAACATTGAAAATCTTTAACCCTTAAATTAAGGGTACGTTTGCTTGTCTGTGCGTCAACCTCTGACGTTATTGTTTTGCGATAACCGTTAATAGGTACAGCTAATAATTCCAATTAAACAACGCCTTATCATTTATGAGCGCTTCTCGACTGGAAAATGTAGTTGCTCCATTCTATTTTTGGAAATCCTTCAGCCAGTGATAATTAGTTTGAGTTCAAAGGACATTTCAAAAATAGAATAACATACACACACATCTTTATCACTTACGGGGTAGACAGAGCCTAAAGTAACAAAACCTTAAAGCCACGCTTAGCATGATTGTGAGAAGGTGGAAAGTGGAATCAAAATAGTGACCTTGCTAACCGCATCGCCTATAACATGATTCCTAAGATTTTCGCCCATTCCCTCGATGAGCTTTTGCCATGCGCGGGAAGGGAAGCAACTGGTACATTCTATGTTTTTTCTGTATTCCCAGACCAGCATGGAAGAAAAATAGAATATATAGGTAGTGCCTTAAATAAGGCGACAACATTGAATACATATTCCAATGTGGAGAGTACCTAGCTTAAGAAATGCTGATGTAACAATAACTTAGGTTTTAATTAATTAAAGTTAGTCTTTACTCAACATTCCAGTCCTTTACTTGTCTTCGTATTATTCCCCCGTCCCACATGGCGACCCTGCCACGTGAGGTGTCGGATTCGCGGGAATTAACCGAAAAACTTACTTATTTTAAGTGTGAAAATAATCCCGTCTAGGCGTTCCTCTCTGATCATCCCTATGGTATTTATTTATTTATTTATTAGCATCAAATTGCAAAATTACAATTTTACCCATAGGGTGTAGCTAAATACATAATATTAGTTCCAAACAAAACAAGCATTAACATAACATAAAATAATCCATTTTAGATATAATAATTATTGCCAACATATAAGAACCTCAATATACAAAATCATAATAGTATCAATAAATAATGTCGTTTGCTTTACATATAATAATTTATAGTCATATTTAATCAGTAGGTAGTCATTTTACACTAAGTATTCAATAATTTATTAACATTATAAAATTCGTCTAGGTTATAAGGACATAATTCAATCAGGTGCTTTTTCAAGGCAACCACAAATTTAGAATATGTCAAGCACTTTATTTTATTTGGTAAGGCATTATAAGCTTTAGCTGCAACAACCTTAGTACATCTCCTGAACCCAGCCGTTCCGGCAACAGGCACATAAACATCCAGAGAAAATATGTTTTTTAACCTATCGCTTCTAAAGTCTTTTGGAGGAAATTTCTGAGGATATCGCTTTACAAGTTTACAAAGTTCTATTATATATAACGAAGTCAGAGTTAGTATTCCTAATTTTTTAAAAGAATTTCTACAAGACACGCGATTAGACTTAATGCCATCCAAAACACGCACGCATCTTTTTTGCAGCTTGAACAGTCGATCCATGTCTGTGCATCCACCCCATATGGGCAAACCGTACAGTATGTGGGACTGGACAAATGCATAGTACGCTTGAACTGCAGCGGTCCCTGTTGATGACCTTGCCAAAGCTCTTAAAGCAAAAGCGAAACTACTAAGCTTGCTGGCAACATAGTCCAAATGTTTCTTCCATGTTTGATTGCTATCAATAATCACGCCAAGGAACTTAGCATTATCTACAATTTCAATAGTATCATTATTTAAAGTAACATCTATCATAACACTATCAGTCCTAGGATTTCTAAAATGAACAAACTTTGTTTTGCTAATATTTGTACATAGGTTCATACCATGAAGCCAGTCTATTACTGTCGACAGGGTGTTTTTAATTAAGTTACTAAGATTATCAATGTCATTACGCTTAAACCTGAATAGAATAGTGATGTCGTCAGCGAACATGATTAGCTTATGCGGTACTAGTCTTGGTAGAAAATTTACATAAAGAAGGAACAAGATGGGGCCGAGTATGCTCCCTTGAGGGACCCCATATTCCAAACACGCAGTATTCGATTTATAATCCACCACAGAGTTAGACTTATGATCAAAAGTTGAGATTATAACAGATTGTTCACGATGCTTAAGATATGATTCAAACCATTTCGCACCCTTCGTGGAAGAAAGACGTAAGTCCTGTAGATCCTTAATAGGACTTACGTCTTTCTTCCACGAAGGGTGCGATTTGTTACTCACTCCACGGATACCATATCGATTTAGAACGTCCAGCATAATGTCATGATTGACACAATCAAATGCCTTAGATAAGTCTAATAGGATCGCTATCACGTTGCTTTGTTGATTCAAGGCTTCCGAGACAAAATCGGTCATATCAAATAAAGCATCTGTTGTTGAGACTCCTCTCTGAAAACCAAACTGCTCTGATGCCACGATTTTACGAGAAACTAAGTATGTATATAGGCGATTAGCCATTACCTTCTCATAAATCTTAGAAAATATCGTAAGAAGGGCTATTGGCCTATGGTTACCAGCCTATAACTTACTTCCCTGCTTGTGTAAAGGCTTAATGTTCGCTATCTTCAATCTTGACGGAAATGTTCCATCAGATAAGGAAAGATTGATAAGGAATAAAAGTGGTTGCAATATTTCATGAGCGACACATTTTACAACTTTGGACGGAACTCCGTCAAATCCACTGGATTTCTTGTTTTTAAGACTCAATATAACATTAAGTAGTTCAGTTTCACCTACTGGCTTAACAAACATCGTGCCAGATTCAAAGGGTGGCAGGACTGCCCTTGGTCTTGTAGAAGGATTTTTATTACAGTCTTTCACCACAGATCTGAAATAGTTATTGAAGATATTAGCAGCTTCACAATTTGAATTTGCCGTGGTCCCCCCATCTGAGAGTCCTATGTAATCTGCGTCAAAGTTCAGTCCATGTTTAGGCGTCTTCATATTTTCATTAATGAGCAGCCAAGTGGCTTTAACTTTATTTTTAGAGTTAGTTATCCTACTTTCATTTACCTTTCTCTTAGAGACTGCTATAACTCTTTTAAGTAAGGCATTGTATGATTTATAGTAAACCAATAATTTATCATCTTTGCAAAATTTTGTTTGAATAAATAGTTTACGTTTAACTACACTTGATTTTCTAATGCCTTTTGTCAGCCATTTCCTGTTTTTCACTGTACAATTTTTTATTTTAATCTTAGTTATAGGTATACACTTGTTAAAATGAAACATTAAAACATCATGAAATAAATTAAATCAAGCGTCAGCGTCTTTTGCTTTATACACAAATTGCCATGATAACTGCTCTAAGCATGATCTTAGTTTACCTAGGTTATGGTCGCTTATAATTCTTACCCATTTATAAATAATATGTGTGTTGCGCCTTTGCAATGGTACAGGTAGGCTAGCAAATTGCATAGTGTGATCGGAAATAGCTAGATCAATCACAGTGACATCTTTTAGTTCCATATTACTTATAATATTATCAATACAAGTACTGCAATGACTTGTAACTCGTGTTGGTTCGCTTACATGGGTCTTAAGATTAAATAAATTTAATAAATAGACAAATTCTTTGGCTTCGTTGCTATTAATCAATAAATTTATATTAAAATCACCACAAATTATCAATTTTGGAGAGTTCCTGAACGTTTCCAGAAGTGTTTCCAAATGATCCAGAAATTTATCATTTTTTATTGTGTTTGGTCGATAAACGCACACTAGATGCATATCATTTAGTTTTATTCCACAGATCTCAAATATATTTTGAATAGAGGCATTCTTTACATGTGGCAACTCCTGAAATAACAGGTTTTCTTTTACAAAGATACAAGAACCACCACTACTTTTTTTACTAGGCCTACAATAATAGCTAGCCAAAACAAATCCTGAGATTTTAATTAAATTCAGCTCTGAATTTTTTCTGTGATGTTCAGTAACCATGAGCACGTCTACATCTTTGCCATCGACAGAAGACAGCCATATTTCTACTTGGGATATCTTGTGGCTATTAAGACTTTGAACATTAATGTGTGCAACTTTACTGGTTTTTATTGGAATGGAAGTTACTATGGATGTATTTTTCCTGATTTTTTGATTATTTTTGGGTTCATGGCCCAGTTTTTTGCCGCTAGGCGATTTACTATAATTTGGAACATCATACGCTACCTGGTTCTCGTTAGAATTCACGAAAAAAGTTGTGATTTTCAGCTTTCATGTTTAAGTTTTCACCAATATTCACAGCCAGCTCTCTTATGCAATGAAATATTGAACTAATGCCCCTTCTATTGATTTGAAAGTTAACTCTAGAAAACATAGCATGAGAGTACTCCAAACAGTTGTTTGTATCCATTATAAATGCATATTCATATTCTAGATTATCTCTATACAGTTTACTATTAAAATCTTCTATGCGTCTATTGAATAAAGAAGCTCGGTCGCTATACATAAAAGTAGGCAAGCAAAGTATTACATTTGTATGTTGGACTTTACTAAGAGTGATTCTAATGCCCTCTACCAATTTACCGTAGTCAGACGTTGATTCAAAGTCTAGTGAACCAATAAATATTATACAATAGTCGGACAGAGTATAGTTCAACAATTTAAGCTCAATATTTTCAATTAGTTGGATAATCCCGCCATTCGTGATCTTGTAATGACAAAAACTCGAGTTAAAATAACGTTCTGCCATTAACTTAACGTCTTTAGTGGAACTACTAATGAAACAGATTTTTGGGCGATGTTCAACAGGTCGTTTGCTGGAATCCCGACCAGGTTCCTCTTTCCACGCACTTAGTTCCGTTTCCAAAGTTTCAATTTTTTTGTATGCCTCAGTCAAATCTAACTGAAGCATGTCGATTTTTTCCTGTAGCAGTTTCATATTCTCCTCATATGAAGACAAATCTGCATATTCATGTTCTGAGCAATTAGACGAATAGTTTTGCTGTTGGAGACTTCTATTCTTTAAGTCAGTATTGATGTTATTGACAGTTTTTTTCTTTAATGTAGTGTTGTACCTTTTCGCCGCGTTTTTACTACACTCTTTGGGCACTGAAGCGCATATGCTTAAGAGTGTGCCAATTTTACGTTTGTGATTGTCTATTGTATGTTTCAACTCGCAGTTCTCAGATACTAGTATTGCTATCTCATTCTCAGCAACATCCAATCTTTCTTGAAGCATTGAACTATGGACTTTCGCTCTTTCAAGCTCGTCACATACGTGTATGCTGGTACTCAAATCCGGGCAGCTTCTGCTGAGGTGGGAATCGCATGGGAGGCCAGTAGGACTCATCAAATCGGAGGAGGATTTTGATTCGGTGAGAGTATCGTCCCGTGATGAAGATGGCGAAAGCGACGAGGCGGGTGAAATTTGTAGTGGCATGTTATTAAGATGCTTTTCTTGTGTTTTTGGAGTACTTGAGGTGTTACCAGAAAAGTCGATAGAAGTACTCAGTGGAGCGGAGTTCGAAGCTTTCGGTGTGATGTTTTTAATAAGGTTTTGTTTTTGTTTTTGCGGATTCCTCAGTGTAACATTTGAATGGATAGTAGGTAATTTGTCATATTTTTTAGTACTAGCACAAGATTTACATTTCCATTTGTTTTTTGAATCCTCATTCTTTAGGCGATATAACTTTTCCGACAGACCAGCGCAATCAAACTCAAATCTGTTATTACATGCTGAGCATAATGCAGTATTTTTTATTTCCACAGTAGAATTACATTTGAAGCAACGAACAGTTGTCACCGCCATCTTGCGGCCACTGCCTGCGCTTGTCGCTTTGGGATTCACCTTTAGTGACATTCTATCTATCTATTGATTATAGAACCAGACTAATTGTAATTTGTGGATGTCGTGGTACTGCAGTTCGGAGACTTTATCAAAGATGGCGCTTACATGAATTATGTGAAGTCGTTGACAGCGACTGATGGGGACTGTTTTAAAAACGCTCCTTCCGTGCAACAAACAGCCGCACTATGGCAACATTCACTCGACGCCGTCAATGAGTTCGCATCTATGGTATTAAGTGTCAAGTGTCACTGTCACCGGTCACCCACCTATCAGCTGTTAGTTAGTTCAACAGCGATGTCGGTGTTTTCCCGTTACTTCAAATATGAGTTATTATTATTGCTCCTTTTTAACTTGTTTTAAAATAAAACGGTCAAAATCTTATTCTCACCGCTGATGTGATGTGTAGATAAAAGCCTCTCGTAATGAAATTGAGGCGCACAGTCCAACAAAAGCGCGATAGGTGATCGCTTTCGGCACTATCACAACTCCCAATTGTAAGTAATACTATTTCTCGTAATTAAAATTAATTAAAAACAATAAGAGCCCCTCGAACTAGTGTTTACATGGCCAGGGTTGCCAGTTAATGGGAAAGAGTGACGGTGCACACATACATAAAAAGTCATTTTGTCTCTGTGCGTCTGTTTGCTACCTTTTAATGATAAAACCGTTTAACGATCATGATGAAATTTGGCACCCAAATTATCTGGACATAAAGAAATAAAACAGGCTATTTTTATCCCGGAAAATTGCTGTGCCCGCGGGGCAGTTATTTTAACATAATACGAGTTTCATTAAATTTCACTTAAATTAAAAAAAAATCAGATACCCGATTTTTGAAAGTACATGACTCAAGACGACATTGACAAACGCGGATGAAGAGAAAGAAGCGTGCCTATCATTTCTTTGCTTTCGGTGTCGAGACTCTAGGTCCTTGGGGTAAGGGTGCGCTGGAGCTAGACAGAGAGCTCAGCAAGAGAGAGAGGCAACAGGCGACCCTCGCGCCGGCAGCCTTCTCGCGCAAAGAATCGCAATCGCAGTTCAGCGCGGGAATGTTGCCTGCGTGATGGGCGCCCTGCCAAGAGGCCCACCTCTCTTTTACAATTAATTTTAAAGTTTATTTTTATTAACTTCATTAGTAATAAAACCTATTAGTTCAAACCTAACCCGTATACTTAGTAACTTTAACCTTTCGAATGCCAATTGAAAACAGAGGTAATAATTACGAACACCGTTCGATCCGGCGATCCGGTTGTAAATCACATTATTATCCGGCGTAATGCCATTATACCCGGATAACTGACAGTCCCCCGGGCATGTTTACCCATAGAGGACAAAGGCACAGTAGGCAATCAAGCCATCATTTGAAAAACCGGATAAAACTGTGTGAGGGAAGGGATGCTATGACACAGAATTCTGAAGCTTAATCATTCAGCTTTTACACGTCCCATTGCTGGGCATATGCCTCGTCTCAGAATGAGAGGGCTTGGGCTAGTTCTCACGCAGGCCCAGCGCAGATTTGGACCTTTACACGCTCCATTGAATTGCTTCGTAAGTTAGAAGGTTTGACGTATATTTGACGGAAAAAGTATGAAATCCTACTAATAATTGTAAATGCGAAAGTTCGTAAGTCAGGTTGTGAGAATGTGTGTGTGTGTATGATTTTTTCTTTTTCACGCTGAAACGACTGGACGGATATGGATCAAATTTGGTACGGAGATAGGTAGTATCCTAGATTAGAACATAACATTGTATAGTTCCCGCGGAATAGCGATAAATTTGTCAAAGGTCGTAGTTGCCTAGAGTTGCAACGTAAATAATTATTGTAGGATAATATTATATTGTCAAAATCAGTTCTTAAGTCTAATTCTCAAACGAAGTCGCGGGCAGAACCAAGTATTGAAATAAATCAAAATGGTCGGTTATGGTTGATTTTATCGTTAAATTAACACATCGAAAACATACGTATATCCCAAATACCTTGGTACGCATCGGTGGTAGATCCCAACCATGGTTTAGCCGTTCCTGCAAATTGGCCTCCCGCCAGAAGCAGGAATGTTACCGGACATGGGCTAACGCGGTGGCGTCTCGGGATCCCAACACTAGCGCATACAAAAAGAAGCTTAATGCTGCCTCTAGGTCTTTTAAGGCAACTATCGCTTCAGCGAAATCTGCGTTTATTGGCAGGATTGGCGAGAAGCTAATGCGTCTTCCTTCGGGTACTCGTGCATTCTGGTCTCTCGCCAAGGCTGTCCTTGGAAATTTCTGCCAGCCGTCCTTTCCACCATTGAGCGCGAATGGCGGTTCCACGGCCCATTCTGCAAAGGAAAAGGCCGATCTCCTAGGCTCTCTGTTCGCATCTAACTCGACTTTGGATGACGGGGGTAATACACCGCCTACTATCCCGCGGTGTGCTCACGCTATGCAGAACATTCGGTTCTTGCATAAGACCGTCCGCAAAACCCTCCTTGCTCTAGACATCCATAAGTCGAGTGGACCAGATGGAATCCCGCCAATTGTGCTCAAGACGTGTGCTCCTGAGTTGGCGCCGGTGCTTACGCGTCTTTTCCGGCTTTCCTACTCTACTGGCGTTGTCCCATGCGCGTGGAAGACAGCTCTTGTGCATCCGATCCCTAAAAAGGGCGATCGCTCGGACCCGTCCAACTACAGACCGATTGCTATCACCTCTTTGCTCTCCAAGGTAATGGAGTCCGTTATCAACAGCCAGCTCTTAGGGTATCTAGAGGAGCACCAGCTGATTAGTGACCGCCAATACGGTTTTCGCCGTGGTCGCTCAGCTGGTGATCTTTTAGTTTATCTTACGCACCGATGGGCTATGGCAATTGAGAGTAAAGGGGAAGCCCTGGCAGTTAGTTTGGACATAGCGAAAGCCTTTGATCGGGTTTGGCATAGAGCTCTGCTCTCCAAGCTTCCTGCGTACGGAATACCTGGGATGTTGTGCTCTTGGGTGGCCAGTTTTCTTTCAGAGCGGAGCATCAAAGTCGTAGTTGACGGCTCATGCTCCGACTTAAAGCCTGTGAATTCTGGTGTCCCACAAGGTTGTGTGCTGTCCCCCACGTTATTTCTTCTGCATATCAATGACATGTTGGGTGACACCAATATTCATTGCTATGCGGATGACAGTACTGGGGATGCGCTTTATACCGGTAGCGCTAACATACCCAGGGAGCATGTCACTGAAAGCCGGAACATACTTGTGTCTCAAATTGAGATCATGCTGAAGCATGTCTCGGATTGGGGTAGACTCAACCTGGTTCGGTTTAATCCCCAAAAGACACAGGTATGCGCGTTCTCCACAAAAAAGGATCCTTTTATTGTTTCGCCTTGTTTCGAAGGTACCCCCCTTGATGCCAAGTTGTCTATCGGGGTCCTGGGTGTCGACATTTCGAGTGATGTTCAGTTCCGTGGTCATTTGGAAGGCAAAGCTAAATTAGCTTCTAGAAAATTGGGGGTGCTCAATAGAGCGGGACAGTACTTCTCGCCAGCCTATCGCCTTCAACTCTACAAGGCGCAGGTTAGGCCGCATATGGAGTACTGTTCTCATCTCTGGGCTGGGGCACCTAAGTACCAAATCCTTCCATTTGACCGCATCCAACGCAGAGCTGCTCGATTTGTCGATAACCAGGCACTTTCCGGTAGGCTCGATTCTTTGGCTGTGCGGAGGGATGTAGCATCCCTCTGCATACTGTACCGTATCTATCATGGGGAGTGCTCCGATGAACTCTTCGGATTGCTGCCTGCTGCTAAATTTCACTACCGTACTTCGCGGCACCGTCTGTCCTTCCATCCGCAACATCTTGATGGTTGGCAGTCAA
Organism: Pandemis corylana; assembly: GCA_949127965.1. Taxonomy (NCBI): domain Eukaryota; kingdom Metazoa; phylum Arthropoda; class Insecta; order Lepidoptera; family Tortricidae; genus Pandemis; species Pandemis corylana. Next base: position 9,393,692 of record OX421876.1, read on the forward strand.
GCACCGTGCGTTTTAAACGCAATTTCTTTCCTCGCACGGTAAAGATCTGGAACCAACTTCCTGCTGCAGCATTCCCTGAGCGGTACAATTTAGGGATCTTTAAAAAGCGAGCCTTCCTGTTCCTCAAAGGGCTGGCAACGCACTTGTGATCCCCCGGGTCTTGCAGGTGTCCCTGGGCGACGGTGATTGCTTTCCATCAGGTGACCCGTCTGCTCGTTTGCCCCCTCTTTTATAAAAAAAAAAAAAAAAACAAGAATCATGATATAGGCGATGCGGCTAGCAAACCATCACTATGTTGATTCCATTTTTTGCCATTTATACGCCCACAATCTTGCTAAACGTGGCCTGTAGGTCTTGGCACTTTAGACTCTGTCTACCCCGTAAGGGATAAAGGCGTGATATATGTATGTTTTAACATATTGCAACTCAAACCATGGATTTTGTTCGTTTGCTCGAATGGAAGCGTAGTCCTACTATTTTCCGGGTCAATATAATCAGCCTACTGTGTTTCTTGCGCTGCTACGTTGTTTGCCAAACGATTCTCTATTGAAAACCAGTTGTTCAATAGTTAGTTTAACAACTAACGAAACGATTCGATTTTCATTAATATTTTGATTCGTTTAAAGGATTAGCAATTTCACACGTACCTTATTAAATGAGCAAGTGAACGCAAAGCGCGAGCTGCCGTGCTATGACAAAAGACTGTAGGTATCTCGAGTAGCACAATAGTGCTAACAATAATTGAGCTTCTAGTCCCAGGGGGCGTTCAAGTATTACGTAAGCGCTTGAGGGAGGCGGGGGGTCTTTGCTTTGCTTATTTTTGATGACATGGGGGGTGGGGGGGGGGTCGATATGGTGATTACGTCAGCAGCTTCGATTCGAACTGCTGCTCACGAATCAATAAAAAACAGAATCCATTAAAAGAAAAATGCATATAGTATCAATGATTACGTAAGCATGGGAGGGGGGGGGGGTAAGAGGTTTGCTTATTTTTGCTGACAAGGGTAGGGGGGGGGGGGTAAATGATTGTAAAAAATCTGCTTACGTAATACTTGAATGGCCCCCCCCATCTGTATGACTACATTGACAGTTGACTCATTCTGTATCGAAAACATTGAAAACCATCATAGCAATTTGGACTGTAACTCCCAAAACTTATTTAATCATTTTGACTGAAAATGCAACGTTAATAGATACAGTGTAATGCAATACCAACCATGCTGGTTACTTCCAGGCTGGTCTGGGAGCAAAGGAAAAACATAGAATATACCAGTGGCAGATGGTAAAAGCCTATAGAGGGAATGGGCGAAATTCTTAGGGATCATCAGGCTCGCAACCTATCACTATTTTGATTCCTCTTTCCACCTATATATACGCCCAGAATCATGCTAAACGTGGCCTTTAGGTCTTGTTATCTTGGGCTCTGTCTACCCCGTAAGGGATAAAGACGTGATTCATGTATGTATGTATACATGTGTACTTAAAATTTTTACCTCTATTTCACCAATTTGACTATTGTCAGTAAGTGACAATCCCGCTTAAATTACAAACTTGACATAAATCTACGCCGGATTGGCTTCGTATTGACTACGCTATGCATTCCCAACTGTCATCTGTCACCGACAATATTGTCAAGTTGGTAAAATAGGAGCTGTCAGGATACAAAAGACCGCCTCTGACCTAATTCTGCCCCAAAAGATATTATCGAGAAAAAAATGTTCAGCGAAGATCAAGAAATTAATAAATTTATGACTTTCCTTAAGACAAAGGAACCGTTATAAGGGTCATTAATAAAATATATGCCGTTTGAGGGTTTTCCTAAGGATCGCTAAATTGCGTCAGTGACTTATAGCTATATTTAGTATGAGTTTGTTGTATAACGTTTGATATGAAAACAAAAACGGACGGTTTGCACTCCGGGGGGCGGACGAGATGAAACTACACAACGCATTTCAAAAAGAAAAAGAAAAAAAAAACTTTTTCTACACGAGATTTGAACCGTGGTCACCGGAGGGAACGCACTGTAATTTCACACCTTATATCACTAAGCCAAACATAGCTTACGAGTGAGCGACGAAATCAACGTACGCATGATTACGAAACAATCTTACGAATTTTTTTTCCGCTAAAAAGTTTTCACTCCAGAAAAATGCCTTTAGTGTAGTAACATGTGCACAATATCTATGTCGTAACTGGAAAAAGGTTGTAAAATAATAAAAGTATCAAAGACCAATGGAGACGTTGGGAAAATAAACCCAATGTGATTGTTAAAAGTCACATATAAACACCCTTTATGTGTGAGTTGCAGCACTCAATAAATTTTAACAATAACATTTTCTGTAACCGATGATTTTGACATTATGTTTCTTAGGTTTTCTGTCAGATATAATCTAAAAATCAACGGTTATGACCAAATAAAAATTTTTGTTCTACTGCTTAGTCAGCGTACGCATTTTGCCTTTAAATTATGAGACAGACAGACTGACGAACGTGCCGAAACTAACCTTTGAACCTTAAAAAAAGAAATAAACAAGAAATGTCGCAAGTAGCAAATTTATGTAAGCAACCAAAAATAACGTAAGTATTATAATGTCGCAAGTAATATAATATCGTAAGTAACACAAATATTATCGTAAGTAATCTAATGTCGTAAGTAACACAAACATCGTAAGTAATATAGTGCTGTAAGTAACACAAATATCGTAAGCGCAAGTAACATAAATGTTGTAAGTATCATAGTGTTGTAAGTAACAAATATTGTAAGTACCTAATATAATATCGTAAGTAACACAAATATATCGTAAGTGATATAATGCGTAAGTAACATAGGTGACGTAAGTATTATAATCATGTCATAAGTAAGGAACTGTCGTAAGTAGAACTCCAAACAACGCACGGTTTGGGGGTTAGGACAGCTTGCGGCGCAGGTGGGGACAATGCAACGGTCTTACACTGCGGGACAAAATAAACTATTAACTTTGTTTTTAAATTAATTTGCATTCAGTATCGCTAAACCCATAGAAACTAAAAGACAATATTATATTGTATGTTTAAGCTTGATTAATACATATATGCCAGTTTTCACGTTGATAATGTTGAATTGATGTTACAAAAGTTTATGTGGAATAAATTTTAAGGTATATTTTTCAACTAATAAAAAAATGTGACCACAGAAGCATAATATGTAATTAGTAATTTTTTACTATTGATTTTGTTGATCCCAAACTAAGCAAACTTATTAAAAAAAATGTACCCTCTCAAGTTCGGTAGTTAAGTTTTCTAACCATAAGGCATAAATGAGATTGAATTAGTAACCTTTTCCTTTTTAAAATCTGTTAGAAAGTTAAAAGAAATAAAATACTAAAACAATTATTTTTCATTCTTATAGTACAGAACGTCTACTTTACTGTTCAATAAATGTATTTGAAACTATTAACTCCACATTCTCAAACTAAAACACTTAAACAGAATATATTGGTGCTTAAAATGCATTACACTGGGTCTTAACATCGTTTTACACCACAAAATTAAACTTTAATCCAAAGGCAATAGAGTGTCCCGTTGCATAAAAGATGTAAAGCTCTTAAATTGTCTCGAAGTGTAAATTGCCACCTGTTCTATTGAGAACGAATTCGACAGAAAACGTCTTATTCCTTGCTCCTGTATCTCGTTAAATGTACACTTGTCGCTAGTTGCATGATCCATTGGTGCTTTAGTACGAATGACAAACGATATGTTTCCTTTTAAAACGGCAATGGATCGAAATGTAGTCAATAGTTAGTGAGGGTAATTGGTTTTTGAATACAGGGTGTGGTTTTGACGAATTTGTTTGAAAGAAAAAAGTTTAATGATGCCTCATGGCGTTTTAAATTAAATATTGATATTGTTTATTTTTAAGTTAGTATTTAAATGGAGGGACAGTTTTCTTCCTAAAAGGTTTTTAAGTTTTAATCTTTGTATGTAAGCAAGTAAATTTTGCAAAATAGGTCCATTTTTAGGATTTTATACTTTATTTTTTTTAAAAGGAACCATTACTTTGTTGTCCGTTTGTCTGTCCGTAAAGACCCCTTTTTTAATGAAAAATGTAGTACCAAAATGGACTCGGATATATTAATAAAAATAACATGACATTACGATAACAAAGTAATTAAAAGGCGGTATCAGATGTCTTACCTTATAGGTATCAAGAAATAATTAGTTATCACCTGTTAGTATTTTTAGAACTGCATTGTACAATGTCAGGTGTTTCAGAAAACATCTTGAACACTGTCTTTACTTGGTATTCTCATCTGTATTTTTTTTAATGATAGCCACGCTGTAAGAGGGCAAAGACGCGTAATTTTGGAAAACCATTTAATAAATTAAAAAAGTTAAGATAGAATAAGGAATGGTCTAAAGAAGATTATTATAGTGACTACGATAGAAAAGTATGCTTAGTTGGTTTGGTCACGTAGAGAGCAAGAGAGAGAGAGAGAGAGAGAGAGAAACATTTATTGAAACGTAGACTGGATGAATGAAAGTAGATTAACTAAACAGATCTATATGATGAGTGTGAATGTATGCGTTGGGAGGAGAACTAGACGGACGATCCGGGACCAAATAGGAGACGTTTTGAAAAAGGTTAGGCTAATAAAATTTAAATACATAAGTACATATAGGTACTTGGAAACTTCATGATTTAGAACAACTACGATACGTAATAGTATGTTAATTACAACTTTTTCTCTTTTTTGAAAATAATACAAAAAATGAAAATTTAAAATTATTTTATTTGCGAAATTTAATTCTAGTAGTGCATACATTTTCCGAATTGTATAGGTTGTCCAAATTTAATTGAATTTTTTTAAATGAAATCTTTTCTTAACCTTTTCTAAATGTCTATCCGTATTAATTTTCACCCAGTGGCTGACATCGCGTGGGAGCGTCCCACAGCGCGCACCCACTGTGACCGGACCAGATAACGCCGCTCTTGAGACGGTATACAGGGTGCCCTGGAAATTAAAAAACTTCAAGGCGTAGGCATCTTATTTTTATTTCCCAATGCAAAAAAGAAAGTTCTAACTCTGTGACGTCTAGCACAATATCTGGGTCTTGGAAACGGAAATTTTAAATTGACGTTTAATTAATGATTTCGACAAGCGACAAATACTAGTTTTTTTTCATAGGAAAAAAAATAACCTTACAGAGACAGAAATAAATAAATATTTAACGGTTTAAAGCAAATCAACATCTATTTTTATGAGACCTACTTGCTCAAATGAGTTGCTTGATTGCTTGACATGCGTTTCTAATTCGTGAATTATTTAAATACATTTTAAGTATTTATAAAAACAATAACAAATTGAAAACTGAATTGTCTGAAATATAAAGCTATCTTCTTGATGATAAATTCCCCGATTTTTGGTCGTAATTTACGACCCAATTCCAATATGAAAGGTAAATTTAAAATGATTTTACCGCGTGCAGTATTACAATTTTTCAATTTTAGTTATCCAAAAAAGTTCTACTTGTGTCTTAATTTGATATAAAATTGACACTTTTCCAGCCTATTTCGACAATATTATGTAATTACAAAAAATGAGTTCTAAACCAATATTTTTTAAATTGAATCATTATTTCATTCTCATTTATTATTGGTTATTTCACATAATTAAATATTTTTCACTCAGGCAAACGCATGAACAACTAGTAACGATCTACAAATACTTAAAGCAAAATGGAGAAATCTTGCAAAAAGTTTTTAAAAATTTACTAAAACCTTTTTCGGACACGCTGTATCTCGCTACACTTTTAAAGACACACACGCTAAGACCCTAACTACCTCTGGAGTTGATCCTATGAATAAATCCCATTCATTCATTCGTGGGACTATAATAATTACTCAACTATGAGGCCGTTAACAACGTACGGAGCGGCAAAAGGTTTACAACCGCTGGCTGTACAACCGCACGCTATTTTGAACTTTAACATTGAATTTTTAAATTCTTTTTTAACTTTTCGTTTATAGAGATACAGGGTGTGTTTTTCTTGTCAGTTGTAAAACAAGATTAGGTTGATTTTGAGACTGACAGTACTAAAGTTTTTGATGGGTACCAATTAGAGCAATTATGAAGTTACGTTCACGCGTAGTTAGTAAGTTAAATGCGTAAAAATTAATATTTAATTATAGTTTTTGCAAAATGCACCTTTATTGAGAATATAACGCACTAAGGTAGTAGAGAAGCAGATAAATGCTTTTTTAGAGTTCCATAACAAAAGGAAAAAAACGTAATCCTTTATAGAGGCACTTTGTTGTCCGTCCGTCCGTCCGTCCGTCTGTCTGTCTGTCTGTCGGTCAACACCCATTTTCTCAGAAACGCATAGAGCTTATGAGTTGGAATTAGCACCAAGTACATACTTAGTGCAGTGATGAAAATTCTCTAAGACAACTCAATTACAAGATACATACATACATATCACGTCTTTATCCCTTACGGGGTTGACAGAGCCTCAAGTAACAAGAACACGTTTAGCATGATTGTAGGCATATAGGTGAAAAGGGGAATCGAAATAGTGATGGGTTGCTAGCCGTAACGCCTATACCATGATTGCTAAGATTTTCGCCCATTTCCTGGATGGGCTTTACCATCTGCGCGGGAAGAAAAGCAACCGGTGCCTACATTCTGTGTTTTTTCTTTGCTTTTAGACCAGTATGGAAGTTACAGTTATTAGAAAAAATGGATCCAAAAAATTGGAAGTACTACCATTTACCAGAAATTTGTAACTTGTAGGTAGCTCTACTAGCACAACTAATGGAATAAGTCTAAAAAACTTAATTTTAGTGTCTTCCTATGTCATAATAAAAACCAATATAAAATGACCTCACGCTAAGTACATTTTGTTTAGGAGCAGAGCTCTGCTAACACTGGATTATATTCACTTGCCAAATTTGCACAGAACCGTCAGTGCGCGAGGCCGACTCGCTCTTGGCCGATTCTTTTGCTGTCTTTTACGAATAGATTTGTTAATCCCACTATCGTAGTATAAGATCCCACTGCCAAAGTGATAATCACATAGTACTGGGTGGGAATCTAACCCCCCTTCCCACGACCTAACCACCACTTTACGCGCACAATTAGTGGGAATAGCCCATCGAGTGGTCATTTGTACGGGAATGCGGATAATGTGCGGTTCGATTCCGGGTTGAACACCTTTAATACAATTTTAATGTATGTTTGTGTTGCTACGTTGAAATATAAGTCTTTCAGAATTTTTCTGGAAGATTTTAGCAGCGAAAGACTTCATTAAAATTGTCCCGCCTTTAACGCTTCACTTTGCATGTATGTAAGCACATTCAATTTTACAGGTAATGAGAAAAACAGATGTACAAAGGCGAACTTATCCCTTAAAAGGATCTCTTCCAGCTAGCCTTCGAACGATTGACAGGACAAGAGAAACCAGATCAATCTTTGAACAACGGTCAACGGAAACATTAGTCAAGTATGATTCAAAAAATCCTGAAAAATATTTATAAATAAATGCTGGTCTGGGAGCAAAGAAAAAACAGAATGTACCAGTTGCTTCTCTTCCCGCGCAGATGGTAAAAAGCTCATCGAGGGACTTGGCATAGGAATCATGACTTTAATAGGCGATGCGGCTAGCAACCCATCTCTATTTTGACTCCCCTGTACACCTATACGCCCACAATCGTGCTAAACGTGGCCTTTAGGCCTTGTTACCTTAGGCCCTGTCTACCCCGTAAGGGATAAAGACGTGATTTGTGTATGTGTATGTATGTATATTGGTAAATTTGGCGAATGGAACAATCGCATTCGGTAAAAATAGATAAAAAATCTTCAAAAACATCTTCTCATGTAATCTTAATCTATCTCCATGCCACATTTTACCACAACCGGTTGAGCCGTTTACGCGTTAAAGTGTAACAAAGTTTCATTCAAATTTACAATATTAGAGATTGCCGTGGTCTTCGTCTGAACTTCGTGTGAATGGTTACGTTGGGAGGGGAGGCCTAGACGGACGTTCCGAGACCAAATAGGAGAACTTTTGGAAAAAGGTCAGGTCAGGAGTACCCGAAACCGACGAGCATGTATGAAGAGATTGATGACTGTGGATGAAGCGAAAGAAATATGTCAGGATCGTAGCAAGTGGAATAAAGTAGTATCTGCCTACCCCTGTGGGAAAGAGGCGTGACGGTATGTATGTATGTATGTATTCGTCTGAACGTCTGTCTAAAGAATCCACTTAATTTCTCTGAATGGACTATCTAAGAATAACTGCAGATGACAGCTAACAATAAAAAGTATGAATACTAAAGAAGTACTAATTACATAGGTACCTTCCCTTCTCGCCCGATCAGGACTTTAATTACTTCTCTTGTATTAAAACAGCCGCGGAATAGCTGCAGAAGGAAATAAAACGTCCTTCAAAATACTAGCTTTTCCACCCGACGTTACTCACGTATAATATAAGAATTTCATACACATACGTACTTACGGTCAAGTGCAAAAATAAAGTATCGATGCGAACTTCTCAAAAATATGTCCCACGACCCTATTACGACGGTGTAAGTGTATGGTACTTATTTTTGAAACTTTGGCTAGATACATATTATTTCACTTGACTGTACATAAATCTCGTATTTATCCCTTACGGGGTAGACTAGACAGAGCCTGAGGTAACAAGAGCTAAAGGTCACGTTTAGCATGATTGTGGGCGTATAGGTGGAAAGCCGCATCGCCTATAACATGATTCCTCAGATTTTCGCCCATTCCCTCGATGGGCTTTTACCAACTGCGCACGAAGAGAAGCAACTGGTACATTCTGTTTTTTCTTTACACCCAGACCAGCATGGAAGAATATAGGTACAATTAAACGAGAGAAGCCAACAGGAAACTTGGCTTTATTCTACTAAAATCATAGATTGTTTAGATAAGTACATACCTACTACTTAGTATAGGTATTAATATATATTCTACTAGCTTCTGCCCGCGACTTCGTCTGCGTAGAATTATACATAAAACCTTCCTCTTGATTCACTCTATCTATTAAAAAAAAACGCATCAAAATCCTTTGTGTACTTTTGAAGATATAAGCATACATGGGACATAGGGACAGAGAAAGCGACTTTGTTTTATACTGTGTAGTGATTGCACCACCTGCTCAGATCTGTTCTGTTCTCCAGTCCATTATGGTTGCCTGGTAGAGATCGCTCTGTGGCGATAAGGCCGCCTATTGTTGCCTTGTAATATTCTGTATACCTTTTTTTTGTTTTTGTTGTTATATATGTGTTCAATAAGGAGTTATTGTATTGTATTGTATAAATTGACAACAGTGACGCACAGAAAACCGTAAAAAAATTGCATAGACACACGACATATAGGTAGTGATAATATGTCTTACGCGTACCTAGTTCTGTCTTACACTTGTTCGAAGCCCCAAAAGGCGGCGCGCGCGCACCCACCGTGGCTGAGTCACGTTGTGGGTCACTGCACATATGACTGTCGTGGGACCCGCTTTTTACCGCCTTTTGTTCGGGGTTCGATTCCCCTAAGAAAGCGGCTTGGAAGACAATTTGGTTTAGTTTTGAATGATTCACTGTTAACTACATGTACAACCAAGAAATTTAATTCCTGATCCATCGAGAAACCGTCGAGAAACGTCGTAGTGACATGTCATTACTTAATAAGGAATTTTGGAGTGCGAGTCGGGTTACCTCCGCGTGGAACAAGAGATGCGGTTCGTTTTTGGATCCGTCCGGGGGGAAGAGCAGTGCTTGGTCCGGTGCACCCTAGGCATCGGTTAATGATTTCCTGGCATATTCTGAGGGATATCATTATCCGTTAGCTAAGAGCCCGACAGGGGGAGAGGTCTTTTGACCGTGTTCTACCGTACAACGTTGCCGACATTTTTGTCACAAGATTTTTGAATACTGTATTTATTACTTTGAAATCATTGCATCGAAGAAGAAGAACAAGGAATTCGTTACGACGCTTATTATGAAAAGGTTTCATGGTAGATTAGGAATTAAAATCCTTGACTGTACAAGACCATTATCATCTTCTCTTAAAGGGCCAGCAACGCTAACGCACCTAATGTTATGAGTGCCTATGGCCGGCGGTGATCATGACCATGATCGCAAGTGTGGGCAGTTTTCCTCAATGTTTTCCTTCACCGAAAAGCTCATGAGATTTCTCTCATAAATACAGAGAAACTTTGAGGTGCGAGGCCCGATTCGAACCCTCTGTTTGAGAAGCCATACTTACAACGACTTCTCTCGTCCCTGGTGAGCAGTAGATGTTCCACGGGATTTTGCAATTGTGTCGTACAGACACATCATTCAAACAAACACACACGCCAAAAATTCACAAAATTTCAGAAATTTCACAAAATTTGGCGACAAAAATTCGCATAGTAACATGGTCAGAAATTTTTGGCATAAAATTTAATTTTTTTTTGTTCACGTATGACTAGGTACCTACTCAAAAATACAATTTTTTTTTACCTTTTAAATAAATGTTAGTCTAAACAAGTATTAAATTTATTCTGAGTGACTGCTCTCAAAACGACGTAATTAACGAATGTCCAATATCAACATTCGTCATTACTTCGACGATGAAGTCACTTTTCAACTTAGCTATTCTGATACATTCTCTTTTTATAGTGAACCGGGAGCAATGCGGTCATTTAACGAAACAAACATTGTGAGATGGAGGCAAATCACTCTGACATTTGAGACAACAGACTGCGAGTGATGTGGGCATTTTGCGACTCGGACATTATGCGATGTGGTCATTTTGCGAACTACTCATTCTAGTAGTGATCCCCTGTGGTAGTTGGTACGGCAAAAAAACTAACATTATACGCTCTCTTGTATGCAACTTTACATTTACATTTAGACATAAAACAAGTGAGGATAGAAAAACTTGAACTGTCAATATTACCGTCAATTATATTATAATAAGCTGTTTACAGTAAATGTCATATGCAAACAACATTCATTTTGCTTCCGTGCTGGTCTGGGAGTAAAGAAAAAACATAGAATGTACCGGTTGCTTCTCTTCCCGCGCATATGGTAAAAGCCCATCGAGGGAATGAGCGAAAATCTTAGAAATCATGTTATAGGCAATGTGGCTAGCAACCCATCACTTTAGGTCTTGTTACGATTTATGTATGTATGTAACTTGACTTAGGTTTTTGGAGGAAACCAGCAGACACCTGTGAAGCCCACAGCTGTGCCCAGCAGTGGGCCAAGCATAAGCTGGAGACGATAATGATTATGAGGGTCATTAAAGTTCGATGTCTCTGAGTGCGGCGAGCTAGCTGCAGATAAAGTCCCCGTGAGAAAGCGCGATAGTTGCAACAAACGATTTAACATGCAAATCGTTTCATGCAAATGCATGTAAGCGTTGTAAATGAACTCGTAATAGGCGCTATGAATAGATTAGTTATGGGAAGTGATATTGTAGTTAAAATAAGAACTATTCTTATGCATACATACATTCATATATCACGTCTTTATCCCTTACGAGGTAGACAGAGCCTTTGTGGAAAATGCACCTTATGCATTCCCGCGCTCGGGGCAGCAACGGGAGTATGACGGGCTCTCCAGCTCGCCGTTGCCTTCCCTATGGAAGGAGGGGAGACGCCTACTGTCTAAAAACCGACACGTTCCCTCCTGGCCATGGACTGTGAGCGTTATAGAACTAGGTGTCACCGCGACGAAAGATTTATTTATATTTAAAAATAACTAAATGATAAACATGGCCTTGTTACCTTAGGCTCTGTCTACCTCATAAGGGATAAAGAGGTGATTTATGTATGTATGTAAAAATAACTTAGACATATTCCTAATCAAAAAATGCTATTATTCTGTCAACGAGTTCCTAAATGATGAAACTGTGAAGTGATTTAAATGAAAATTATAGAAACATTGACATTTAAGATAGGTATCTATATTAATATTCCTTGAATTTATATGACATTATGAACTATTGTAATGATTCTTAGATTTAATTGACATACTATTTTACTGAAATCATCTCATTTTAGTAACAAATAATTAACTAGAATAGAATAACAATAATGAATTTAATAATATCAATGTATAGTTTAATGTACTTAATTAATTTCTAATCGTGGTCTTCTCACTTTAGGCTCTGTCTGTTAGGGATAAAGACGTGATTTGTGTATGTATGTATGTGTACAATATCGCGTAAACTTAACTTTATAGCGACAAACGTATTATGTCCTCGATAATTACAAGGCATACATCCTTTCTCAGGGACTCGAGTTAACGCGAATGGGATGTGACGTCAGTTCTTATCGACGCCTTGACGGATAAAATATCAGGTGTTATCGATGTCGATGTTTTAGTGATGCTTACATACATACATGATGATGATGATGATGATGATTCGATATACATAAATCACGTCTTTATCCCTTACGGGAAAGACTAGACAGAGCCTAAGGTAACAAGACCTAAAGGCCACGTTTAGCAGATTGTAGGCGTAAAGGTGGAAATAGGAATTGAACTAGTAATGGGTTGCCAGTCGTATCGTCTATAACATGGTTCCTAAGATTTTTGCCTCCCTCCCCTCCTTTTTTCCCCTCCCTTTTTGGCTTTTACCATTTGCGCGGGACGAGAAGCAACTGGTACATTTTATGTTTTTTTTTTGCTCCCAGACCATCATGGAAGTAGTGATTCTTAGACACATACTCGCATATATACATAAATGACGTCTTTATCCATTACGGGATAGACAGAGCGTACTTGTATGTGGAAAGGGCAAACAAAATAGTGACGGGTTGCTAGCCTTGAAACAGTTCTACTACCTACTAATGATTAGTATCTAATTAGTAACTAATCAATAATTAGTTGTTACGTAAGATTATTTTAACCAAGTATTCATTTTATAATTTAAATATCGATGCACGCACCAGCCCTCATGCAAACTTCACAAAACGGACAAAATGGCGGCACTTAATTTGTAAGCGCGCACGCAGTTCTCGAGGGAGCGGGACAGCGATGCCCAAAACCTGCCTGTCAGAGCAGCGCGGGCGATATTCTGCACCGGATTCGAAAAAACTGAGACCTAGTTTCGTGGCTCGAGTAAATTGATGAATGAAAACAGGATTTACAAAGATAGGCGTGTGTGTGTGTGTGTGTGTACGATAATAATCTCATTCATATTTGAATAACGACTACAGATTTCTTTGCATTATAAAGTGTGAGTGATACATACATAAATCACGTCTTTATCCCTTACGGGGTAGACGGAGCCTACAGTAACAGGTAAAGGCCACGTTTAGCATGATTATGGGCGTATAGGTGGAAAGGGGAATCAAAATAGTGATGGAGCCGCATCGCCTATAACATGATTGCTAAGGTCATCCATTCCCTCGATGGACTTTTAGCATATCTGCGCGGGAAGAGAAGCAACTGGTACATATTTATTTTAGCAATTGCGAAAGCTGTCAACATATATTTGCCGTTAGTCGTGACGGTGTTCGATCCCACGCCATATTTATACCACTATTGGATCCGAAGGTCACCAGTAATGTCAGAATCCGTTCAAAGACGACGTTCGCTGGAACAATCTCTTTAGAAGGGTTTACCATGTTCCAATAGGACAGTAGCAGCAGAATAATTGTAACATAGATGATTGTTACTTATTGATACATTCACACATAAATCACGTCTTTACGGGGTAGTCAGAGCTTAGGATAACAAGACCTAAAGGCCACATTAATAGATTAAGACAATTTCAGGATCTGCCATTTAAAGAGTTCAGAAATAAATTGCTCAAATGGCTACAAGAACAGTGCTTGTATTCTGTTAAGGAATTTATGGAGTACCGAGGGTGAGGGCTGTAGGTACGCGTGATGTTTTATAATGCTTATGACTTCTCTAACTTATTTAATTTTACTGGACATTAATTAATTTTATTTTTGACATTTCATTTTAACTATTGTTTGCGATTCAGTTGTATTTATTTTAATTGATTGATTGTGGACTTGTGCTTACTATTTTTAATTATTTATATTGTTTAATTTGCTTGTCATATTATAGACTAAATAATGTGAACTGTATTTCATTTTGACATTGTATACCACTAAATTTCTAAATGTCAGTGAAAATTAGAACACATAGCCTGGTGAGCAGTAGATGTTCCATGGGAGTTTGTAATTGTGTCGTACAGACACATCATTCAAACAGATGACGCTTAGCGACAAAAATTCGCATAGTAACAAAAAACGTCACGTGACAGTTAGTAACAGGTAGAAAAATTCGGAGACTACCCACCTGCTATGGGTGGTGTAGGGGTATAGCACGCGTCACGGAATGACGAGGATCCGGGTTCGATTCCCGGCCATAGCTTTACTTTTCGGATTTTTCTATGTGTTCTTATTTTCACTGACATTTAGAAATTTAATTTCTAACGGTAAAACCGAAGAAGTAAAACAATAATCAAGAAATAAAATTTCTTGATTCATTTGATAGTATTGTATACCATATTTAATTGCAAATAAAGATTACTTACTATGATTGTGTTTCTGGTTTCTTACTGATGGTGGCAGGATATGGGGATAGCCTAGTGGTTTGTTTAGTGACGCCTCGAAGCTAGAGTCCAGGGACTGGACTTCCCATCCCAACGCACACACACTAGCTATATAAATCAGTTTAGTTAATCTGTATTTTATAAATGTATGTACGGTGCCCGCGTCTTCGCTTGCGAGGAAACCTAAAACAATTCCTTAATACCATTGGATTCCTATTCACCCTTGACTCACATAATGATGGTAAGGTGGTCACAACGGCAGGTGGTTACAGCACCTGCGATGCGCGCGCGCCGCAAAGGTGTAACATTGACCTTCTACTCTGTTAGTATATCGGACGGGTTTACGTAAAAAGTTGTTTTGGTCCTGTAACTTTTACGCTGCCCAAAGAAAAAACATCTAATGTGCCAGTCGCTTTTCTTCCCTGAGGGAATCGGCGGAATTCTTAGGAATCATGTGAAAGGTGATGCGGCTACCACTCATCACTATTTTGATTCCCCTATCCACCTATACGCCCACATTCAAGCGAAATGCATGCCTTTAGGTCAAGACTTACCATGAAGTCTTAAAGCGATTAAAAGGGGGTTATTGCTTATGAATTTGCCACTAGAGGCGCTAGTGTCGCGTGAGGTCCAATAACATTCAGTTTTCCCTGGTCTTGGCGGGCTTCGTGACATAAATTATAATTTCTTTACCTGTCGAAAGTCATCTCCTTCATGAAATTATTGCAAATATGGATTTTTAGGGATGAATGTGAACGCTTTGAAAGATGATTTTTTTCTGAACAATACAGAACTGCACTACATTGCGGCATAGCTACTCGATAAAATGATAGTTATTTATCACTACATAGTATAAAACAAAGTCGCTTTTTCTGTCCCCAAGTCCGTTTGTATACTTATATCTTCAAAACTACACAACGGATTTTAATGCGGGTTTTTTTAATAGATAGAGTGATTCAAGAGAAAGGTTTATATGTATAATACATGCATAATATACCGTGCGAAGCCGGGGCGGATCGCTAGTAGTTAATAAACTTAATGAGATTCAAGATTTAAAACTTTTGGCGCTGATCTTATACAGTCGCCTTTGACAGCTATACCTCTGGACCTTAGTCAACAGTGGCGCCAACTGGTGAGCAAAAAACGATAGTAACCATTCCGACTCAGTTCAGGTTTTAGCTGTCATTTTTAGTATGGATCTGACAGTGAGCGAACCTAAACTGAGGGGTGCGAGTCGGGCTACCTCCGCGTGTGGTCAAGAGCTGCGGTTCATTTTTGGATCCGTCCGGGGGAAAGACCAGTGCTTGGTCCGGTGCACCCTAGGCATCGACTAATGGTTTCCTGGCAGTTTCTGAGGGATATCACTGACCGTTGGCTAAGAGCCCGACAGGGGGCAGGGGGGTCTTTGACCATTACCGTACAAGGTTGCCGACATTTTGTCACAAGATTTTTTAATTATATTTTTGTTACTTTGACATTGGCGAAGTTGTCGTCGCTATAACGACTCGATACGCCACAAGTAAGAAGAAGAAGAACCTTAACTGAATCGGAATTTACCTTAGTCTCTGTCTAGCCCGTAAAGGATAAAGACGTGATTTATGTATGTTGAAAAAAATTACGAAAGTTTAAGTCTCTAAAATTAAAGTTTCTGTGATTGGAATATGTTAGAAGACGATTCGCCATTAAATCCCAAGTGTGGGCGTACAGACAAACAACACAGCCATTTATATATTAATTCAACATTCGATGTATGTTAATTATGTTTTTATTTAGTATCGCGTTCGTATCACATGACTTGTTTTTAGGGTTCGGTGTCTGTAGAACCTTAAGGACAAGCGGTATCCCGCGAGCACTTCTCGATTTTCCGGGACAAAAACTATCCTATATCCCTGGGACTGAAACTATACAATACAAATACTCTTTATTGATTACCACAAATCAGTACAAAACAATACAGAATCAAAGAACAAAGTAGACAATAGGTGGTCTTATCGCTTAATAGCGATCTCTACCAGACAACCAATGCGACAGAGAAATAAGTTGGAGGCAGTTTAAGTAGGTGGCGGAAACAAATAGACCAGGATAAACGCAGGGATACTAATTAGGTAACTATCCGCGTACTCAATTTAAGACTTTCTTTCTACAGTTCCCACGCGGGCCCAGTGCGGAGTTTGAACTACACACCCACTATTTAATTGCTTCGCAGATGTTTACAGGTTTCCTCACAATGTTTTCATTCACCGAGGAGCTCGTGGTAAATTTCAAATGTAATTTCGCGCATAAATTCTGATTAACTCAGAGGTGCGAGCCCGGGATTCGAACCGAAAACCACAGCTTGAGAGGCCATAGGTCAAACCACTAGGCTACCACGGCTTTTTTGTGTATATTAATGTTTGACAAAAGTGTTTTTCTTTTTTTAATTTTATTACATACGGAACTATTTGTTTGCGTGTCAAAGTGTGCGAGTCGCTCTTGGCCGGATTTTTTATTTATCAATGATTTGCATTCGTTAAAATTTCATTCATACCAAAAAGCTGGCTTCGATTTTCTTAGTCGTTCAATCTTCTGTTATACAATCTACATTAATACAACAGAAAAGTAAACTTTGTGTGTTTGTTTGTTTACAGAAATTAATCTCTGGAACTGTTGAATATTTTATAGCTATTTTTTTTGGTTTATTGTAAATTATTTTCTCTAGTTTCTGATTTATTTAGTTAGTATATTTTATTTTATCTGTGTATCGTTTCGTGAGTCACAGACGGTTCTGGCTGAGAATCAGTGCTGCAGTCTAACGCCTCAGCGTAATGAGCCAACGACCGTTTCACTTTTGCGAAGACACACAACACTGACGACTCATGTCTGTATTTTTTGGTTTTAATTTGTTTTCTATAAAGTTGAGTGCATTCTCTTATATTTGATCTTTCTTTTTTTCTTATTTGATGTCCCACTGCTGGGCAAAGGCCTGCTCTTTCCACCCGTTTCCGTCTGTCCCGCCATTTTCTTTTGGTTTGCCTCTATTCCGGTACTCGTTATATACTTATTGTCAAGCCTCTTCAAGGGTAGGCAGAGACTACTTTATTCTACTTGCTATGGTCATGATATACCTCTTTCTCTTCATCTACATTCATACATGCTCGTCGGTTTAGGATACTATTGTCCTGACCTTTTGTCATAACGCCCCCAATTTGGCCTAGCCTAATTTGGCTTCAACTACCATCACAAATACTTGTGTATTGATTCAAAATACATACATACATACGCCTATAAATCATGTAAAAAATAAATAATTGAAGACTATTAGAATGAGATAAAAACTTAAATCTCGACCCTTTTTACTCCGGACTGACACTTTTTTAAATGCCCACAAAATTACTTACGCGCATTCACATAGAACATTCCAGTTGAAACCACTTTTTTCCGCTTTCCCGATCAAATAAGGAATCTCCAAACATCACACAAAAGCGGCAAACATGCAGACAAGAAAAAAACAAAAAGCACTGGCACAAAACACCTGTGCATCCCGAAACAAAAACTAACTTCCAAATTCAAAACTCAAACGAGATTCAACTTTAAATTTTAAAATTCGAACCCTGTACACAGCCAGTGAGGCGCAAAGCTAACTTAGCTTTTCGGTATCCAAAAAAACGGGTATCGAAAAAAGTGAAACCTGCTCAAGATGCGTGTGAACAAAAAATCGGGGCACGTCGCTACTTTACATTTTTTTTGGATCGTAACATTGTAATTTATCAGTAGTCGGGTAGTATAAACATCTAGGTACAACCGGTTTATTGGTATTGTTTTTGAGTTTTAAAAGGGTTGATTTTATGTCTGCTTGAACCTTTTTGTTGGACATGTGTTCTACAGACGCGCAAATGATTTTTTGTTCGTGATGGACGCACGTTTTTAACGACTAAAATAAGAACAGCAAACGTTTAAAAATATACATTGACTGCGTTACAATGAGACACATAAAACGTACTTAAGATTAAACCAACTGAATAACAACTGGCTTGATTTTAATTTAGCACTTTTAATTAAAATAACCAATTAAAATAACGAAAAGTAAAAAGAGTTTTTTTTTATCAAAATAGGATAGACGAAGTGACATTTTTTTTATGTTAGAGAGGCCAGACAAACGAACTAGTGGGTCACCTGATGGTAAATGATTACCACTGTCCATAGACACTCGCACATAGACATAACTTTAACTAATAAGCAATGTATAGTAATAATATTCATACCATCATTTCCAGCCTACTATGTCCACTGCTGGGCACCGCCTTCCTCTCAGAACGATCCAGCGCAGTGTGGATCGGGAACTTCACACTATAGAATTTCTTCGCAGGCGTGTGCAGGTTGCCTGACGATGATTTCCTTCACCGAGAAGCTACGATGAACTTATATAATTTTGCACATTCATTCCGAAAAACTTAGAAGTGCAAGCCCGGGTTGTAATTCGAATCCACTACCATCTACTTGACGGGCCAATGGTCAAACCACTAGGATATGCTTATGTAGATTTATTTGTCACCTTTTTAAAAATGCAATGCATTTAAATGTCAAATATAAGTAATTCACAAAAGGATCGTCCATTGGAATTATAATAAAACAAAATAACAACAAACATTCACAAAAAGATCGGCACGAGCATATAAAAAAGGGAAAATAATAATAATTCATATAAAAACAAAACACAATTAAAATTCCTATTTTAAAAACAATATATATAGTGCTACAGCACGGTACACAGTGCGATAGTATTAAAAATACTGACTCTGTCTTGCTCTCTCTCAGGGTTTGATACTTGAATCGGCCGAAATCTAAATGGCGTTCTAGAAGCTGACACACTGCGGACTCCGTACTGAGGAAAAGACGCAAAAAGAAGGAAATGCACAACACAATATCACCGTGTTTGTTCTTAATCAAACAGACAAAAGGGGTAGGCAGAGACTATCAACATGAAACTACCGTGAGACTTAATCATTATTACACATAAACGGATAACTCACGTATAAAAAGTCGAGTGATGCTCGACATGTTTCCCAATTTCAACCAGGATAGTGGATGGTCGGTGCCCCCGAGTTGGAAAACTGTTTTAAATATTGACCAAACGGTGAGTGTGAGCGAACCTTTACGGAGTGACGTGATCAGTGTTGTGTGCTGCCCGACATTTGACAATAATAAAAATGACGATGAAAACGAGGGTAGTTGTGCGCCGCTGTCAGTTGCGTCGAACAGCCGCGGGAGCAGAGCGCTGGCGCGCAGTGTTCGTGTCGCTGCCGCCGGGGCGAGCGCTCTTGGAAAAAGGACTACGAAATAGTCCGAAACATGTCGAGCATCACTCGACTTTTTATACGTGAGTTATCCGTTTATCTATCTATACATATAAAATTCAAAGTCCTGACTGACTGACTGACTGACTGACATAGTGATCTATCAACGCACAGCTCAAACCACTGGACGGATCGGGCTGAAATTTGGCATGCAGGTAGATCTTATGACGTAGGCATCCGCTAAGAAAGGATTTTTGGAAATTCCCACGGGATAAGGAAAAAACGGGAATTATATATTCGATTCCGAGTGACACTATCTCAGTAACTATAATAAGTAGACTCTTCAAATTTGATACAAAAGTAGGTGATTACAAAACTAAGAAACTCATTTCAGGATTTTTGGAAATTCCCACGGGATAAGGAAAAAAACAGGATTTATATATTCAGTTTAACGAAATCCTATGAACTATAATTACTAGACTCTTCAAATTTGGCATAGAAGTAGGTGATTATAATAGTAAAATAATGTTTTAATGCTTTTTGGAAATTCCCACGGGATAAAAACGGGATTTATGTATTCAGTTCTACGGGATCGATTTTTCGTTTTACTGGTCGTATAAAATTGAAATTTGGCCTTCAATTTCCCTTGGGGAGTGTAGGGGAGCGCTACAAAAAGATTTCCCGAAATTCCCACGGGAACGGGAAAAACGGGACTTTTCGTTTTCTGGTTGCAGAAAGCTGAAATTCGGCATGTAGGTTGTTTCGGGAATGTAGAGGAGCATTAAGAGAGTACTTTCCAAAATTCCCACGGGAACGGGAAAAAAACAGGATTTTACGTTTTACTGGTCGTAGAAAGCTGAAATTTGGCAAGTGGGTTCCTTGGGGAGTGTAGGGGAGCATTATGAGATAATTTCCCAAAATTCTTCTTCTTCGTTCCCGTAAGAATTTCGGGAAATGCTTTATTTGGCGAAATTCTTACGGAAACGGGAAAAACGAAAAGCGGGGGAAAGTTGAAATTTGTCACGTAGGTTTATTCGGGAGCGTAGGGGAACAATAAGAAAGGATTTTCCGAAATGCCCACAAGGACGGGAAAAAACCGGATTTTACGTTTCCAGACGAAACAGCGGAAGAAAGATACTTAACATTTATAACGTGTGTTTCTTTAAAGGCTTTAAGTGTACTCCGAAAGCACTCCCCAAAATTTCCACGGGAACGGGAAAAAACTTATTTTTTCATTTTACATCTTAGCGCGTACGAAGTCGCGGGCAAAAGCTATTTAGGATGTATTTTAGGACAGCCCTATAGGTTAGGTTAGGTTTGTTTTATAAAAATCCTGCAATATTTACAGTTTCAGAAAAATTAAGGCAGCGGGGCAATGCGGGGGCTGGCTTGCATGCTTGCTTGAGTCCTTGCTTTGCATGCTTGATTGCATACTTGCTTTCATGCATGCTTGCTTTCATGCATGCTTGCTTTCATGCATGCTTGCATGCTTGCTTGCATGGGTGCTTACTTGCATGCATGCTTGCTTGCACGCTTGCTTGCATGCATGCTTGCATGCTTGCTTGCATGGGTGCTTACTTGCATGCATGCTTGCTTGCACACTTGCTTGCATGCTTGCTTGCCTGCTTGCATGCTTGCTTGCATGCATGCTTGCTTGCATGGGTGCTTACTTGCATGCATGCTTGCTTGCACGCTTGCTTGCATGCATGCTTGCATGCTTGCTTGCATGGGTCCTTACTTGCATGCATGCTTGCTTGCACACTTGCTTGCATGCTTGCTTGCCTGCTTGCATGCATGCTTGCTTGCATGGGTGCTTACTTGCATGCATGCTTGCTTGCACGCTTGCTTGCATGCTTGCTTGCCTGCTTGCATGCCTGCTTGCATGCCTGCTTGCATGCCTGCTTGCATGCCTGCTTGCATGCCTGCTTGCATGCCTGCTTGCATACTTGCATGTATGCTTGAAAGCTTGCAGGTTTGGTTGCTCGGTTGCTTAATTGCTAGCTTCTTTGAAATGCTCATGGTTCACGCGTGCGAAGCCGCGGGCAAAAGCTAGTGTGTAATAATGAGGCAGAGACTACTTTGTTCCACTCGCTACGATCCTGACACTTCTTTCGCTTCATCCGCATTCATCAATCTCATACATGCTCGTCCAGAACTACTTTGCTATCTCCGCGACATAGTGTCAAGTCATGAAAAACAGGTACACTCCCGCTAATCCGTCCCGTCCGGGCGTCTTAAAGCTTAATTAAATTCCCTATTGAGTTATCGCATCTTCGAAAACTCAGAGCTGGGTCATCCCTGCATAATTACGCGGGCATTTTAGCAAAAATTCCAACAACTCATTTAAAAAAAAAGCACCGTAACCGAATGACGCGGCGTAAACTTATCCCCTCCTTATTAAATAAGCAAATGTTCAAGTATCCAGTTATTTCTTTTAAAAAACAATTTGCCGGTTCGTCGAAATACCTACTCTGAACACTACCTATTGACTCTCACTATATTGACGTTACCTTTTCCGTTTGACCTTAAGGCTTATGTGATTTAGACGTATGGCAACACAGATTAGGTGAAGTTAAGTGAGTATGTGGACGTGTGTCACTTTATGACGATTGGGTGAAGTCGAACTTGAGTGCGGAATGAACGTGAGTCAAATTAAATTTTGAGTTACTACAGCGTGGACAAAAGGTCAATTCTTTTGAAAGCAATAAAATAAGTTTCTGATCGGCTTGCAGCAAAAAAAGACGTTTTAGCGTTCACAGATCTAACACCGTTAACACCGTCTTATTCGTTAATCCTGCCGCCAAGCAACAGTACTCGCGCTACTGTGTTCCGAATAGGTTTTCTCACGATGTTTTCCATCATCGAAAAACTCATCGTATTCAAAAAGTCACAAGTGCGATCCCGGATTTGGAACCCACGACCCTTGAGAGCCGCAGAACAAATCAAACCACTAGGCTACCAGGACTTTTAAAGTCAACTGTTAGCGACTCGCTGGGTTGGAGCCTCCTTTTAGTTCATAGTTTGTATATTAACCACTTCGATATATCCAACTTTAAAATACCTTTTCTCAAAAATGTCCGGTAAAGTCGTCATTGTTAACTACATATTAGAACAGGAAGTTAATTGTTGCCGGTCAGTCCAAAATTAAAAAAAAAAAAACATTACTGTCGCGCTAAACTCGACAGTAATGTTGCATACAAATTCCATTACTGTCTAGTTATTAACTTTTTAAAAATGCAAATCACCATTATAAAAGAAAGGCACAAGACTTAAATCATCAAATTAAAAAAAAAAAAGCTAGTACGACAACGTGTTTATCTGTGTCTGAAATAGCTTTAGGTGTTCTGGGTAGAAAAATACACTCTTCAAATGCCATTGATAGAAAAAGGCGGCAAAGCAAAACAATTTTCACTATTTTATTTTCATTTATTTTTGTTGTTGTTATATTTTCAATTTTTGAGAAAAGCACTATACCTGCCTCGGCCAGAATAGCATTGCTGGCTTCGTATTATTAAACGGACTCGCAAGCTCGTCCGTTCAAACCAATACTCAGCCAGCAATTGCCTACTTCCTGGCCTAGACAGTAATGTACTATTCTTGTGTTGACATCAACTTCCAAGACAGTTGCTCTGTCAGGTTGCCAGCATAAACAGCTGTTCCGTGTTTAGGCTTCTATTTAATTTGTTTGTGTGTTAGTCTGTGTTATTAAACCATTAAAACCATAGCGGAAACATTTTTAAATTCCGTCGTCAACATCAACAATTAATTTTTGGAAAGTTTGAAAAATGATTTGACTGACGATTCTATTGTGATGTAATTATTACACATAAACGGATAACTCACGTATAAAAAGTCGAGTGATGCTCGACATTTTTCGGACTATTTCGTAGTCCTTCTTCCTGGAGCGCTCGCCCCGGCGGCAGCGAAACGAACACTGCGCGCCTGTTCTGTTCTATTGTGATGTCTTCAGAAACGTAGTGTGGGTTGATTCTGAGGTTCCTTTGTTACTTATTAGCCCACTATTAGTGTTCCAATGGGGCAAAGGCCTCTTCTTTCCGCCAATAATCCTTGTCAAGAGCATGATCCTGCCATCCTATATGATACGTATCCAAGTCCCGCCATCTCCTTTTAGGTCAGCCTCTGCGTCGATAACCATCCCACGGGATCCAATGGTCTTAAATCTTCATCGGATCCAATGGTCTTCTAGAACCAATCGTATAGTCTACAGAAATTTTAAGCAATTTAATATTTAATACGTGCGTTTATTCATACATACATCCACAAATCACGTCTTTATCCTTTACGGGGTAGACACCTAAGGTAGCAAGACCTAAAGGCCACGTTTAGCATGATTGTGGGCGTATAGGTGGAAAGGGGGATCAAAACAGGGGTTGCTAGCCGCAACGCCTATAATATGATTCCTAAGATTTTTGCCCATTCCCTCGGTGGGCTTTGATCATCTACGCGGGAAGAGAAGGTATTGGACATTCTTTGGTTTTTGTTTACTCCCAGACCAGCAAGGAAGGATATTTATTCATAGTTGTAATATTTAGTTTCATGCC
Source organism: Pandemis corylana (assembly GCA_949127965.1). Lineage (NCBI taxonomy): Eukaryota > Metazoa > Arthropoda > Insecta > Lepidoptera > Tortricidae > Pandemis > Pandemis corylana. The sequence goes on from OX421876.1 coordinate 9,418,088, forward strand.
CACTGGGCGCTTCCAAACTTTTTAATATAACCCCGAAAAGTCAATACGATCTTGGAATCTTCGAGAAGGATTATTACTCGATTCCAACTTCGCAAAACGGTCAAATACAGATTTTGGTGTTTACAAACAAAATTGTAATAACCTTGAATCCTTCGAAAATTACGAAAGTGAATTAGAGATATTCTCAGATAACGAACAGACGACTTATTGAACTAAAAGCATCTTTGCAGATTCGGAGAGGATTTATAAAAAAGAAGATATAATAAAATTAGCTTAATTATTGTTGGTACGGGTGCTTGATCAGCTTTTAGCTTCGGTATACCCCTTCGGGGGGGAGTCCCACATACCCCTAGGCATCCCCGTGCCTAGGGCATCTATACAGATTTTCTCTCCGTTAAAAAAAAGGCGTACCAACACTGCGTCTTCCGGTTCGTGGTCCACCATATTGAACTATTCCGAAAAAAAATCAAAAGACTCTTTACTAGCTGTGACGTGACTTTGTTACTATGCGAATTTTTGTCGCTAAGCATCATCTGTTTGAATGAAAGGTATGTCTGTACGACACAATTACAAACTCCCGTGGAACATCTACTGCTCACCAGGGACGAGAGAAGGCGCTGTTTTTCAAAATGATAGCTACTATATAGTGAATCAAAATTTTTTATTTTATTTATTGGGGTAAATGAGGGTAGGTGACTAGATGCGTTTTATTATGAAGGTAGACAAATATTATCTGCGTGGCCTTTGGCCGGTGAATAGATACTCGGCAGCGTGTCAGCCAACTTTATGAAGATAACACTGATCATATTCATGAGCATACGTAAATATCTCGTCTTTATCCCTTACGGGGTAGACAGAGCCTAAGGTAACAAAACCACGTTTAACATGATTAAGGGCGTATGGAAAGGGAAATCAAAATAGTGATGGGTTGCATTCAATCGATGGGCTTTTACCATCTGCGCGGGAAGAGAAGCAACTGGTAAATTCTGTTATTTCTTTGCTCCCAGACCAGCATAGAAGAATCCTTCTAATGAAGTTTATACTAAACTAGCTTCTGCGTAAAATTAGATTGATAGTATATTCTGCAATAACTATTAACGTCGCGACTCTAGCCAGCTACGACCTTTGGACACGTTTAAAGCTGTCCCGCGGGAAATATGCAATTTTCCGGGATAAAAAGCAGCCTATGCTTTAATCTAAAGTACCAGCTATCTCCGTTCCAAATTTTATCCAAATCCGTCCAGTTGTTTCGGCGTGAAGAAGGAACTAAACATACAATTGTACAAAAATAAAGAAACAGCGACAAATCTCAAAAAATACCTTAAATATACGCACAAAGGCGAACTTATACCTACAAAGGATTTCTACCAAATAACATTTGAGTAAAAGAGACGCATTAAGCGAGAGACCGACAAAGAGTAACTTTAAAATATCCATATAGTGAAAGCCACTAGAGCGTACATCTCAACATAAATTGTTTAAATTTAATTTAATTGCACCCATCACTATTTTGATTCCCCTATCCACTTCCACCACGCTAATAAGCGTGGCCTTTGGGTCGTGTTAGGCTCTGTCTACCCCGAGGGATAAACACGTGATTTGTATATGCCCTTTTTAATTTTGCACACAGTCGCCACAGCTGAATAAACTTGTACTTATTTCTCAGTTTCCATTGAATGTAGCGGGAGGCTGCTTGGCTCGAGAGTCATCCCTCGCGTTCCACGCAGCTCTGTCCGGGTCGGTTTTGCGCAGACTCCCCCCCCTTCGGCACCCTCAGATCGCTCCGAGCGCCCGCGCGCACCAGACGTGTCGGTACGTCGCCTAACCACCTGTAGCTCAAACATAGTGAGTGGATTACAGTGATAGTGTTGTGAATGAAACCGGTAACGAGTTAGGTTTCCGCCGATACCGGTTTTCGGCGTGGGAGCGTATTTCGACGTTTTTAATTAGTTACTAGTGTGGGAACGAGGGTTGGTTGTTATTGGTTTGTTTGTGATTTTTGTTTTGGATGGATTGCTATTCGGTGAGTACTTATCGATTCGACAATGCAAAAATAATGCCTGTGACAATTTTACCCTATTAGATACAAATATGCTTGAGATAACAATACTGTTTTGAAAATAACAACATCACATTACGAAATAATTTAACGTCGTAAGAAAATTTACATACTTAACGGGGTAGACAGATTCTAAGGTAACAAAACAAGACCTAAAGGCCACGTTTAGCATGATTGTGGGCGTATGGATGGAAAGGGCAATCAAAACAGTGATGGGTTGCTAGCAACATCGCCTATAGAACATGATCCCTAAGATTTTCTCCCAATCCCTCGATGGCCTTTTATCATCTGCGCGGTAAGAGAAACAACTGGTACATTCTATGTTTTTTCTTTGCTCCCAGACCAGCGTGGAAAATTTACACTTGTATATTTAACACTGAAGGATAGCATCATAAACATTTTACACAAATTAGAACCTTACCGCCGTAACGTCGTTAAAGGAGTTAAAGCGGCAAGGTTCTATGTAGATGTTTATGTCTATGGTCTTAAACATCCAACATTTTTATCTTAAAGTTTATTATTATCTAATTCTGCCTTCAATAGCTAGTAAAACACCTTTGGATCGTAGCAAGTGGAATAAAGTAGTCTCTGCCTACCCCTGTGGGAAAGAGGCGTGACGGTATGTACGTATGTATGTATAGCTAGTAAATTTCCTCAATGCGTAATTGCTTATAACTTAGTTCCTTCGGGAACTCTTTTCCCGTGATAAAGAAGCATATTGGAACATTTTGAAACCAGGGATAGTGTTGTCTTTTAAATAATTTTAAACCGGTTTGGCTGACTAGCTGGAAATCATAGCTTTGCCTTCAATGAAATAAGTATTATTCCCTATCCTTTGGGTATTTCCAAATAGTCCTAAATACCGTCTTACCTTAGGCTCTGTCTACCCCGTAAGGGATAAAGACGTGATATATGTATGTATGTATGTACTGTCTTAGTAATGTAATTTGATGTTTAATTCCAACCGATTAGACTGTGTGTTTGTCTGTTAGTCAACGTTACTGTTTAACAGTTATACAGGTTTTGTTTTATTTAATAGTCCTGGATTTAATAATAATATTTACTCTTTATAATAATTACTCTCTTCCATGCTGGTCTGGAAGAAAAAAAAACATCGAATTTACCAGTTGCTTCTTCCCGCGCAGATGGTAAAAGCCCATCGAGGGAATGGGCGAAACTCTAAGGAATCGTGTTATAGGCGATGAGGCTAGCAACCCATCACTATCTCGATTTCACTTTCCGCTTATACGCCCTTAATCATGCTTGATGTGGCTTTAGGTTTTGTTACCTTAGGCTCTGTCTACCCCGTAAGGGATAAATACGTGATATATGTATGGATGTATAATAATTACTAGGTGTTTCCTGCGACTTATGCCTCCCTTGCTATATGATAACTTTTGATACTCAGAGATAAACAAGCTATTTACAGGTGAAAGATTTTTTTGAATTGGATGAACAGTTTCCAATATCGTCTATACACCCAAACTCACAAAAGTATCTTATCCTACTTGTTTGTAAGTATACATGGATGTTTGTTACTCTCTCACGTCAGAACGACTGAACAGTGACTGAAATTTGACACAAGGATTATGGCCTGGCATAACACATTGGCCTATTTTTATCTCGGAAAATTGCGTAGTTCCTGCGGGATAACTATAAACGAATTCTCTGCAGACGAAGTGTATTAGAATACATACACATACTCACGTCTTTATCCCTTACGGGGTAGACAGAGCCTAAGGTAACAGATACCTACAGGCCACATTTAGCAAGATTGTGGGCGTATAGGTGAAAAATGAAATCAAAATAGTGATGGGTTGCTAGCCTCATCGCCTATGTCATGATTCCTATGATTTTCGCCCATTCGCTCGATGGGCTTTTACCATTTGCGCGGGTAGAGAAGCACCTGGTATATTCTATGTTTTTTCTTTGCTCCCAGACCAGCATGGAAGATGTATTAGAAATGTAGAAAACTGGCATTAGCCTCCCTTTCATACAAACTGTATTCCACAGCCTCAGAGCGTTTAATTTTCTTGCCTATTATTAATAGTTAATGTCACTCTCAGAGACATTGTCGTCCCTTTGAGTCTATTTGTCTAAGACGTTGCCAAGGGACGGGCTGTGTAATTTAGTGTATGAATAATTATTATAATGCAGGAGTGTAAACTCTGGGCTGTATTACAGGGTAGGATTTTGATAAATTTTACTACGGTAGTAATTGTGATAAACAAGTACACATACGCATAAATCACGTCTTTAGCCCTTACGGGGTAAACAGAGGCTAAGGTAACAATACCTAAAGGCCACGTTTATAGGTGGTGAGGGGAATCAAAATAGTGATGGGTTGCTAGTCGCATCGCCTATAACACGATTCCTAAGATTTTCGCCCTTTCATCGATGGGCTTTTACCATCTGCGCGGGAAGAGAAGCAACTGGGACATTCTATGTTTTTTCTTTGCTCCCAGACCAGCATGCAGCAGTTTGGTATAGCTACTTTGATATGCCAATGTTACAAAGATATCCAACATTGAGTGTGTGTGTGTGTGTGTGTGTTTGAAACTAAATATAAAACTGAACTATGAGAAAACAAGTGATTCATTAGGAATAACATTTTCATCGTCTGACTAAGAGGAAACGTTGAAATTTGACAAATGTCGTTTTTAATAAATTCAGATGATATCACGCGAGTTCCTTAAACTGAAAATAAATTGCTTTCTTAATAGATTTCTTTGAAAGAGATTGTTCTACGAAATAATTAATTTTGTGCACGAGGTACATCACTACATAGTATAAAACAAAGTCGCTTTCTCTGCCCCTATGTCCCTATGTATGCTTATATCTTCAAAACTACATAACGGATTTTGATGCGGTTTTTTTAATAATAGAGTGATTCAAGAGGAAGGTTTTTATGTATAATTCTACGCAGACGAAGTCGCGGGCAGAAGCTAGTAGATTATATATCTACTTGGTAGTTTATACACCACCATTTATATTTACCTAAAGGGTACTTTATTTTGTAAATAATTACAAAAGTATTGATTAAAATATAAACTAAGGCTACCTTAAAAATAACTCAATAAAATAAAACTTAGGCAAAAAAATTAAAATTAAAATAAATTTGGACCCTTACGTAGGTGGTCAAGAGCTGCGGTTCGTTTTTGGATCCATCCGGGGGGAAGAGCAGTGCTTGGTCCGGTGCACCCTGGGCATCGGCTAATGATTTCCTAGCAGTTTCTGAGGAATATCATTGACCGTTGGCTAAGAGCCCAATAGGGAAGGGGGGTCTTTGACCATTACCGTACAACGTTGCCGACATTTTGTCACAAGATTTATTAATTATATTTTGGTACTTTGACATTGGCGAAGTTGTCGTCGCTATAACGACTTGATACGCCACAAATAAGATGAAGAAGAAGAAGACCCTTAGGTAGGGCATCCATCACGCAGGCAGTATTCCCGCGTTGTATCGCAATTGCGAGTCATGTTAACCATCAATACAATACAATAACTCTTTAGCGTGGCCTTTGGGTATTGTCACCTTAGGCTCTGTCTACCCCGTAAGGGAGAAAGACGTGATTTATGTATGTATGTATTTATGTAACTCTTTATTGAACACCACATACAACAACCAAAACAGAAAAAAGTTATACAGAATATATACCAATTGTAACGTTACATCAATTGTAACGTTTGAAGTCGAAATTTATTGTCCATTTATAGCAAATTATCTCATTGCGTAGTGAAATTGAAGGCAAGAATTTTTTTTTTCTGTCTTTTATTCCTTTGACGAGCTTACCCGTAATAGAATGTTAATTTTATTTATCCGAATACGCAAAATTGGTTCAGATATACACCTATTTTTTCTATGTATTTATAATTGTATATATTTAGCCCGCGACTTCGTCCGCGCAGGTAACAGCAAACTGATATCAGTTTCATCCAATAATTTCTTCAAATATCCTACTAATATTATAAACGCGAAAGTTTCTAAGTATAGATGGATGGATGTTTTTTACTCTTTCACGCCAGAACGGCTGGACAGATCTGAATGAAATTTGGAACATAGATAGATTACAGTCTGGAATAACACATAGGCTACTTTTTATCCCGGAAAAAACAAATTATATGCAGACGAAGTTGCGGCCAACAGCTGGTTAAGTCATAATTTCCATCTCGTGAGAAAATTGCAAAATGTTAACACGGTTAGTTGAGTAGATTACGCGTGAAAGGGTAACAAACAGACATAAACTCGTATTCGAAGTTATAATTATTAGTGGGATCATATGGTAATAGATAAACCGTAACCTGATACATTTATAATTATACAAGTCATGTAATGACGTATAACAGACATCGACTACGCCCCCTGAAACTAATTAATTTGCCGTATCTATTGCAAACATACTACATATATCCCGCGACTTTGTCTACAAAAAAAATCGTTTATTCATACAATCCTACATACATAAATCACTTCTCTTTCCCTGGGCGTATAGGATAGGGGATAGTGACGGGTTGACCGCATCGCCTATAACATGATTCCTAAGATTTTCGCCCATTCCATCGATGGGCTTTCACCATTGTGCGAGAAGAGCAACTGGTACATTCTATGTTCTTTCTTTACTCCCAGACCAGCATGTAAGATATTCTTAGAATCAAAGGCGTTAAATCTAACTTACAATGTCAATTTATTTCTTTTCAATATTCATAAGTTAAGTAAGGGAAATCATAGGAATCATGTTATAGGCGATGCTAGCAACCCATCACTATTTTGGTTTCATTTTCCACCTGTACGCCGGCAGTCTTGCTAAACATAGCCTGTTGGTCTTGATACCTCAGGCTCTGTCTACCCCGTAAGGGATAAAGACGTGATTTGTGTATGTATGTATGTATGTATTCATAAGTTTTTTGTAAATGTTCCTCAGGATTTTTGAATCACAGTTGAAAAATGTTTTTATACTTTATAGATGTACAAAGAGATCTGCGTCTAAGGCGGGACTAGTTTTTTTTTTTATTTTGATTTTTAGTATGTCTACTCTCTATACTGTTTTCTGTTGTCCTGTCAATCGTTCGAAAGTTAGCTGGAAGAGATCCCTTTAAGGGATAAGTTCGCTTTTGTACATCTGTTTTACTCATTACCTGTAAAATTAATGCGTTTTATGTACAATAAAGAGTTATACATACATACAATTAACCGAACCACCCGTTGAAATATATTCCGGAAAAAATGTGATCCTTGCAAAGGATCGAACCCGGGACCTATAGCGTCATACCTCTAACTACTAGGCTATCCGGTCAGCGTACCAACTATTAACACTATGAAAAGCTGCAAAGCTCATCTGATTATAGCTATACAAAGTTGCGCCGGCGCAGGTTTGAGCGGATGCTTGAACCGGTTGCGCGGGAATCGAGACTCCATCGAGCACTTTGACAGCGTAGTTATACGTTCTATAAGCAGTAGGGTTGTCAATTTATTTTCGGTCAAAATTTAAGTAAATAAGCAAGTAAAATGATTTATCTACATCAATATCATAACTTCCCTCCAATATGTTAAGAAACGATTAGCAAATGGCCTACATTAAGAAACCTGTATCTGTGGTAGTATTATAATGTTTACATTAGAGTATCAATATCGATACTCTAATTGCATTCAAACTTCGAACATCTTAAATAGCAAAAACTCTGTCTATTGTTTTAGTGTTAAAAAAAATTACAGACGTTTCATCTCTTTCGTACTTTCGAAGAACAGAAAATAATGTTACTTTACGTATTTTGATGTGAAAATGTTTATTGTAGAAAATTTATGATATGAACGTAGATAAAATGATGTATGCTACTGTACATAATTAGGCATTAAAACACTCGTTTTAATCAAACTCATGTTGTAATGGCATTCATTATAATACAGTCCCATAAACTGCTATTATTTTACTAAAAAAAAAAACAAAAACATTAGATTTTGTAAATATATGCACAAAGGTGAACTTATCCTTATCAGTATAAGTATTTTCCAACCTAAAATCAAATCCCATGCTGGTCTGGAAGCAAAGAATTTGCTTCCCTTCCAGCACAGATGGTAAAAGCCCGTCGAGGGAACGGGCAAATTAAAATCTAAGGAGTTGTATTATAGGCGATGCGGCTAGCAACACCAGTTTTGATTCTCCTTTCCACTTTTACGCCCACAATCATGCTAAACTTATAATTGTAGACGGTGTAGGTTATATTAATATCTGGCCCCCTCCACGGAGGAATTCGAGCCGGCGCTGCTCGAGCGGGTGGTCGAGGGGCTATTCCCCGATAGCCCCCCCTTCGACCCCCCGCCCATGGCCCCTCCGGATCCGGAGCCTGATGAGGCCGCCCTCGCCGTCCCTCCGGTCACCGAGGAGGAGATGGCGGCGGCAAGGGCGCGCCTGAAGGGGAGGAGAAAGGCCCCAGGGCCGGATGGTGTTCCTGGGCGAGTCTTGCACCTCGCCCTGGAGCACCTCGACGACCGCCTCCGGGGGCTGTTTACAGCGTGCCTGGAGGAGGGCCATTTCCCGGGCCCGTGGAAGGAGGGCAGGCTCGTGCTTCTCCGCAAGGAGAGTCGTCCGCCGGACTCTCCGTCCGGCTACCGCCCGCTGGTGATGCTGGACGAGACGGGTAAGCTCCTCGAAAGAGTAGTAGCTACCCGAATCGTCCGCCACCTAGCGGAGGAGGGGCCGGATCTCTCGGCGAACCAGTTCGGGTTCAGGGTAGGGCGATCCACGTTGGACGCCCTATCCTCCCTGAAGGGGTTCACCGAGGAGGCGGCGAGGGGGGGGCAGGGGGCGTTAGCTGTCTCGCTGGACATCGCTAACGCCTTCGGCTCCCTCCCCTTCGGAGTGATAGAGGAGGCGCTCCGGTACCACGGGGTGCCCCTCTACCTCCGGAGGGTTGTAGGGCACTACCTGACTGGTCGGGTAGTGCTCTACACGGGGAGGGGGGGGGATGGTGAGGAGGAGGCGAATGGCCAGTGGAGTCCCGCAGGGGTCGGTGTTAGGACCCCTGCTTTGGAACATGGGATTTGACTGGGCCATTCGCGGGGAGGTGCTGCCCCGGATGGCGGTCGTCTGTTACGCAGACGACACGCTGGTCGCCGTCCGGGGCACCAGGTGGGAGGAGACGAGGAGGAGGGCGGAGGTAGGGGCCACCCTGATAGTCCGCAGGATTGGGGCCCTCGGACTGAAGGTGGCCCTACCAAAGACCGAGGCCCTCGTTTTTAGGGGGCCGAGGTGGAGGGTGCCGCAGGGTGCTTCGCTGCGCGTGGCTGGCGAGGCCGTGCAGGTCAAGGCCCAGATAAAGTATCTGGGCCTCACGTTGGACGGCCGATGGCGGTGGGAGGCCCACTTCCGGGACCTGATCCCCCGGATAGTGGGCGCGGCGGGGGCACTGAGCCGCCTCCTGCCCAACATGGGCGGGCCGGATGCCCCGTGCAGGCGCCTCTACGCAGGCACCCTGCGAGCGATGGCGCTGTGCGGGGCGCCCATCTGGGCAGGAAGCCTTTCGCGGGAAGCGAAAGCGCTGCTCCGCCGGCCGCAGCGCATAATTGCGACGAGGATGTGCCGGGCCTACCGCACGGTAGGCTGGCAGGCGGCCGGCGTGATCGCGGGCTCCCCCCCGTGGGAGCTGGTGGCGGAGGCCCTGGCGGGGTCACATGCAGCCAGGGCCGAAAGGAGGGCCCGGGGCGAGTCATCGCTTGCCCCGGCGGAACTAGCCCGTGCGCGGGAGCTGGAGATGGAAGGGGTCATGGAGCGCTGGGTGGATGAGCTACGGGATGCCGAGTACGGCACCCGAACCATCCAGGCCATCCGCCCAGTGCTCCCGGAGTGGTGCGGGAGGGCCCACGGGTCCCTCTCTTACCGACTCACGCAGGTACTGTCCGGGCACGGATGCTTCGGGCGGTACCTGAAAAGAGTCGGTAGAGAGGAGACGGAGTCGTGCCACGAGTGCGGCGCGGCGGCGGACACGGCACAGCACACGCTGGAGCTGTGCCCCGCCTGGTCCGAGCAGCGCCGCACTCTGGTGGCGGCTATCGGCGGCGACCTTTCACTTCCCGGCGTAGTCTACGCCATGGTCGGGAGTGAAAGGTCCTGGGAGGCCGTCGCCTCCTTCTGCGAGGAAGTCATCTCGCAGAAGGAGGAGAGGGAGCGGGAGCGCGAGAATGACCCCCTCGCCCCCCCGCTCCGGCGCAGACGAACGGGGAGGAGGCGGCGGCAGTTCGCCGCTGCCCTCCCCTAGTGGAGCCTGCTGGTGGGGGATGGGTGATCCCCTGCTAGCTCGTAGAGGCCCACGAGTCTAGGGGGGGGCCAGGTATTCCCGGCCCCCCTCTCTTTGGCGCGGGAGCCCCGGCGTGTAGGCTGGGGCGGCCGGCGGGGCGTGCGTGGTGACACCATAGTTCTCCCACGGCGCCCCTCCAATGGCAGAGAGGGAATACCGGCGGTTTTTTAGTGGGTAGGCCTCCTCCGCTTCCCCCCGCTCGGGGGGGGGGGGGCGGGGAGGAGAGTCCCACATAACTTCCGCGTCGTCCCCAAGGCGCGGTCGTATGCGTAACGCATTTTTCCGCCGCAAAAAAAAAAAAAAAAAAAGGTTATATTAATATCAAATAAAATTTCAAAATCTTTTAATAAATAAAAGCTACAAATTTCCCGATTAATATAATACTCGGGAGCAAAGAAATCGGGTTACTTTTCGTACATTTTGAAGGGGTTTCTTGCTCCCAAGTATATTTGAGTTACTGAACATTCAAGTTTATTATAAAGTTTCTGCGATACGGTACCTAAGTGCAGACACATACACAAAACACGTTATCCCTTACGGGGTAGACAGAACCTAAAGTAGCAAGACCTAGGCCACGATTAGCAAGATTGTGATTGTGATAGATGGCAAAAAAATTAACCAAATTAGTGATGGGTAGCGTCGCCTATAACATGATTCCTATAATTTTCGCCCATTCGATGGCCCTTTACCATCTGCGCGGGAAGAAAAGCAACTGGTATATTCTATGTTTTTCTTTTTACAGTTTAAAACAACCAAACATTAACGCCCGGACAAAAAGTCACACACATTTTCTATATCGAGAATAAAAATCTGAAACGACATTAATTTGTGCCCCCTAACTTTTGACGTGTCTAAAAATACCGACAAACTCACCCAGATAGCACGTGCCCAATTTCAAGCCGCGGTGGTCCTAGTGTCCTGAAATATGTCCGTGTTTGTGTGGACAACAGGCACAACATTACGTTATAAAACTCAAGGAATCACGTGCCAAATGTCTTAGTGTCTCTCTCTGAAATAATAATTACACAAAAGGATAACTCAAGTCTAAAAGTCGAGTGATGCTCATTTATTTTCTCGATGACAGCTCCCGTAGAATGTAACTGCGCTTTTTACGCAAAAAATAACTTTTAAATGCGAGGTATAAAAAATACGACAACTGCCTAATTTTGTTCCTTGATCTCATATAATATTCATCTAAGAGAAATTGAGTCCATATATGCAGTAATATCTTTTTAAAGTGCGATTAACAATAAACGCTTTCATAAAGTTACATTCTATGGGATTACAAATAGTGATGTTATGATTGAAATATCGATATTGTATCGATAAAAAATAGATTATAAGGTATAGTGTAATTATTAAATATGCTGTGAGATGTTTATTTTGTGTTTTTTTGTCAGGTCTTAAAATTAACGGTGGAGAAATGATGTGTATTTGTTTCGAATACCAAAACAAACGCGCGCAACTGTCATTCGGCCATTTTGCACGCTTAGTAATAAATTAGCATTCAAGTAAGTCGGTTGTTTTATTCGCTCCATAGCTGAATACTTCTCAACTACTCGTATATATAAAATTGGATCGATATCGTATTTACTGATCACTTATTAGGTCACAACACTATAACTATCAAACTACATCTGTCATCGAGAAAATAAATGATTGGAAGAATATAGTGTGTAGTCCTTCCTCTAGGAGGGAATAGGCGAAAGTCTTAGAAATCATGTTATAGGCGAAGCAGCTAGCAACCCATCACTATTTTGATTTCCCTTTACAGCTACACGACATGATAAATGTATGTATGTATAAAACCGTAACACGCAAAGCCAATTCCAACTATCACAAATATAGGTATTATATTTAGCACTGCATTGGCCGTCCCTCTCCCACGTAGCGACATATGGCCCGCACGTTTTTATCTGGCTATACTATGTTGCTATGTTGATATTTCTTTAAATTATATCGTTAATTCATTTGCAATCGCTTGCAAATGTTAACGGTTTTGTTGTTTCGTAACCCATCGAATTAACTGAGGTTTTCGGTGAAGGAAGGAAAACATCGGGAGGTTACTGCATACATCCACAAAGCAGTTTGTTCTTCTTCTTTTTCTAATATGGCCTTTTTCTAATCTATACTTATATTATAATGAGGAAAAATTGGATTGTTTGTTTGTTTGTTTGCATTGAATAGGCTCCGAAACTACTGGAACGATTTTAAAAATTCTTTTGCCGTTAGAAAACTACATTATCACTGAGTGACATAGGCTACTTTTTACCGCGGGAAAATACCTATTCCTACGGAAAAATTAATTTATCGCGGGCGAAGCTGCGGACGGAAGGCTAGTAAGTAATAAATACAGTATTCAAAAACCTTGTGACAAAAATGTCGGCAACGTACGGTAGAACACGGTCAAAAGACCCCTCCCAGAATCTTGAAGGAAATCATTAACCGATGCCCAGGGTGCACCGGACCAAGCACTGCTCCTCCCCTCGGACGGATCCAAAAACGAACCGCAGCTTATGACCACACGCGGAGGTAACCCGACTCGCGACCCTACTAAACAGTTTTATACAATACAATACAATACAAATACTCTCTATTGAACACCACAAATACAAAACAATACAGAAACAAAGAACAAAGTAGACAATAGGCATAGGGTATTATAGTGTGTTAAGTTTCTAATTCATCCGGGAAATATAGCCCAAGCCTTGAAGGAGGGTTAAGCCCAGCAGTGGGATACCATGAACGAGCTGGAGATAAAATACATACATATATCTCGTCTTTATCCCATATGGGGTAGACAGAGCCAAATGTAACAAAACCTTAAGGCCACGTTTAGCATGATTAAGGGCGTATAGGTGGAAAGGGAAATCAAAATAGTGATGGGTTGCTAACCGCATCGCCTATAACATGATTCCTAAGACTTTCGCCCATTCCCTCGATGGGCTTTTACCATCTGCGCGGGAAGAGAAGCAACTGGTAAATTCTATGTTTTTTCTTTACTCCCAGACCAGCATGGATGTTTGTTTATCATGTCGTTATTTGTTTTAATAACTAACACAGGTTATCCATTGTCGTTTGTAATAACACAGGCATGTTTATTGTCTAATGTTTCTGAACGACACAAAACAACTATCACTGGAGGTGCGTTAAAATTTTCGTAGAACTATAAAAGAAGGTTCCGCTGTCTAAATATCAAATCATCATCATCATCATCATCAGCCTATATTAGTCCACTGCTGGACATAGGCCTCCCCTAATGAGCGCCATAGCGCCCTGTCTTCAGCTTGACGCATCCAGCATCTGCCTGCAGTCTTTCGCAGATCGTCATCCCACCTGGCCGGGGGGCGTCCTAGACTACGTTTGCCGAGTCGCGGTCTCCACTCAAGAACACGTTTCCCCCAGCGGTTGTCAGTTCTTCGCGAGATATGGCCGGCCCACTGCCACTTCAGCTTGCTAATTCTTTGAGCTATGTCGGTAACTCTGGTTCTCTGTCGGATGTATTCGTTACGAATCCTGTCCTTCAGAGAGACTCCGAGCATAGCTCTTTCCATAGCTCGCTGAGCGACTTTGAACTGGTGTACCAACCCTACCGTGAGTGTCCACGTCTCAGCTCCGTAGGTCATGACGGGTAGGACGCACTGATTGAACCTAACCTAAAAATTTCATTTTAGATACAATATTTTTGCTGACCATTCTTTTTGTTGCCTGTACTTGCGTTGTCATCCGTCCTTCATATGTGAACCAAATTTCAAGTCAATCGGACTAACCGTTGCAAAGTTCCCTCCTGCCTAGATGGTCCTGATCGGACATCAGAATGTTACTACCAGATTATTGTATTGTCATCCGATTTACATAAGTATGCAAAATTTCAACTCATACATACATACACAAATCACGTCTTTATCCCCTACGGGGTAGACAGAGCCTAAGGTAACAAGACCTAAAGGCCACGTTTAGCATGATTGTGGGCGTAAAGGTGGAAAGGGGAATCAAAACAGTGATAGGTTGCCAGCCGCATCGCCTATAACATATGCTACAAAATTGAGTTGTAATATTCCACTCGGACAAGCATAGATTCGTTGCAAGTTTTTTTTTTTATATAAGAGGGGGCAAACGAGCAGCCGGGTCACCTGATGGAAAGCAATCACCGTCGCCCAGGGACACCTGCAAGACCTGGGGAATCACAAGTGCGTTGCCGGCCCTTTGAGGAACAGGAAGGCTCGCTTTTTAAAGATCCCTAAATTGTATCACTCAGGGAATGTTGCAGCAGGAAGTTGGTTCCAGATCTTAGAAGTTAATAAAAAGATTGTAATTGCAATAATAATAATAAGGAACGCTTTATGTTCTCGTTGCCGTCTCCCGTCGTAGGTGGTTTATGGGTTGCGCCGTGAACATCCTCATTTTCAATTCTGTAACGGTTCAAGCGCAGATCGGCAATCAAGAGTGTACAAATAAAACAGAATAAAATAAACATTATGTTTCGACGTCATTAAAGGCTCCTTTGATTATGAGGCCTCGTAAATATTATATTTGACATTCTGACGTATACTTAAAACGTTGCTTTGAAATTTCTAATATTTGACTCAGAGCACTGTTAACTGGAGACGGCAAGTGGCGCCACTGCTTTACAAGCTTCATATTAACTTGCAACTTGTCCGGGTGGAATTATGCGACTCAATTTTGAAGCAGATATCCGATTGAGCTGAATTTTCGCATACTTGTGTAAGTCACATGACAATACAATAACCTAGTAACAGTTTGACAACAAAAATAATGCTCCACGATGTACCTGCGCAGTATACCAATTTTAGTAGCGCGGGAAACTCTGGCGCTGTTATTGGTCGATCGATTTCGCACCAACAATGGCAAAATCGTGTAAGCGGGACAGAGCTAAGAATGCAAAGTAAGCAATACTCTGCCAGTTGCGCTTGCAAATAAAGTTCAATATAGATTATTTACACGTTCGGCTACCATCGGAAACTGGTCTGCGCTTCTCTGCGCAAACGAATACTGCCGATGCGCATTATATTTGTTGTCAAACTGTAGTAGAATTCTGGTGGTCCAGCCAGGACCGTCTCCGCAGGAGGGAACTCTTCAACGGTTGGTCCGATTGACTTGAAATTTGGTTCACATAATGTAGGACGGTTGGCAATGCAAGAACAGTCAACAAAAAGTAGAGCTAGTAAAAAAGGCTGCATCTAAAATGAATTTTTTGGATTAGGAATCACGTTATAGGCGATGCGGCTAGCAACCTATCACTATTTTGATTCCCCTTACCACCTATAAGTACGCCCACAATCATGCTAAACTTGGCCTTTAGGGTTTGCTACCTTAGGCCCTGTCTACCCCGTAAGGGAGAAAGACGTGATTTATGCATGTACGTATGTAACTTAAATTTTATGTCCTATTGTTACTTACACATTATATGGATATGGGTTAGTTAATTTTTATCTGAAAGAAATTTTTATTATTATTTTGTTTTTAAGCAAAACTCTACGGGATTTCAGTAAATATTTGACTTTTTCTGAGGCGAAGTCGCGTACAAAAGCTAGCGTTTTTCGAGACTAGGAGTCTTTCCCTGAAGCCAGCAGCCCTGGTTCTTAGAATGGCATAAAAGTCGGGGACTCCTGCGTCGGCAAGCATGCCCTTCGCACTGCAAAAACGTGGTAGTTTTAGCATGGAATTTTGTAACTAAAATAAAATATTTTTCTTTATTTCTTTCTTGATGGGCAGGGCCTAAAGTTTTCATTACCTATACCCTGGTTTTATGTAGTACGTATAAAAACTTATGTTTACATATACCGGTTGCCGGTAGTAAAATAAATGACAATCGTAAACAACATTCGCTTAACACATGTGTTTCGTTCTCACGCATATGGCTTATTGCTATACATATATATGTATATTTGTTGCGTTAAGTGTCTGGCGTATGTACTTCCAAGCATATTTACAAGCTTTCAAGCTTTCGCAATTAGTGGATTAACAAGCTGTTATTTTAAATTGTAATGTTGGTGTATTTGTTGTTTTGTTAGTCAAATTTAAACAGCGTTTAGAAGTCGGATTGATTGACGAAGAGCAGTCAACAAAAAGTACAGTGTGCTAAAAAACTTTTATGAAAATTAATGTAAAAAAAAAACACAATAATTAGGTAAGTACCGTTAGCAAATAAAGTGTGTAGCAAAAATGAGGTAATTTTGGAAATTGCAATCGTAAATAAAACTAAACATTTGTATTGTAAATTAGCATGTAGCTAAACAATTGGCTTGTCAAAAGCGATAATAACCGTCTCAGTCTTTCATAGAGCTGCGTCTCCCTCCTACATGTTGCAAAACCTCATTTAACTATTCATTATCGTACACTAAATGCATATTACATTATACAACAGTAAAATACTATCGCAACTCCACTTAAAACATGTAATTCCATTCATTTGCATAGCTTAAAAAGCTCTTTTTATGCAAATTGCCTTTTAACTGGACATTGTAAACATAATTTCTTTTCGGTGTGTATTTATGCAAACTTTTGTGGCGCTTAAGCTAAAAAACATTTGTTGTAACAACCATTTTTATGTCTTTTGATTGGTTAATAGTTGCGTATTGACGAGACACGTTAATGTCAAAAGGCATTTTCGCAAATTGGCAATTGAGTAATTCTGGTTAATTGATAACATTTAAAACTTTGTATACATACATACATACACATACACAAATCACGTCTACCCCGTTAGACAGAGCCTGAGGTAACAAATCTAAAGGCCACGTTCAGCATGATTGTAGGCGTATAGGTGGAAAAAGGAATCCAAATAGTGATGGGTATTGCTAGCCGCATCGCCTATAACATGACTCCTAAGATTTTCGCCCATTTCGATGGGCTTTTACCATCTGCGCGGGAAGAGAAGCAACTGGTAAATTCAATGTTTTTTATTTACTCCCAGACCAGCATGGAATCATCATCAGACGTTTAATATTGTGTCCCAACGCTGGGCACTCTTGTCTATCGAATTATATTTATGGATGGCCCTTTAAACGCATCAAAATATGTGTTTCATTACTCTTTTATGTTGGCCATAAATTAAGTAATACACAAAAGATACTTTTATATGCCGTATAATGTTTTATTAACGAATAAAAATGATCATAACGTTACAGTTTTAGTTAAAAATATAGTATGCTGCTTGTATTCTGACTTATATGCCTTAACCGTTAAGCTTCAGCTATTAAAATTATAATTATTGAAATGCGATAATTTTATGTCGTAATAAAATGCAATTACTGATACTCTGTCTGTCTGTCTGTTGAGTCTGTTTCTTTATATTTGTACAATAAAGCATTAACTTTCTTTTTTTGTGGCGCTTAGGACAATTATCCTGAACACTTGTTACTAATCAAATAGTTTATCTAAAAAAAAAACAATTGTGTAAAGGAAATAAAATGGAGTTAAGTAAAAACGCAAAGCTGCAACAAATATGATAAATATACGTATGCAATGTAAAAACTGTTTGGTTCTACACAAAACAAAGGCTTGACACACGCACGGACGGACAGACAAAATAATTGCCTCTCACAAACATTTTGCCGCCTACATGGGGTTTGATGGAGTGGCCCAAGTTACAAGAGAAGGCATTTCAGTTGAAACTTATAAAAGTTTTATCTTTAACCTATTTATTAGCATGCTCATAATGAGCACGTGCATATTATATTTGTTTAAAGGTTAGGAGATGTAAATTAACTATTTCTTACTTCTTTTGAACGCTGTGTCAGAATCTTCATTTAGGTACAATTAAGAAAGTGGTTTTAATAGAATTAAAAGATTTAGTTGCAAAATTACACAATTAAGTAGTTTCACTAGGCAAAACTTATTATGTAATTAACTTTTATGGGAAAAATGTACTATAGTAACTTTTATGCTGATCTGGGAGCAACGAATACACATAGAACGCAATAGCTGCTTCTCTTTGCGTGCAGATGGTTAATAGCTCATCAAGGGAATGGGCGAAAATATTAGGCGTTGCTGTTATCGCATCACTATTTTGATTCCCCTTTCCACATTCATTTACGTTTACGTAGTCTTTAGGTATTCTTGCCCTAGGCTCTGTTTATCCCGTAAGGAAAGACGTGATTTATGTGTATGTATGTAATTAGGTCCCGCTATCACTAGTGTATGAGACCATACAACAGGCCCACCAATGCGTGGGCAAAGTCAGTGTCGCAACAACCAGTCGGTGAGCTTTTCGAAAAACGACACATAATGGGCTTTACGAGGCTAGTCACATTAATTAGAGGCGTAGGAGCGTGATTTACTAAAAAAATGGACTTTAATAAGTAACATGACTTGAAATAATTAAGAGACACAAATACACAGAGCAACTTCGAACACAGACACACACACATTTTTTTTCATACAAATTTTTGGATAAATAAATAAATAATAAATATCTTGGGACAAATTACACCAATTGACTCAGCCCCAAACTAAGCAAAGCTTGTACTATGGGCACCAGGCAACGGATTAATATACTTATATAATGTAGATAAATACATACTTAAATACATACAACATCCATGACTCGGGCACAAACATTCGTATTCATCATACAACTGTCTGCCCCTACCGGGATTCGAACCCAGGACCTCTAGCTTCATAGTCAGGGTCACTTACCACTAGGCTATCCGGTCGTCAATCATAATAAGGCTTATACGATATAATTAAGTACGCGCATATAACATTACTACATAGTATAAAGCAAAGTCGCTTTGCCCTGTCTGTCTGTCCTTATGTATGCTTAGATCTTAAAAACTACGCAACGGATTTTGATGCACTTTAATACAGTGATTCAAGAGGAAGATTTATAATTATGTACAATTCTACGCAGACGAAGTCGTATAAAGCTGCTGATAGTTGGCTTATATTACAATAACTTCACTCAATCCCTACACAAACTATAATAATTGTAAGTATGGGGCTAAATTACCCAACTATACTGAATTTAGTCACCATAAAATGTTTTTGTTAATTTCCTAAAATTGCTTCGTCTTCGAACTTCGTATGTCCCTTTTACGTTACGTTTTTCACGTAATTATAGTACTAAAAAAAAGAGTAAATCAATTCCTACAACTATTAAACTTAAAAAAAAATTACATTGGCATAAGCCAAATTTATTTTAATTTACTAGACCACTTTTACCCCAGGAAAGGGTAAATAAGACAAAAAAGATTGAAAAAAAAATGTCTGGACATTGGTAGAAAAGCCTTCAATTAATTACGACCTGTCATACGCATGGCTAGAACACATACTTGAACCAAACTGACCTGTATTGGGCCATATATGTTGGCGAACAGCCAGCCGATATGTACCAAATGATATACAAACTTATTTTTTTATGAATCATGCAACAGGACACTTGGCCTTGTTCTTTTTAACGTATTGGTTCTCTTAATAATGTAATTGGTGCACATATTGAATAACAATGTAAAGAGTAAACATATCTTTTAATAATCAGTTTTTACTTTGTTTACACCCAAAATATTACAAGCGACCTTCGCATCGCACCATGTCGCTTACGACGATTTGACGACCACTCTTCATACTAATGAATAAAATTATAAATATCTCGGGACAAATTACACCAATTGACCCAGCCCCAAACTAAGCAAAACTTGTACTATGGACACCAGACAACGGATAAACATACTTATATAACGTAGATAAACACATACAACATCCATGACTCGGGCACAAACATTCGTATTCATCATACAACTGTCTGCCGCTACCCGGATTCGAACCTAGGACCTCTAACTTCATAGTCAGGCTCACTAACCGCTATCCGGTCGTCATGGGCAAACTTGATAACTTCTTTAAGTAACTAAATACGAAAAATAACGAAGCAAATTTTGGTTTGACGTCTCAATATTGAAGGAGGGTTTTTTCCCTCCTAGTTAATTTTTCTATTAGCGCCAGGGGATTTAACCTTGCGCCTATATCACCAAAACGACAATTGTCAGCGATACGTAACAATTCTGTTTACATTGCAAATTCGACCAGAATCTACTCCAGTAGGCTTCATATTGATTACGCCTTCGAATTGTCACATGACATATGCCAAGTTAGTGAAATAGGGGCCTGATAACTTATCAAAACCTTTAGTTGAATTGTTAGTCAACTTCTAAAGCAAAAATGCAATTATGACAGGACAGGCAACGCGCGTTGCCTTCTCTGTCAACCAATGTTGATTGATCATCGGAAATGTTTACTTGAATGCGCGTTTCACGTCATTATGACGATTTTGGATTAGTATTTACTGTATAAGTGGGTATCAACGTTACTGATTTTGGAACAATTGTTAGGCATATTCTGCACATATGTTATAAAAATATGAAATTTCTAACATAATACATTTTTTTTCTTTGAGATGTGTAAAAATTTTGTGCAATGAGCTGAAGCTAACTTCCATTGTAAGTTTTTTTTTTGTCTTAAGCGCCAAAAAAATGTGAAGCGAAAATCAAGTGTATTTTATTTAGCCGAACGAAATTTTACGACACAAGGGGGACCTTACATGCCGTGTTTTACAACTATAACCGAGAATATTATACTTTTTATCTACAAAATTAATATGTCGTTTCTGTTTTATGGGCTACAAAAGAAAAAAATGTAAACGCTTTTTTTTTGATGGCGCTTTTGCTGGTTCCGTTATTTTGTAGTTACGATTCTAAATTAAAACAAAACTTTCTGTGTTTTTAGGGAAAACTGTTTCTTTTCCTTCTAAGTCTTGTTTGCTTAGGTCCGATGGATTTATAATGTTTGCCAACAAAATTGTTTTAAGACCCCTATTTACGTTAGTATTACGGAGCTCGGCTTTTAATTTGATTTTCGGTACCTTATATCCTACTTCTTTTATGTCGTATTTTTAAAGGACTACAATGTGACTTCCTTTTGATGTTTTAGAAAATGATAAAAGAGTTCTAAGCTGTTGCTAGCGTGTGTGCTTTAATTACAATACAATACAATAACTCTTTATTGAACACCACATATAACAACCAAAACAGAAAAAAGGTATACAGAATGTTACAAGGTAACAATAGGCGGCCTTATCGCTACAGAGCGATCTCTTCCAGGCAACCATAATGGACTGGAGAACAGAACAGATCTGAGCAGGTGGTGCAATTTAGAACATATATTAATACTTTCATCGCTTTAAGGTTACTCATTTAAAAATATTCAATACGTTGAATTACTGCAAGTAATGAATTTTCATTTCTAAATTTAAACCTCATAATCTAAGCATGCATTAAATAGCACCAGTAAAATTTTATCACCCTACTCCCAAACGGAGAAATAAAAGTTTATTTTTATTAAGTCCAAATATTAACAAAATCGTTCTTACTTTTGATTTGTGAGCCGAGGGAAACTGCCATAACTCAATTTGAGACGTTTATGGGCATAATTTATGAGAGTTATTTGATTTAAAAATAATAGTGTCGTATTTTCGCGTCCGTTCGGGATAATCTCATTTTGAGATGGTTTTAATATGATAGAATACGCATTACTTTTGATTGTATGTTGGCTTCGTAATTTATTTGGTTATTCATTTCTTTACACAACTACAAGCGCTTTGAACGACTTCAAATGAAAGTGTACCTAAATGAAACTTTGTTATTTTCAAATGCCAGTGCGTAGGCTTGTCAGCAGATGTAGCATTACCGATAATTTACAACTAAAAAGTCGCAGAGTTCCTCATTTCTTTGAGCAGAACTTTACCAATGATCAAACGTTAAATGACGTGAAACGTGAAGCTTATTTGAATAAATAAATAGGAATAAAATATCTTGGGACAATTGACACTAATAGACCTACTTCCAAACTAAGCAAAGCCTATAATGATCATGGATACTAAACAACGGATAATCATTCTTATTATGGATAAATACACACTGAAATACGTTTTAAACTTCTATGGCTCTAAAACAATCATATATTCAGGTTAGCTGGAAGAGATCCCTTCTTAGGGATAAGTTCGCCTTTGTAATATTTTCTCTGTATATCTGTATTTTTAAATTTTGTATGTGCAATAAAGAGTTTACATACATACGTACATATCTGCCCGAGCGGGCTCAAATCTGTGACTTCTAGCTTTATAATCAAGTTCTCTAACCACTAGGCTAGCCGGCAATTTAATCATATCCCACGTGTTTCATCGGATCACACGCGAAAAAGATTGATTACATCATCCAAATCACACGGCACTAAAGCTAAAATCTGTGAGGTTAAGTGGTTTTGCCTTAAATCCGATATGTTTAAGTTTCTCGGAAGATATTTCTGGCGTGGGTGACTTGGCGACATATTTT
This sequence comes from Pandemis corylana, assembly GCA_949127965.1. Classification (NCBI taxonomy): domain Eukaryota; kingdom Metazoa; phylum Arthropoda; class Insecta; order Lepidoptera; family Tortricidae; genus Pandemis; species Pandemis corylana. The sequence continues at coordinate 9,440,789 of OX421876.1, forward strand.
TTAGACTTTTACCGTTGTTGCGGCGATAGGATAGAGTATGAATATGACATAATCGTTAAGTAATGATTGTGATACAACAAATTCAAGCGTGTTCTTTGTAATTTTCGTTTAAGCAACATTTTTCTTGCGAAATTAGATATATCGAGTGTGACAAAAAAATTAACACCCCAATTATGCTCATTACGATAGTCGGTTTGACAGCTCTCTCAATGTTTCGTTCCACAGGTTTGTTTATTGATTTTCTAACTAAAATACTAAAGAAAATACATTTGTTGTGGCTTAACTATCAAATTTACGTTAAAAGTTGCAGTAATAGACAGTTACTGACGTTACATACGCACGTTTGCAGTATAATGTAAATTATGCTTTTCAATGTGTCATGTTACCATTTTAACGATCACATTCGCGGCATTGCTACCCATAACTCGAATTGTATTTACTTTTCTGTGAAATGCTCATAAATTCACTTTTGTGAGATATAAAGTTGTGTCATATGAGTTTTATCTTCATGGTATCCCTTAGCGTTGGACATTTTTATGCACCTGTTTCTTGTACGTTCCTTGAGGTAGGCGCACCTGCCGAGAAAGCGAGAGAGATAGAAGATACGTGTTTCACTATCTCGCTCTAATCGTTAAGTCGACAGGTGTTAAAACCCATTCATGACGTTGCCGTTGATTATAAGCTAATTAAGTTTCTTGAACATTTTTTGTGTTTGAATCGAGGACATGGTAATCATTTTCATGCAACATTTGTTATTTCCCAATATTCACCTAACTAAGAAAAAAATTAACCACCGTTACAGTTTTTGTAATTATATTAACTTTTTAACCGTCTACAAAAAGGAGGACGTTTTATTGTAGTCTGTATATTATTCATGTATTTTCATCGAAAAATATTAGAATCGATTTCATTGCCCACATTTAAAATCTGTTTTTTATTTTTAATATTTATACCTAACACTACTTTTCTTTTTTTTCAGATATGCAGGTGTAGTAGATGACAAAGTAGTGGAGTTAGTGTAGTGTGGTGTTAGCGACAATGTGCTGCATTTGACTGTGCTTGACAGTGTTTGACAGTGAGACTATGTGCAGTGTGTTTGTTGGGAACAAAGATGTGTGCCACAACAAGGACTTTGGTAGCTGTTTTGTGCGGTAAGTTCATTTAGCATTTTGTACTAAGTCACGTAAAAAAATGCATAAGCGACCTATTAAGTAAAAAATATTTTTTCAGTAGATACTTTTGGAGATAAGGAAAAGAGATCGTTTTTACTTACAAAATATTTTTACTTACAAATCATTTTTTTCAGAAATTTCAAAATTACAAAAGCGACATTTTAAGAGCACTCCAATTAATTAACGTCAAAATATACTGATGGTTTTTAGCTGAAACAGCTTTAGTAAAACTTTTATTTGCCAATAAAAGTAATCAAGTAGAGTGGCCGCCATATTTTCTTTTGTTAGCATCGACGGGTGCTGAATACCTGGGGCGCTTGTTAAACTAGGGGGAGTTGTAGAGATGGACGCATACTCATACTCATACTCGAGGAGAGAAACTTCTGTCAGTAACGTCATGCTTTATAATCTACAGTATTGCTATAGTAATATTGTGACGGTCGAATAGCCTAATTTATAAACATAAGTTGGGTTCGAATCCCGGTAGGGGCAGACATTTGTATGATGAATACGAGCAGTTGTGCCAGAGTTGCATACGCATATTAAAAGCTTAGCTTCGTTTGAGATTACGTCCATTCTTGTAAATTGTCCCATGCATGATAGCTATTTAAAAAAAAAACACCATTTGAAAAACAGCGCCTTCTCTCGTCCCTGGTGAGCAGTAGATGTTCCACGGGAGTTTGTAATTGTGTCGTACAGACACATCATTCAAACAGATGACGCTTAGCGACAAAAAATCGCATAGTAACAAGGTCACGTGACAGCTAGTAACAGATAGAAAAAGTCGAAGGCTTACCCACCTGCTATGGGCGGTGTAGGGGTATAGCACGCGTCACGGAATGACGAGGATCCGAGTTCGATTCCCGGTCATAGCTTTACTTTTCGGATTTTTCTGTGTTCTAATTTTCAGTGTGAACAGACGTACTTTTACAAAAATAAATAAGAATACAAAATGTATTGTCGGAATAATTTAAGTCGTTTCTTTAGGGTCAATGGCGGCTCAGTTATAGGCTGAAACACGCGAACGTTAAATTACCAACTGTACTGTTGTGTGAAATGGCAATAGATTTAAAATAATATTACGTAAAGTGCGTATTAGTTTTAATTATACAATGTGGAATAAATAAATAAAAATACCGTCGAACATGGAACCTCCTTTTTTTGTGGTCGGTTAAAAACGATTACAGTCCTTACTCTTATGGGTTTGATAATTAATTTGCGGATGTTACCCGACACCTGAATGACGTTGAAAAAGCTCACGGGCTATATTTTGTAACTTGCCAACTTTTTTAATAAATCGTGCTTTCTTTCGGGAACATAAAAAAACCTAGCTAAGCGAAGCGAGTTCCAGAGATTTCCAACCAGCTTACATAGGTAATATCGTATCAAAGTATCGAAAAACATGAATTTTGTTTTTAGCTTTTTGACGTGACAACGTCTTATAAATTGGTTTGCCGGGTGACACTTCAAGAAACTGCGTTACGCTCCGCTCACGTTATGCGCTCACAATGAGAGCGAGTGAGAGGCATGGTTAGCCCGCCTAAGAGCGAGAGAGACAGACATAAAAAGTGAAAGGCACGCGTCCCTTCCACTCGAGCACAGTTAGCCCGCCTAAGAGCGAGAGAGACAGAGCGAGAGAGAGAGAGTGAGAGAGATAGGCATACACACCGGTTCATGTCTTGCGCTTCTTCCTACTATACGAATGAATATTCACATTAAAATTATTTTACCACTCAAAGTCGTTGTCACGTAAAACTTTCGCCCGTATACCGACTTTACAGGCAACCGGTTTTTATTGTCAAAACGGTATAATGAACAACTTAAACTACGCCTTAGCGTGTGCTTATAACACACACACAAACGCAATCACTATTGCAAACTGAGACACGCACACAAGACAGTGTGACGATACAAAATCTATGATGAAACAATGAGAACACGTGACCCCTACGACACGTCACTGCGTATACGCAGCGGTGTAGTCGCACCTTTAATTAAGTTGAGTTGCATTTGCTCTGCGATTCAGTGAAGAAAAATGTGATTTAAAAGGTTATTCATCTTCATATTCATACTCGAACGCTCGAAACTTCGCAACCCCACTTTATTTATTAGTTAAGAGGCCAAAGTTTAATTAAAATTAAACAAACGACGACCTCTCAAGTGTCAGTAAAAAGTTTTATATTGTTTTATTCCCGGAGTTAATTACAATGACTTTTGTCGTAAGCGACTAACAGCTGCTCTAAGTTTCTGGAGTGTTAGTGCCTTTGGGAATGCAGCTAATTGTGTGTTAACTTTACATTAGGCTGCGGCTCCACTGAGGCGGAGACGAGCGGAGCGGAGAGGAGACGTGTGGGGTCGACCAATCATATAACAGATCGGAGACGAGATGTGGATTTCATGTAATATGAATGTAATATGATTGGTCGATCCCCACACGTCTCCTCTCCGCTCCGCTCGTCTCCGCCTCAGTGGAGCCGCACCTTTAAGGGCAGTGCCGAAGAGCGGATGTAGACGGTTTTCATTTACAAATAAATACATACATACACAAATCACGTCTTTATCCCTTACTTACAGAGCCTAAGGGAACAATACCTACAGGCCACGTTTAGCAAGATTGTGAGCGTATAGGTGGAAAATGGAATCGAAATAGTGATGAGTTGCTAGCGGCATCGCCTATAATTATGATTCCTATGATTTTCGCACATTCCCTCAATAGGCTTTTACCATCTGCGCGGGAATAGAAGCAACTGGTACATTCTATGTTTTTTCTTTGCTCCCAGACCAAAGTGAAGTAAAATACAAATAAAATATAATAATTATTTTAGTTTATAGGTTGAAGTCCGATATAGGTTTATTTTGGTAGCGAGATACAAAAAATCGCTGGGAAAACCATTGGAAAACTACATGTTGAAAAGTGTCGTTAGAACCTAAAATAAAACAAGTAGTAAAATTGACATCTCTGCGCAGAAATATTACATTGTCATCAGTGTCTCGTGACTTTCTTTCTATTTGTACTAAGCGACAAAAGTGACTTAAGTAAGATGTCGCTTAAGTGTTAATGCATACACACATACATAAATCACGTCTGTATATCTTACGGGGTACACAGAGCCTAAGGTAGCAAGACCTAAAGGCCTCGTTTAGCATTGTAGGCGTATATGTGGAAAGGGGAAGCGAAATAGTGACGGGTTGCTAGCCGCATCGCCTATAACATGAGTCCTAAAATTGTCGCCCGTTCCCTAGATGAGTTTTTACCATCTGGTACATTTGCTCCCAAACCAGGTTGAAAGTTTGAGAATATTCTGAGAAAAACCATTATACTACGCAAAAGAGTGTACTTACCTAATGATAAATTAAAATTACCCGCTGTTTGGTTGTAACTAAACTGAAGCCTCACGTCAAAGGCTTCTGAAGTTAAAACCAATTCCAAAAATCCAAAGCCAATTTATCAACAAACAAATTACTAAAATATCGGGGTTCAAACAAGAAATTAATTCAATATTTTGGGTATAAAAGGCTTATCGGAGTTACGTTGAGGGATGTACTGATAATTTTAGTAGGGGTACAGGGGGGAGACAAGGGCAGTAGGCCCACCGTTTTTACTGTGTCTACGTGGAGTAGAGTTAAGGTCGTGAAATATCATGACTCGTAAGCTTATTACCTAACTCGCTCGCAATCGCCATCGTGTTAATTTTGACGGTTCTTGTATGAATGTGACAGCTAGCTGATTTCGATGCCAATACTCAGCCCATACATGAACTGTCAAAATGAACACAATGGCGATTGCGAGCGAGTTAGATAAAAAGCCTACAGTATACGTCGCCGTATCCAAATACAGCTAAAAGGTATAACAGGGATGCTCACTGAATTAAATAACAAAATTTTGTAGACAAATAAGTGTTTAGTGTAAAAAAAATATATACCGTAAACCGGAGTGACTTTAAAAAGTAGTTATTATGACAAAATCAATAATTTTATTTGCTTTTACTACTTCCAATCGATGACTTTATCGATCACCTTTGCATGTGGACAATATCGATTTTATAGCAATTTTAAAACGATCAAACTAACCCCAAAATTATCAAAATCACCGCGGTTAGCGGTATGTCACATTTTTTTCGTTTTATTCACTATGATGTGTTATTTTTCAAGTAGAATTAAACAACACATTTAATTTTAATAATGGCAGACTTTTTTACAACGTCCGTCCGGATCGTATACCCAGCACAATGAATAACAAAATCGAATTTCACACGATTAAGAATTTGTTACATTGGTTAAATAAAACTTATGAATCATAGAACTACGAAGTACGAGTACATAAAATCATCTTTTAAAACTAAACTTGTTTTAAGTAGCATAATTAGTAGACTATAAACCCAGTTCTTTCATGCTGGTCTGGGAGTGAAGAAAAAACATAGAATTTACCAGTTGCTTCTCTTCCCGCGCAGATGGTAAAAGCCCATCGAGGGAATGGGCGAAAGTCTTAGGAATCATGTTATAGGCGATGCGGCTTGCAACCTATCACTATTTTAATTTCCCTTTCCGTCTATACGCCCTTAATCATGCTAAGCGTGGCCTTAAGTTTTTGTTACCTTAGCCGCTGTCTACCCCGCAAGGGATAAAGACGTGATATGTATGTATGTATGTATGTATAAACCAAACTGAGTTACTGTGACCTATACGCCACGGATCATCATATTTTACGACCGCAACCCTACTGCGTCTTTCTCCGCTGCCCCAAAAGGTCCTCAGCCATCCAATTTTAATTACATCCCTTAATTGGTAGCCCTTTGGTCTAATCAGACGGACATTTATCCCCCGCCATTTATGTGCGTTCAAAAGGTTTTTTTTAAATTGAATTCTGTAATCTGTCGTGTTAGTTCAGGTTTGATTTATCTCGTCAAAGCTTATACACACACAAATCACGTTTTTATCCCTTACGGGAGCTCTAGTTAACATGACCCCAAAGGCCACGTCTACCATGAATGTAGGCGTAAAGGTGGAAAGAGGAATCAAAACAGTGAAGGGTGGCTAGCCGCATCGCCTATAACATAATTCCTAAGATTGTCGCCCATTCCCTCGATGGGCTTTTACCATCTGCGCGGGAAGAGAAGCAACTGGTACAATCTATGTTGTTTATTTTCTCCCAGACCAGCATAGAAGAATTACATATATCACTTGAGTTTGAGTGACGCCGGCTTTCCTGTGGTAGGGTTCTACGGTGGCACATCAACACATTTCACTTTCCACCTATTTGCGCCTACAATCATGCTAAACGTGGCCTTTAGGTCTTGTTACCTTAGGCTCTGTCTACCTCATAAGGGAAAATACGTGATTTATGTATGTATGTAAACCCTTTATTGTGCAAAATAAATATAAAACAAAACACAATCGACATACATTGAGATACAAATATTTATACTTATATTTCTAACCTATATCACAGAATTAACAGATTACTCGATACTTTGTCGTATACGCCAATCCGTTTTGATGTATACGCCACCCCATAGATCACTGATACACCGTCGCACTCAGCCGTTCGATCATAGAGTACGCTACATTCCAGAGGCTACTATTTATCACGCCTTTACCCTAATTCCTGTATTAATGTTGCTCTCTCTGGCGCAAATAAAATGAGTGATCTGTGCCCCTACTATTGGCGCAAGAGACCATGAAAAACTGAGAATGTATTTTTTTCTACTGACTCATAAAATATTTTTTTTTGCAATGTTTTCAAAATCATTACAAAACAATATTTGCAAAGAATAAGTAGGTAAAACAATGTCATTGGGTGGCACAGAGACAATAGGTTACTTATTCTGCTATTTGTACAATTTTATCATACTAGCATGCAGTTTTTTTTTTTTTTTTATAAAGTTATCTTGCAAGAGGAAATCACTTACACTATAGTAGTTTTTTTCTATCAGTGTCTGCATTAACCTATTTTTTAATATATTATCAAGATGATAATTGGTACTTAAGGCTAATAAATAAACCATGCTCTTTCAAAATGATTGCTCATCAAATCGGATAGCGAGACAAATTTCAAAGTACCCTACACCCACGAGAATATGTGAAGAGATTGAAGGATCGTAGCAAGTGGAACGAAGTAGTCTCTGCCTAGCCCTATGGGAAAGAGGCGTGACTGTTTGTAACCTAGCTGTCGACAAATTCTAGCGTTACGTCAAAAACGTACGAGTCACGTAAAAAGTTGGCTTCATATAAGAGTCTATTAGTTTTTCCTTTTAGCGGCCGCGTAAATTGCTTACAAGTTTGACGTAAGCGCCATATAACTTTGTCTTAACAAAGTCTTGTTAAGTGTGTTTGTCTTAATCATGCTAAACGTGGCCTTAAGGTTTTGGTACCTTGGGCTCTGTCTACCCCGTAAGGGACAAAGACATGATATATTGTATGTATCTATGTTAACAATGTCAGGTGAGTTTACTGCCTATTAGTCTCATATTTTGTTGAATCAGGCGTTACTTTGCGGAGATCCATTTCAATGAACAAAGAATATTTACCTTGCTACTCCGCTACTCAAGCGCGGAGCGGAGTAGCAAAGTAAATATTTTTTGTTTTTTTATTAGATTCTCTGAAGAGAATCTAATAAAAAAACTTACTGACTGACTGACTGAACTGAGCTTGAAAGCTCACAAATTTCTCACTAACTTCTCACCTGCCTGATGATTTCTTCTTCAAACTCACATATTTCTCACTTGCTTCTCACCTGCCTGATGATTACTTCTTCAAACTCACATATTTCTCACTTGCTTTTCACCTGCCTGATTATCTAGGACCCCTGGTAACGCAAGTCTGCCTCTAATTGATGGCATTGCGTTATTTTTCCCGAGGCATTAATTGTTCCGTTTTCCTCGACGTTTATCATCAGTTATAAACGAAATTTGACTTCTGACTCGAGTTTTTTGACGAAATTTCGTTTGTTAGCTTAAACGTTTCATTTAGACGTTTTTGCGGAAAATTGGCAGGGCTTTGTGAATTAAAAAATTTAAGTTTTGCAAAGTGTTTTAAAATTGTTACGTGTGATTGTTTGTTTGTATGTTAGTTTTTATTTCGAATTTGACCCGCTTAATTGCAGTCAACAAAAAAAATATGTAAAAAAAAAATTTTTTTTACACACACACACACACACACACACACACACACACACATCACGTCTATTTCCCTTTCGGGGAAGACAGAGCCTGAGGTAACAAGACCTAAAGGCCACGTTTTGCATGATTGTGGGCATATAGATGGAAAGGGGAATGAAAATTGTGATGAATTGCTAGCCACATCGCCTATAAAATGATTTTTAAGATCTTCGCCCATTCCCTCGATGGGCTTTTACCATATGCGCGGGAAGAGAAGCAACTGGTACATACATTGCGGGTTCAAAGCGCTTATTAATTACGAGCGACCAATCAAACGACGCAATGAAACGCCATAGAGATCTCTATCTTAAATTCAAATCTCAATATTAGTCACGCCACGTCTCATCGATCACTCTTTATCGACATCGATAAGCTGCCAAAACCATCGACTATAAATCCCGTATCGACATTCTTGGAATCCCGGAAGAACTTTACTCACTTCCCGTTAATTAGTATGTAAGATATAATTAATTGAAGATACTGACTGCTGCCGCGCTATGACAAAACACTGTATCTTGAAAACAGCTTATTTCCAGAAATCGCAATAGACTGTTTTTTTAGTAATTTGGCCGTAGAACCGTCGTTATTGTCGCGAACTCCTTAGTTTTGATACTTTTTTATATTTTTTCTAATCATTTTGTTTTTTGAAGTTTTATTGACATAATGTTTTAGTTGACATAATGTTTGATTTTGCAAAATTAAGCGTACCATCTGTGGACTGTACGATAATTAGAGAAAAATGAAAACACCATAAAAACTGAAATGTGGCTTTACTCTGCTACGTAACAACTAAAACATATGTCAATAAAACTTCAAAAAACAAAATGATTAGAAAAAATATTAAAAAGTATCTAAACTAAGGAGTTCGCGACAGTCATTCATCCGATTTGAATGAAATTTGGACAAAATAAAGAGTAACTAAACTTCTGTTCACTGCAACCTACAAAAGATTTACAAAAGATAGGTACAATTTTGGGTATACTTGGGATAGAAACCGAGTTTCAAGTCTCAAGTACAAAAAAAGGAAGGACGATATGTTTGTATGAGAAAACTAGCAAGAACCCTTAAACTACATACATTCTAACCCCTTTATTCACAAGCGCTCTGTAGGCTTCTGCTAACTTAGCAATCGTTTGTCCTTATCTGTCACTTTGACATTGAGCTTTCACAGATAAGGACAAACGATTGCTAAGTTAGCAGAAGCCTATAGAGCGTTTATGAATAGGAGGGTAAATCTTTAGCAGACTGTAAGTGCTTAGAAATACTAGTTTGCATCATTGGAATCGCTTCACGTTTCGTGTGACATGACGACAAAACACTAACTTTGCTTGTGCTGTGCGTCTGGTTTGGCATTACACTGTATCTAATAACTTCTTCCACCCTGGTCTGGGAGTAGGGAGACCGAGGAGAGTTGAGACAGAGGTGAGTTGATACAAAGCCGATTCCTCTGAACTGTGACAGTTTATCGGGCTGGTAACATAGCTAATTCGTTGCTCTTTCTACACTCCACAGTTTGTGTGAAGTTGTGACCTCGCTCTGTCATAGGTGCAGAAAAAAAGGCTTTGCTTCTTTTCCCGCGCACATGGTAAAAGCCCATGGAGCGAATGGTCGAAAGTCTTAGGAATCATGTTATAGGCGATGCGGCTAGCAACCCATCACTCTTTGGATTCCCCTTTCCACCTATACGCCCACAATCATGCTAAACGTAGCTTTAAGGTTTTGTTACCTTAGGCTCTGTCTACCTCATAAGGGATAAAGACGTGATATACGTATGTAGGGCACATAAAAGTATATCGCGGAAGAAACGATGTCGCGTGTGTATTAAATGAGCTACAAACATCTGCTAGCACAATAGGGTATTTGTACGAAATTTAATTTGTCCCGGAATAATTTGGACGCGATATTCGGCGCGACTCTCGACTGCCACGCGCAGGAGTCAATAAAATTTCTCATTAAAGTCAATTTCTTGGCTTTACAGCAGCCCCAGGGTTCCGCGGGCAAATTAAAAGGCGAACGTTAAAAAGTTGGTATTGATTTTTAATTGCGTTTGTAAAAGTTTGAATTAAAAGTGTGTAAAAGCCGGATAACCAAATTAGTCGCTTTATGTTGTAGCTAAGATTTTGAACGTATTTGCGTTAATCCTACTTCCTACTAATATTATAAATGTGAAAGTTTGTGAGTATGTTTGTTACTCTTTCACGCCAGAACGGCTGGACACATCTGGATGAAATTTGGAACATAGATAGGTTATAGTCTGGAATAACACATAGGCTACTTTTTATCCCGGAAATTGCATAATTCCTGCGGGATAGCGATAAACGAATTCTATGCAGACGGAGTTGCGGGCAACAGCTAGTAATTAATAAATTATAATAAATATCTTGGGACAAGAAACTGATAATTTTAAAACGGTTTTCACGGAACGTTTCGATAAAACTATTTTTTGATCAACGCGTTTGAATTATAAAAAACGGTTTATTCCGACGAACTTTAAATAAACGCTATCATACATTCTGAATCTGAACGGCAGTCTCGTCGTTCCTACATAAACCTGTTAATTCAGTAGGTACTTATAAAGTTCTTAAAACAATACAATACAATACAAATATTCTTTATTGAACAACACAAATCAGTACAATAACAAAACGTAACAAAGAAACGGACGTTCGGAGCAAAACCGGAATAAACCGGTATTTACCGCTATTCCACCGATTTTGAGCCATAGATTTTACGAGTGAAAGTTCAATATTATCGTGATACTGGTATGTCAATACAGGATCGTGGATTACAATGCGCATCAATATTTCGTGGTATAGATCACGATGTGGCGATTAACGATAATATTGACCGCTTAATCCATACGATGGAGTTTTTAGAGCTAGCTTTACAAAGAACCCTTAAACCTAAAGCCCGTCTCACCCTTGACCGTTTCCCAAACAATCAATATTGGTAGGATGGCTTCGTAATTGACTTAGCAAACTCCTGGACGGACTAAATACTCAAAAACTCCATCCGTAAGGATATTTCCGAGTTCCCAACTTTCCCTTTTTTCCGACTCGGAAAGTTTAAGGGAATACGAACAAGTATTTTTCTATAAGTATTTTTACTTGGTGTTTTTTACCTAGTATTTTCTTGGAGCCGGTTGTTTATTTGAGGGGTTTTTGCTCGAAAGAGTTTAGCGAGATTGATACAGACCTAAATAAAAAAGGGACACTGATGTTTCTCTTTCCAGAATTATGTTGACACTTTTTGGTCCTGCTATTGATAAACACACGTTTTCAGGGTTCCGTATCTACCTATTAAATTGGGAACCCTTGTAAGGTCACTTTAAACGTCCGTCTGTAAAATACATCTCTAATATAGACTAATATAATTTAAGGGTCGGGAGCCTTATACATCCCTTTTATAAATGTATTTGATTTAAGTAGAATTCATGTATTTTATTTTGAAAAAATGACTTTCTGCCAAGTTTCTTGTGGCGTATTCTTGGCAATGATGGTCTTTCCGAACGCGCAGGTAGTTTCAAAAAAAGACATGTAAACGAGCCCTTTTGCAAAAATAAATTTTGATTTTTTGTATTTTTTTTTAATTTTTCTGTTTGTCTGTCCGTCAAAAGATTATCTCTTAGGAACACGTAGCTGTATAAAATTGAAATTAATACCAACCACTCCTGTCTGCCCCGTAAGGGATAAAGACGTGATTTATGTACGTAAATACTCAAATCTGGGTTAGCTAGGAGTTATGAAAAACACACCCTTCTGTAGATTACTAGGTAGGTAATAAAACATGCAGGTAGCGTTTACGACAACTAATGAAATAAATCTAAAAACCCTTTTCTTTGTTTGTCTGACTATGTCTCAGCAATATAAGCTGACCTCACACTACCTACATTTTGCTTAGGAGAATCCTCCGTCTAATTTGTACGGATCCCTCGTTTTGCAAATCCGACTCACACTTTGACCGGTTTACTTTGTATTTTTTGTTTGAATTTTGCATAAGGCGCATTTTCCACACCATAAAAAAGGCTCTGTCTACTCCGTAAGGAATGTAGACGTAGTTTATGTATGTAACAATCAAAAATTTTGTGCAGAGGTGTCATAATCACTATCTACTTTCCAAATGGTTTGAGCTCTGCTTTGGTCGATCAGTCAGTCACTGTTGCCTTTTAGAAAAAGTAGACAGTATATTAGCGTGCATAAGGCATTAAAGCACTTGTACTTTAAACAACCCATTATAGTATCAGTAACATAAACTCCTATCAACACCCATGTCAAAATAGTATTTATTTCCTCCGCCCGCTGCCCTCGGTACCCTAAATGCGCGTAAACCTGTCCATGCCCATTTACGATCCCTCCTCCGGGAGTGATTTGCCGTCTCGCTCTGGCTACTGATTTAAAACACATTCCCGTATACGAGTATTGACTTTGTTTTATTACTTCATCGGTGTTGGTAAAATGAAAGGACAATGCGGAATTGAGCGCGGACTTGAGACGGAAGACCTCGTATTAAGGTGCGACCACATCAGTGCGTAAAAGACGTTGACGGTGCGTTTACACTTACGACACGTCACTGCGAATACGCGGCGGTGTGGTTGCTCCTTTATACCTCTAGAGCAAATATTGTTTCCATACCATCAGGTGACGATAATAATTAATTTATAACCATTAAAGCCCATTTAGGCACATGCAAGTTCCTGCCATGCTGGTCTGAAAGTTAAAAAAAAACATAGAATTTACTAGTTGCTTCTCTCGCGCAGATGGTAAAAACCCAAGGGTGAAAATCTTATGAGCAGAGGTAAAGCCCATCGAGAAGGGCGAAAGTTTTAGGAATCATGTTATAGGCGATGCAGCTAGCAACATCACTATTCTGATTTCCCTTTCCAGCTATACGCCCTTAATCATGCTAAACGTGGCCTGTAGGTACCTGTTACCTTAGGCTCTGTCTACCCCGTAAGGGATAAAGACGTGATTTAGTTTTAAATAAAATTTCTAAACGACACTGAAAATTAGAACATGTAGAAAAATCCGAAAAGTAAAGGGATGGCCGGGAATCGAACCCGGATCCTCATCATTCCGTGATGCTTGCTATACCGCTACACCACCCATGTGGGTAAGCCTTCGAATTTTCTATCTGTAGCAGCTGTCACGTGACCTTGTTACTAAGCGAATTTTTGTCGCCAAGCGTCATCTGTTTGAATGATGTGTCTGTACGACACTATTACAAACTCCCGTGGAACATCTACTGCTCACCAAGGACGACAGAAGGCGCTGTATTTTTTTTTTCATTGTGTTGATTCATTAATCATTTGAAGCTTTATATAAGTATCTTGATACGTACGTTTTTGTTTGATTGTACCAACCCGTATAAAACATTGTTTTGAGCAAACTCCCAAGTGTATAAACAAAACAATTTAATTTCAATTCCACACAAAATTGTAGCTCGAAACAGAAATACCAACGTAACAACTTAACGATTGACACAAAAAGCCACTGGCCGGCGATAAAATTCAAATACCCTTCTAACGTTCCAAATTCAAAAGTAATAATCCTGTGTCCCGTTTTTTATAACATTTTACTTTGGGTCGCTTTAAAGTAGACTGTATTTTGAAGGTAGCAGGGTAGGGTTCGGATTAAGGGTGTGCATGCGTGTGTGCGTGTAAATTCTTCACATATTATAATTGTCAAAGAGATAATAGTTGTACAGTCAGGTGCAATTTAATTGATACACACATAATATTACTTAACCCACAAAAGGAGGAGCTTGGCCTGTGTCATATTTTTTGTGTATCTTCACTTCAAATTTCTAAATGTCAGTGAAAATTAGAACATACAGAAAAATCCGAAAAGTAAAGCTATGGCCGGGAATCGAACCCGGATCCTCGTCATTCCGTGACGCGTGCTATACCCCTACACCACCCATAGCAGGTATAGGTTCACTTCACCAATCAATAATAAAATTGTGTTTTTATTTACATACATACATACATGTAAAAAGAAAAAACAGAATTTACCAGTTACTTCTCTTCCCGCGCAGATGGTGCAAGCCCATCGAGGGAAAGGAGAAAGTCTTAGGAATCATGTTATAGGCGATGCGGCTAGCAACCCATCACCATTTTGATTTCCCTTTCCAGCTATACGCCCTTAATCATGCTACACGTGGCCTTAACGTTTTGTTACCTTAGGCTCTGTCTACCCCGTAAGGGACAAATACGTGATGTATGTATGTATGTATTATTATTTGTTTAAGAGCATATTATTCGTCTAACTGTACTTGTCAACTGCAACTGTGTGTGTATTCTGGTTCCTAATTACCGGTTTCTAGTTACTATCGTCGCATTTTAGGGTTCCGTATCAAAGGGTTCAAAACGGGACCTTATTAGTAAGGGTCGTTGTTCAATCATTTTACAGACCAACTTTTGACACACAGTAAAATTAAAAAAAAGTAAATGCCTTCCTATGTTCATTCAATATGTTAGTATTTTAGCAGAAAATAAACGATACATTTTATCAAACGTTTGCCGGTCGAACGTTTAGTGAATCAAAGACTACCCTACCCTGTCTGCCATTCTGTTCGTCTGTTCTGTCAGTCTGTCAAAGGAATGTATCTTATAAACATTAAGAGGACGTTTGAAACCGTCTATTAATCTTCTTAATCTCGTGCGTATAAAAAAAGAAGTAACAAATCCAATGGCAACTAAAAAAATGGCAAAATTTTGATATTCTTTAGCTTTCCACCCCATGGCTCCGACATTTTGAAATGATTTCAAAAACAATATCAAAAAACTAGCTTCTGCCCGCGACTTCGTCTGCGTAGAATCCTACTAATATTATAAATGCGAAAGTTTGTGTGCAGAACGGCTATGTTTATTTATTCGCAACAATAAAATTGTAACGTTAGAATTAAGTTTGGCCGTGTACATAGTTATAAGTTATTAAATAAATAATCTTAGTGTTCATTCATTCATTCGTTCCAGCGTACCTAACAGGCGTCCAGGTAAACCTAAAGAGATAGGAATTATAAATAGATCATTAAACAGACGCTTGTTAGATGCGCACAGTGCCAGCATCGAGTCGCGACTGAGGGCGACCGCGGGGCGTGCACGTTATATATTTATACCCAGGGGTCGGGGGAAGAGGGACGTAAATATATCGAGGTGCGCGCGGTCCGTCGCGCTCAGTCGACGTATAACTCTCGGGCGATGCAGACTGCAGTGGAATGAATGGACAAATAATAAGTATATATGTAAGCTTCAATAGTTTAAGGTAAAATAACTCAGTAAATTTAGGATTGTTACACAATAAAGATGATCGGTGGAGGGAGGAGCAGAGCATGGTGGTGGGGATAAGCCACCGAATAAAAAGGGGCACAGATCTCCGTAAAAAATATTAGAATAATAGAAATCAAGATACACTCCGACCACCACGCCGCTCCTGAAACAAGCTCTCCACCTTCAAGTACCGACTTTCGAGTTTTCTTCGAACCAAATAGGTGCATCCCGCACATTGTGGTCCATTCGAACCGGATCGAAGAAAGAAATTGAAAAAATGCCTGTTACAAGATCCTCGAAAAAGAAGGCAGCTGGGAAAATTCTATTCGGGTCGGAGCCAGCGGACGAGATTAACGCCGAAACGTCCGTAACCGCCGCCCAGTCATCGTGCAGCGCGAGCGCGAGGCAACTTAAAACCGAAGAGGATCAGTCGAACGTGGCAGAGGGCATCACACGGGACCCCCCACAGTCTACACCTGCGCCCCAGCAGGTGGTTCCGCCAAATAACCCACAGACAACCCCTGCGCCACCCCCGCGGTCCACGAAGACAACATCAAGCCAAAAAGCTAAGCGCCTCGCCATAGCACGGGAAGAGTTGCTGCAAATTGAATTGAAGCTCGCAAGAGCGCGCATAGAAGCCATAGAAGCCGAAATGAGCGAAGATGACGAAAATGCACTTCCGTTGAATCGTTATCCAGACCAGCGGGTGGACGAGTGGCTCGAATCTAACCAGAAGCACATGCCTGCTGTGCCCTCAATCACCGCCGCCGCGGTGCCGCCGCCCGTAGGGGACGCACAACTCTTTGCCGCCGCTCCTCATTTCAAGCCTGCTGCGCCCTCAATCACCGCCGCCGCGGTGCCGCCGCCCGTAGGGGACGCACAATTCTTCGCCGCCGCTCCTCATTTCAAGCCCGTTGCGCCCTTAATCACCGCCGCCGCGGTGCCGCCGCCCGTAGGGGACGCACAACTCTTCGCCGCCGCTCCTCAATTCAAGCCTATTGCGCCCTCAATCACCGCCGCCGCGGTGCCGCCGCCCGTAGGGGACGCACAATTCTTCGCCGACGCTCCTCCATTCAAGCCTGTTGCGCCCTCGATCACCGCCGCCGCGGTGCCGCCGCCCGTAGGGGACGCACAACTCTTCGCCGCCGCTCCTCATTTCAAGCCCGTTGCGCCCTCAATCACCGCCGCCGCGGTGCCGCCGCCCGTAGGGGACCCACAACTCTTCGCCGCTGCTTCTCACTTCATGCCCTTTGCGCCCCCCACCACCGCCGCCGCAGTACCCCCTCCAGGGAACACACAACTCGATGCCACTGCGCCTCGATTTATTCCTGCGCAAAATAATGAAGAAAGGAACAAAGCAACATACTACACGTATCCAAGAGCAACCGAATCGAATCACCGCAGCGTCGATATCGCCGAATTAGCGTCTGCCATCGCGATCGCCGCACGGGCCGGTCACAGTTATACTTCACGATACAATATTGAGCTGCCGCAGTTTAACGGAGCGTATCAAGATTGGCTATCCTTTCGAGCCGCCTACACGGAGTCAGCGCCATCTTACAACGATACCGACAACGTGGCAAGATTGCGAAGAAGTCTTAAAGGAAGAGCTAAGGAAGCAGTAGAAAATCTTCTTATCTACAATGCACGAGCCGAAGACATTATTAAAACTTTAGAAGCACGCTTCGGTCGCCCAGACTCCATCGCATTTGCTGAACTCGAGCGACTTCGCGCCTTGCCCCGCCTCACCGATTCGGCGCGAGACATCTGCGTATTTGCAAGCCGTGTGGCTAACTCACTGGCCGCACTCAAGGCGCTGAATCGAGCCCATTACCTCTACAGCCCAGAAACAACAAAAACCGTCTTAGAAAAGCTCACGCCAAACCTGCGCTATAGATGGTTTGACTACGCAGCCATGCAGCACACAGAAGAACCAGACCTGTTGAAGTTAGCCACATTTCTTCAACGCGAAGCGGACTATTGCGCTCCGTACGCTTTGCCAGAGAGCGTTGAACGGCCAGAATTACCGGTAAAAAAGACACACAAAACTTTCGTCGCTACGAGCACAGACAAGCCGCCACACAAATGTGCATGTTGCAGCTCCACCGGGCACTACATCGACAAGTGCCCGAAGTACGCCCAAGAAAAGGTCGACGAACGATGGAAAATAGCAAAAGATAAACGGCTGTGTTTCCGTTGTTTGCGCTACAGACACAGATTGCATAATTGCAAACGCATCAAGTGCGAGCAAGACGGCTGCGAATATTTTCACCACAAACTGCTGCACTACAAAAAGCTCGAAAATAAAAACACAGATCAAGCCGATAAAGAAAAAGAAGCCGTAACATCGACATGGACTTCCAAGGCCACTCATGCCTATTTGAAAGTAGCGCCGATCGAGATCTCAGGACCGGCGGGAGTTGCGCACACATATGCGTTACTCGACGACGGCTCAACGATCACACTCATTCATGAAGATATCGCCCAACAAGTCGGTCTCGACGGCCCCATAGTCCCACTACAAATAGAAGCCATCACTAGTCAGAAGATCAACGCATCGAAATCTCGCCGGGTCTCGCTCAACGTACGCGGCACGACAGAAAATAAATATAAAATTTACGCGCGCACTATAGACGACCTCTGCTTGTCACCACAAACAATAAAGGATGAAGATCTTCAGACATGCGAACATCTATATGACATTGAAGACCATCTTAAATACACGTCGGCGGTACCCAAGGTGCTCATTGGGCAGGATAACTGGCACTTACTGGTCAGCAGCGAGACGCGGCGGGGGCAGCGACATCAACCAATCGCGTCGCACACAGCACTTGGGTGGGTTCTTCACGGTGCTCACACTCGAAGTCTCGGGAGGCAGGTACAAACAATAAACCATATATCTATGAAGGCTCAAGACGACGAAGATATGAACAAACAATTAGCCGACTACTTCGCCCTCGAATCACTATTTATCGAGGCGAAGCGTCCACAGTCCGACGTAGAAGAAAAAGCGCTCGTCACGTTGTCGAATAAAATGACGACTACTGACGACGGCCACTACCAGGCGCCGCTATTGTGGAAGAGTGAAGATGTACAGCTGCCCGATAATTATGAAAATACCTTAAAACGCCTTCATAATATTGAAAAAAAACTCGACAGAGACGAGCAGCTGAAGAAACGCTATAATCAAGAGATGGAAGCCGACGACAGACGAACTCGCCTTTAACTTGGACCTCACACGACTGCCACCGGGAGTTTTAGATAACGAGGAGCCAACGAAGAGACAAGTACTTAAGATCATGATGTCTGTTTACGATCCACTAGGGCTCGCCTCACCGGTGACAATCCAAGCAAAGAAAATACTGCAAGAAATTTGGCGGCGTGGTACGGGATGGGACGACAAGTTAGACCAGGACCTTGCTCAACAATGGGTCCAATGGACGCAACATTTAAAGGCTCTCCGTGACGTAGCTATACCACGCTACTACCCAGGTTACACCGACGCGTCATCACGTCAACTTCACACTTTCGTTGACGCGAGTGAAACCGCCTACACTTGCGCCTTGTACTGGCGCGTAACAACAGCTGACGGCACCATAGCTGTGTCACTTATCACAGCGAAGGCAAGAGTCGCACCTCTAAAGCTCACGTCGATCCCGCGACTAGAACTTCAAGCAGCGGTGCTGGGCAGTAAAATAGCTACAACGGTCATCGAAGAGCATGACAACAAGCCGGAAAACAAATTCTTTTGGACGGACAGCAAGACAGTTTTAGCATGGCTAAGGGCGGGCGCGCGATCTTATCGTCCGTTCGTGGCCCACCGTATAGCTACGATAGAAGAAAACAGCGCAATAAACGAGTGGCGCTGGGTGCCGACGAAGCAGAACATTGCCGACGAAGCGACAAGAGACGTACCACGTGACTTCGACGCACGCCATAACTGGTTCGCCGGCCCCGAGTTCCTATACGAGAACGCGTCGAACTGGCCCACGGAACCCGAACGACGGCACATAGGAAATACGGGCGAAGAAAGAGTACATACTGTAACCGAAAAAAGCAACACCAAATCTTTCTCGTGGTTACCGTCGCCGCAACGATATTCTAAGTGGGAACGGCTGACTCGCACGGTGGGACGAGTACTCCAATTCGTTGCCCTCTGCCGACCGCATCGTGAAAGAACGCACTACAAACGTACAAGAAAAAACAAACAGCAAGATCCAGATTGGTCGAGTCGCCACAAGCCCGACGCGCCAAAACAAACTCCACTGAAACAGCACTACATCGAAAAGTACATAATACTCGACGCCGCCTATATAATACAAGCCGAGCGGCTCATAATTCGCGCCAGTCAACACGAGTCATTCGGCGATGAATTGAACGCGCTGCAAAATAACAAACCGCCGTCTAAACACAGTCGCTTACGGCCTTTAGCGATTGAGTTAATCAACGGCGTCATCACATTGAAGACGCGTATCGACGCTGCTACGAACATAACCGAGCAACTGAAGCGCCCGCCTATACTTGACGGCAACCATGCAGCCGCCAAGCTATACATAGACTATATACATCGTCAGATGAATCATCAAGGCGTAGAAGCAACCATCAACGAATGTAAACAGTACTATTGTATCCTGCGACTCCGCCCGGTTGCAAGAATGGTGCTTCATCGCTGCCTGCCCTGCCGTATAAAGAAAGCGAAGCCGCCGGTGCCGCCCACGGGTAACCATCCGATCGCACGACTCGCACATCACCAGCGACCGTTCACCTACACTGGCGTGGATTACTTCGGCCCCGTCACAGTCACGGTCGGCCGTGGGACACAAAAAAGATACGTCGCTTTGTTTACGTGCCTCACTGTGCGCGCCGTACACCTCGAGGTCGCGCCCAGCCTGAGCGGGGACTCGGCGATCATGGCACTGCGCCGCATGATCGCGCGCCGAGGGTGCCCCACGGAGATATGGTCGGACAACGGAACGAACTTTCGCGCTGCGGATCGAGAAATACGTGAAGTATTTATCAAGGCCACACAACAGGGGGCATCGCAGCGCCTCATCACATGGCGCTTTATTCCAGCCGGGGCCCCATTCATGGGCGGGGCCTGGGAACGGATGGTATCCGCTATAAAAAGGGCCCTATACGCCGTGCTGAAGGAGCGACGCCCGAGCGACGAGACGCTGGTCACCCTACTCGCCGAGGCGGAGTACACTGTAAATAACCGCCCGCTTACGCACGTTCCCGTGGAACCTAACGAACCCGAAGCCATCACGCCGAACCATTTCCTGCTCGGCGGGTCGGCGCGCGAGCCAACCACCACAGGCCCCTTCGATGACTCCACACTCATGGGCCGCGCGACATGGCGGACATCCCAACGCCTTGCGGACCACTTCTGGGGCCGCTGGATGCGGGAGTACCTGCCGGCACTCCAATACCGGCGGGAGCCCTATGGCCGCGGGCCGCCAGTCGCCCTGGGCGACGTAGTACTTATTGCCGACGGAACCCTGCCGCGCAATACATGGCCGCGCGGACGGGTTATTGCTACCTACCCGGGCCCAGACGGTGTCACGAGAGTCGTGGACGTGCAAACTAAATGCGGAGTACTCCGTAGGCCAGCGAAGAAGCTCATCGTCCTACCAACGAAGCCAGCCGATCTGCAGACAGAAGATATGCCTCACTCGCCCGAGCCCGAGTGACGCACGGCGGGAGAGATGTGCAGAACGGCTATGTTTATTTATTCGCAACAATAAAATTGTAACGTTAGAATTAAGTTTGGCCGTGTACATAGTTATAAGTTATTAAATAAATAATCTTAGTGTTCATTCATTCATTCGTTCCAGCGTACCTAACAGGCGTCCAGGTAAACCTAAAGAGATAGGAATTATAAATAGATCATTAAACAGACGCTTGTTAGATGCGCACAGTGCCAGCATCGAGTCGCGACTGAGGGCGACCGCGGGGCGTGCACGTTATATATTTATACCCAGGGGTCGGGGGAAGAGGGACGTAAATATATCGAGGTGCGCGCGGTCCGTCGCGCTCAGTCGACGTATAACTCTCGGGCGATGCAGACTGCAGTGGAATGAATGGACAAATAATAAGTATATATGTAAGCTTCAATAGTTTAAGGTAAAATAACTCAGTAAATTTAGGATTGTTACACAATAAAGATGATCGGTGGAGGGAGGAGCAGAGCATGGTGGTGGGGATAAGCCACCGAATAAAAAGGGGCACAGATCTCCGTAAAAAATATTAGAATAATAGAAATCAAGATACACTCCGACCACCACGCCGCTCCTGAAACAAGCTCTCCACCTTCAAGTACCGACTTTCGAGTTTTCTTCGAACCAAATAGGTGCATCCCGCACAGTTTGTAAGTATGGATGGATAGATGGATCTTTGTTACTCTTTCACGCCAGAACGGCTGGACAGATCTGAATAAAATTTGAAACATAGATAGATTATAGTCTGGAATAACACATAGGCTACTTTTTATCCCGGAAAATTGCGTATTTCCAGCGGGATAGCAACATACACTGTGATCAACATTGAATTCTGAGAGATTTTATAAAATTCCATGTAGGTCTGGGAGCAAAGAAAAAACATAGAATGTACCACTTGCTTCTCTTCCCACGCAGATGGTTAAATCCCATCGAGGGAATGGACGAAAATCACAGGAATCATGTTATTATAGGCGGTGAGGCTAGCAACCCATTACTATTTTGATTCCATTTTCCACCTACCTGTTACCTTAGGCTCTGTCTACCCCGTAAGGGATAAACACGTGATTTGTGTATGCGTATGTATGTTTATAAAATTACGGAACCCGCAGTGCGCACGGCCGACTCGCGCTCGCTTTTTGTTTTTTCTCTAGAGCTGTACCAATTAAACGGATACCGGTTTTAGAGAAGGAAGTCGTCCGGTTATATTTAAAAAAACGTCTTTTTTAGTTTACCAGTGTTGCTTTTACTATAAATAATGGGTCCGACGGGTCGCGTGAGAAAAATTATTAAGCATCTTATAAAACAAGGCATCATAATAAATATAATAGGTAATAATAAAACATCCATGCTGGTCTAGGAGCAAAGAAAAAAATAAAATGTACCAGTTGCTTCTCTTCCTGCGCAGATGGTAAAAGCCCATCGAGGGAATGAATCACTATTTTGATTCTACTTTCCACCTATACGTCCACAATCTTGCTAAACGTGGCCTGTTAGGCCTTGTTACTTTCGGTTTTGTTTACCCCGTAAGGGATAAAGACGTGATTTGTGTATGTAGTACAGATTATAAAACAAAGTCCTCTGCCGAGTCGGTCTATCCGTTTGTCTGTTCACAATAATCTCAAAAACAAAATCCAATGATTATAATGTAAGAAGTTCTCTAAGAACTTATATCACAAAACCTCTCGTGACCATACTTATAGGCTGAGATCCCGAAATGTGTAACTTTTCATTAGAACATGGAATTAACTGCATGGATCATAACCCCTTTGGCTTTGCCGTAGCAAAAAACTAAAACTTAAAACAAGAACCGTAGTTGCTCTCGTCACAAAAAAACGTCTAAGGACGTCCTCCAGTCGAGTCTGTTAGGCGTCAAGCTCCATTGCAGGCTAATATGAGAGGCGCAACATGGGCGGGGTGAATGACCGAGTAGGTACGCATAGGTTGTATGGTTACTTGTTTAATCCTTCCTTAGACATAACAGAATCAAAGTTTCACTTTGTCCCAAATAAGATTTTAATTTTGACTACCACCTACTTATGCTTTTTTTATGGATAGGTAGGCGGATATTTAAAAAAAAAAAATATTGTAATATTCTAATAGACATCTCGCAGTATGGACAATGTTATGTACTCCGTTTTTGTCGTGTATATCAGACTAATGTACCAATTAAGTTTCTATGGCTCACACTGTAATATACATGATGTGGATGTGCTGAATAAACAAATAAAAAATAAAAAGTAAAACATACATACTGGCGTATTAATCACGTCTGTATCCCTTACAGGGTAGACAGGGCCTTTGGTAACAAGAGCTACGTCACGTTTAGTGTCATTGTCGTTTTACGTTACATCGGTTACTTCCATGCTGGTCTGGGAGCAAAGAAAAAACACAGAATGTACCAGTTGCTTCTCTTCCCGCTCAAATGGTAAAAACCCATCGAGGGAATGGGCGAAAATCATAGAAACCATGTTATAGGCGATGTGGCTAGCAACCCATCACTATGTTGATTCCACTTTCCACTTCTACGCCCTCAGTGTCTTGCTAAACGTGGCCTGTAGGTCTTGTTACCTTAGGCTCGGTCTACCCCGTAAGGGATAATCATAATCTCTGTTTTGCAATTAATTTTAAAGTATTTTAATTTTATAGTGTAGTGGTCGTTTTGTATTTGCATTTTAATTATATGTTTTTTCATACTTACATGAAATAAATCTAAACATATATATAACTCAAAGGTGACTGACTGACATAGTGATCTATCAACGCACAGCCCAAACCATTGGACGGATCGGGCTGAAATTTGGCATGCAGGTAGATGTTATGACGTAGGCATCCGCTAAGAAAGGATTTTGATCAATTCAACCCCCAAGGAAATAAAATAGGGGATGAAATTTTGTATGAAACTTTGTCAATTTTAAACCGATCGGGCTGAGACTTTGCATGCATAAAGCTACTATGACGTAGGCATCCTCTAAGAACGGATTGCGTAATTTCTGCGGTATTTTTATTTATTTATTCATTTATATAGCCTTTTTATTCCGAATTCGCTACAATTTCATTTTTTGTTGTTGTTGTTGTTTCTTTTTATTATTAAATTGTCGCGTAATTCGGCGTGCCTCATGGCATAGGCCTCCTCCGTGTATTGGAGGGTTTGGGCTATAGTTCCCACGCGCGCCCAGTGCGGATTGGGAACTTAGCACACACCATTGAATTTCTTCGCAGATGTGTGCAAGGTTTCCTCACGATGTTTTCCTTCACCGAAAAGCTCATGGCAAATTTCAAATGTAATTTTCGCACATAAATTCCGAAAAACTCAGAGGTGCGCGCCCGGGATTTGAACCCACGACGCTCTGCTTGAGAGGCCACAGGTCAAACCACTAGGCTACCACGGCTTTTTTTTTTAATTTAATTTTTTGTTAATTAATAATCTTTTTTTCAGCGGTGTCATGCGCGGCGTTCCAACAACAGTACTTCAGGGTGGTCCCGCGCAGCCTGCGCGTGCGCGAGGGTGAGGAGGCCGTGCTAGAGTGCTCGGTCGCCAACCTGGCCGGCCAGGTGCAGTGGGCCAAGGATGGCTTCGCGTTAGGTGAGTCCGGGTTCAGGGCCTTACCATGACGTCTTAATGCGATGCAATTCCTATTCAATTTTACGTAGCTGTCATTTTTGACGCTTCTAATATGGATCTTACAGCGATCGATTCAACTTTGGTTCGGGATTGAATCGCATTAAGGCGTCATGGTATGGCCCCAGATACTATGACTATGTATGTATGTATGTACTATGATTACTGTATCTATCTATACTAATAGGTATTATAAAGAGGAAAAATTTGATTGTTTGTTTGTTTGCATTGAATAGGCTCCGAAACTACTGGACCGATTTCAAAAATTATGTTGTCGTTAGAAAACTACATTATCACTGAGTGACATAGGCTACTTTTTACCGCGGGAAAATACCTTTTCCTACGGGAAAATTAATTTATCGCGGGCGAAGCTGCGGACGGAAGGCTAGTGTACTATAAAAGCCAACCGAGGGAATGGGCGAAAATCTTAGCAATCAGGTATTAAGCGACGCGGCTAGCAACCCATCACTACTTTGATCCCCCTATCCACCACCTATGCGCCCACAATCATGCTAAGCGTGGCATTGGTCTTTTTACCCTGGGCTCTGTCTACCTCGTAAGGGGTAAGACGTGATTTGTGTGTGTGTATGTATTATACAGAAATTAAATGCATATTTCTTTTGCAGGTTTTTCATCTGTTATCCCTGGCTACCCTCGCTACACGATGTTTGGCGACCGACGGTACGGCGTTTACAACCTTCGGATAGTGAACTCGACGCTGGAGGACGAAGCGGAATACCAGTGCCAGGTCGGACCCGCGCAGATGCACAAGGTCATAAGAGCCAACGCGTCGCTAGCTGTTATAGGTGAGTTATGTTACAAGTTAATTTTTCCTTGACGCAAAAAAGTGTGTGTGTGTGTGTGTGTGTGTGTGGCATTGTAGCTCTTAAGCGGACGGACCGATTTCGATGCGGTTTTTTTCATTCGAAAGCCAGTTTCTATGCGGTGGTTTTAAGGTATTTCTGAAAAAAAGGGTCTAGTAGTTTGAAGACTATCAGCTGTTTTCTGATATGATGTAAGGCTTTCTGCTTAAAAATACCAGAATTCATTTAAATCTTCAAATTCATACCATGTGACTCCGAAATTTCCATGCTGGCGGAATTACCATTGCCTCTCTTTCCGCGCAGTTGGTAAAAGCCCAGGGAATGGGCGAAAATCGGTGATGCGACTAGCCACCCATCACTATTTTTATTCCCCTTTCCACATACGCCCACAATCATGCCAAACGTGGCCGTTAGGTTTTGCTATTTTAGGCTCTGTCTACCCCGTCAGGGATAAAGACGTGATGTATGTGTTTGATTAAACTAACCCAAGCTTTTGCTAGTAATCCAAAGATCTAAAAAGCTCGCTTTTTAGCGTGAAAATGTGACGTGGGCTTCCACTAACGCGATTGCTCAATACGCTTCGTAAAAAACGTACCCTAAGCCGAATGCCCCAAAAACATACGAAGGTTCAAAATGCAAATTTTTATTCAGCCGCAGGCAATTTTCGTCTTATAACTATATTCGGGCGAACATTTTCCCCAACTATATGTTATTACGAAATTTACGACTCTCGGCGGCCGACTTCCGGTGTGTTTGAGGCGAATGTAATAATATTTTTGTGTGCGTCGTAAAATATACGCACAGATACAGGATGGCGGCGCAGCCTGCTCGCTCGCGAACACCGGCTCGGCTTATTTACCCCCAACGCAAAAAGGGGTGTTGTGAGTTTGACTTCGATTTCTGTATCGCTTGTTCCCCATACATAACTATTTTACCTAACCAGCACATTCTAAAATAAAATAAAGACTATTTCTAAATTAAAACAAACATGTTTGCGGCTTACGGGCCAAACCTAAATTAATCCAAATTAAACATCCTACATTGCGCAGGAGCGCAATGGTTCTCGTACCTTAGCACCGGACTGCGGCATTTCGAGGCAGTTCCAAGTTTGCGGCGTCCAAGTGCTGGAATGATATTCCTCCCCCTATCCAAGGAGCGTCGAGTAGTTACACCTTCAAGCGCAAGCTGAAGGAACACTTATTGACGCTCCAAAAATACTTACAATCCTCCAACACTACACTTTGATATGCCAGCCTGTTGTTTTTCAACAAAGTTACATAAACGTTTTTGTTCATTTAAAAAATATTAATATCGTATTATGTGGAAAATATTATAGTGAATCCAATAAATTTCTTAGTATAACAACGGTTTATTTAACAAACAAAAGGGCTCCTCATATCTGGCAGTTTGAATGTTGACACAGTATAATTAAAGTACAGTAAATGGGTAAACACTGGGAACGTGAGTAATATGGGTAGCTGGGGTATCTCCGGGCGAGGATAGTGGCACATAAAGGCATTGAGATATTTACTGCCCTGGGTAGGAGCGCGGTGGCCTAGTGGTTTCAGGTAGCGCTTATCACGCAGGAGTTCGGGTGTTCAAACCCCGGGGTAAATTTGTCAATTTGGCATTTGTGAAAATTTAAATTTGTGATCTTATTAAGAGCGGGGTTAGGTAGGAAAATAAATAGTTGTAGAATAATTTTGGGTAGAAAATAAAAATGTTTTCAACGCGTTTACGTTAATTGGCGCCGCTGAGCGGTTATAATGGCAGCCAAGTAACTTATAATATGGGTAAATATTTTAAATGAGCAAAAAAACAAATCACCTTGCAACTCCACTCCTTACCTGCAAGTTAGCCAAGCCTGTGCGAAATATATGCCTTTACATATAATTCTTCTTCCACTGCTGCCACATACATACATAGCTACACAAATCACGTTTATATTCTTTTAGGGGTAAACAGAGCCTAAGATAACAAAACCTAAAAGTTTAGCATGATGGTGGGCGTATACTGGAAAGGGGAATCATAAATAGTGATGCGTTGCTAGCCCCATCGCCAATTACATGATTCCTATTTTGCTCCTTCCCTCGATGGGCTTTTACAATCTGCGCGGGAAGAGATGCTACTGGTGCATTCTATCTTTTTTCTTTGCTTCCAGACCGGCATGAAAGATACATAAAACGCATTATCTATACTAATATTATAAAGAGGAAAAATTTTATTGTTTGTTTGTTTGCATTGAATAGGCTCCGAAACTACTGGACAGATTTCAAAAATTATTTTGCTGTTAGAAAGCTACATTATCACTGAGTGACATAGGCTACTCTTTACCGCGGGACAGTAAATTTATCGCGGGCGAAGCTGCGGACGGAAGGCTAGTAGGTAGGTAATATATATAGTTACAACAAACCGTAGCTCTGGTTTCATATTGCTATTCAGTAGGTACCTAATTTAAACTGAAAACTTCTACGCGTTGATAAAAAGGTATGTAGATATTGACTAAACGTAGACTACAATGATCCTTTGATCTTTCACGTTTCCAATTTTAAAATATGAAGTGTCAACGCAAAATTCAATCTCGCGTTTTAAAATTAACTGCCACAGAGACATGGCACATGTACATTGTATTAACGTTGTTTGAAACTTGCAAAAGCTGAGCTTTGCTGTGCTGCCGAGCTTTGAAGCGCCGCCATTTTGTTCGCAAAGTGATTGCTCTGGCAGGATGCGACGTAAGCTAATTTCGCCAGCGTTGCACTTTACTTAGGAAAACAAAACTCCACCTCAGCATGGTAACAACACTATGCATGTGAGAGACGAAAGACTTTTATTAGTTATATCTTTTTAATGACCGAACAGCCGCGAAGCGCTAGCGAAGCGTTTCTGTTTTAGTTTACTTTTGCATTTACTCTACAGGTCACATTTCACAACCAATTTTCGTGATAACATACATGTGTATGTTATCATTGTGTGTATGTGTATATGTACGAGGTAGCTACAGGCCACATTTAGCAAGATTGTGGGCGTATAGGTGGAAAAAGGAATCGAAATAGTGATGGGTTGCCAGCCTCATCGCCTATAACATGATTCCTAAGACTTTCGCCCATTCCCTCGATGATAATAAAATCCTTGCTAATACTGTAACATACACATACACAAATCACGTCTATATCCCTTACGGGGTAGACAGAGTCTGAGGTAACAAAACCCAAAGGCCACGTTTAGCGTGATTGTCGGCGTATAGGTGGAAAAAGGAATCAAAATAGTGATCTGTTGCTAGCCTCATCGCCTATAACATGATTCCTAAGACTTTAAATAAATGTAAAAATGTGTAAATGCGAAAGTAACTGTCTATTACACTTTTCTCGTTGGAATCTGGTATAGAGACAGCTTTAGTCCCGGGGAAGGACATAGGATCGTTTTTATCCCGGAAAATTGCAAACCACGCATGTTAGCAATAAGCTAGTTCTGGCCAGACGGAGTCGCGGGCACCAGCTATTATATAGATCAGGGATGTAACGGAGGTAGTTTTATCGGAACCGAAGGCGGAGTCGGAGCTTTTAAATTTGCTTTATCGGAGTCGGAATCGGAGTCGGAGTCGGAGTCGGAGGCAGGGTCGGATAATTGACGATAGAGTGCACGTAGTGGGAGTCGCGGGGATCGACACAGGCCGCCGCCGCCGCTATGTTATGCTTCGACCTCCGATTAAAACCTTCGATTTAAAAGTGTCGGAGCCGAAGTCGGAACCGAAGGTGTAATAATAATCGGAAGTTCCGACTTAACGGAACCGGAGTCGAAGCTCCGTAACATCCCTGATATAGATACATACCGTCGAGCCACTTTCCGTTAGGGGTAGATAGAGACCGCTTTGTTCCATTTGCCATGATCCCGGCATATGTTTTTCGTTTCATCCACATTCAGCAATCTCTTCATACATGCACGTCGGGTTGGTTCCTGACCTGACCTTTTGTCAAAATGTGTTTATTTTAAACTTGTTTTTTCCATGCTTCTCTTCCCGCGCAGATTGTAAAAGCCCATCAAAGGAATGGGCGATTTATTTATTTATTTATTTAATGCAATTCACATGTCACAGGTACAATAGAAAATGGCAATATGCAGAATATAAGATTACTAGCGATCCGCCCCGGCTTCGCACGGTATATTATGCATGTATTATACATATAAACCTTCCTCTTGAATCACTCTATCTATTAAAAAAAACCGCATCCAAATCCGTTGTGTGGTTTTGAAGATATAAGCATACATAAGGGACACGGGGACAGAAAAAGCGACTTTATTTTATACTATGTATTGATGATTGATGATGATGAAACCCTGTTCTTCTTCTGTTCGATCTTAGGAATCAGTTACAGGTGATGCGGCTAACCCATCTATTTTGATTCCCCTTTCCACCTATACGCCCACAATCAGGCTAAACTTGATCCAAGTCTTGTTACCCTAGGTTTTGTCAACTTCGGGAGGTATAAAGACTTGATTTATGTACCTATGTTACACCTTCGAAGCTAGCAACGAAGTTAAATATAAATGTCTTTATTAACTTTATATAGAGTTGACTTTTTATTAGCCTTGTTAAAAATGTTTCAACGCTTTTTGGAGGCTTTTCTTAATATTAGGTCTTTTAAAAGTTCTTGCTTTGTTGGAGTTTGATCTAGATCTTTGAACGCAAAAAGTCAATTTTGGGTCTTATAAAAGTGCTGCTTGATTTTTAGGATAGAAAACAAGCAAGCGAGTCATGTAGGGACATTGGTACACACACAAATCGCATTAACCCTTACAGTGTAGACCAGTAGCGTGGCGTCAAGTATATCAGAAGGCAAGGCGAAGGGAATATAACTAGCCTTTTCCTCTTCTGCACAATAAAGCTGCCTTAAAATAGGCAAGTGGGGATCGAGTTTTATGGACGCCACGCCCCTGGTGTAGACATCCTAAGACAAAGTATTCTCTGACAAAGTATTCAGAATACTGTAGCGAGCTTTGAATCATCATCATGTCAGCCGAAAGACGTCCACTGCTGAACATAGGCCTCCCCCAAGGCTCGCCAAACAAATAAATG
Source organism: Pandemis corylana (assembly GCA_949127965.1). Classification (NCBI taxonomy): domain Eukaryota; kingdom Metazoa; phylum Arthropoda; class Insecta; order Lepidoptera; family Tortricidae; genus Pandemis; species Pandemis corylana. The sequence continues at coordinate 9,471,619 of OX421876.1, forward strand.
AGCTTTAAATAAATGAATCTAATCTAAGGTAACAAGATCAAAAAGACTACCCCCTTATTCATAAACGCTCTGTAGGCTTCTGCTAACTTAGCAATCGTTTGTCCTTATCTGTCACTTTGGCATTTACCTTTCACAGATGAGGACAAACGATTGCTAAGTTAGCAGAAGCATAGAGCGTTTATGAATAAGGGGTTATGTTTATAATTGTGGGAACAAAATTCGATATAAATATTGTCCACAATGTAGTGTATAAACACTGAACACCCTTATGAAGATTTTTCTTTTGAATTTTTATTTCATTTAGTCTCCCCCTTGACGCTTGACTTTGAACATACATCGATGTATGGAAAACATTTGTCAACTATCCACCCTGCCGAATTCCGAAACAATTTTATGTGACCACTGTTAATTTCTAAACGACACAAAAAATGAGAACAGAAAAATCTGAAAAGACATTCCGTGACGCGTGCACCCCTACACCACCCATAGCAGGTGGGTAAGCCTTCGAATTTTTCTATCTGCTACTAGCTGTCACGTGACCTTGTCATGCGAATTTTTGTCGCCAAGCGTCATCTGTTTGAATGATGTCTGTACCACACAATTACAAACTCCCGTGGAACATCTATTGCTCACCAGGGACGAGAGAAGGCGCTGTTTTTAAAATGATAGGTACCTACTATCCAATGAATCAAGAATTTTTATTTTTACGGTTTTACCGACCGGTTTTCCAAAGAAACAGAAAAGCTGGCATGTCTTGACCTGTCAATTTCTTCTTACCCGTTATAATCAGAGCTGGGATAGTTCTTTTAAAAGGTTGAGCCCTACGGGGTCAGGTTTTATGGCAGTTCGGGGGTCGAAGATGATAGCGTAGTGAAGGGCCTTTTTTATTAAAAAGGGTTGCTTTTATCGATTGCTTGTTAAAAGTTTACGTACAGTTTCGCTTTGGCTTCAATAAAATGGGTTAAAACGCAACAACCAAGTTGAAGTAGAGGCTGCTAGCTGTTGCCCGCGAATCTGTCTGCGCATAGCTCGCTTATCGCTATCCCGTGGGAACTATGCTATTTTCCAGGATAAAAACTATCCAATGTCTTTCCTCAGGGCTGAAACTATCTATAACTTCAAAAGGTAACAGACATATAGTTACTTTCGCTACAATATTAGTTGGCATTTTTTGTGAGGAAAACTTGTAGGTAAGTTATTAAATGGTTTGGCTTTGTGTTTACTTAAATCTTCGTGGTATTTGGAATGTGTCAAAGAGTTTTGATACTTGGCTGCGTTTGATCCTAGTAATATTGAAAGACTTAAAAGTTTCGTTTTGCTTTTCTTTTCACGTCTTTTGTTTTAGGAACTTTTGAAGCTATACATACATGTATCACGTCTTTATCCTTTACGGGGTAGACAGAGCCTAAGGTAACAAAACCTTGCGACCACGTTGAGCATGATTAAGGGCGTATAGGTGGGAAGGGGAATTAAAATAGTGATGGGTTGCTAGTCGCATCGCCTATAGTACCATGATTCCTAAGATTTTTGCCCACTTTGACTTTTTGTGTTTTTGGAGTCGTAATATAATAATGTGTGTGTGATTCGCAAGCGTGAGAAATCTATGTTTATTAAAAGCCATTAAAGTAATCTTAAATGAAGTCCTGTGCACACAAAAAGAACCTAAATGTAACGTACTATATTCATAAGTCCATAACCTTTAAATAAACCGGAAACCGCAATAAAAAAATCTCATTATTTCTTATCGATAAATTTTATCGAGTGGTCCCCTCACTCGTAATAATAGCACGGCGACTATTTTACGAGGGCCCCTTTTATTCAAATAGGGGCCTGGATCCAATAAGCAATTGGGGGCCCCGATATATCTTAGAGGCCTGTGTGACGTGTTCGTAGTGTAAAGCATTTTGAACTTTAATCCCTTGAAATAGAGTCGCAAGTGTATTTTGGGCGATTTTTCAACTGCCAGGTGACGGATGCGTGCTTTAGCATTTTGAACTTTATTTTAGTGACGTGAAATTTGTGATTTAAATAGCTCAGTTTCTTGATACCTTGTTAGGTAAATTGTGAAAAACGAATGACGTACCTCTGTGGAACCTTTTCATAGACAATATCACAGTAATTTATTATGATTATGTTTATTGTTTGTTTTGTGGTTATTTGAATCTAAATTCTTCTAACTTGACAATGTACAATTTATGATGTAATTTTTATTGAATGAATAAATAATCTAAATCTAAATCTAATATGACATTTGCAATGACATGGTACAAGGTAGGTAGATTCCGTTTGACAGTAATGGCGACTGTAAAGAAAACAAGAAAATAAAAAGTCTTCTACTGTGAAGAGTAAAATACAATTGATTTGACATTGATAAATCACGTCTTTACCCCTTACAGGGTAGACAGAGCCTAAGGTAACAAGACCTAAAGGCCACGTTTATCACGATTGTGGACGTACATGTGGAAAGGGGAATCAAAATAGTTTCCTAATAATTGCAAATGTCAACATCATAATATTTTAAATAAATACATTCTAAGTAATAAAATCATCGATAGTCCATCGAGGGAGTGGGCGAAACTTTTAGGAATAACAGTTAGCAACCCATCACTATTTTGATTCTCCTTTCCACCTATACGCCCTTAATCATGCTAAACGTGGCGTTTAGGTCTTGCTACCTTAAGTTCTGTCAACCCCGTAAGGGATAAAGTAATAAAATTGGAAGGTCAAGTAAAAATGTGTGTTTTTCTTTCTTTCTTTATGAGAAACCGTGCAAAATTACTCACAGCATTACAATATTGCAATTAAAAATGTTTTTCATCCGAATAGCCATTTTGGGATCCAAATACATTATTCCGGTGTAACATTACTTTTAAGGTGCCATTGTTTAGTTGTCCCCTACACCTGAGGAGAAAGGATTGTTTTCCTTTATTTTTATAGTATAGTAACTCTTCGTAATAGACGACACCTTTACCTTTTTCGGCTTGATTCTCTTCTTTATCTCGAACGATGTGACAAATAAGTCGAACGTTTTTGGAGCATTTTCTTTGGTCAATGTGTTGTTTGGTAGAATGATCGTTTGGTCTAAAAATTTTGTAGATTTTATTGAAAAAAATTACTAACATACTAGTCTGGGATCAAAGGGAAAACAAAGAATGCACCAGTTGCTTCTCGTCCCGCGCAGATAGTAAAAACCCATCGAGGGAATGGACGACCTTAGGAATCATGTTATAGGCGATGCTAGCAACCCGTCACTATTTTGATTCCCCTTTCCACCTATACGCCCTTAATCATGCTAAACGTGGCCTTAAGGTTTTGTTACCTTGGGCTCTGTCTACCCCGTAAGGGATATAGACGTGATTTGTCTACGTATGTACTGAAAATATTTCGACATAATAGCTATGCGGATATTAACTCAACTGTAAAACTTACAGATCTTCAAAAAACGAGTCTTTTCTTAAATGGTCGGCAACGCACTGTTAACCCTTCTACGATGTGGGTATCCGATTCAGTCTAGGTTCGCTCGCTGTCAGATCCATACTAAAAATGTCAGTTACAACCTGAACTGAGTCGGAATTGAATCGCATTAAAACATCATGGTAAAGCTGCAAGCTCGTTTGTCTCATCACACAAAAAAGTCATTTTGCATTTAAGTCTACTACTAAGATCGAAATCAGTTTTTTATTGTATTCGCCCTCTCTCTCTTCTATACACTCTTTTTGTGCGAGTGGGACGACAAGACAAGCCCTTATCTCGACGCGTGATATCAGGGCTCTTGTTATTACTGACAGATAAATGATAATGTTTCCAAGAAGGATTATCCCATATTGTTATCACATGTCAAAATTTAATTGGTGTAAAAAACTAGTTAGGAGTTATGAGATAGGGTGGCAAACGAGTACGTGGATCATCTGATGGTAAATGGACACCAACACCCCATGGACACTCGCACTAGAGGATTACAAATGCGTTGCCGCCTAAAAGGCTAAGAGAATGCCTCAAGTGCCTCTGTTAGATGCTGTATTTTGTGCATAGTCCTTCTATTCGCAAAAAATCGAAGATAACGTACACAGCAAAGCTATTCGGTAAGCAGGATAGATACGGCGCGAGCGTGCGTAGGTGCTTACCTGATTATTTTGCCGTGTGTACATACACACACACATGCATACATAAATCACGTATTTATCCCTTACTGGACGAACCAAAGGAACAAGACCTCAGTATCAGTGGCGTGGTGTCAAGTATATCAGAAGGCAAGCCGAAGGCCATTTAAATAGCTTTTTCCTCTAATTCTGCACAACAAAGTGCAAGCCTTAAAATAGGCAAGCCAGTGGGAATCGAGTTCTATGGACGCCGCGCCACCGCCAAGTATCTACTCGTATGTTGTCTCTTCTAAATCTAAGATTATATGAAACAACACGGCCTTATTTGTTACTAGATCGCATGTCCGAAACTCGATTGCTTTTTCCAAACGTCCGGCAACTACAATAGCTAGACAATTCCAAACAAATCGACTTTTTCGGCAAATTTTTGTTCAGCCTCTCGAGCACGGGAAGCCCGTCGCAATCTCGCCCGACATAAAATTTGCAAGATAGTATGAGCAAAGTTAAGCTTTTCGCCTAAACCCTTCTAAAATATTGATGGAACGATGCCCCGTTTCTTTGCGATAAAAAATACTGTGTCGGACGTGGTTCCGTACTACTTGTGTACAGCGTACATTAATTCTAGGCGCTCCGCGCGTGGAACCTAAATTAGTAAATATTGCTGTCGGCGCATAGCGACTTTACTCTCTATTGAGAAGGAGTGACGTGATCAGTGTTGTGTGCTGCCCTACATTTGACAGTAATAAAAATGACGATGAAAACGAGGGTAGTTGTGCGCCGCTGTCAGTTGCGTCGAGCAGCCGCGCGAGCAGAGCGCTGGCGCGCAGTGTTCGTTTCGCTGCCGCCGGGGCGAGCGCTCCAGGAAGAAGGACTACGAAATAGTCCGAAACATGTCGAGCATCACTCGACTTTTTATACGTGAGATCCGTTTATGTGTAATAATGTCTATTGAGAAGTATTTACAGCTAATTTAGTCCAGCTACTTTTAATGATTCAACGTGGCCTTTAGGTCTTGTTACCTTGGCCCTGCCTACCCCGTAAGGGCTAGGGTTACACGTGATTTTTACATTACAACAGAACCCCAAAAACTGGATACTGCAGTGCTGTATCGAAACGGCTCAGAAAAAGTTATTGATAGCCGGGTCAAACGGTGTATAATAAAAGCGGGGGTCGTAACAACGGGGTCGCAGGACCGCGGCCCACGGTGTACCCGCCCTGATAGTGAGGGCCGTATTGGGCACAAATTATTGATAAGCATAGTAAAATTTATTAGTGATCGTTTTTTGGTCGTTGTTTTACTATAGTGAAATAAAAGGGTATTATATGAAATTTGAAATGAATAGATAGGGAAGTTGTGCTCTAAAAGGAAGGTTATTTAATTTAATTTAATTTTCTTTATTGGGGAAAAAACCGGAAACAGACACAATGTCGCTACATAGTATAAAACAAAGTCGCTTTCTCTGTCCCTATATGTCAATATGTCCCTATGTCCCTATGTCCTTATGTATGTTTATATCTTCAAAACTACACAACGGATTTTGGTGCGGTTTTTTTAATAGATAGAGTGATTCAAAAGGAAGGTTTTTGTATAATTCTATGCATACGAAGTCGCAGACAGAAGCTAGTAAACAATAAAACTATGTATTAAGAACGTAGTGCAGTAAACATAGCCAGTACTCTAAACCAATTCCCACTAAGAGTTTGTGGTAGATGTGGCAATGGATCAGAAAAATACATATATCACGTCTTTATCCCTTACAGGGTAGACAGAGCCTAAGGTAATAAAACCTTAAGGCCACGTTTAGCATGATTGTAGGCGTATGGGTGGAATAAGAAATCAAAAGAGTGATGAGTTGCTAACCGCATCGCCTATAACATGATTCCTAAGAATTTCGCCCATTCATACGATGGGCTTTTACCATCGGCGCGGGACGAGAAGCAACTGGTAAATTCTATGTTTATCCTTTGCTGCCAGACCAGCATGGAAGTATTTCATTACCATGTTTGAGAAAAGTCAATCAAAAACCGATCACGACTTCTATTCTTGGCTTCTAAAGCTGTTATTGTAAAAAGATGTCATAACAATACTTTAAGTAGATACTTTAACCGTCGAAAGATCTGGAATATCCAGAGTTACAACTTTACAGGCGAGACCAACAGCGACAGTTTCCTTGTCGATATTTTCGATAAAACTTCGTAAATAGAGATGAGGAAAGTTTACGTAGTGTATTGAAACGTGTAGGAAACTGTCAGGTGAATAAACACTGGCCATTCTTTGCAAAAACTGACACATCACGTATTTTTAACTTACGGGGTAGACAGAGCCCAAGTTAACAAGCCCTAAGCGCTCCGTTTAGCATGTGGGCGTATAGGTGGAGGGAATCAACATAGTGACGGGTTGCTAGCCGCATCGCCTAACATGATTCCTAAGATTTTTGCCCATTCCCTCGATGGGCTTTTACCATTTGCGCGGGAAAGGAAGCCACTGGTAAATTATGTTTTTTCATTGCTCCCATAACAGCATGGTGAAAGAAGAGTGAAATTTGAGACACAATATTGAACTAAACCAACAAGACACACATTGCCAACTTTGCCAGCTTGTGCAAGTAAATAATAATAATAATAATTGGCCCCTTGGCTGTTTCTGAATATTTTGAGCAAATTACAAAGTTACTGTAAAGGGAGTAAAGAAAAAACATAGAATTTACCAGTTGCTTCTCTTCCCGCGCAGATGGTAAAAACCCATCGAGGGAATGGGCGAGTCTTAGGAATCATGTTATACGCGATGCGGTTAGCAACCCATCACTAATTTGATTTCCCTTTCCACATACGCCCTTAACCATGCTAAACGTGGCCTTAAGGTTTTGTTACCTTAGGCTCTGTCTACCCCGTAAGGGATAAAGACGTGATGTATGTATGGACTGTAAATCTTTTTGACAGACGAATAGACGGACAGTGATAGCAGTAACAATCATACAAAGTTTTAACTCAAGGCAAACTGCAGTAACTGCTGCTTGGTAAACTGAAAAGTTAAGAGCATTCTTTGAATCTGAACTTTTATCGTTAAAAACACTGCTTCAAGTAGCGATAGGGGACATAAAAAGATCACAAAGTTTACTAAGGCAGTTTGGAATTGACCCCCGCAAGTCGTTGGTTCTACTGGAAATTCTTAACTAACTATGTAGGTACGGAGCGATTGCAGAACGTTCTGTGCAATTAACTTTGTTGGTAAATTGATTTAACCTTATTTAACGCCAAAGCCAAAGGAGGGTTATGATTTTGACTAGCTATCAGTGGCGTGGCGTCAAGTAGGTATGTCAGAAGGCAAGCCGAAAAGCATTTGACTAGTCTTTTCCTCTAATTCTGCGCAATAAAAGTGCCCAACTGCCTTAGATTAAATTAGATTTATTTATCACCCTTTCAAACTACAATTAAATGTCAAACATAAGTAATTCACAAAGGGATCGTCAATTGTAATAAAATAGTAATAATAATAACTGAAATCAAATTAAAACAAAATAACAACAAACAAAAATAAAGCTTAATGAGACGTCAATGTAGATTCACAAAATGATCGTCATGGGTACCTACATAAAAAGAAAAAATAATAATAATTTAAATAGAACCTATTTGAAAAGCAATTTAAAATGTCAAATAGTAAATATAAAACCACAAAATGTGAAAATATTGTCAGAACATAACTAAATAACAAACATACATACACACACACACATCACGTCTATATCCCTTACGGGGTAGTCAGAGCCTAAGGTAACAAGACCTACAGGCCACGTTTAGCAAAACACTGAGAGCGTAAATAACAAAAATATATAATAATAATAAATGAGGTACTAGAATGGTACAAAGAATAATTATCACACATATAATAAACTCATTCAAAATTAAATTAATATAATAATACAAAATAAGCAAGCCGGGGGAATCGAGTTCTATTGACGCCACCCCACTGCTGGCTACGTATGTAATGCGTCGGAGATGTCAAAATAGGCCTCTAATTACCAAAGTTGTCGGGCAAACCCGTCAGAAATCAAAGTCTTAAGGAAATGATTTTTGAACTTGATTACATAGCCAGCCAGGAAAATGCCTGCTCCTGACAGGGTCGTTAGTGGACCTTAGATCATCGGGCACAAAGGACCCATCGCCGTCGGTGTGAAAGAACCAATCATTTCTGTACTACAGAAAAACGGGACGATAGTTGTAGATCGGAAATTGTGGGGAGAGGTCGAAAAAGTGTGGATGTTTTTGGCTGAAGCGAAAATGTCCGCCGCCATCTTTATTTGAGAGAGGATGAGCTAATATCTCAAATACGTAAAGTTTTTGGACAGTCAGATTTTATCAACAACACGTAATATTTTAACATAGGTACATATATTACGTCTTTACCCCTTACGGTGTAGACAAAGCCTCTCCGGAGTTGCCTCAATCCGGTGTGATGGTGACGCTATGGTATGCCACTAGGGTTTCACCACGGACGCCCCCCAGGTGGCCCCGGGTAGACAGAGCCTAAGGTAACAAAACCTTAAGGCTACGTTTAGCATAATTAACTTCCATGCTGATTTGGGATTAGGGAAAGAACATAGAATTTACCAGTTGCTTCTCTTCCGCGCAGATATTAACAGCCCATCGAGTGAATGGGCGAAAGTCTTAGGAATCATGTTATAGGCAATGCTAGCAACCCGTCACTATTTTGATTTCCCTTTCCAGCTATACGCCCATGATTATGCTAAAGGTGTCTTAGTAGGTATAGCCCCTTTTATTCCGTCTGGTAAATTATATGTTTTTTCTTTACTCCCAGACCAGCAAGGAAGATGCGTATGGGCCGCAAAAAACAGGTAAATAACCAATGTGTTACCCAAAGCGCATTAACCTTTATCATATCACTTATATGCAGCTTGTGTCGTTAGTTTGGTATCAGCGTTATTCGTCCCATTCGTTTTTCGTTCATTTCTTATGTACGTCTCATTCTGTGTTCGTCACTCATTCTTTATTCGTCTCGATCGCTATATGTCCCTATCGTTTTAAGTACAATTATGTAACCTGTCTCTTTCTTAACAAGTCTTTTTCGTTTTTCGTCACGGTCTTCCTAGGACTATGTCTTTGTTTGTGTCTCTCTTTTTTGGTATCATTCGCACTTTATCTTTAGTCACTTTCGTTATTCGTCTCACTCTCTTTTTGTCTTTAATGGTAACTCGTTCCGTTCTTTTTTGGGCACGTTCGCTAATGGGACGAATTACGCTGATACCGTTAGTTTCCTGTCCCTGCTGATGTTCATATATTCATATTTAATTTGAATTAGAGACAGGAGTCCCTTAGAGGCGATACGTCAATTTATTCGTTTCACTGGAAATCCAAGCAAAGATCCTCAGGGTATTCGTTTATTTGGAAGCTGTCAAGATGTTTCTTAACCATTTACGTTAAACAACTTTGATGTAAACCATTTCATTTTAGGTTTATTTGCATCTATTAGCTTTCTCTTCCCGCGCAGATGGTAATAGTCCTTCGAGGGAATGGACGAGAATGTTAGGAATCATTATTATAGACACATCATTTGTTTGACTCCCTCACCTATACGCCCACAATCATATTAAACGTGGCCTTTAGATCTTGTTACCTTAGGCTCTGCCTACCCTGTAAGGGATATAGACGTGATTTATGTGAGTCTATTTATTTGCGTGACTTTCATCCGCAACTTCGTCTGCAAAGACTGTTGATCGCTTTCCCGCGGGAACATCTCAATTTTCCGGGATAAAGTAACCTACGTGTTATCCCAGACTAATGTGTCATTGTGTCGAATTTCATCCAGATCTTTTTGACAGTTCTGGCGTGATAGAGTGACAAACATCCACACATCCTCAGAAACTTTCGAATTTATAATATTAGTAGGATTAAGGTCTTAATTTAAAGGTGCACCTTCAAAGAAACGGAAGTCTGCAGGTTCATCTGCCACAGCTTTATCATCACCATCATCATTGTCATGCCCGTTTGATCCAATCTTGGAAAAATAAACGAAAAGAGCATTTTCTAAAAAAAAGTCCACATTATTATTTTTACTCAGAATCGTTTACCCTATCGATCCTTATACAAGAAAAAATGCTACCCAAAATGTCCATTCCAGTTCGTCACTTTTTTTAATAAAGGTAGGTATGGAACGTGACGAACAGGAAAAAAAGTCCGTAATAAAATCTGAGACACATTTTTTCTTGTATGAGAATCGATAGGATAAACGATTCTGAGTCAAAAAACCCAAAATAGTTAAATTCTGAACAAAATGTTAAGGTGTTTTTTTTTTTTGGAAAACGTTCAAAAACATTACTTTGCTGTTACAGTTTGTATGTACAGAAGGTTTCTCTGTAGCCAACTGAGGAAATAAGTCAAAATCTTTTACGTCACCCTAGGCCGTAACAGGGATATTACGCCCGCTTCGCAGAAAATCTCACTCCCTGGCCAAGACAAGACATAAAACTTTATACAAACCACGAGCGGTAATTCGTAAAGCCCCAGATCGCATATTTATGGCCCTCATCTTCGGTTCGGGCCACCAACACCTGCCATCTGAACAATTACAAGTTCACCGCCCTAGGTCTGTAATGTACTATTTTTACATATGTCTGTCAATGTATTCAACCAAATTAAAAAGACCTTACAGTGCCATATTTATGCTTAGGAATAGGGTTCTGCTGACACCGGATTTTTCCATTTGCCGAATTTCTACGGAAACCTCGGTGCCGGAGTCCGACTCGCGCTTGGCTGGTTTTTGCTGTGCATATCACTTTATGAATGCAGCCGACCGAACATTCGCTGGATGCGCTGCGAATTGATGTGTTTTTACTATTGTTTGTCATTCGTTCGACAACACGAATTTTTAGAGCGTAATTCCATCAATAGTTTGTTGTTTTACGTTGTTTATCGGTTTGATGCGATTTTAGAAAAAAAAAGATGTAGGTATATTAAATTAATTATGAGAACACATTTTTTTTTAAATAAACTGAAAACAGTGGATAATAGCTAAAGTATGTAGATTAAAACGAAAATAAATTATAGGCAGGTATTGATTTTGCGCTACAAGACCGTTGACCAGCATAAGATTGAAAATCAGAATCAAAAGTTTATTTTGCAAAAGGATCTTTGTATTTTTTATACTATCAACGGATTCAGAAAGACCATCTTTGCCCAAAAGAAAGCATCGCAAGATATTTGCCAAAAATATTTAATATAAACAAAATCATAAAACGTTTTTTGACCACTAAATACAAGCTTACGGCTCGGGTAAATATAAATCTTTTATGCACCTGTTGCACAATCTACTATTTTTATCACAGTTTCATTATACTTTAGTTATTAATGCTACCATGACCAGCTACTTCGCCATCTGACCCCAACATAGACTGAATAAATTACTCAAAAATATACAAGATACGAGTAAAAAAAAAACCTCTACGAAAGATGATTATCCTGGATATTATCGTGACACATAGCTGAGTGGCGGCCATTTGGCTGGTTGGAATAAGTACCCATATTATGTAATATTCTGTTTGTATATATCAGTCAATAAAGTTTTCTTATTCTTATTCTTATTCTTATTGTGATCCTGGTAAAAAGGGGGAAAATTCTATTTTTTTTACATATTTATTTTAGACTTAATCCCTTTTACACGAGAAAAGAAAACAGGTTCTCATTTATTTCAGACTTAACCCCTTTTGTCACTAGAATCCCAGTGTGCCTGAATCAATTTGGGCAAAGTTGTGATCAGATGGCAAAGTTGTTAGTATACGGTACCTATTCTTTTTAGGTCACCGTCGCCATTAGCGCTTAGAACAACTATTTCCTCCCACACAGAGCTATTGTACATATTTCCCAGAGCCCGTTATGTATTGTCTCTGTAACTGTTGTTACTTCATACAGTTTGATAAAGTTCGTTAATTCAATTCGAAACGTATTGTACGAATTGAAAGCAGGACCTTGTCTAATTCAATTAAACACTGAACACTAATTGTCTAGTGCCTAATGATTTGACCAATCGTCATTCATACTTAACCTGAAAAAATGTTCGTAGTTTCAGTTTTGTAACGTAAAGCATCATCTCATCTCCAGCCTTCATACATCCCACTGCTGGGCACAAGCCTCCTATCAGAATGAGAGGGCATGGGCTATATAGTTCCAGCGCGGGCTCATTGCGGATTGGGAATTTCACACACATACATACATACATAAATCACGTCTTTATCCCTTACGGGGTAGACAGAGCCTAAGGTGACAAGACTTAAAGGTCACGTTTAGCATGATTGTGGGCGTATGGATGCAAAGGGGAATCAAAACAGTGATGGGTTGCTAGCCACATCGCCTATATAACATGATCCCTAAGATTTTCGCCCAATCTCTCGATGGTATTTTACCATCTGCGCGGGAAGAGATGCAACTGGTACATTTTATGCTTTTTCTTTGCTCCCAGACCAGCATGGAAGAAATTTCACACACACCATTGAATTACTTCGCATTGTGCGTCCTCACGCTGTTTTCCTTCACCGCTCATGGCACTCAAGTGCGTGCCAGGATTTGAACCCACGACCTGCTTGTGAGGCCACAGGTCAAACCGTTAGGCTAACTTTACGAGTATAATTTGTTGCCTTTGTTTATTAACACATCAACAAACTTTACAGCATCTTAAGGACGATCATAACGTCTGGCTGCATTTTATTCCAGTACAAATTTGCAACAAGTTAAAACTAGCAAGAGCTGTACGCTCCCGTAAAAACCTGCATTAACATGTCCCGGGCAGATTTCCCTTAGGATTTCCCGGGAATAGAGAATGCGGGACTTAATGCACTAGCGACATCTAGCGACGGATGCCTCGTTTATTTCCTTGACGTACTACAAGACCGGACTGCAAAGGATTACGTATTTTGTGTGTACATAATATTCTTTCCAGAGTTAAAAATGTTTAAAGACATACGTGAATCACGACTTTGTCCCTTACGGGGTAGACAGGTAGCAAGACCTATAGGCCACGTTTAGCGTGATTGTAAGCGTAATAAAAACATAATTTAATACATGTAGATTAAACGTTTTTATCCTGTAAGGGGTACCTAAAGAAATCCCAGGTTAACAAGACCTAAAAGCCACGTTTAGCTCGTTAGTGGGTAGGTGGAAAAGGGAATCAAAGTAGTGATGGGTTGCTAGCCGCATCGGTTATAACATGATTCCTAAGATTTTCGCCCAATCCCTCCATGGGCATTTATTACCATCTGCGCGGGAAGAGAAGCAAATGGTACGTTCTGTATGTTTTCTTTGCACCAATACCAGCATGAAAATGATGCATAAATTAGTCGGATCTAAATAGGGGTTCGTCATATAGCAGCCTGGTTACGTGTGTAGCTATTGTGTGTGTGTGTGTGTTTGACTACAATCTCGAGTCATGGAATTCTAAATATATAATTTAAAATTAAGAACTCTTAATCAAAAATCCTATCTCCGTACATACATCACTATCACTACATAGTATAAAACAAAGTCGCTTTCCGCTGTCTGTCCCTATGTATGCTTAGATCTTGAAAACTACGCAATGGATTTTGATGCAGTTTTTTAAATATATAGAGTGGTTCAAGAGGAAGGTTTTTATGTATAATCTACGCAGACGAAGTTGTCCCTTACGGGATTGTTACGTATAAGTTTCATAATTAATTATTATTGAAATATGAATACTAAAACTATTATTTTGTTACAGGTATGTACACTACTTAACCGATACCAAGTATTCTACACAGGTAAGTTAACGTTAAGTACCTACTCGAAATATTTAGAGGGCGAGACGTGCGCTTATGGACGCAAAGGAAGGTCAACGGTTATAATTAAGAAAATAAAGAGTTATAAAGAGCAATAAAGAGTTTACATACATACATACATAATTATCAGGTGCTCAAAGCAATGGCAGAAAAATAAGCGAATGGCGATTGCCGATTTTCAATCAATCATTTCTCAAAACAGTTAAAATATACATACATATCTTATATCACGTCTTTATCCCTTACGGGGTAGACAGAGCCTAAGGTAACAAAACCTTAAGGCCACGTTTAGCATGATTAATAGCATGATTATTTAGGCGTATAGGTGGAAAGGGAAATCAAAATAGTGATGGGTTGCTAGCTTATGATTGCTATGCTATGATTCCTAATTTCGCCCATTCCCTCGATGGGCTTTACCATCTAAACATAATAAGATAATAGTACATATTCGCCTTATATATTTTCAAAGTAGCTGACGCATCACGATGAAGTGTTGTAAGTTCAAATTTAATATACATATTTCAAACATTGTTGCCATACTTATGATTTCGGGCCATTTCGGGCGTCCTAAATTTTCCTTTCTATTTTATCGTACCGATAACATTTAAAGTGTTGTCGTAAATTTTAAATTCTACAGTTATGGCACTATTGTGCCTTCAGATAGTTTATTTATGTTAAATTCATACATCACCTCAAATAGTATGAAAATATGTAAATAAATATCATTTTCAGCTAGGGCTTGAGTTATTAGTTCTCACGCAGGCCTTAAATGAGTCTAAAAATCTATTTTTTTTGTGTCTGTCTATGTAAGTATCCAATATAAAATGACCTAACACTGCCCACATTTAGCTTAGGAACAAGGCTCAGCTAACACTGGATTATATGTTCACTTGCCGAATCGCACTGAACCATTTTTTTAATTTAGCTCAATTTTGTAACTTTCGAGTGGTATTTTTATATTTGCTTTCTAAAGCTCTCGAGGTTATGTTTTGCGAGCGATGTGGCCTGCCTATTACAACTCATTATAACTCAAAAATACCAAAAACTGCTAACAACTTTGCCATCTAACCCCAACATTGCCTAAATTAGTTTAACATACAAAATAACTTGAACACACACACACAAAATCACATCTTTATCCCTTACGGGATAGACAGAGCCTAAGGTAACAAGACGTAAAGGCCACGTTTAGCATGATTGCTGGCGTATAGGAGGAAAGGGGAATCAAAAATAGTGATGGGTTGCTAGCCGTATCGCCTATGACATTATTCCTAAGATTTTCGCCCATTCCCTCGATGGGCTTTTACCATCTGCGCGGGAAGAAAAGCAACTGGTACATTCTATGTTTTTTCTTTACTCCCAGACCAGCATGGAAGGCAACTTGAATAGATAAAAAAACTGTCATCAAAGTTGGCAATGTTGTACAGAGGGCAAAGTTGTAGCAAGTATACGGCAAGGCCAAGTGTACACAACACAAAGTACAGTTTTCCACGGATCACTCATTGTTTTCACGGAACACGGGAAGGTCCCTCGGGCGTGATGGGACGCGTCTCTGTGATCATCTGTCTCTGTCACGTGATAGTTATTTTACTGTCTAAATGTTTTATTTTACTGTATTTTCAACCCTGAAGAAATGTGCGAGGGTCTGAGTCATGTTATGGGCGATGCGTCTAGCAACCCATCACTATTTTGTTTGATTTGTCATGCAAGATATGTCTTTTGGATCTTGTTTGCTAACGAAAGGTCACGTTAAAAAGTACATACACAAATTACGTCTATATTACGGGGTAGACAGAGCCTTTTGTTATGGGATGAAAAATGCGCCTTATGCATCCGCCCGGTACGATACCGGGGGTATGTGGGGCTCTCCCGCGACGGCAGGCATACCCACTAAAAACCACACGGATTCCCTACTCGGTCGTATGTGAAGCGTTACGGCACTCGGTGTCACCGCGACGCCCCACGACCCCAGGATGGGTTTCCTTCGCGGCACCTGTGCTATGCAGGTTTGGGAATTCGGGGTAGACAGAGCCTGGGGTAATAAGAGCTAAAGCCCACGTTTAGCATGATTGTGGGCGTATGGAAAGGGAAGAAATAGTGATGGGTTGTTAAAAAGCACCACAGCTTAACTGCAACCTTAATTCATAAAACAAACTAACTCCGCGAAAAATGAATTCGTGAGATTAAAATTTGAAATTTAAATGTCCCATTTAAATCTCCCGCCCGGTGTCCCGGAACTATTCCCGTTTTTATCTTTCCTTCAGAATTAACAGCATCTTAATTTTTCCGCGGGCTCTAATGAAGTTAAGAGGGAGAAAAGACTTTTTGCTCCGTTTTCGTGCTAATTATTGCTTTATTTTTAATTTGAAAAAGAACAATTTGTTACTTATCTCGTTTTAGCTTTTGTGTACAGAAAGGTGTGAAAAGTTATGTAGCCAGGCGCCTATCGTCACAAGTTACCGACAATTTGGCAATTCAAGCGACAATTCTGTTAAAATTACAAACTCGACCAGTATCTACGCCGGTTCGAATTCTCGTGTCGCCGACAATATTGTCAAGTTGGTGATATAGGGGCCTGTAATTTTACACTTTTATGTTACAAAGTGTTTTTGAACGGGATGATTCCGCTTATAGAGAAGCGAAGCGGAGCGGAGCTTGCAGAATTTGACCGATTACAACATGTTCAAATCCACGTCTCGCCCCACTGACCTTGCAGTGTACATACTTTACAGTCTTTATCCTTACGGAGTGGACATAGCCTAGAGAAACCTAAAGGCCGCGTTTAGCATATGTGTTAGCTTGTAATGTGACGGGTACTTTGTTGTAATTTTATGTTAAATGTATACTGAAACCAGCGACGTTTCACGAAAATTATAATTATCATTAAATGATAAAATTAAAATTCAAGACTGAACTCTCCAATGTGACATGTAGATTTCAACTGCGATTAGTCGAATTCTGCCACCTCCGCTCCGCTTCTAAAACGCGCCATTTAGACAGACAGGCGGCCGTATTATTCCTTGTAATATGTACTTGATTTACCATGGCAAAGGAATTGAATAGTGTATAAATTGAAAACAGAAAAAACTATTTGGCTCCGCGGAAAAATCTCGCTTCCGATTGGTCGGTTAAACTGTTACTCCACTCTGATTGGCTAATGACTTCCTCGCAGCGCCATTGGTTCTTTCCGACATAAAAAGTAAAGCGTGAGATAAAACTTAATGTATTTGAGTGTCGGGAAATCTCCCGAGGCGGATGGCAAAATTGAACAATCACCTTACTTTGCTTTGGATTTACGGGAATTCTTTTGCTGGCTTCTTGCTACCTTATTCAGTTCCATCCCAATACATTTTAAATCTTTTGTAAACAAACAAGTACCCTCAAGTTCGATTAAAAATACACACATACAAAAATAAAAATATCTTGGGACAAATTACACCAATTGACCTAGCCCCAAACTAAGCAAAGCTTGTACTATGGGTACCAGGCAACGGATAAACATACTTATATAATGTAGATAAATACATAATTAAATACATACAACATCCATGACACGGGCACAAGCATTCGTATTCAACATACGACTGTCTGCCCCTACCGGGATTCGAACCCGGGACCTCTAGCTTCATAGTCAGGGTCACTAACCACTAGGCTATCCGGTCGTCAAAAATCACGTCTTTATCCCTTACGGGGTATACAGAGCCTAAGGTAACAAAAACTTAAGGCCACGTTTAGCATGATTGTGGGCGTATGGATGGAAAGGGCAATCAAAACAGTGATGGGTTGCTAGCCACATCGCCTATAACACGATCCCTAAGTTTAAAAATACACACATACAAAAATCACGTTTATATCCCTTACGGGGTAGACTAGCAAGATTGTTGGCGCTTAGATGGAAAATGGAATCAAAATAGTGTAGGTCGCTAGCCGCATCGCCTATAACATGATTGCTAAGATTTTCGCCCATTCCCTCGATGGACTTTTACCATTTGCGCGGGAAGAGGAGCAACTGGTACATTCTTTGTTTTTTCTTTGCTCCCAGACCAGCATGGAGGTATAAAATTAAACATAATAACAATAAGCCTCTCAAGAAGAGCGTCGTGAGATCGAATCCGGCTCGAAACTCAGTTTTCGGAATTTGTGTGAGAAATCTTATTTGTAAATATCACGAGCTTTATGTTGAAAATCAGCGTTAGGAAATCTGCTTACGCCTGCGAGGTAATTCAATGGTGTGTGTGAAGTTCCCAATCCGCAGTGGGCCCGCGTGGGAACTATAGCCCATGCCTCATTGTGAGAAGAGGCCTGTGCCCAGCAGTGGGATGTATACAGGCTTGAAATTAATTATCCCACAAATAAACGTTCCAGAAAACGGCCACGGGAACGTTTAATTTTTAATTCAATCCCAAAAAGGCACGGAAATGGCCGAGTCACTGGCGTAAAATATTACACGAAAGTCCATTTCAAAACGACGGATGTGCGACTTAAATCATTCTGCATTTACAGATTTTTGAATGCCCAGAAATAGAACCGAAGATCGCGAATGTTCTAGAAGAAAATCGGATAGAAACGTCTTTAAGGCATAGATAGTACCTAAGGTCCGTCTAGAACAGTGGTTCCTAACCTTTTCAATGTCACTACCCCTGTGAACGAGTATGAGAATTGAGGTTACCGCTAGCTAATTTAAAATAATTGAAACCACACAAATTCGAACGAAAATATGTTTATTATGTAAGAAATTGCACGTTTAGATAACTAGTAAGTAAAGTAATATATAAATAAGTAATATATTACGTATTGCAGTACTTAGTATATTAATATATATTCTAAATTGCACCACCTGCTCAGATCTGTTCTGTTCTCCAGTCCATTATGGTTGCCTGGTAGAGATCGCTCTGTAACGATAAGGCCGCCTATTGTTACCTTGTAATATTCTGTATACCTTTTTTTTGTTTTGGTTGTTATATGTGGTGTTCAATAAAGAGTTATTGTATTGTATTGTATTGTAAATCTCGGAGTTAACCGTACTAGTATTTTGTTTATTGCTATTTTAATACTATTTCGTGCCATCCCGTGTTACCCCCCTAGAATCTCCGTTTTACCCCTGCGGGGGTAATTACCCCCAGGTTAGGAACCACTGGTCTAGAACGATACCACCAACTTACTATAGGTTGATCGCTTAAATGAGTCAGGACGTCTCGGCCCCCGCGGTCGTCCCACCCCGCGCCCCTGCACCGCGCGGGCGCAGACTCATTTAAACGGTCGGTCCATAGCTAATCTTTCCGCTATCCAGCAGTGCCCTCTAGGCTGGCAACGCATCTATACTCTGGTGTTGTGGGTTTCCATGGGGGCGATATTCACGAAAGATAGGCGATAACTTTGTATTACAAAATGGAATAGGTTTGATTCCTCTTACCACCTATACGCCCACAATCATGCTAAACGTGGCCTTTAGGTCTTGCTACCGTACACTGTCTACCCCGTAACCCCGTAAGATATAAAGACGTGATTTATCTATACATATAAAATTCAAAGTCCTGACTGACTGACTGACTGACTTAACTATATATCAACGCACAGCCCAAACCACTGGACTTAGAGACTTGAAATTTTGCACATAGATACCTTATACAATGTAGGCATCCACTAAGGAAGGATTTTTGGAAATTCCCGCGGGATAAGGAAAAAACGGGAATTATATATTCGACTCCGAGTGACGCTATCTCAGTAACTATAATAACTAGACTTCAAATTTGATACAAAAGTAGGTGATTACAAAACGAAGAAACTAATTTCAGAATTTTTGGAAATTCCCACGGGATAAGGAAAAAAACGGGATTTATATATTCAGTTTAACGAAATCCTGTGAACTATAATTACTAGACTTCAAATTTGGCATAGAAGTAGGTGATTATAATAGTAAAATAATGTTTAAATGATTTTTGTAAATTCCCACGGGATAAGGAAAAAAACGGGATTTATATATTCAATTCTACGGGATCGATTTTTCGTTTTACTGGTCGTATAAAACTGAAATTTGGCCTTCAAGTTCCCTTAGGGAGTGTAGGGGAGCACTAAAAAAAGGATTTCCTGAAATTCCCACGGGAACGGGAAAAACGGGACTTTTCGTTTTACTGGTTGTCGCCACCGTTGGGGAATTACGACAGCGACAAATGATATAATAATATGGTTTAACACCTATGGTTCTAACTGTACTTTATATCTGCTTCGCAATGTCTTAATGATTTTATAAACAAATTAACTGTGGTTGTGCGGATTTAGACAAAACTCATACATACATACCAGCATGAAGTATTTATTCATCTCCATCCCTTCTATGAAACGAGCTCCAGTTATGAACTTGGTTTTACCACCTGTTGAAAGATAACAAATATGACTTCCAGGTCACTTGCCCCAAGCTTCGGCCACTGATGTCTCAGGGAATAAACCACACAAAGAGATCACCAAGGCACATTGACCACACTCCAGAGGGTTCTCAGCAATGTCCCCAGGGAATACACCAGCTTACAGGGTAGCCATCGGTATGATGACCTGAGTTCCCTCTGAGAGGTCTTAGTATAGTTACAACAACATAATAGCCCCGAAGGCTCTGGACAAATGTAGGGGCCCCCCGTGGGTACAGATTAGAAACAGGCCGTGCACGCCATGTACGCACACGTGTGATCTTAGGACCACGTCCACATCAATTAACGTCTTATTCCACCTGGCCAGCATGAAACTAAGCACGTATTAAACATCAGAAGCTTGGGCGCAATCCCTGCCTTAATAGTCAAATACAAGCCCACAGTATTAGCAATCAGAAATACTTAGCTTAAATCGATACTCCGAAACTCGAGATCGTCTTCGTTATGCACAATCACGGAGTACTAATAGATTAATCACTTATAATGAAATAGTAAAGTACTTCAAGCTACGGGTACGTTTAAACAATGACTTAAGAAAATTCAAATATCTTACCATAGACAAGTTAAAGGAAGTGGCGTGATAGTCGAATAATTGTTGCCAGGAAAATATATATTGCATCGCGAGGCAGCGTCGCGACACTGGTTGCAGAAAGCTGAAATTCGGCATGTAGGTTGCTTCGGGAGTGCAGAGGAGCATTAAGAGAGTACTTTCCAAAATTCCCACCGGAACGGGAAAAATATTTTGTTTACAAAGAAATACTGCGGTAGGCATAATATGGCTAGAAACTTAAAATTTGGCACACATATACCTTGAGTATCCTAGAGGTGCACTAAGAAGGTATTTTTCAAAATTCACACGGAATAGGGAAAAAACGGGATTTTTTGTTTTACTGGTCGTAGAAAGCTGAAATTTGGTAAGAGCCTTCCTTGATGAGTGTATGGGAGCACTAAGAAAGGATTTCCAGAAATTCCCACGGGAACGGGAAAAACAGGACTTTTCATTTTACTGGTTGCAGAAAGCTGAAATTCGGCATGTAGGTTGCTTCGGGAGTGTAGAGGAGCATTAAGAGAGTACTTTCCAAAATTCCCACGGGAACGGGAAAAATATCTGTTTACAAAGAAATACTGCGGTAGGCTTAATATGGCTAGAAACTTGAAATTTGGCACACATACCTTGAGTATCCTAGAGGTGCACTAAGAAGGTATTTTTCGAAATTCCCACGGGATAGGGAAAAAACGGGATTTTTTGTTTTACTGGTCGTAGAAAGCTGATATTTGGTAAGAGCCTTCCTTGATGAGTGTATGGGAGCACTGAGAAAGGATTTTCAGAAATTCCCACGAGAACAGGAAAAACGGGATTTTTCGTTTTACTGGTCGTAGAAAGATGAAATTTAGCATTTAGCTTCCTTAGGGAATGTAAGGTAGCATTAACAAAGGATTTCCTAACATTTTTACGGGAACGGGAAAAACCGGGATTTTACGTTTTACCTACTTGACATAAAAAGTTGAAATTTGTCGTTTATTCGGGAGTGTAGGGGAACACTAAAACGGGAAAAAACGGGATTTTACGTTTTCAGACGAAACAGCGGAAGAAAGAGACTTAACATTTATAACGTGTGTTTCTTTAAAGGCTTTAAGTGTACTCCGAAAGCACTCCCCAAAATTTTCACGGGAACGGGAAAAAACTTATTTTTTCGTTTTACATCTTAGCGCGTACGAAGTCGCGGGCAAAAACTATTTGGGGTAGGTATATTTTAGGACAGCTCTTTAGGTTAGGTTAGGTTTGTTTTATAAAAATCCTGCAATATTTACAGTTTCAGAAAAATTAAGGCAGCGGGGCAATGCGGGGGCTGGCTTGCATGCTTGCTTGAGTCCTTGCTTTGCATGCTTGATTGCATACTTGCTTTCAAGCATGCTTGCATGGTTGCTTGCATGCATGCATGCTTGCGTGCTTACTTGCATGCATGCTTGCTTGCACGCTTGCTTGCACGCTTGCTTGCCTGCTTGCATGCCTGTTTGCATGCCTGCTTGCATGCCTGCTTGCATATTTACATGCTTGCAGGTTTGGATGCTCGCTTGCTTGATTGCTAGCTTCTTTGAAATGCTCATGGTTAACGCGTGCGAAGCCGCGGGCAAAAGCTAGTGTATGTATAAAAAGGATAGATGTTTGTATCTCATTCACGCTAGAGCAGCTGAATAGATCGAATGAAATTTGGCACAGAGATAGTTTTTTTTTCTAGAATAACACAGGCCACTCTTATCCCAGAAAAATTGCTTGGTACCCTCAGTAAATTCTTTACAGCCTAAGTCGCGAGCATCATCTAGAGTTGTTCCACAAAATTCTTAAAACGCAAACAAAATAAAGCCGATAATTTTCTTTTAAAATTTCAAACTAACTTTTAATTCCCAGTGGTTTCGTCGGAGGAAATTCGGGACAAAAATCCTAAGCCGCCACCTTTGGCACCTAAACACGTCGGAGGCTCGTAAATAAAGTTTAATCGAATTCCCCCTACTTTATTGGCTGGCCATGTAAATGGGGGGCTGATATAAAGTCACCTTGACATAAATACGCAGTTGGAGGTGATATTATAATCTAAAAGCCGTATAAGTTGGGTGTTTGGGATCGCTCCGTGATTTTTTGTGACTGGGAAGTTGTTTCGTTTCTTTTGGGTAAGGTGGAAAGGGACGAAGTGATGAAGCTTAGTAAGAATGTTTAATATAAAATGTTTGGTTAGCTATTAGAACCGCATTGCTAAGTATTGTTTTCTTGCAGGTAGTGATTTAAGGTTTTGGGAGATTAAAAAACTCGAATTAAAACACTTACAGATTGAGATAAACTTAATTACTTATGTTGAAACATGTATGTGCAATTAATTATATTATTCAACATCCAAGACTCCAAAAAAAATACCTATCTGTAGAAATCGTACATAATTATTTATATCTGTGTCGACCGGGAGCTCTTTATAATTTCGTTTTTTAATAAGCTATTTAGTCATTAACTATTTACTTAGTTTTATTTATTTGGTTGTTATTTTATTAACATCGAACTTCTGCCCGCGACTTCGTCCGGGTAGAAACCTATAAACCTTCCTCTTAAATCACTCTATCTATTAAAAAAAAAACGCAAAATCCATTGCGTAGTTTTAAAAATCGAAGCAAACATAGGGACAGACAGACAGCTTAAAGCGATTTTGTTTTATACTGTGTAGTGACAGATAAAAGCGTAAGCAAAAAACATTAAACCATTACGATCTGTCAAACTCGCCTCCATCATCCCAAGTTGGGAGACTTTTAATTTTAATAAAGCCTGTCAAAGCGCGAATTGGACTCATAATCGCCCGAAAACATTTCCGCCGGCATCCGTTATTCTGACACGTCGCAATTTTTCCCAACAAAAAGATAAATGTGTGAGCGATGACTCCGGAAAAAATATAAACAGACACCGTACAGGTACTATGTAAATTTATTTTTACCCCTAAACAGTTTGAATAACGTCACCATCCATCAGGCACAGTGGGCCGACTCCGCGCGCCAGACAAAAATGTCACACGAAATTATCTCGCGAAAATTCTCAGTCGTCACAAACGCAGATGGGCTTATATTTTACATCTCGAAATAAAAAGAAAACGGTTACAAGCGTAATATTTTACCTCTTTATTGTCTCCGGAACTCATATATGAAATTACATGGCGTATAAAAAAGAAATTTGGCCGATATTAAAAAGGTGGGTTAAAACGTTTTGCGGGAAGAGATTTAGATATATCGTGAGACGTAGTTCTGTTTGTGTCAGAGCCACCTGCGCCGTGTTTCTTTTAGAAATTTCTGCGCGGCAAAATATTTTACCTGCACATTTTATTTTGACCTGGGATTTTTAGCTTTTAAAATTGATTCGTTGAACGTATTTTTGCCGGAAATGTGTACAAAATGGATTTTTATGAAATGCGAGCATTTGATGCGTGCGTTTAAAAGCGGTCTACTCTTTATGGCTTCACTCAGTCGTATTTTATTGGACATTGATTGGATTTGTGGAAAAACTATATATATATAGTGTATCCTTTATTATCTATCAAAAAATGACTCGAGTATATTAAATTTGTAAGTGTTCATCTGAAACCAGTCAATATTTCAGTCAAACAAATAATATTTTAATACCTTTACTAAAACAAAAGTCTAGATTCCAGACCCTCTCTAGATTCTATATTGATTAGGGTTTGTCAATAAACCGACAGACACTAGACAGGTACCTATTTGTCTTTCAAATTTGGGTGCCTAATTGATTTAAGTTGTCATGACCCTATTATTTTCTGAATAAAAGGGATTCTAGTCTGGTAATTTGGAGGGCAAAGCGGATTCCAATTTAATATATTATTACGAACTATTTGGTGGAGTGACCTGCGGTCGGGTTAGACTTGTATTGCTAGATATTAGGTGAAATAGCTACGGAGATAGTATGCAAATAGTTTGAGCTTGAAATATGGATCTTACAGTCTATTATACTACTATTAAATAATAATAAAAAACGACACTGACATGATATTTTTGCTTTGCCCTTTGAACAAGGCACGAAACAAGGGGGAATTTTTAAGTTAATTTTTAATAGTTTTTAACTTACTTTACTTTAAATCAACTTTCCTAGTTTAGTGTTCTTTATTGTTATTTAGTCCTTAGTGGTTTGTTTATTAAACAATTATATTTTGATTAAAAAAAATAAAAATCAGGTATACTTAAAAAAAATGCAACAAGAAATTAAAATGACAAGTTACTAACTGGCATAGATCACTGATCTCTTATGCTTTGCTTCAGTGTTTTTGTGCAGTTATTTCTTAAAACAGTTCGCGTTTTTAATTGTGGCCTAGATTTCTTTATTACACTTCTGGCTTCCACCCAAATGGTCAAAATACAATTTATCGCCAATGTCAGCTTAACTGCAACACAGCTACATCGGAACTTGATATCTTTTGCTTACCATTAATTTTCCATTATTATTACGTTTTATGGTTCTTCATTACATTTGTCGACCAATTATGTTTTTATGCGTAATTTGTCAGCAATTCTGTTATATTATTGTTTTTAGTGAAAACAATGTAGTTCAAGAAATTTTAGTCGCAATTATTAAAAACATTACCTTTGAAAGTTAAACCCTTTTAAAGTAAATAACAATGTTATACGCAAATAGCCGACATTCTTCAACTTCAACGCAATATTTTTTTCAATCATCAATTATGTCTAAGGCTGGGCTGTCGGCACCACTGTGCAGTATAATGCGAAACATTTGTCAGCCCGGGTTCGGATAAATGCGTTATCGCGGGGGTTACCGCGGGGCATAGGTGTTTGGTATAAATTGCACAGTGGGCAGGAACGCTTACGTAGTGGACAAAATGTTATTCGGCGGTTTACAGACAACGGATGCGATGTGTCATGCTACTGGTTGTTTATGTAGATGTAGCATAAGTCTTGTAGCTATAAAGTTTTGTGAGTATCAAAATGTCTAGCTTGACATGTCATCTATCATAACTCTGTAAATACGGGTGGTAGGGCCTTGTGCAAGGTCCGTCCGGATCGCTACCACCATCTTACTCGCTAATCCTGCCGCTAAGTAGCAGTGCTTGCACTGCTGTGTTCCGGTGTGGAGAGTAAGACAGCCGGGGAAATTACGGGCACAAGAGGCGTTTCATCTTAGTCCTCTAGGTTGGCAACGCATCTGCAATCCCTCCGGGGTTGCGGGTGTCTATGGGCAGTGGTGATCACTTACCATCAGGTGACCCACTTGCTCGTTTGCCTTCCTATTCATATAAAAAAAAAGGTAACGGGTTTCTTGCTTTTCTTATTTTACTGCGTGCCTGTTTGTCTGTCACGGTACCTGAACACAGTGAAACTGCTGAAACAAATTTTAACAAATTTTATTGACAAAAATATCTGTTTGGGAAAACTGCAGAGTTCCCGCGGGATAGCCAATCTGCTGAAATTAAAAGGTAATCATGCTTAATATGAAACAGTTAAACAAGAAAACACGATGTTTTTTCACACCTCATTGCTTGCTGACCCGAGCAACCTCTAAAAAATTATCTTTACAGCACAAATTGTTTGCTTTCGAGCCATATCACGTACGGTATTTTTATTCTGGCAACACAGACCTAAGTCAACAACCTATTGTACATAAAATGTAGGTAGGAGAGTAAAGTACTGCACAGTGGGTCGGGGAGGTTTAGGGCCGACATTTATTACAAACAACATTGGATGGATGTCGAAGCTTGTAAATTTTGAATGTTTTGTTTTAAATATAAACCAGCTGATGCCCGCGGCTTTGCTCGTCGCAGAACTTATAGTGTCGGATGAGAAATCCGTTCTAGCTTTTAAGGCTAGGTGAGCTGAGAGTTTACGAGTCAGTCAGTCAGTGTTTGAAAATTGTTTTAATCCGTTACTTAAAAAAAAACTACTGAACTCAAAGACTTATAATATTTAATCGCGATAAGCGACATAACCATTTCCAACTTAAAAATAGCTCAATTTTAAGAAATGTTCAAGTTAATTGTCGTCTGTGAGTGCAGCGGTTAGCTAAATTGAACTAATCACGTCTTCTTGAGTGTCGTGCAATTAGTTATCTTGAGTAGACTATTTAGATGATGTTGCGGCCACCTAGGTTTTTTGTCTCGCTGATCCGAAGTTAAGTGAAAGAGACAAGCGTTTGTCACCTCTTGATAAAGCAGGCAGGTAAAATAATATACGCGTACATTTCTTACTTGGTGAAAAAGGGGCCTGGGGGCCGATTTTTGAAAGCACATGTAAAGAAAGAAAGAAAGAAAAAAGTTTAGATATGACAATCACAAAACATCAAATGAAATAAATTAAACACACTTAAAACAATACAGATAAATTGTCACAAAATGGTCCCAACTCAGCAAAAAAAAAACACACGAAAGTGCTGAAAAATTCTGAATTTAAAATACGAGTAGCATAGAAGCCAATCACAGATCTCATTAATCTTGTGAACTAGTCAAAACTTTGATTAGAGCTGTAGTTTTGGAGATATAAACAGATTTATACCACTTGCGAGTGATGTGCTTTCAAAAAGGGAGCGGATCAGAATACATAAAGTTTAAAATGTATAATGGGTTAAAATACATAATGGTTCAAAATATATAACGCAATTTTCTGTAAAACTATTAGCTAAATGAACTTTTTTAAAATCGTAATGTATAGATTGGTTTAGGTTAGGTTAGGTTTGTTTTATAACAATCCTGTTAATTTGTGACTTTCTGAGAAAATCGCATTATATTGTAAACCATTATGTATTTTAACCCATTATACATTTTAAACTTTATGTATTTTAATACGTACCCTTTCAAAAATGGGGCCCCTGGTTGAGTTTGTAATGTCAACAGAATAGTCTCTTGTCACCGAAAAAAGTACAGTCGGGGAAATAGGAGCCTGGCTTTTCTTTTTCTAACATATTCCATCTATTCCGTGACCAAACGACAACTCACTTTTTATAGTTCGACAGTAAAGCGGTATCATACCATACGGCGTGTTCATAAAAACTTCAATATGATACAGAAAGGCTGCAATCTCGACACGCGACCCTTATCGATACTAGGATGTACCTACCAAAGAATCAAGCGGAGGTGATACTTCTATAGTGCATTGGGGTAAATTCGAAATTGGGGGAATTTCGAAACTCGTGGATATCCACTAAACGGGGCACAATTACATAACCTAGCAACGCTTACCTAGAAGCTCCAATGTTTGGCTTCTAGATAAGCGTTGCCAGATTATGGAACTGTTCCCCGTTTAGTGGATATCTTCGAATTTCGAAATTCCCCCAAATTCGAATTTACCCCAACGCACCCTATAAGTTTTTAACCGATTTTTAACGGGCAAACATCTAAGGATGTTCTATGCGATGTGGCTAGCAAATCATCGCTATCTTGATTCCCCTTTCCATCTATGCGCCCACAATCATGCTTAAAGGTGGCCTTTAGGTCTTGTTATCTTAGGTTCTGTCTACCTCGTTCCTAAGTTATAAAAACGCAAGATTAATTATATTTTTTACATAAAATATGGTGGCAAACAAGCAAGGTCTCCTGACGGTAAGTCATCACCTCCTGCACACCAAAAACACCAAAAGGTTGCGGATGCGTTGCCAGCATGTACTTTCATATTACTAATGTCTATTTATTATATGAAAAACGAAGATTGCCGAACTGCATCATGAAAATAAAAGCACTTTGGATTTTTTATACGATTGTATTTTGGAAAATTTCAAAATGGCGGAGCCATGATAGTTGGGAACCTAAAAAATATAATATTGTAGCCATTTTTAAAAATGTTAAATAGTAACGAACATACATTCAACTTTCACAAGTTAGTAGTAGGATACCAAACTTAGTTGTATAGGCTCATATTTAGTCTCTCCTATTCGAAAAAGAAAAAAGAAACTACTACTACTTCCATGCTGGCCTGGGAGCAAAGGAAAAACGTAGAATGTACCAGTTGCGTCTCGTCCCGCGCAGATGGTAAAAGCCCATCGAGGGAATGGGCGAAATTCTTAGGAATCATGTTATAGGCGATGCGGCTAGCAACCCATCACTATTTTGATTCGTTTTTCCACCTATACGCCTACAATCATGCTGAACGTATCCTTTAGGTCTTGTTACCGTTAGGCTCTGTCTACCCCGTAAGGGATATAGACGTGATTTGTGTATGTATGTATGTATGTAAAAAAAAACTTGCAAAATATTTTGTTGCCCATTCCGTCCCTTTCCTTCATACAATGCCCGTCCCGGCGTGTATCGACATGCCGCGACCTTGCCCCGGGTACGATGTGCCCGGGTCACACGCGCTCTGACACATACAGGATGCTCTGTCGCAGAAACTTTTCAATTCTGATACATACTGTACATTGCTTTGCGACTCGAAAATTTACGTCAATTTCATGAAGAGTGATCGAATTGTTGTTAAATGATGTTTTGAGGGGAGACCTTTAGAATCATTAAGTATTTCATTTGAGATTAATATGAATGCTCTGTCTACCCCGTAAAGGATAAAGACGTGATTTATTAATGCAGACGAGTTACCAACTTAGAAGGCAAATATGGTAAAAGCCCATCGTGGGAATAGGCGAAAATGTGAGGAATCATGTTATAGGCGATGCGGCTAGCAACCCATCACTATTTTGATTCCCCTTTCCACCAGTACCCGTACCATCATGCTAAACGTGGCCTTTAGCTCTTTTTGCATTAGGCACTGTCAACATGTAAGGGATATAGTCGTGAGTTGTGTGTGTCTTAATCCTCGCCGGAATACAACGCGAGCACTGCTGCTTAGCAGAAGAATAATGACAAAGACCAACCGGTTTCCATCCGCAAAACCTACCCCAACTCAGTAGTTCCAGCCTCCCAATTTCGAAGCAGACAAAGTCAGAAACACAAGCTACTGTGTAATTATAAGCATCGACTGTTGTTGTCTCTCTCCCTCCAATTACGGAATGAACCGATTGATACCGAATCAATTAGCTTGATTAAAAATGTTCTATGAATGTGAAGATATACATATATAGGTAGTTGTTAGGAGGGGTGCGAGTCGGGTTACCTCCGCATGTGGTCAAGAGCTGTTGGTTTTTGGATCCGTCCGGGGGGAAGAGCAGTGCTTGGTCCTGTGCACCCTGGGCAACGACTAATGATTTCCTATCAGTTTTTGAGGGATATCATTGACCGTTGGCTAGGAGCCCGACATTTTATTTTTACCAAACAGCTGGCAAATGAGCACGCGGGTCACCAGATGGTAAGTGATAACCGCCGCCCATGGACACCTGCAGCATTAGGACTGCGGGTGCGTTGCTGGCCTTTTGAAGCTCGGTGGTGGGCTTTTTACAAGCCTTTTATTAACTTGCAACATATGTATGTAAGTATATGTGTTTGTCCGGATGGAATCTTGCAACTTAATTTTGAAGCAGATATCTTCGACCGATTGAGCTGATTGAACAGCTGGACAGATCTGGATGAAATATGGAACATAGATAGATTATAGTCTAGAATAACGCAGGCTACTTTTTATCCCGGAAAATTGCGTAATTCCTGCGGGATAGCGATAAACGAACAGCTAGTAGGAAATAAAAGAGCAGCAATTCCTCGTCGACTGTCGAAAACAAAAATAGAATTTACACCTCTTTAGAAAACTTTACTTACCCTTCAGGGATTTTTGCTACTTTCTCGTAAGTTTGTAGTATTATAATATTACATTCTATCTAATGTAGTTAGCGTGCTACACGTTGGGCTACGGCGTAGCTCGTAGCGATGTTGTAGACCGCGTAGCTAACGATTAATTGGAAACTAAATTAAGGACCTGTTTCACAAGTCTCTGTTAAGTGTCAGATATCTATGATTCCGTCTCTATTTATTACGAAAAAATAACTGGAGCTTAACAGAGACTGGTGAAGTTTATGTTCTAATTATAATTATGTACAATTTTATTACAGTTAGAAATAAAAATTGGTTTGCGATAAAAATTAAAAAAAAATGTGAAAGAAGAAAAAACTATAGACGTTAGATACTCAAGCAATCATTTAATAAGTATTTCAAAAATATTAAAGTTAAAAGTGCAGGTCTGGGAGCAAAGAAGGTGGTAAAAGCCCATCGAGGGAATGGGCATAGAAATCATGACTTTTATAGGCGATGCTAGCAACCCATCACTATTTTGATTCCCCTTTCCACCTATACGCCCACAATAATGCTAAACGTCGCCTTTAGGTCTTGTTACCTTAGGACCTGTCTACCCCGTAATGGATAAAGACGTGATTTGCGTGGGTTTAAAGTTAAACCAATGAAATCCTTTTTTTTTAAACAGGCTTTTTTAGCGCTCCGTACCGAAAGGGTAAAAATGGGACCCTATCACTATGACTTCGCTGTCCGTTCGTCTGTCCGTCTGTCACCAGGCTGTATCTCATGAACCATGATAGCTAGACAGTTGAAATTTTCACAATTGATGTATTTCTCTTGCCGCTATAACAACAAATACTAAAAACCAGAATAAGGTATGTATGTATATATCAACGACCAGTATAAAGTGACCCCTCACTGCGTACATTTTGCTTTGGAGCAGGGCTCTGCTTACACTGGTTCATAGATATTTACAGATAAATATCAGAATCCTTCGTGCAAGAGTCCCGCTCACACTTGGCCGGTTTTCTGACTGTACTTGTATATATGCATACTAAAGTTTAAATCAATACATACACACATACGAAAATATTCTTACTGCCTGTAATTAGCACTAACACTCGCATACACACACAAACGCACACACACGCACACACACGCGCGCGCGCGCGCGCGCGCACACACACACACACACACACACACACACACACACACACACACACACACACACACACACACACACACACACACACACACACACACACACACACACACACACACACACACACACACACACACACACACACACACACACACACACACACACACACACACACACACACACACACACACACACACACACACACACACACACACACACACACACACACACACACACACACACACACACACACACACACACACACACACACACACACACACACACACACACACACACACACACACACACACACACACACACACACACACACACACAAATTATTTTGGATTTTTATGTTAGTCCCTGAGTCTAATGCGGAGGCTGCCGTACAAACATGTTGTAACCTTTTGCATATTATAAATAAAGACTTTTTTACTTTTACTTTACTTTTTACATACATACATACATACATACATACACAAGTCTTTATCCCTTACTTGACTGGCCACGTTTGACCTCCATTTTCGTCACCAACGCCAGTTTTTTTTTTTATTTCGCCTAAAAATTTAATTCCCGAAAGTGCCACCCCTAGCCTGTATAAAGGATCCTTTTTAAAACCAGCAGTATGAGAAATAGGGATGCCAAATAGAAAATCTCCAATGCAGCTGAATTTCAGGTGACTGGGAACATAGTGCGGCAGATACTGGCACTGTACAGCTTGTAGCGTTAGCAGAAGCATTATCTATATAAATAAAAATGAATTGCTGTTCGTTAGTCTCGCTAAAACTCGAAAATGAACCGATTTGTCTAATTTTAGTCTTGAAATATTCGTGGAAGCCCAGGGAAGGTTTGAACGGTGAGAAAATATTGAAATTTAGAAGAAATAAAACGGGAGTGAAGCCGCGGGCAACAGCTAGTTATTTAAAAAAAATGGCTTTGTTCTTTGGCCAATGTCACCGAAAAAAAAAATCATGGGACAAGCTGGTACTGGAATTTTAAACTCACACTTTCTCGGTCCATTGTTTAATGCTCCTCTCATCTACTCAAAGGTTAACTTGTAGAGATCCCTTGTAGGGATAAGTTTGTCTTTGTGCATATGTTAATGGTTGTTTTTGTGAATTAGGTATATCTTTTGTACAATAAAGCATTTACTTACTTACAAATTGCACCAATTGACCCCCAAACTAAGCTAATCTCGTACTATGGATACAAAGCAACGGATAAATGCGTATATGTTGTTAACGGTAGTTTCATGTTGACATTTTTAAATATTTTTTTTTTAATAAAAAAACTATTCTCTCTTTTCTGCGGACCCTCCAGATACCTTGCCAACCGAGCCGTTACTTTTAATCTCGAATATTGCGGCGCGACAATTTGAAGCGCTTCTTATCTCTCTGTCACTCCCGCGTCACTTGCCTATTCGCGTCCCTGTCACACTTATCGGAGTGACGTACCGTGTCATACCGGTTTTCGCCCTCCGTGAGACAATGGGAACTGGAACGTAACGGTGTAGTTTAAGGTTGATTTTTGTCTGTACCAGCGTTCCTCTGGGTGTAATATCGCAATAATTTGATAATAAGGAAATGTATTTTTGGCGGAAAACAAGGCTTTGTTTGAGTGAAAATAAAAAAAGATTATTTATAGATTTACAAAATACAGTATGCGATTACATAATTACCTACTTATAAAATTAAATATATAAAAATAAACGGGTGAACGGATCTTCCATGCTGGTCTGGGAGCAAAGAAAAAACACAGAATGTACCAGTTGCTTCTCTACCCGCGCAGATGGTAAAAGCCCATCGAGGGAATGGGCGATTATAATAGGAATCATGTTATAGGCGATGAGGCTAGCAACCCATCACTATTTTGATTCCATTTTCCACCTTACGCCCACAATCTTGCTAAATGTGGCCTCGAGGTACCTGTTACCTTAGGCTCTGTCTACTCCGTAAGGGATGAAGACGTGATTTGTGTGTGTGTGTGTGTGTGTGTGTGTGATCGATGCGATGATTTCGCCAATGTCAAAGTAATAAATAAATCTTGTGACAAAAATGTCGGCAACGTTGTTCGGTAGAACACCTTCACTGGCAATATCTAAATACCTAGGTATGTACTAATGAACAAACAATTTACCTTGCTACTCCACATACCTATATATATGCTGTGTGCTTTTTGTTCATTGAAATGGACCTCCGCAAAGTAACCATTCTCAAATTCAAAATAACCATCTCCGCAAAGTGATTCAATAAAATACCTAGGTACTATACTGAACCGATTTTGAAAATTATTTTTTGAATAGAAAGCCACATTATTTGTGATTGTCATAGACTATATATAATCCACGAACAAAGTCGCGGGCAACAGCTAGTTTACTGTATCTATATTTTATTGAATCAGGCGTTACTTTGTGGAGGTCCATCTCAATGAACAAAAAATATTTACCTTGCTACTCCGCTACTCACGTGCAAGATAACCAAGCCTGTGTGAAATATATAATTATATTGAGGGAGGAATTGCTTGAAAAAAATATATATTTCATACAGGCTTGGTTATCTTAGCAAGATAAAGATCAAGGCCAAGCTTAAAGCTCTGCCAATAATTTGGCCTGGAAAGGCGCTAACTCCCATAAACAACACATCAACCAAAAAAGGAGGTTATTTCTCCAAATCATATGGAATACCGTAAAATATTCACGGATTTCTTCCCCCTCGCATAAACGGGTATAAATCTTTCGGCATTTTGCGTTAAATATTAGCGTTGGGGAAATTCGTACCTTTTATTTGTTCCAATCTGTTGTTTATGCCGCTGAGTGGTACCTAAGAATGTTTTGTTTTAAATATGTATATAATATTGGCTGGGTAGACAGCGCCAAGGGTAACACTTTAAGGCCACGTTTGGCGTTATTATGCGCGTTAGATGGAAAAGGGAATCAAAATTCTGATAATCCTGTCCAGATAATAATATGTCCAGCTAAGAATCCAATCCAGATGAGAATCTGTTAAGCTAATAATCTGTGCAGATGAGAATCTGTTCAGCTATTAATCTGTGCAGGTGAGAATCTGTCCAGATGAGAATATGTCCAGCTAATAATTTGTCCAGATGAGAATCTGTTTAGCTAATAATAATAAAAAGTTGCAGTGCCCTGCTACAGGGTTTCACGTTGGGAAATTTATTAGCTTGCAAGATGCAATGTACATTATGAAAGCGACGAATAAAATGACTTATGACTTAATCTGCAAAAAATCTATAGTATAGCTAATAATCTGTACAGCTAATAATGTGTCCAGATGAGAATCTGTTTAGCTAATAAACTGTGTAGATGAGAATCAGCTATATTTGTCCACGTGCGAATCTGTCGAGCTAATAATGTGTCCAGATGAGAATATGTCCAGCTGCTCTGGAGGGGTTTAGACTTGTGAAATTGTAACTTGTGTCTTCAAGAAACGGGCCAATTTTTTTATAACCTGAAAGCATTTTCATGATTGTTTTTCCCCTAACCACAACTTTTTGACAGCATTGCAACACAACAGTAATCTCATCACCTCTTGGCGCAGAGCTTTTTCCAGCGAAAAACTTCAACGCCTGCAGGTTTTTTTTCGTTTCACAATATTGTTTTTAGCTTGACAAAGTTGGATTTTGTGGCTAAATGGATTTTAGATTGTTCTCTGAAATAGATTGAGCCATATGAAAACATAACATTTTTTTTTTCGAATAGTTGAAAAACGAGCTGAGTTAACCGTCCGCAACATCAGAGGATTACAGATGCGTTGCCTAGATCTTTATATTTTTATTAATTAAAAACACATAAAGCTATGATTAAATTAAAAACGAATTAAAAACTAAACTAAAACTAACCTTTAAATAGAATAATTAAAAAAGGAGGGGCCCCCGTGGCATAGTTCCACAGACGCTGGCAGCATTCCCCCTTTGGACAGCGATACTAACACGCTATCCAAGGAAGCTGCCAGCTCTGCGTTACCCGTACCATCTATTAGATTGAAGTTATTAAAAAGTTGCCATGAGTTAATTCGCAATCAACAAGAATCAATCAAACGTTCACTGACTCTTGAATTTCACAAATCGATATTTCGTTACGTAAAAGGCGTTGCAATTGCAAATGTTCGTGTAATTAATTTTGAACGCTCCGTTTCGCCACAGAGTAAGCAACCAACAGAGACGGAGTTGATACTAAGCTATAGACGGCCAAGGAATTACTTAAAAATCTTACATTGCCTCTTTCTCGGTTCTCTCTGTTCCTCTTTCCACATATAAGCCCACAATCGTGATAAACGTGGCCTTTAGGTCTTGTTACGTTAGGCTCTGTCTAGCCCGTAAAGGATAAAGACGTGATTTATCTATGTATGAATGTATGTACTGCAGTGCTAGCTACAAGCTTCCTCTTAAAACGTGTGGGCATCCTATACTCCATTGATCTGTGCAGCGATGTTCAAAGTGTGCGTAAGGGTGTCTAAGGGGTGACTTAATTTCGAATCCATTTTTTTAATTAGCCAATTATAGTGTCACTGCTAGGCAAAGGCCTCCTTTTATTTCTTCCACTCATCCCTGTCAAGAGTATGCTCCTGCCACCCTATTCTATATGCATACAATTCGTCCCGCCATCTTCTCCTTTGTCTGGCTCTGCAGATTTTGAATACATAGAACGACTAATACCTTTACAGAAGTATTCTTTAAAGTAACCTAACAGTGTAACAGTTAAGTAACGGAATATTTCGGAACAATTCTTCAAACAAACTATTCCAATAGAACGGAGAGCAAGAATGCGCGCGAGATAAACTACCCGTCTCTTTCTAAAACAAACAATAAGAAGAAGACGGACGCTTCTGTCTCGCGCACGATTCAGCTCTCGCGCGCGCTCATGCTTGCCGTGAAGACAGTTTAATCTAATAGCGCCTCCAAACTCACGCCGAGAACCCCCGAGAACACCCGAGAAGCGTGAGTGTGATCGCTTTCTCGCCGTCTCGTTCTCGCGCTCGCCTGTTCTCCGATCGGTGTCGGTATTTTTGTCCGCTTCAAACGGTTTCTCGGGCGAGAAAAGAACGGTATCACATTCTTGTTCGGTCTCAGTGCGACCGTGGCATTGATATGGTACTGTCGTCCATTCCGGATAACGATCGGGAATGCGAATGAGAAGGTCGCATGAGTATAGATGCCTTCTCGGTTCTCGCGTAATTTCTCGGCAAGACTTCTCGCATGAGTCTGTGGCCGCTATAATAGATGCAGTCTCTGTGTTTTTACACTCTGCGTTCCTAAAGCCGATGTTGTGACGAATCTATCAATTGTTTCGTTTATTGTTTTCACAGTTATTTTTATTGTTAATCGGCACGTGTTAATGACCGAGTTTGATCGGCATTTAGAAAACATTCTTTTTATAATACACTGTCTCATTATAAATTATTATAATTCTTCCATGCTGGTCTGGGAGTAAAAAAAACATAGAATTAACCAGTTGCTTCTCTTCCCGCGCAGATCGAGGGAATGGGCGAAAGTCTTAAGAATCATGTTATAGGCGATGCGGCTAGCAACCCATCAATATTTTGATTTCCCTTTCCACCGATACGCCCTTAATCATGCTAAACGTGGCCTTAGGGATTTGTTACCTTAGGCTCTGTCTGCTCCATAAGGGATAAAGACTTGATAATATATTTAAGCAAGAACGCTTAGGGGGAGGCTTTTGTTCAACAGTTCCACGTCTTCAGGCTGATGATGATGATGATGGCATGCCAGTACTTTTCTCTTTCCAAATAATATTTTTAAATGGTTTTAGTTTATAAAAAATATCTCATCGAATCAAATTAAATACCGAATATTTTATTTATAACTCGTTAATTAATACAACTACCCGTACATATAAATTTGTCGCCAATTTGTAGCCATTTTGGCGGTTAAACCGTTTAACAATAAACAGTGTTGCCAGCCGTAACAGGCCGCTGCAGTTTTAAACGGCGAACAACATTTTTACGCCACTTTGACGCCGCTTTGGTAGCTAAAAGGGTGTATTTTTACACTATTTTTTATTTGTACATACCTACAAACATACATAAATCACGTCTATATCCCATACGGGACTGAACCTTTTTTCCGGTGGGAAAATGCTTTGCCCATAATCCCACGTCGTGGGAGCATGGGAGCTATGTGGGACTCTCCTTCCCCACTCTTTTTCTTAGCGACAGGAGGGGAAGCATACCCACTAAAAACCCACCGGTATTCCCTCACCGGCATTGAAGAGCGCCACGGGACAGAGCCTAAGGTAACAAGATCTAAAGGCCACGTTTAGCATGATTGTGGGCGTATAGGTGGAAGGGGGAATCAAAATAGCAGCCTTGTATAGAATCAATTATAAAAATTATCCTTTAATATATTTCATACTGGTCTAGGAGCAAAAAAAAAACATAGAATGTACCAGTTGCTTCTCTTTCCGCGCACATGGTAAAAACCCATCGAGGGATTGGGCGAAAATCTTAGTAGGTACCTAATCATGTTGTAGGCGATGCGGCTAGCAACCCATCACTATTTTGATTCCCCTTTACACATACGTGGCCTTTAGGTCTGGTTACCTTAGGCTTTGTCTACCCCGTAAGGGATAAATCCGTGATTTGTGTGTGTGTGTGTGTGTGTGTGTGTGTGTATGTGTGTGTGTGTGTGTGTGTGTGTGTGTGTGTGTGTGTAAATCATCAAAATTGCGCTTTAAACCCGCCCATTCATTTAATCGCACTCATTAAACGTTAACAATGTAACTTCATTGGATTGCTTCGTTAACCGCGGCCAGCGCGGCATGAGTGCGCGACAGAACATTGAGTTACGTCAAGGCTTGTAGATTCACGATTGAATTACCGCAGTTGAGTGCAGACATAGGCTCCTAATTTGCACTCAATGTAACTAATATTTAAAAATACGAGTTTAAACTATAGCTGAATAACACTACATAGTATAAAACAAAGTCGCTTTCTCTGTCCCTATGTCCCTATGTCCCTATGTATGCTTATTATCTTCAACAATACACAACGGATTTTGATGCGGTTTTTTTTAATAGATAGAGTGAATCAAGAGGAAGGTTTTTATGTATAATACTACGCAGACGAAGTCGCCGGCAGAAACTAGTAGCTTATATAGCTTAACCATGTTATAGTAACCATGATGTTATAGGCGATGC
This sequence comes from Pandemis corylana, assembly GCA_949127965.1. NCBI lineage: Eukaryota > Metazoa > Arthropoda > Insecta > Lepidoptera > Tortricidae > Pandemis > Pandemis corylana. Next base: position 9,510,434 of record OX421876.1, read on the forward strand.
GGCTAGCAACCCATCATTATTTTGATTTCCTTTTCCACCTATACGCCCTTAATCATGCAAAAGGTGCCCTTAAGGTTTTGTTACCTTAGGCTCTGTCTACCTCGTAAGGGATAAATACGTGATGTATGTATGTATGAATTGAAAAAAACCGGCCAAAAAAGTCAGAGTCGCGCACCGAGAGTTCCACACAAATTGGTCAAGTGAATGGAAATCCAGTGTGATGTCATTATATATTGATTATTTACATAGACAGACAGACATTAAAAATTGTTATTTTTTTGTATTTGTTGTTATAGCGGCAACCGAAACGTATCATATGTGAAAATTTGATCTGATGACAGACAGACAAACAGTGGAGTCGTAGCTGTAGAGTCCCGTTATTACCCTTTGGGTGCGGAACCCTAAAAAACGAATAACCGTGGATCGAACCCGGGACCTCGAGCTTCATAACGCTCTACCATTAAGCTATCCGGTCATCAATGTATGTATGTTTTATGAACAACAGGGTAATTTTGAAACTTGTGAACTCAACCCATAATTACAGGGCAGTTTAAACCGCTTTAACCATAGTTAGGGATTATAAACTATATTTAATTGGAAAGGGGGCAGCCGGGGAAAATTGAGTTTTCCTACTATCTGGGTAAACCTATTGTTGGGAATATGAGCGTTATTTGATAGCGGCGAAGAGAGATTAACCTATAGAGTGGAATCATTATGTCTGTCAAATTTCCAACACACATCAGCGCCCACATTAGGCATGTTAAAATGTTAAATACACCGTGTCCTAATTAGCCTATAATTAACTTAACTCATCAAAAGAACTGGCAAAGTTGTGCCCGACCTCTATTTACGTAAAACTTTTGATTAAAGTTAATTGTGTAATTGTCCCAAAACTGGGCAAAACTGAGTTGCGCGGTTTTGCCACGAGGCCTATAAAAGAGTTGTCTGTTAAGCGCTTTATTTTGGTACAGACTGGTAAAGTAACGTAAGTGTAGAAATTGAAAAAAAAAACAACACAAAAAGAAAAATCATCCGAAATGACAATCAAAACCTGGTGGTTTTGGGAATGGTGAATTGTCAGGGAATGGGCGAAAATCATAGGAATCATTGTTATAGGCGATGCGGCTAGCAACCCATCACTATTTTGATTCCACTTTCCACCTCTACGCCCTCAGTGTCTTGCTAAACGTGGCCTGTAGGTCTTGTTACCTTAGGCTCTGTCCACCCCATAAGGGATAAAGACGTGATTTGTGTATGTGTATGTGTGTCATCTACTCAAAGGTTAACTGATAGAGATCCCTTATAGGGATGACTTCGCCTTTATGCATATATTAATGTTATATTTTGTGAATTGTATCTGTTTCTTTATATCTAAATATATATAACTCAAAGGTGACTGACTGACTGACTGACATAGTGATCTATCAACGCACAGCCCAGACCACTGGGCGGATCAGGCCGAAATTTGGCATGCAGGTAGATGTTATGACGTAGGCATCCGCTAAGAAAGGATTTTGATCAATTCTACCCCCAAGGGGATAAAATAGGGGATGAAACTTTGTATGAAACTTTGTCACTTTTAAACCGATCGGGCTGAGACTTTGCATGCATAAAGCTACTATGACGTAGGCATCCTCTTAGAACGGATTGCGTAATTTCTGCGGGATAGCGATAAACGAATTCTATGCAGACGAAGTTGCGGGCAACAGCTAGTTTGTACAATAAAGCATTTACTTACTTACTTATTTTTACCATTCCACGTGTGCACTGCTTCGTCTGTCCCGGGGGCTGTGGCGCTAGTTTTGAAGCGGGGGTTCCCAGGCGTCTAATTTGTTGGCGGCGATTTATGTTGCGCGTCTCCATTGTCGCGGCGCGGGATTTATCGCGCCGGTTTAATATTCACGTGTCGTGCGTTGTTAACGTGGTGTATAGTTTGTTCTGATGTCGTTTTTAGTTTTGATTTAGTTTTAGTTTTGCGTTGCCAGCAGGGTAAACGTGTTCTTGAGTGGAGACCGCGACTCGGCAAACTTAGTGTAGGACGCCCTCCGGCCAGGTGGGATGACGATCTGCGAAAGATTGCAGGCAGATGCTGGATGCGTCAAGCTGAAGACAGGGCGCTATGGCGCTCAGTAGGGGAGGCCTATGTCCAGCAGTGGACTAATATAAGCTGATGATGATGATGATGATGTTGCCAGCTTAGAGGGCTAAGACATACTTCAAGTGCCATTAATTTCTGAAACGATGCTGGAAACGGAACAAATAGAAAAAAAAAATGGTAAAGTTGATTGATTAAAACCGTGTAAGAATTGTGATAGCATTAAAGACTTGTAAGTTTCAACAGTTCGTCCATTTCAGATGTACGATGTATAGGTAGTTATTATCATAAATTATTTATATCTTAATTCTTACAAAAGACGTATTAGAAATTCTTTAAATTTATTTTTAACACAAACAATACATACACAAATCACGTCTTTATCCCTTACGGGGTTGACAGAGCGTGAAGTGGCAAGACCTACAGGTCACGTTTAGCAAGATTGTGGGTTTAAATATGGAAAAAAATGCAATCAAAATAATGATGGGTTGCTAGCCGCATCGCCTATAACATGATGCCTATGATTTATAACAACAAAAAAAAATGTTCTTCATAAATCCGTGATGGGAAAGAAACTTCTAAAATTAAATTGTTGACTTTGTTTTTGTAAATAGATGACATGTGACATATTACATATTGGATGTTTGTACGTACGCTGTTCATACTTTTATCACTCGCTAACTGATGATTTTTGTTTGTTACAGGTATGTACCGCACTGGATTTATAAAACCGTCAATTAGTAAGTACCTAAGTAAGAAAAAAAATACATATATATATTTGCAAATTGGCCGCCAAGGGCTCTTTTACATGTATTGTCTTTTTTGAAAATACCAGCGCATTCGGAAAGACCGTCATTGCCAAGAAGAATGCATCGCAAGAAACTTGGCAGAAATTAATTCTCAAAATAAAATACAGTAAGACTACTCAAAATTCTACTTAAATTAAATACACATTTATTTGTAAAAGGGATGTACAGACTAGACAATGGACCCCTACCGTCACACTAACTTGCACAAATCATACAGCACACTAATCAAACAGCACAAGCACACTAATCACAGCACACTTATCGCCATCACCACGTGTTATATGCGCACGCTTCGTTAGATGGCTAAACAGCGTGACCATGCTCACTGCTCCTGTTAAGATAAGAGAAGATAACGTTTATTGCCATTAAAAATCTAAATATATGTAACTCAAAGGTGACTGACTGACTGACTGACATAGTGATCTATCAACGCACAGCCCAAACCACTGGACGGATCGGGCTGAAATTTGGCATGCCGGTAGATGTTATGACGTAGGCATCCGCTAAGAAAGGATTTTGATCAATTCTACCCCCAAGGGGATAAAATACGGAATGAAAGTTTGTATGAAACTTTGTCAATTTTAAAACGATCGGCCTGAGACTTTGCATGCATTAAGCTACTGTGACATAGGCAACCTCTAAGAACGACAGAACAGACGAAGTTGCGGGCAACAGCTAGTGTATGTATAAACGTCAAATGCAATAAAAAACAAGAGAAAATCTGTGCACTGAAAATGAAAAAGTTTATCCATCCAACTACGAGTATAATGAAAGTGCGAATGCAGCTTTGTTCACGCGTAAACTATTCAACCAATTGTGATAAAATTTGGTACGCGGACAGTTTGACACTTTGTGAAGGACATAGGATAGTTTTTATCCCGGTAAATTGTACAGTTCCCACGGGCGCCAACGAAGTCACCCGAAACAACTAGTTAAAGGATAACCGCAAACATTTGTGAGTTACTGTCTGACAATTAGTTACTTCATGATTTCTGGCTAAAAAGATTTGGATTAAATTTGGTGTACGATGTAGCTGGTTTTTGAATATTGTAGGCAGTGTATTTAAGTGTATGGGAAAAGGATAATAAGCTACTATGACGTAGGCATCCTTTAAGAACGGATTGCATAATTTCTGCGGGATAGCGATAAACGAATTCTATGCAGACGAAGTTGCGGGCAACAGCTAGTTAGAAATAAAAGCAATACAGACTTGACTTAAGAATTAACATAAGATTGTTTTGTTGACAAAAAATACTTGTACATGGAATGGAAAAACAAAAACTATACAGTGGTTATTAGATCATGACACAATAATTTGTAGATTACCTCACCAATTACTATGTTACTTGATATAGGCTTCCATGCTGGTCTGGGAGCAAAGAAAAAACATACAATGTACCAAGTTGCTTCTCTTCCCGTGCAGATGGTAAAAGCCCATTGAGGGAACGGACCATCTTAGGAATCATGTTCGTAGACGATTGGCTATCAACCCAACACTATTTTGATTTCGTTTTCCACCTATCCACATGCCATGCTAAACGTGGCCTTTAGGTCTTGTTATCATAGGCTTTGTACCCCGTAAGGGATAAAAACGTGATATATGTATGTTACACCTATATACCCACAATCATGCTAAACGTGGTTTACCTTAGGCTCTATCAACTCCGTAAGGGACGGGATTTATGTATCCGTGCCTATTCATCGCTTCGTTTCTTCGTCGGGCAATACCTTAAAAGCGAACAAGTAACTTATTTGACTTATTTCTCCTGAAATTTAATTTGTCGCATTTATTCGCGAAATCAAATAACTTCCCTAATTGCTGTATTAATGTATGGAGCAATTTGATTGACGAAACGAATACGGAATATTGTAATTACGAATTAAATTGTACACGTGTTTACCGAATACGATTTCGATAATATATTTTTTAATAAATCTCATCATCGCTGTCTAATACGGGGTAGACAGAGTCTGAGGTAACATGAATCTCGGTCCCCTTTATCGTCCTACCGCCCTAGGACTCATTTAAGCGGTGGGTCTATAGAAATCGGTCCAGAAGTTTTGAGTTTATTCATTACTAGCTTCTGCCCGCGACTTCGTCTGCGTAGAATCATACACAAAAACCTTCCTCTTGAATCACTCTATCCATTTAAAAAAACCGCATCAAAATCCGTTGTGTAGTTTTGAAGATATACCTAAGCATACATAGCGACATAGGGATGTAGGGAGGGACAGAGAAAGCGACTTTGTTTTATACTATACTAGCTTCTGCTCGCGACTTTGTCTGAGTAGAATCATACACAAAAACCTTCCTCTTGAATCACTCTATCCATTAAAAAAACTGCATCAAAATCCGTTGTGTAGTTTTGAAGATATAAGCATACAAAGGGACATAGGGACATAGGGACATGGGGACAGAGAAAGCGACTTTGTTTTATACTATGTAGTGATGTAGTGATGATGTTTTATACTATGTAGTGATGATGATGACAAGCAAACAAAAATACAAATATTTCCTTTTTATAATTATTAGAAATGAATGGAATGGATGGGAATGGGCGAAAATCATAGAAATGATGTTATAGGCGATGCGGCTAGCAAACCATCACTATTTTGATTCCATTTTTTGCCATCTATACGCCCACAATCTTGCTAATCGTGGCCTAGGTCTTGCCACCTTAGACTCTGTCTACCCCGTAAGGGATAAAGACGTGATTTGTGTATGTGTATGTATAATATTAGTACAGAAAACCGACTTACAACTTTTGTTGCTCACGTTTCGTGTTATTTAAAGCGAAAAAAATGAGGGAACGTCAGCGTTATCTGTGTGATAAGGGCTTTAGCAGAAGCTTCCACTGGAGCTTATTAATCATGTGCTTTTGAACTCCGGAAAGCTCGATGTTTGTTCAAATACGTCTTTTTTAGGTTTCCATTGTTAGGGGATGATAGGCCGTTTTTTTGCGGAAAAAAACGCCTTAATTAATAAGCAGGGGACTGAAGGGATTCGGGGGAATTTTCGGCATATGTACATACATAAATCACGTCTTTATCCCTTACGGGGTAGACAGAGCTTGAGGCAATAAGACTTAAAGGCCACGTTTAGCATGATTGTAGGCGTATGTGGAGTAGATTTTTTTTTATACTCTATCTTGTTAGCGCATTGGTTTGCATGTGTGACAGTTGTGCTGATTAAACTATGATAATGATCCCGTAGAGGGATCGAAACGCGTCAGTATTTGTGTGGTGTAAGGGGTAATTAAGTTTGTGGGATTTATGTGTGTTTATTGGCAGTAGTGGAGGGAGCGATTGCAAGAAAAACATATATATTTCACACGGGCTTGGTTATCTTGCACGTGAGTAGCGGAGTAGCAAGGTAATTTTTTTGTTTAGTTAATTGGCTTCAGTTCAAAGCTAGCTCTCATCAGCGTATAGGTATCAAATGGCTTGTTCTAGCCGAATTTTCGTAAATATAATATCAGACGTAGAGTAGCTTCGAGAGATGAGTCTTTGTTGTATGTAGAACTAATACGAGGTCTTTGTTTGAGTATCCATATTGTGTGCATTGACGTTACATTGTGAAAACATTGAGTTGTTCTAGGCTAGGTTATTATAAATGTCTAGTCTAGACTCAGATAAGTAAAAACACAATTCTGCGAAAAACAATTGAGGTAGGATAATACCTAGATTTGGTTTGCTCTGAGAGCTTAGCTTAAAGGCAATTTCAACCAATTTACGCAAAACTTTAGTTGATCACTCTATTAGTAAAAACCGCATGAAATCCGTTTAATCGTTTTTGAGTTCGCGAAAAGACAGACGGACAGACGCGGCGAATGACTTAATATATAATAGTAAAAGCCCATCGAGGGAATGGGCGAAAAACTTAGGAATCATGTTATAGGCGATGCGGCTAGCAACCCATCACTATTTTGATTTCATTTTTCACCTATGCGCCCGCAATCATGCTAAACGTGGCCTTTAGGTTTTGTTACCTCAGGCTCTGTCTACCCCGTAAGGGATAAAGACGTGATGTATGTGTGTGTGACCATATTGTTTATAGCATAAAGGCGTATAGATGTTTTTGACAACTTCGTCTTGGTAGCGTATATATATTTATACCTGTACATTGACGGTATTTATATTTCGTTTGCTAATCCCATTGATAGCATATCGCATTTCGGAAGCCAAATAAATGGGGAATTTCATTTCACAGAATAAACGGAGTGAGAATCAAAGCGGATTTTGTCGTCGGTATAGATTTATTAATTGAATTAAAAGTTTTAAGCGTAGCTGTTGACACGGATGGGCTTGTGGAACAAACTTCTGATTGGTCCACAAACTATTGCCTTACGTATAAAATGGTACGTATTATCTGTATATTTCTTTTTATCTTAAAGTTAATAAAACAATATTAATGTGGGCTCTACAAAGATGTAAGCAAACGCCTGAGGGAAACAACAGATGACCGTATTACTTGAGAGAAAAATTGTGTTTTATACATATTATATTAAATTGATGGTTTAATGCGAATGCCAAGTCAATTTATTTATTTATAACATAAACGATTTTTAATTTTGATATGGGCGTTATATGTTGTTAGTTTAGCTAATTACGTAATAACTTAAGACAGTGTAAAAGGCGTGTGGCGTACTAGTTCTATTCCACGCTTGGTGTTGGGCCTGCTAGCTCTTCAGGATGTGGGTCCCAACAGAGCCTCCTCGACACCAGCCTACCAATAGACTAAACTAATATATAAAAACAAAAAAAAAAGGAAGAAAACTAAACAGAGAAAAGAAGTAGGCGCCACAAGCTTTGAAAAATAAGAGAAAACCTAAAGCTTGAAAGGTTGTTAGAGAAATGGAGTAAAATAATAGGTTTGCTTTCACTCAATAAATTATATTATAATAAAAAAATATAACGCTCTTGGATCGGGTCACGGGAACAATGTTTGCTTAAAAATTAGAATACAACTTAGCGCTAAGACCAAAAATAAATTAAATCTAGTGTACAGAATTACTTAGCGATAGGTCCGGCGATGGAGATAATGAAGTCGGCCTTTCTATTGGCTCGAATAATTAGACAGAAAAATTAAAAGAAAGGTTTAAATGGTGCCTGACAAGGACAGCTTAAAATTGAATGGATTGAAGAGGGTACCGACGTTACGGGAGCTAATCACGGTTCATGAAGTCGTAGAACAAAAAGGAACGTGATCACCTGATTGTATATGATGTGTGTGTGTGGGTAGACTGGCCCTACAGCGAGCCACGTCGTCAGCTGCTGTGCCCTGGCAGCACACCGAAACGATACCCGGAGTCCACGGAGAAAGTTGGCCACGCCAAGCGACCGAACAAATAGTCTGTAAGCGAAACAAGGTCTTAGCATAGGAAACAGAGAGAAGAGGGTAGGTTTTAGGTCGCAGAAGATGAGTTTGCATATTACTTACTCGGAGAAAGAAATGGATTCGAAACAACTGTTGGATTTGTATTAGCGTAGCTTCAGAACTTCCCAGCAAGCAGCGGATTCGAATAACAAGGCGTCACACACTGAAACAAATCCTGGGTTAGGGATTTGTGCAAGCGAAATATGATGCCCACGATGCAAAGTAACAAATTTCAGGTAGAACTCACCAGCTCCCGAAGTAGGTACACCGTCACAAGCAGAAGAAAGGTTTGTATTGGATTATTTTAGACCCGAAGCCAAAAGAGACCGACCAGTGACCTGCAGTGATGTTATAAAGCATCAAAAGCCGCTAGTGCTGTGCCCTGGTCGACAATCTCTATCGATGGGTTAGAAATTTCGATGAAGTGCATTCTAACTAACAAATAACTGCAAGCCTCCTTGACCTGCCGGGAATAGTCCAACATTCTCGAAACACAAAACGAAACTTCCACGAAAGGCGTTCCAAAAAGATTTGGCAAGCAAAACTTAATAACACGGCACGCTTGATAAAATGATCGGATCGATGCCATGTCAATATCCAAACGTCACAGCCCTAGTGAAGCCTTGCCATAGACAAGCGCAATGGTACTGCAACAAATAGGAAGTTTCTTCGAAACATTCAAAGTTCAATGTTTATTTTGACATGTAAAACAATAATAAAATGTCCCCTCTTGATGCCCTAGTTTAAATCTAAATAATAAGTTGTAGCTTATAAAAATAAACAAATAAACAAAGCAATCGTTGCCTGCTGAAGAGACGATGAGGAGTCACACCAACACGCTAGATGGCGCTGAAAATAATGTACTTCGTAGTGTTTCCGCTTCAAGGTAGATGGCGTTACGTGTATGATACAACGAAATTGAATCGTTACATTACCTCCTTACCAAAAAAATTTGAAAAGAAAAAAAAAAAAAAAAATTTTTTTTTTTTTTTTTTTTTAATGTTCGTGCTGAGTGACAACCCTAGACCCAAGCAGAAGTGTTAGGGTATGATAATACTATGATATATCAAAATTGTTGTGTTCTTTCCCTTGTGCAGGTGATGAAACACTAACTCTCCATACCAACTTAATAAAGAAAGGAAAAAAATGTGGTGATAAATGTGTATGTATGTGTGTGTGTGTGTGTGTGTGTGTGTATATGTGTGTGTGTGTGTGTGTGTGTGTGTGTGTGTGTATGTGTGTGTGTGTGTGTGTGTGTGTGTGTATGTATGTGTGCGTGTATGTGTATGTATGTGTGTGTGTATGTGGTCACAGTTTAAGGACTTGTCCGGGTCCTGAAAAAAAAGAAAACAAACAACCCGCTAATTACCTAACTCTGATTTGACAATATCCTTGACATGCCAAACACCAATAGGTTTGTTAGAGTCATGGTCCCGCAATTCATAGGTCACACTTGAAATCTTATTTGAAATAACACACTTTTTGAATTTAGGTGCCAGTTTTTTAGTGAAAAATTTTGAAGCATCAGAAAGAGGATATTCTCTCTTCCACACTATCTGACCTACATCATATTCTACAATCCTTCTCTTCCTATTATAATAAACTCTGTTTTTGTGATAGGATTCAGCTAAGCACTTGTTGACTTTGGCGAAAACTGGTTTCAAATGAGGTAATAAAGAGGCATATAAAGTTCGGTCTGAAAATTGCAGTTCCAGGTCATCCAGTGATCGAGCTGGGTACCACTCTCCAGAAAGGATAGCTTCGCGTCCATGGTTTAAAAAATACGGACTATACCCAGTAACTTGATGCACTGCAGTGTTAATAGCAAACTCTATTTGACTTAACTGATCGGACCAGGTGCGATGGTTATCACCAACATATGATGCTAATGCTGTCGATAGAACCCTGTTAATTCGTTCTGAAGGATTATTTTGAGGTGTGAACCTACAATTGTAAAAGAAAGTCTTAATCTTGTATTTTTCCTTCAAAGACTTCATATGGTTGGAGATGTATTGGGGCCCGTTATCCATAGTGATACATTGAGGGATACCGTGCTTCATTAGTACTTCATTTTCAATTAAACGTACCACAGTCTTGGCCAATGAATTCCTCATGGGAAATAAACAAGTGTATTTGGTGAAATAATCTGAAACTACTAAAACATATTGGTAACCAGAATAACTTTTGGGTAATGGACCCAGAATATCGGTTGAAATCATCTGCCATGGTCGTTGGACCTTCTTGGGGTGTTCCATTAGCCCGGAAGGTGGTAAATTTGTACTTTTATAAGCCAGACAGATTGAGCAAGCTTTAATGTATTTTTTTATGTCACCGAGCATTTTTGGCCAAAAGTAACTTTGAGAAATCCTCTTAAAAGTCTTGAAGGTGCCTAGATGTGCTGCATCAGGTCTATCATGACATTCCTTTAAAATAGAGTTTCTCATATGTTTAGGAATCACTCGCTTCCACTCACATTCGACTGTCAGGGGGTTTTTGCTACGAATACGTTTTAAAAGGGTGCCATCTAAAATTCTAAAGTCAGGATGTTTTTGAGGGTCTTTTGAAACTTTCTCAAACAGTTTGTCATACCATAGATCTATGGTTGAGTCAGAAGGAGAGATGACATTGACATTGTCAGTTACAACTGGTGCTCGGGAAAGAGCATCGGCAACCTTATTCTCTGAGCCTTTCCGGTACTCAACATCGAAGTTAAACTGTGAGAGTCTGAGTGCCCATCGTGCCAAACGACCTGTAGGTGATTTTAGACTGACCAACCACTTCAGACTACTATGGTCAGTATAAACTTTGGTTCTGAAAGGGGAACCATCAATATATCCGCGGAACTTTTCAAGGGCAAATATTATGGCATTCAACTCCTTCTCTGTTGTGGAATGATTTTTTTCAGAGCTAGAGAGAGTTCTACTGGCATACGCCACTGCATGCTCGTAGCCTTCATCATCAAATTGAGACAGGGCACAACCCAGACCCACATCGGAGGCGTCCGTCGTGACAGTGAATGGCCGGTCGAACCTCGGCACACTCAAGATGGGAGCAGAGATAAGCAAGGTCTTAATGGTGTTGAAGGCTGCTAAAGCTTTCTCATCCAAACAAAATGAAACTCCCTTGGGCAACTTCTTAGTAAGCTTATTTAACGGTGCGCTCAGAGTTGAGTAGTTATTGAGGAATCTTCGATACCAAGAGACCATTCCTAAGAATCTGCGGAGTTCTTTCTGACTGGAAGGAGCCGGGAATTCAACTATGGATTTTACCTTATCACTATCTGTACGTAAACCACGTCTGTCAATAACATAGCCGAGAAACTTTAATGATGAGCGGCAAAAGGCCGATTTGTCCAAGTTAATGGTGAGTCCTGCTTGTCTCAATTTTGAAAGTACTTTATTTAATAGTGAGATGTGTTCCTCAAACGAATCAGATATCAAAATTACATCATCAACATAATAAAAGACGTTGTTGCTGAATTCAGGTCCAAATACTTTGTCCATTAAGCGCATCATTCTTGCAGTCGCGTTAACTAAGCCAAAAGGCATTCGTCGGAACTGGAAAGCTCCTACGCCAGGCACTGAAAAGCAAGTTTTTTCCCTAGAAGAGGGCTTAAGTAAAATTTGAAAAAAGGCGGACTTAAGGTCCAGCGACGTCATATACTTGGCATTATTAAGTGAATCTAATATTTCCTGAACTCTAGGCATTGGATAAGTATCTACTTTAGTTAGGCTGTTTAGTTTTCGACTATCCAGACACATCCTGAGCTCACCATTAGCTTTAGGCACTAAAAGTATAGGACTATTCCATGGAGAAGTACTTTTTTCAATAATACCCAATTTCAACATACTTTCTATCTCGCGTTTGACATACTCTCTGTGGTGAAATGGAATTGGATAATATTTTTGTTTCACCGGAAGATGATCGCCCGTATCTATTTCGTGTTCCTCTAAGCTAGTACAACCTAAAGTGTCATCAGACGCTGCAATGAGCTTGAACCTATCCACAACAGATTTCAAAGCCTCTTTTTGTTGAGAAGTTAAATCTTCAAAGTCATGCAGATGAACCTCACTATTTTTAAGAAGATTCATCCTGCCTGTGCGCACACATGTCGACTTAGAATTTAATATGTCACGACAAAGGTTGAACATTCTCAGAAAATCTACACCTAGAATAATTGAAATATTTATGTCTTTACAAACAAAAACCTCCATGAACTTCACCTGCATGTTAAACTCTATAGGAACAGAAACTTTACCTAACACCTGCAGTGTGGCATTATTGCCAACTGATAGTTTATTATCACATGTCTGCAAAGGAAAGTTTAGACCCTCTCTTTGCAATGAGTGGTATGCTAACTCACTCATCACTGACACGGATGAACCAGAGTCAGCCAATGCATTACATTCAAGTCCTAATATACCTATTGAGAGGTAAGGTCTGGAATCGCCAGCCTCCTCTTTAAATAGTGGTTTAGTTCTGTGTGTGCAAGTGAAATTCCTGTTAGTCTTTAAATTACGGTCAGAAGCATCAAGGGCAGCACTCGATGATACAGCTGACCGGACACCTAGTTTTTTGAACAATTGCAGGATCGCGAATCTACGCCTGGCTTTTTGCATCTAAAACAATGCTGACCTACATACACATTGCATCGACTATAGTGATGAGGGCCATTGCACTTTAAGCATGTGACAGTAGACCTTTGGTTGTTAGGCCTGGAATGTGAATGTGACTCAGTGACAGGAACTTGGTTTTGTAATATATTGGGAATGACAGAATTATCACCAACATTAGAAAAGCCTCTAAACTGGCACTTAAATTGAGCTACTTCTAGTCGAGAGCAAATGGCCTTGAGTTCCTGAGTTGAGTTGACCTCAGTTAACGCTAAACGGGAAATATAGAATGGATCCATGTTGGTCATGATAATGTCTAACTTCTCGGTATCTGTCAATGGCCTGGTCAATCTAGAGAATAAGCTTTCCATAATGTTTATGTAACCTTTTATGCTTTCATTCTGACCCTGTAGTCGAGCCCTAATTTGATTTAGTAAACATCGCTCATACTCTACTGGCTGAAATTCAATGGTTAAAGAGTGTTCAAAGTCAGCAAAGGAATTCATGTGTGACCCACCATTACGGAACCATAACAAAGCGTCCCCGGCTAACAAGTGTACAATGTTTCTCAACAATTCGGTTTCAGACACGCCTGACGAAAACATTAGTTCCTTCAACCTAACCAGAAAATCATAGACCGGAGATCTGCCATCGTAAGACAGATTCCATTTTAACACCTGCGAGCTACGTTTGAATGTACAATCGACAGCAGTTACAGTCTGTTCAGGAACATCTGCACTATGGGACGATGAATCACCAGGTTCCTTGCGACATTTCAAAGTTTGAAGGGACCCATAGGCCTTCGTAACCAATGCAATTTTCCGAAGCTGTTGTTCTTTGGTACTTATGTGTAGACGCTCTAACCTTAAAATGACATGTGACAGTCGAGACAGACAGCGACGCCTGCATGACAACGACGAGTGATCTGCGCCCAGCACTGCATTCAGCTTCTCCTCGCATGCCTGGAACTCCTCGTCAAGCGACAAAGCTGAAATGTAACCAGATGCTTTTGTGAGGTCTTGTTGTGATTTTGATTTTCTAAAAAGTTGCTGGAGTTCATCCACCGTTTGTACGTTAGGTAGGTCTATCCCTCTCGATTTCAACTCAAATATTAGTTCATCCTTGTTCAGGCAATCTACGTCCACATGAAGTGACATGATAAAAAAATTAAAAAAATTGATGTGTGTATAAGGATCCAATGTCAGTACAAATAACCAGTTCAGTACTAAAGTGAAAAGCTAAACTGTTGAAGCTAAAACAGTGTTCCAAATGAGTTTAAACTCTAATGAAATTGCAAGTTCAAAAAAATAGTTCAAAAAAAAATATAAAGTGTTGAGTCAGGTTACATTAAGTGGGTAGAATTATTCTACTACAGTTTAAATTACTGTTATACAGGAGCTTATACAGCTTAATCAAAGCAAGGCAAAAATGCAAAATGAATTGTTAAACAGGCAAGTGTCCAATGTGCTATAGCACTAAACAACCATAAAAAAAAAAAAATAAGTTCAAAACAGGCAGGCGGTACAAAAGGATAATTACTTACTGCCTAAAACCCTCATTAAAAAGACAAAGAAAAAAAATGAGAATGAGGTGGCAACCAGGCCAGTGGATATGTGCTTTTTACACATATAAAAAAAACAAAAAAAATAAAAAAATAGATGGCAAACAGACAAGCAGCAAGAGAAAAAAAATTTAATGCCAAAGCTTTAAATTATCTTGGTAGCAACCAGAATGTAAGATAACTGTGTGCTTGTTCTGCTTACCCTCAAGGCTGAAATGTTAGTGCCTTATAGTGCAAGTGATGTAACCGGCTGTCTTACTCTCCGTACCGTTTCACAGTATTGCAAGCTACTGCTTGCGGTCGGATTAGCGAGTAAGATGGTGGTAGCAACCCGGACGGACTTGGCACAAAAGTCCTACCACCGGCAAAAGTGTGTGACAATGTACATAAAAAAACAGTAGGGACAGATTTAAAGAAGATTGTGCGCTTTGAGACTATTACAAACCCAAAGAAAAAAAGGAGAAAAGAAAAAAAAATTGTGGGTAGATTTTGCTAAAAAAAAATAACAGCAAAATTTATTAAGTCACCAAAACGCACAAGTTTCAGTCACACAGGCCTTTAAAACCTACCTAGTAGCAAATAACTACTGAGAGAAAGCAAACAAGGAATTAAATGTTAAGAAAAGAAGAGAAAAAAAAGAATGGGGTAGTTTTAGTCGAGGTGGCCCCACCGGTTGGGCGACAAATGTAAAAGGCGTGTGGCGTACTAGTTCTATTCCACGCTTGGTGTTGGGCCTGCTAGCTCTTCAGGATGTGGGTCCCAACAGAGCCTCCTCGACACCAGCCTACCAATAGACTAAACTAATATATAAAAACAAAAAAAAAAGGAAGAAAACTAAACAGAGAAAAGAAGTAGGCGCCACAAGCTTTGAAAAATAAGAGAAAACCTAAAGCTTGAAAGGTTGTTAGAGAAATGGAGTAAAATAATAGGTTTGCTTTCACTCAATAAATTATATTATAATAAAAAAATATAACGCTCTTGGATCGGGTCACGGGAACAATGTTTGCTTAAAAATTAGAATACAACTTAGCGCTAAGACCAAAAATAAATTAAATCTAGTGTACAGAATTACTTAGCGATAGGTCCGGCGATGGAGATAATGAAGTCGGCCTTTCTATTGGCTCGAATAATTAGACAGAAAAATTAAAAGAAAGGTTTAAATGGTGCCTGACAAGGACAGCTTAAAATTGAATGGATTGAAGAGGGTACCGACGTTACGGGAGCTAATCACGGTTCATGAAGTCGTAGAACAAAAAGGAACGTGATCACCTGATTGTATATGATGTGTGTGTGTGGGTAGACTGGCCCTACAGCGAGCCACGTCGTCAGCTGCTGTGCCCTGGCAGCACACCGAAACGATACCCGGAGTCCACGGAGAAAGTTGGCCACGCCAAGCGACCGAACAAATAGTCTGTAAGCGAAACAAGGTCTTAGCATAGGAAACAGAGAGAAGAGGGTAGGTTTTAGGTCGCAGAAGATGAGTTTGCATATTACTTACTCGGAGAAAGAAATGGATTCGAAACAACTGTTGGATTTGTATTAGCGTAGCTTCAGAACTTCCCAGCAAGCAGCGGATTCGAATAACAAGGCGTCACACACTGAAACAAATCCTGGGTTAGGGATTTGTGCAAGCGAAATATGATGCCCACGATGCAAAGTAACAAATTTCAGGTAGAACTCACCAGCTCCCGAAGTAGGTACACCGTCACAAGCAGAAGAAAGGTTTGTATTGGATTATTTTAGACCCGAAGCCAAAAGAGACCGACCAGTGACCTGCAGTGATGTTATAAAGCATCAAAAGCCGCTAGTGCTGTGCCCTGGTCGACAATCTCTATCGATGGGTTAGAAATTTCGATGAAGTGCATTCTAACTAACAAATAACTGCAAGCCTCCTTGACCTGCCGGGAATAGTCCAACATTCTCGAAACACAAAACGAAACTTCCACGAAAGGCGTTCCAAAAAGATTTGGCAAGCAAAACTTAATAACACGGCACGCTTGATAAAATGATCGGATCGATGCCATGTCAATATCCAAACGTCACAGCCCTAGTGAAGCCTTGCCATAGACAAGCGCAATGGTACTGCAACAAATAGGAAGTTTCTTCGAAACATTCAAAGTTCAATGTTTATTTTGACATGTAAAACAATAATAAAATGTCCCCTCTTGATGCCCTAGTTTAAATCTAAATAATAAGTTGTAGCTTATAAAAATAAACAAATAAACAAAGCAATCGTTGCCTGCTGAAGAGACGATGAGGAGTCACACCAACACGCTAGATGGCGCTGAAAATAATGTACTTCGTAGTGTTTCCGCTTCAAGGTAGATGGCGTTACGTGTATGATACAACGAAATTGAATCGTTACAACAGGAGGCCTCTTTAGTCTGATTGTGGGCGTATATAGGTGGAAAGGGTAATAAAAATAGTGATGAGGCGCTAGCCGCTTCGATTTAACAATGATTATGAACATAGATAGATACATACATACATACATACCTTCACGCCTCTTTCCCACAGGGGTAGGCAGTGACTACATTATTCCACTTGCTACGGTCCTGACATATTTCTTTCGCTTCATCCACAGTCATCAATCTCTTCATACATGCTCGTCGGTTTCGGGTACTCCTGACCTGACCTTTCCAAAACGTCTCCTATTTGGTTTCGGAACGTCCGTCTAAGCCTTCCTCTCCCAACGTAACCATTCACACTCCCATATAGATCTGTTTAGTTAGTCTACTTTCATCCGCTCTACGTGCCCAAACCAACTAAGCATACTTTTTTCTATCCTAGTCACTATATCCTCTTTCACACCACGTTAGATGATAGTCTGGAATAACACAATAGACTATTTTTTATTCCGGAAAATTGCGTAGTTCTTGCGGGATAGCGATAAACGAATTCTATGCAGTCGAAGTTGCGGGCAACAGCTGGTCTGTAAGTGTATAATGCTGGTGTCATGTCAACACACCTCGAGATACAGTATATCATCATAGTATATCGTCATATCGTTATCGCAGGACCAGACAGGTTGTCAGCGGCCGTCAGCCTGTCAGCAGCCCCTGATTTATGTCCCCTGGCTGTACTGTATACATACCTTAATTATTTACTCCTGAGACAGGGTGCTTGAGTTTTTGTAAGAAGTAATTATTTTATCTATGTCATACCTTTAAATTTTATCTGCCATGCTGGTCTGGGAGTAAAGAAAAAACATAGAATGTACCAGGTGCTTATCTTCCCGCGCAGATGGTAAAAGCCCATCGAGGGAATGGGCGAAGATTTTAGGAATCATGTTATAGGCGATGCGGTTAGCAACCCATCACTATATAGATTTCACTTTCCACCTATACACCCACAGTCTTGCTAAACGTGGCCTTTAGGTCTTGTTACCTAGGCTCTGTCTACCCCGTAAGGGATAAAGACGTGATTTATGTATGTATGTATGTATCTATTTTAGCTAACTCTACTTTTTGGTCTGTATTTATCTATACGCAATTGCACAATATACGATTTACCCAATTTTGAGTTAATCCGAGCACTAAAAGTTAAAGATTTGATAAATTCCACCCGAAAGTCATACATTGTATGTTTAATGAAAGCTTGTAAAGCTGTTAGTTCAAAAGCTTAAGCCAACAGATGGCGGAACAGAAAGTCATATTAATACGGAATTCTGATACTGATTGATAGATTCTCTGTTGTTACAAAGTATTTGCTAAGATTCCGATTTGTTTTCTAAGAACTGACATACAGGGGGAGAAAATGGCGAATAACTAAACAGAAATAAGTATATGGCGAGTATGGGTACGTATGGAAACGTAGTGTAGGACGCCCTCCGGCCAGGTGGGATGACGATGCACAGGTGCCGCGAAGAGGGAACCCCATCCCGGGGTGGTCGTGGGGCGTCGCGGTGACACCGAGTGCCGTAACGCCTCACATACGACCGAATAGGGAATCCGTGTGGTTTTAGTGGGTATGCCTGCCGTCGCGGGAGAGCCCCACATACCCCAGGTAAACCCGTACCGGGCGGATGCATAAGGCGCATTTCCACACCATAAAAAAAAAGAAAAAAAAGGACGGTCTCCACGGGAGGGAACTCTTCAACAGTTCAATTGAGTTAAAATTTGGTGCACGTAGGCAAGGACGGAGGACAATGCTAGTGCGGTTTGCAAAAAGCGTGTATAAAATGGAATTTGGACCAAAACTTATATTTTAATTATATTTTCCATGCTGTCCTGGTAGCAAAGGAAATACATAGAATGTACCAGTTGCTTCTCGTCCCCGCAGATGGTAAAAGCCCATCGAGGCGGTGAATATCTTAGGGATCATGTTATAGGCGATGCGGCTAGCAACCCATCACTACTTTGATTCCTTTTTCCACCTATACGCCTACAATCATGCTAAACGTGGCCTTTAGGTCTTGTTACCTCAGGCTCTGTCTACCCCGTAAGGATGTACGTGATTTGTGTATGTATTTTCCAAGCACACTGTCCGTGTGTCTCGACGAAACTTTTCTGCATGTTAGCAGAAGGTTAAGCTATCAATCTTTCCGGCTTTTTGTTGAGAAAAAAAGTTTTTTTTTTCAAACTCCGTCCGGGGGGATGCAAGCTCTGAATAATGAATATTGGTTTATTTTGAACTTTCAAAGTTTCCCTTTAGTTTGGGCGCGAGCTTTTTTGCATGTAAGCTTTTGTGGCGCGTTTTGTTTTGCTCAGTACGTCGCTTTTACTTTACTTTAGTCCGCAGAAGACGGTCAATATTATCGAGACACTGGTATGTCAATACAGGTTCGTGGATTTCAGAACAATCGGATTCGCGTCAATATTTTCATGATACGGATAGCGATATACGTGGATGACACGATAATAATAAACAAAAAATATTTACCTTGCTACTCAGCTACTCACGTGCAAGATAACCAAACCTGTGTAAAATATATTTATATGTTTTTCATGCAAGCCCTCCTTACTTACTTATTTATTTTATTGGTTGTCTGGAAGAGATCGCTATTAAGCGATAAGACCGCCTGTTGTCTACTTTGTTCTTTGTTTGTGTATTGTTTTGTACTGATTTGTGGTGTTCAATAAAGAGTATTTGTATTGTATTGTATTGTATTGCCCTCCCTCCACTACTGCCAATAAAACACATATAAATCCCACAACATTAATTATCCTTTACCCCATACAAACACTGACGCGTTTCGATCCCTCTACGAGATCATTATCACAGTTTAATGAGCACAATTGTTACTTTCGAGCTATGTCGGTGACTCCAGTTCTTCGGCGAATCTCCGTATTCCGGATTCTATCGCGCAAAAACACAAAACTCCGAAAAACTCCGAAAACTCCGAAAACTCCGAAGAAACAAACTCCGAGCATAGCTCTCTCCATAGCTCGTGTTTGGGTTAGTTTGACTAAATAGCCCTGTAAATTTGTTTCAGGGTTTTTGAATCATTAGTTGACAAATGTTTCCATACATACATTTTTTTTGTATGGGTGTTCATTCAGCTAATCTAACCTCCAGCTAAACTATTCCGAAACAACTCTGAGAGCACTTGTATTCACATCGCAACGCATCTGCAAAGTGGTGCAATTACACAAACTTGACATATGTCGGCGACATGTGACAATTAGAAATGCATGCATAGTCAATATGAAATGAAGCTAACCGGCGTAGTCTGATCGAATTTGCAATGTACACAGAATTGTCACTTGTCACTGACAAATGTCAAGTTGGTGGAATAGGGACAGATCGCGGAGCACAACCCTTCATGACCCATTTTTCCTTTCCCCCTTTATTCTTTTCGCCTATTTACAACACTGCACCCAATTTTACTTATCTTGAGTAACATAATAATCAAGTCGGGACAAATATCTGTTTATTATTGCTTGCTTAAATTTTAATTAAGCTACTGTGTTGACTGTACCGCGTGCCAGAGGGAAGAACATAGCCGATTCGTTTAAAACCGATCGTTTTAACTTCTTTATTACCGTTCCTTAACAGTTATAGCTACACAAGCGTTCGATTTTCGCGGATCTTTTTTTTTCTTTTTGGTTCTTTTTTTTATAGGAATCATGTAATAGGCGATGAGGCTAGTTAGTAACCCATCACAATTTTGATTCCATTTTCCACCTATACGCCCACAGTCTTGCTAAATGTGGCCTGTAGGTACCTGTTACCTTAGGCTCTGTCTACCCCGTAAGGGATAAAGACGTGATATATGAATGAATGATATTTAACAAGAAAAAAAAGACCTATTTGGTAAAAGACCATCGAGGTAATGGGCGAAACTTATAGGAATCATGTTATAGGCGATGAGACTAGCAACCCATCACTATTTTGATTCCATTTTCCACCTATACACCCTCAATCTTGCTAATTGTGGCCTGTAGGTACCTGTTACCTTAGGCTCTGTCTACCCCGTAAGGGATAAAGACGTGATATATGAATGAATGATATTTACTATGCACGGTTAACTTTGGAATCAGCTAGCGACACCAATTTTTAGGGCCCACGAACTTCTCTCTTGTCTTTAAAGGCAGGTAGCGCACTGTTACGAGCTATGGAGAGAGCTATGCTCGGAGTTTCTTTGCGCGACGTAATCCAGCAGACGGAAATTCGTAGAAGTACTAGCTCGAAGAGTGTGTTGAAGTGGCAATGGGCAAGCCACATCGCTCGTAGAACAGACAACGTGGCGACCAGGAACCGGAAGACGCAGTGGCAGGCCTCCCACTAGGACCGACATCGTGAGAGTTGCGGGAAACCGGTGGATGCAGGTGGCGAGTTGTATGTATGTAAACTCTTTATTGTGCAAAATAAACAAGACAAATACAATTGACAAACACTGAGATACATGCACAAGGACTTCATTCATTTCATCATTCATTCATTTGTCGTTCATTGTGGTGTGCTGAGGGGGAGCCCTTTGTTCAACAGGGGACGTCTTCATGCTGATGATGATGAATGCACTGCTAACCCTCCTATGTTATCGGCGATCACTATCCATAGTATCCATCAGGTGACAGGCAAGTTCGTTTTACTCCTACAATATGAAAACTAAATTGTTGAACCGTTTTTCTCTTATGTAAGCTCGTAAAAAAGGGCAAAAATTGGTATTTATACATTAATAAATCACGTCTATTATCCCTTTAGCGGTAGACAGAGCCCCTAGCAAAACCTTAAGGTAACGTTTAGCATGATTAAAGGCGAATAGGTGGAAAGGGAAATCAAAATAGTGATGGGTTGCAAGCCGTATCGCCTATAACATGATTCCTAAGACTTTCGCCCGTTCCCTCGATAGGCTTTTACGTGCGCGGAAGCAACTGGTAAATTCTATGTTTTCTCGTTACTCCCAGACCAGCATGGAAGTTGGCATTCGCCTGTTTTTTATTCTTCTACGGGTAATAACGAGGGCACAATAGTACATTACAGACCTAGGGCGGTGAACTCGTAATTGTCCCAGATCGTGCGATCTGCGATCTGCGAATATGCGATCTGGGGCTTTACGAATTACCGCTCGTGGTTTGTGTAAAGTTTTACGTTATGCCTTGGCCAGGAAGTGAGATTTTCTGCGAAGCGGGCGTAATATCCCTGTTACGGCCTAGGGTGACGTAAACTACTTAATTGTGGGCATGCTCGTTTATTTGGCCACTGCTGGGGCTGTGCGATTGTCCTCGGCGTGTTTTCTCGACTCCATCCGAAGTTTCCGCGCCGTAAAATTTATCGCCCACCCATAAATCCGGAATATAAAATGTAAACCCCGACCTACTGGGCTTTATCGCGCCTTCAGACAGCTCTTAGTGCCTACAGCTAAATAATAATGATCTGGCTATTGCTTCTACGTCATCGTCATCATCACCAGCCAAAAGAAAAAAAGAAAAAATATATTTATACCTTTTTGAACACACAAATATGAGAGCATACACAGAATTAATTTCGTCGAGACAGCGGGTTCCTCGGGCTCGGAGGCAAAGGAGCTTTTCAGGGAGCTGGGCCGCAGACTGATAGGGGCTGCGATCCCCGCTCTGGTTCGTGGCTGGTTCAAAGGGTTGCCATTGCAGTTCAAAGAGGCAACGCGGCCAGCACAATGGGAACCTTTGAGCCAGGCACGAAACAGGGGGACATTTTTTAGGTTATTTTTTAATCATTTTTAACATAATTTACTTTAAATCAACTTTCCTAGTTTTAGTGTTCTTTATTGTTATTTGGTTTTTAATAGTTTGTGTAATAATGAATTATTACTTCTATTAAAAAAAAATAGGAATAATGTACACAATATGAAAGCGACGAATAAATGACTTATGACTTAACGTAAAGGGACTTAATACTTCTAAAGTATAATATAATTTCACGCGGACGAAGTCGCAGGCAAAAGCAGCCTATAAATTATATCGGTTATTAGGATATCAAGTGACTATGCTAAATAGTGGCTTAGTGTTAATCCCCCGGCTCTGTCAAACTGTTTAATTAATCGATAATTAAGGCTTACGTTGGGTTTAACTGAGACTCCGATTACATGTCGCATCCCATTTGTTTTCTGAACTACCCACAATAATTTTTCACAGTATTTCGTTTTCCTTGTTATAGTCATTATAGTATTGTCTTAAAAAAAAATTAAATTAAATCCGAAGAGTACAGCTATGGCCGGGAATCGAACCCGGATCCTTGTCATTCCGTGACGCGTGCTATACCCCTTGTTGGCGATGTAAATAGGTCTTTTATATTTCTCTTATTGTCTTTTATTCCTTTATTTGAAGTTGCTTTTTTAATATGTTTTTTCTAAAGTCACTGTCTGTCTTCTTAATACATGTGTCACATCAGCTGCTTTGGTTTACTTTTCTGCTCCTAAAAGCCTAAAAGCTATCGAATCCTTTATACCCCTACACCACCCATAGCAGGTGGGTAAGGCTTCGAATTTTTCTATCTGTTACTAGCTGTCACGGGACCTTGTTACCATACGAAACCTTTGTCGCCAAGCGTCAACTGTTTGAATGATGTGTCTGTACGACACAATTACGAAGTATTTTCTATCCATTTTTTTTACAACAAGAAAGGTAAACGAGCAAGTGGGTTACCTGCTGGTAAGTAATTATCACTGCTTATGGATATCCGCAACACCGGAACATTACAGATGCCTTGCCAGCTTAGAGGGCTAAGATAAAATACTTCAAGTGACAACAATATGTACATACATACATAATAATCTTTATCCCTTACGGGGTAGACAGAGCCTAAGGTAACAAGACCTAAAGACCACGTTTAGCATGATTGTGGGCGTATGGATTTAAAGGGGAACATCATTCCCTCAATGGGCTTTTACCAGAGCGCAGATGCGCGGGAAGAGAAGCAACTGGTACATTCTATGTTTTTTTCTTTGCTCCCAGACCAGCATGGAAGAAAATAAAGTACGTAGAAATTATGTAACACCAAATAAAACAACTAAAATTCATAGCCATATAATAAAAACTCAGTTTATGTTATACAAACTAAATTCCCGGCTTCACAGCGTTATCGTGAAGGAAAATTAAAATAATACCCAATTACAGTTAACAAAGTCTATTGTTAATAAACTCTAATATTGCCTGAAACTGTACAACATTGTTTGATATTATTATACCCTGTACAAGGATGTAGGTGCGCGCTAGAAACGCCTTGCAGTCGACAGTTGAGCGTACCCCCCTTACGCTCGACTGTAGTAGTCTCCAAACCAGTCAGGATGTCAGTCAGGTATGTCAGGATCGTAGCAAGTGAAAAGTAATTTCTGCCTACCCCTATGGGAAAGAGGCGTTGTAACCGTCGTTTATGAAGTCGATAACGTGACCCATTTGCTCGCATTTTGCGGGTGGTAGGGCCTTGTGCAAGGTCCGTCCGGATCGCTACCACCACCTTACTCGCTAATCCTGCCGCTAAGTAGCAGTGCTTGCACTGCTGTGTTCCGGTGTGGAGAGTAAGACAGCTGGGGAAATTACGGGCACAAGAGGCATTTCATCTTAGTCCTCTAGGTTGGCAACGCATCTGCAATCCCTCCGGGGTTGCGGGTGTCTATGGGCAGTGGTGATCGCTTACCATCAGGTGACCCATTTGCTGGTTTGCCTTCCTATTCATATAAAAAAGGCAGTAATATTCCATGCTGGTCTGGGAGTAAAAACTAAACTGAAAAAATTCTACTATATTCTATGGAATGTACCAGTTGCTTCTCTTCCCGCGCAGGTGGTAAGAGCTCATCGAGAAGGCGAAAATCTTAGGAGTCGTGTTATAGGCGATGCGGCTAGCAACCCATCACTATTGACCGCACCGCATGCCCGTTTGTCGGTTTTAATATAAAAAAAAAAAAAAACCTATACGCCCGCAATCATGCTAAACTGTGGCCTTTAGGTCTTGTTACCCTGGGATAAAGAAGTGATTAAGTCTGAATTATTGATTTAAGATGTAATTTTTTATTGAATGAATAAATAATCTAATGTAATCTTATCTAATCCAATGTATTAGCCAAAAATTACATTGTGATCCTGAAATTACATAAACATAAATCCTGAAGCCTGGTGCGTCCATGCTGGTCTGGGAGTAAAGAAAAAACATAGAATGTACCAGTTGCTTCTCTTCCCGCGCAAATGGTAAAAGCCCATCGAGGCAACGGGCAAAAATCTTAGGAACCATGTTAAAAGAGATGCGGTTAGCAACCCATCACTATTTTATACCTATGCCAAACGCGGCCTTTAGGTTCTGTTACCTTGGGCTCTGTCTACCCCGCATGGGAACAAGACGTGATTTATGTAGGTATGTATGTCCGCGCCGTATCTAGTAAACGTCTCCCCTACATCCCGGTTTTCATAAGCAAAACATGTTGAAAGCCCCCCGTGTAATCAACTTCTCTGGAGATAACACACTATTATTATTAATGGGGCACATAATAATAAATTATTTACTCGTATAAATGTCTGTTATTCGACTTCCTTCAATTGTGCCGGTTTTATTATGTCATTAGAGGGTTGCAAGGGTAGCTTCTATACAACAGTCGTGTGCGAGGAAATAACCACTAATAGAATTATTGTCATTTTCCTTGCGTCCCTGACGCTACTTTCTTTTACATTAAGGCAGGCTAACAAGCATGTAACATCCAATGTATGCAATGTGAGATCATTTTATATTAGTTATTGACATAGAATTATTATTATTATTATTATTGACATAGACAGAGAGACAAAAAGATTCTGTTTTTAGTATTTGTTGTTATAGTGGCAACAATTTTGGTAATATAGCTCCATCGATACTATCGATGATTCCGCCAATAGTGGCAACAGAAATACATCATCTGAAAATGTCAACTGTCTAGCTATCACGGTTCATGAGATAAAGCCTGGTGACAGACGGACTGACAGGCAGACAGACAGACGGACAGACAGACAGACAGACAGACAGATAAACGGACAGACAGGCAGGCAGACAGACAGCTATTTTTAATTCAAATATATTTAATTGAAGCATCGAAGTCAATTTTTAACATTAACCAATATATGACAACAGTTACGTCAACCGAAACAACAAAAATCCTGATAATATTTGCAGAGGTGTTACAGTTAAACGAACCCAACCACATTCTTAAACATTCCGGATTAATTTTGTGACATACATACGCACATACATACACAAATCACGTCTATATCCCTTACGGGGTAGACAGAGCCTGAGGTAACAAGACCTAAAAGCCACGTTTAGCATAATTGTAGGCGTATAGGTGGAATGGGTCTAGCCTCATCGCCTATAACATTCCTAAAAATTTCGCCCATTTCCTCGATGGGCTTCTACCATCTGCGCGGGACGAGAAGCAACTGGTACATTCTATGATTTTCCTTTGCTCCTAGACCAGCGTGGAAGTTATTAAAGTTAATTTGGTGATACAGTGTTATATAAACCTTTATTATAACTGCATGCATAAACAGCCATGCAAATCCGAAGCACCATCTCAACGTAGTCATATAACGGTTATATAACACGCTAAGACATACTTCGAAACATAAGGCCCCCGTTTGGCGCGTACCGAGCAATTAATATAATGACGGAGTCTGGCACAAGACGAACGCGAAGCTGTGTAACCGCGGGTTATGTAGCTATGTTACAGCTACACGCGTTATAACCGCGGTCCGCGCCTCTTGTAGCGCTTGTAAAGGGTATTTTTGATTTGAAAATTATCGGGAGGCTCATAAAGACTGCTGTAATTAGACATGTCAAAGACTTCATTAGCATGAATTGTTTGAGTATGTTTTACAATTTACTTTTATTTAAATAAATACATACACAAATCACGTTAATATACCTAACTTACGGGGTAGACAGAGCCTAGGGTAACAAGACCCATAGTCCACGTGTGGGTGAAAAGTTATTGATAATAATTGTTTTCATACTAAGAAATGTAATCTATACATATAAAATTCAAAGTCCTGACTGACTGACTGACTGACTTAACTATATATCAACGCACAGCCCAAACCACTGGACGGATCGGGCTGAAATTTGGCATGCAGGTAGATGTTATGACGTAGGCATCCGCTAAGAAAGGATTTTTGGAAATTCCCACGGGATAAGGAGAAAACGGGAATTATATATGCACAGCCCAAACCACTGGACGGATCGGGCTGAAATTTGGCATGCAGGTAGATGTTATGACGTAGGCATCCGCTAAGAAAGGATTTTTGGAAATTCCCGCGGGATAAGGAGAAAACGGGAATTATATATGCACAGCCTAAACCACTGGACGGATCGGGCTGAAATTTGGCATGCAGGTAGATGTTATGACGTAGGCATCCGCTAAGAAAGGATTTTTTTAAATTCCCACGGGATAAGGAGAAAACGGGAATTATATATTCGATTCCGAGTGACGCTATCTCAGTAACTATAATAACTAGGCTCTTCAAATTTGATACAAAAGTTGGTGATTACAAAACTAAGAAACTAATTTCAGGATTTTTGGAAATTCCCACGGGATAAGGAAAAAAACAGGATTTATATATTCAGTTTAACGAAATCCTATGAACTATAATTACTAGACTCTTCAAATTTGGGATAGAAGTAGGTGATTATAATAGTAAAATAAAGTTCTAATGCTTTTTGGAAATTCCCACGGGATAAAAACGGGATTTATGTATTCAGTTCTACGGGATCGATTTTTCGTTTTACTGGTCGTATAAAATTGAAATTTGGCCTTCAATTTCCCTTGGGGAGTGTAGGGGAGCGCTACAAAAGGATTTCCCGAAATTCCCACGGGAACGGGAAAAACGGGACTTTTCGTTTTCTGGTTGCAGAAAGCTGAAATTCGGCATGTAGATTGCTTCGGGAGTGTAGGGGAGCATTAAGAGAGTACTTTCCAAAATTCCCACGGAAACGGGAAAAAGACAGGATTTTAAATCGTAGGATTTTAGGTCGTAGAAAGCTGAAATTTGGCAAGTGGGTTCCTTGGGGAGTGTAGAGGAGCATTATGAGATAATTTTCCAAAATTCTTCTTCTTCGTTCCCGTAAGATATTCGGGAAATGCTTTATTTAGCGAAATTCTTACGGAAATGGGAAAAACGAAAAGCGGGGGAAAGTTGAAATTTGTCACGTAGGTTTATCCGGGAGTGTAGGGGAACACTAAGAAAGGATTTTCCGAAACGCCCACAGGGACGGGAAAAAACCGGATTTTACGTTTCCAGACGAAACAGCGGAAGAAAGAGACTTAACATTTATAACGTGTGTTTCTTTAAAGGCTTTAAGTGTGCTCCGAAAGCACTTCCCAAAATTTCCACGGGAACGGGAAAAAACTTATTTTTTCATTTTACATCTTAGCGCGTACGATGTCGCGGGCAAAAGCTATTTAGGATGTATTTTAGGACAGCCCTATAGGTTAGGTTAGGTTTGTTTTATAAAAATCCTGCAATATTTACAGGTTCAGAAAAATTAAGGCATCGGGGCAATGCGGGGGCTGGCTTGCATGCTTGCTTGAGTCCTTGCTTTGCATGCTTGATTGCATACTTGCTTTCATGCATGCTTGCATGCTTGCTTGCATGGGTGCTTACTTGCATGCATGCTTGCTTGCACGCTTGCTTGCATGCATGCTTGCATGCTTGCTTGCATGGGTGCTTACTTGCATGCATGCTTGCTTGCACACTTGCTTGCATGCTTGCTTGCCTGCTTGCATGCCTGCTTGCATGCATGCTTGCATGCTTGCTTGCATGGGTGCTTACTTGCATGCATGCTTGCTTGCACGCTTGCTTGCATGCTTGCTTGCCTGCTTGCATGCCTGCTTGCATGCCTGCTTGCATGCCTGCTTGCATGCCTGCTTGCATACTTACATGCTTGAAGGCTTGCATGCCTGCTTGCATACTTGCATGTATGCTTGAAAGCTTGCAGGTTTGGTTGCTCGCTTGCTTAATTGCTAGGTTCTTTGAAATGCTCATGGTTCACGCGTGCGAAGCCGCGGGCAAAAGCTAGTATAATATATAAACCCACTAGCTGTTGCCCGCAACTTCGTCTGCATAGAATTCATTTATCGCTATCCCGCAGGAATTACGCAATTTTCCGGGATAAAAAGTAGCCTATTGTTATTCCAGACCATAATCCATTTTGCCCACAAAAACCTCAAATGCACTAAGGCTTTGAGTTCCCAGCGCCCTTTGCAAGTGGGATGGTGTTTAAATTGTGTTTTTTTTAGCATTAAGATTTTATATGTTGATGATTCCTTTGCCCCTCAATCCTTATCCGAAATGCCTGTGTTTTGTGTATAATCTTATACTTATAATTGCGTGTCATTCAAAAGAGAATAAATGGCTTCTTTATTTCTTTCAGTTCGGATTTTAGCAGGCTTTGATGAACCAGAACAAATAATTTGACAAGGGACAAATTCTAGTGCGTTTCAGGCCACTATCCCTTGGTATAGACTTAATCCCACGCTGTTAACTCTTCACCACAACATTAACATTCAGGGTGGACCCTAAATACATAGCGTGCGGGTCGTTTAAACTTATATATGTGTGTTGTGACTAAGACGAACTTCTGTGCCCTGAACCCACCCTGTAGGGGGGCCTACCCCTTAAAGGGGGGGCTAATGATAAACTGCAGAGATAGGCAAGCAATATATCTCAGTGAAGGAATGAAAACAACGGGGAAAACGAAAACCCTTATTAATGGTACAATTGTATAGGGTTACCGATGACGCCCTTTTTATAAAGCTTACCTTACTCAGTGTGTTACAAGAACAACAATGCAAATACATACATACATACATACATAAATCACGTCAAGACCTAAAGGCCACGTTTAGCATGATTGTGGGCGTATAGGTGGAAAGTGGACTCATAATTAGTGATGAGTAGCTAGCAGCATCGCCTATAACATGTTTCCTATTTTCGTCCATTCCCTCGATGGGCTTTTACTATCTGCGCGGGAAGGGAAGTAACTGGTACATTCTATGTTGATAAACTTTATTTGTTATTGTAAAGCATGTATAAATTAAAGAAAACTGATATAGTATGCTTCATAACTGTTTTCTACTCGATGAGACGTACTTGTCTGACAAAAAGTTGTATAAAGGATTTAAAGAAGTTATTATACAACTACGGTACAGTAAAAGTAAAAAGCATGGACAGTCACGGATTTAAATAGCTAAGCTACTTTGGGTAATTCAAATTTAGTCGTTTAAACTAAACTACTGTGCTGTGCAATTTTGCTAAATGTGGTCTGTAGGTCTTGTTACCTGACGCTCTGTCTACCCCGTAAGGGATAAAGACGTGATTTGTGTATGTGTATGTATGTACTGTGCTGTGACCTCGTAAATGCTATATCACTGCAAATTTAAAGAGCTGCAAAGTAACCTATCCTATTATACAAAAAATGTAAAATATTTTCAATTTTAGCTGGACTAATTATAGCAAGCGATCATTCGAAGAAACAATTTTTTGACCAAACGAAAGGTTTCCTATAGAAACATGTATATTTATTTATAGAGACAAAAACATCGGGAAACTTGGCAGTGGCATCCCTAGAGGACATAGGGCTGGCCTCCAGATTAGATTCCTTTGTCTCTAAGTTATGTTACAATTGGGCGAAATATTGTTATTGTTAAGAAATACTATCTTTATGAGTTCGCTTTGTTTGCGGATTTGTACAAAATGTCCGATGGAGCTTAGTTGTGAAATATTACTCGGCGCGAATATAATCTTTATTAAACACTACGACAAGAAATAACATCAATACTTTAAATTTTATTGATTTCAGGCGTTACTTTGCTGAGGTCCATTTCAATGAGCAAAAAATATTTACCTTGCTATTCCGCTACTAATGTGCAAGATAACCAAGCCTGTGTGAAATATACGTGTTTTTCACTTGGTTATCTTGTAGCGGAGTAGCAAGGTAAATATTTTTTGTTCATTAACATCAATACTTCCTACTAATACTACACGCTAAAACGGCTGGACGGACTTGAATGAAAAGCTGGTTTTCCAGAACAACAAGTTATTTCCCACGGTATGAAATACTCATTATTCACGTGAGCGTAGTCGCGGGAAAAAGGTAAAAAGATATATATTATTAAAGGGGTATAGATAGAGACCAGAACTGCGCCGAAAATCTGGAGCTCGTTAAAGGTGATAGAGGTATAATTATATCCTCTTGATAATCACTACATTGTATAAAACAAAGTCGCTTTTTCTGTCCCTATATCCCTATGTATGCCTATATCTTCAAAACTACACAACGGATTTTGATGCGGTTTTTTTTAATAGATAGAGTGATTCAAGAGGAAGGTTTTTATGTATAATTCTACGCAGACGAAGTCGCGGGCAGAAGCTAGTAATATTATATTTGTGTCCCATTATTGGGCAAAGGTCTCCCCTCTCGACCTCCACATCTTCCTATCCAGAGCTATCCGGCCACTCGGTCAGTTCCACTTCCAAGTCGTCTCGCCATCTCCCCCTCGACCTTGTCGCCGGTAGCCGCTGAGTACCCACCACGTGGCAGAGTGTGGCCATCTTTGCGGGTGCATTCGGCAGACATGCCCGGCCCGATCCCATTTGAGCGTGGCGGTGGCTTTCCCAACATCGGCGATGCGTGTTTTGAGGCGCGATGTGGTGTTCCGGATTTGGTCCTTTTAACTCCTAGCACACTGCGCTCCATAGCTCGTTGGTAAACCTTGACCTTGGATTTCTGGTTCTCAGTCAAGGACCATGCTTGCGAACCAATAAAAGTGTGAGTTTGATAAATGTATCTTATGTTAACTGTGAATCTTTAAAATAATAATATGTTAGGTTTCAACATGAATAATACAATCCATATACATGCGATGCGGCTAGCAACCCTTCACTATTTTGATTTCCCTTTCCAGCTATATGCCCTTAATTATGCTAAACGTGGCCTTAAGGTGTCATTACCTTAGGCTCTGTCTACCCCGTAAGGGAAAAGACGTGATATATGTATGTATGTATGTCAACATGAAACGATCGTGAAACTCAATTATAATTACACGAACGGATAACTCACTTATTAAAGTCAAGTAAGTGATGGGCGACATATTTCGGACTAGTTCGTAGTCCTTCCGCGCAGTGTTTGTTTCGCTGCCGCCGGGGCGAGTGCTCCAAGAGGATGGACTGCGAACTAGTCCGAAACATGTCGAGCATCACTCGACTTTTATACGTGAGTTATCGTTTTGTGTAATTATAATATTTTAGGTAGTAAAATGAACTGTTTTTTGAAGAAAATGTTAATCAACATACCTTAGCCCGCTTTTATCGATATCCTGTTATCATTTTCATTAATGAAGCTGTTAGCTGAAGCTTTTTTTTCTGACTGTACTTCTTGTGCTTCTTTGTGTAAGAGTAGGTCTTCACACAAATATTGCTCGTTAATTTGTTAAGGGCTATAGAAATTTCTTGGAACTTGAGTATCTATTATTAGACAAAATCTAAATTTAGATATCATTTAATACTTAATGGGGTCTAAATTATCAAAGTTTAACATATAAATTTGCTTCTTTGACAGTATAAATACAGTAACTAAATAATATTACTCACAGATTGTATGTAACTCACTAATTTCAGTCTTCCCTTATAGGAGCAGTTATACAATACAATACAATAACTCTTAATTGAACTCCACATATAACAACTAAAACAGAAAAAAAGGTATACAGAATATTACAACGGGGCCTTATCGCTAAAGAGCAATCTCTACCAGGCAACCATATTTAACTGGAGAAAAGAACAGATATTATTATATAATAACCATTTGTACTGTCACCGAAAAAGTCATCTACATACATTAGAAACTAAAATTTTACTAAAATATTTGTTATTTCCTATTTAATCTTTAAATCAACACTTATTTTCCATTAATCAGTATTTTATCTCACTTAAAAAGTAAAGTAATAAAGTAGTTTCTGCCTACCCCTGTGGGAAAGAGGCGTAACAGTATGTATGTATGTATGTATTATCTCACTTCAATGTGTACGAATTAAGCATTTATAGTATTAAGCCCAGTTATGCTCCAAAAACCAATTTGGTGGAAAGATTCAGCAGAACATAACTAAGTTATGCTCTCAAAACCAATACAGTTGAAAGATTTAACAAAACATTAGTAACAAAGTTATCAATGTCTGACCTCGTACCGCTAGAGGACCAGAATTTAGGACAAACCACAAAGCCAGTTTGATCTTATCAGTTGATATAAAGTTTCTGATTCCGTTTATAAGATTGTCTATCTGGGTAGTATAATATAATCGCTATTTAAGTTCTTCTTTTTTTTTAATATGGCCCTATCGATCGATGCGATGATTTCGCCAATGTCAGTAAAAAATACAGTATTCAAAAATCTTGTGACAAAAATTTCGGCAACGTTGTACGGTAACACCCCCCACCACATGAGTAAAAGACCCCCCCTCCTGTCGGGCCTGGAAATCACTAACCGATGCCCAGGGTGCACCGGATCAAGCACTGCATTTCTCCTCGGACGGATCCAAAAACGAACCGCAGTTCTTGATCACACGCGGAGATACTCGCACGCAAAATAGGTATTTTGGTTGTCAATTCAAATTTATTTTTGACAAGTTATTTTTGTTTAGAATTATTTTTTTGACAAATTCTACATACACAGAACTTAAAATAAAATAAAATAATAATTCATATTTTTTCTTGATTATCGTTTTGTCATCGGAACTTTATATGTGTTTCAAACTAAGAAATCCAACTACAGTAAGAAACGACTTCCGAAGTTTAAAATTAACGTCTCATGGTTTTGGAATCGGCCATGTTTTCCGCGTGCTTAAACGTCTGCTTAAAGAACATCAAAACTATCAAAACCACTTATGTACCCATGATTATTGTTAAAAGACACGAAAATAAACAAATACTTGTAAAACTAAAAACCGTGTACCTACATATTTCGCGGGATCCCAAGAAATACTACAGATAAGGACTTAAAATTCTAAACGTTCATATTTTATTAACGCAAAATACCTGGCCAAATAACTCGCGGTACGCTACGGGCATCGCTAATAGGGGCCCCGCGTCCGGGGGCCTGCGAGTTGGGGGCCTCAGCCCGTATTGACGTTTGACTTATATGCTTGTTAACTTGATAAATAGACAGGTGTTTTAAAAAGCAGGCAGGCGATTTGGTATCGTTAGATTGCACAGTCGACAATACTTTAGAATTTTTTATGATAATTCCTGTATCAGGCAAAGATATGCCTTTATTGTTTAAACTTATTAATTGACACTGAACTCTAGCATGTTAAAGGAATTTCTTGATCGACTATTATTGTGCTAAAAAAAGTATTAACAGACGAATTATGGGGTACTGTTTGGAATACAAAGACTTCTGTCGCTATAAAATCGATTCTAGAACCACAAAAAACAATAGGAGCTTGAGCAGTTCCCAAATATATCAATTAAATAGAAATTTTTTCACTTGGCTATAAATCCAACATTACTACTACTGGCAGTAGGAATTCAAATTTAAAGAAGCAAAACATGGAGATTTAGGAGCGGTTTCACTACTCCGTTAAATTCTTGACTGTCAGATATCTCTTTTTGCTCTGAAGGAATAAACAGAGACGCCATCACAGATATCTGTACTTAACAGTGGTGGAACAGTCCCTTAAGTAGCGATGTTTTATCCTCACGTAAAACGTGAAAACGTAAGACCCACATAATTAATTTAAATAAGAAACTTTTTTTTTAAATAAGCAATTGATAGCAGATAGCTTCTGACTCCATCGATTCCAAACATCACACGAACATATTTTTGCACCTCCCCCTTAATTCACCGCCATCAATATACGAGCCAATCCAACTTCACGATGGAAGATAAATTTCACAACTTTCCTAATAGTCCGGGAGACTGAGATTGTTTTAGATTTAGTAGTTGGGGCAAGGATGTTGACTTAGAAGTCATTCAGAGCCTCATTGTAAGTTTTCACACAAAAAAGTCTTCAACGCGTTCACGTAAATGTCTCATTAGTAGCGCCACTTGCGGACCGAAACGGCAACAGACTGTTGCAAGTATTTTGGGGTCGAAAACTTACACTAGTAACTCAGTAGTACTCAGTAGAGCTAGTGTAACTTTTAAACACAGCAATGGCCTCAAATGTAAAAGAATTATCGTTAAAACTAAAAACAAATCAATAGGGAAAAAAACTCAAAGGTTAACTGATAGAGATCTCTTACAGGGATAAGTTCGCCTTTGTGTGTCTGTTTCGAAATCGGAAGCGCCTTCCGCACTCATGGCAGGGGACGGAATTTTCATGGCAAAACACAAACGTCAATAGAGTTGGAACGTTAAATGTTATAGTCTATTCCATAACTTTAATCTCTTATATTACTGAAAAATGAAACTGAAACTAAAAAAACAGTTTTAACTAAATTATTTAAAAGTAGCTGCTGAAACTCAAGCTTGAGTTTAAAAAAGTTCCATTGGCAATAGCTTCGAAGGTGCTGGCAACATTTTTGAACAGCTTAGCTTAATAACACCCCATTTGAACTCTTGACGTATCCAACTTTGCCCAAAAAAATAACACCACTTCGTAAATAGCACAGCCGGTTCCCGTACTAGAACACATCGAAGGTAATCCCGTTTGCTTTTCAAACTGGGAACTCGGTCACTATCCTCACGATGAGATTTTACTTCGTTCAAAGTTGTACGAATAATTACTGACGCTAGAAGAGATAGGGGCTCTAAATGATTCTAAAATGTTCTAGAGAACAAGAGTTGCCTAGTGGTTTAACCAATGGGCATATATTTAAACAAAATAAATGGTCGTACGTAAGGTAAGTCAGGTATACTTACGGTAATCATCAAAACAAGTTTCACAAAAGGTCTTCTTCTTCTTCTTCTTATTTGTGGCGTATCAAGTCGTTATAGCGACGACAACTTCACCAATGTCAAAGTAATAAAAATATAATTAAAAAATCTTGTGACAAAATGTCGGCAATGTTGTACGGTAATGGTCAAAGACCCACCTCCCCCTGTCGGGTTCTTAGCCAACGGTCAATGACATCCCTCAAAAACTGCCAGGAAATCATTAGCCGATGCCCAGGGTGCACCGGACCAAGCACTGCTTTTTCCCCCGGACGGATCCAAAAACGAAACGCTGCTCTTAACTACACGTGGAGGTAACCCGACTCGCACCCCTACAGAAGGTCCTATCTATACTCCACTGTAAATGCAATTTACAACAATTACCACTTACTTTCAACAAGAAACTACCGTGAGACACAGTCATAATTACAAACGGATAACTCACGTATAAAAGTCGAGTGATGCTCCACATGTTTCGGACCAATTCGTAGTCTTTCCTCTTGGAGCGCTCGCCCCGGTGGCAGCAAAACCAACACTGCGCGCCAACGCTCTGCTCGCGCCACTCGACGCAACTGACAGCAGCGCACAACTACCCTCGTTTTCATCGTCATTTTTATTATTTTCGAAAGTAGGGCAGCATACAACACTGATCACGTCACTTCGTAAAGGTTCGCTCTCACTCACCGTTTGGTCAATATTTAAAACGGGGTGCGAGTCGGGTTACCTCCACGTGTGGTCAAGAGCTGCGGTTCGTTTTTGGATCCGTCCGGGGTGAAGAGCAGTGCTTGGTGCTGTGCACCCTGGACAACGGCTAATGATGTCCTGGCAGTTTCTGAGGGATATTATTGACCGTTGGCTAAGAGCCCGACAGGGGGGAGGGGGTTTTTGACC
The DNA here is from genome assembly GCA_949127965.1 of Pandemis corylana. Taxonomy (NCBI): domain Eukaryota; kingdom Metazoa; phylum Arthropoda; class Insecta; order Lepidoptera; family Tortricidae; genus Pandemis; species Pandemis corylana. The sequence continues at coordinate 9,547,089 of OX421876.1, forward strand.
ATTACCGTACAACGTTGCAGACATTTTGTCACAATATTTTTTAATTATATGTTTGGTAATTTGACATTGGCGAAGTTGTCGTCGCTATAACGACTTGATACGACACAAATAAGAAGAAGAAGAATATTTAGAACAGACGATAATAAAAAATCTTATTTCTTAGTTGTCACTTTCTGTTCTTTCTTTGCACCCAGACCAGCATGGGAGATGTTAATCCTTCTCATTTCCAAGCCACACGTGAACTATATCGGTATGCCTCTTCGTGAACTAAACATGGCGTTCGCCCTGAACTCAATTACATATTCAAATACGTATAAACACATCGACAGCATATTAAGCGTACCCGGTTCCGTGGCAACCGCGCAATAAGTCGCTGGTATCGCGGCGCCCCGCCGCAGTAGGGAACCCCAATATATCCTGGGAAACGGGAATAAATCAGGGCGGACGATATAATGGCTTTTTGAACTGATTCCGACGATTCCGCAGCAATATTGCGTTTTGAAGCACAATATGTTTTGATTGCGAATTGGTGTGGAAAAATTGTGCTTCTTACATACCAATGGGTAATGTTGTATTCTGCCTTTGCCTCTGTTACTAGTGATTCTGTATAGATTCAGGCGTTACAATACAATACAGGGTCAAAAGTAGCTTGAAATGGTTCGTGGAAATATACCCACTGCTGCGTCGCCTTTGAACTTGGCTGACACGCTGCCGTGTCTAGATAACTCTTTATTTTACACCATATAATCAACAATACAGAAAATAGATATATACAGAAACTTATAATTAATTAGAATAACCGTTGATTATTCTTTAAAACTTTTTTTTATTTTTTTTATGAAAAAGGAAATTTGTTTAAGTCATTGGTACTTCCCGCCTTAAAAAAGTAATTTGAAATTCATACAAAACAAAAAGCAAATAATAATGTTGGTATATTTATAAATTTTATTTTGTTCAAAACCATACATTTCAGCTCCTCAAATTCAAGTAACCTTTCAAAAATCAAAAGGCTGACTCCATTTTACCCTAATAAAACCGGGTGAGCACCAAAATCCAATTTTGCACCGCGACCGCTCGATACAAACTCCATTTCTTAAATATTTAAAAAAGTCCAAGTTATTAGCCGTAGTAAAATGAGAGGGGTGCAACTTTGCCCATCTCGGGTCCATATCGCGACTTTGAATTTTGCGATTAGATACTCGGGGGCGATGATCTTGGAGAAATATGGTTATTTCTAAGGTATTTTTCTTATGCAGCTTTGTTATGAAATAACATTACTTTGAGGCCTTTGCCTCGTAGTGAAATATTTTGTATATACTTCATTTTGTTAAGTCTCACGACACGAATATGTAATAGTACATTAATGCTGAGGCCTGGGGTGTAGCCAATTGTTGGATGAGTAACTTGTTTAAAAACACGAACCACAAGTGAGCGTTTTTTAAAGTTACGAATCTAGCAATTGCTCTTCCAGCTAAGGCAGATATAATGTTTTTCTCAAACATTGAGAGGAAATGATAGTAAATTTTGCACTAAACTTCCTCGCAACTAAGGTGGTTTTTACGTTCCCGCCTTTTTTCTTAAGTTTTTTTATTTCATCTGTCACCGTAAGCTATTTGAGACATTGATAAAAACGTTAGTTAAAAACTCGAACAAAGCGCGCACTCCTCGGCCACCGACTTGGCTGTATGACACTGTTGTTCATTATTCCATAGTCTCTTTGACTTTTAAAAAGTTAAAAACAAATGAAAAAACAGTCCAGCAATCCGATTTATGGTCAGAAAATCGCGTCTGCAATGTAATTCAGCGGTCAACAACGTCGTTCGTGTTATGTTACTTAAAATACAATGGCGACATTTATGACAATGTTTGAGAAAACTTATTAGTACGTATTTAGTACGGTTTCAACTGATAATCAAGTTGGTACGTATAATGTCATTATAATCAGCCTCAATCTGTGTCACGTGTATTATTTTTAGTACCTTAAATTCGAACCTTCCAGTTAAGTTAGAAGAACGCACCAACCGTGTCCTGGCAACAATCTTAAGATATGTTTTTATTAATAAGATTCGCTCCATCCACTCAGTTTTATCCTGAGATTTCATCTGCCCCCGAGCGAGACATAAATCATCCGAGACTGGGCTCTGTAGTGCTTTTTTAAAAAGTCGTGTTAAGCTCGCCACCGGTCGGATTATGCTATTAAAAGTTCGTATTAGAATCCGATGAGGTTTTGAAGTGCTCTTTGTAAATTAAATTCAGTTTGAACGAAGCAAGTTTTAATAAATTAGTTTTTCTAAAAATTGTTGCTTTTTTATGCACCATTTTTTTTTGTTCTTCCATTTTGGTCTGGGAGTACAGAAAAAACATAAAATGTACCAGTTGCTTCTCTTCCCGCGCTGATGGTAAAAGCCCATCGAGGGAATAGGCGAGAATCTTAGGAATCATGTTATAGGCCGGCTAGCAACCCATCACTATTTAGATTCCACTTTCCACCTGTACGAACACAGTCTTGCTAAACGTGGCCTTAAGGTCTGTCTACCCCGTAAGAGATATATGATCAGTACCTACAGTCAAGCGTATAAATATCGATACAGCCGTCATGTCAAATATATGTGTCACCGACTATGTTGTTTGTGACAAAAGGTGTATAGCTATTTTTGACGTCATGGTAAGGTCCATATTTTATGCTCTTGTCTATACAAATATGTTCTGGAGTGTCGGATGATTGTAATTAATATATTTATCTATTTTAAAGTGTCAGATTGCCATATTACAGTATGGAAAGCGGGGAAAGACAAAAAAGGATGAGGCAAAGCCAGATAAAAGAAAACGTTCGTTATCTTAGGCTCTGTCTACCCCGTAAGGGATAAAGACGTGGTATATGTATGTATGTATGTACGTTCGTTCTAAGTTCAGAAATGGAACGAGTTTATTTAAGCTAATTGGTGTTTCTTAGTGTGAATTTGTTATTTAAAATGGATGGTTAATAAAATTTTATTTTCTGTTCCGATTTCTTACCAGTCAAAATTTAAGATATTAATTAAACAAAATGTTGTCAATTTTAGCCGGTGTCAAAAATTATTTTGATGAAATTATTAATACCTTGTATTAATTAGTTAAAAGGTTGAAAACAGTTTGGGAGGCAATTACGAGAATTAGGGCGAAGTAATGGTTTGGAAAAATTTGAAAAAAGGAAGGTGGACCTCTGTAAACAATTTTGCCGCTTGCTTTCGGATAATGGGATTAAAATGATTAAATTAAATTAAATTCTGATAAGCTTCTGTGTGAAATTAATTATTTGAACTAAAGTGAAGTAGAGAATTCCAAAACGATTGTAATTGACGAAATTTTTATATTTCCCGTTTAGGGTGCGCTTTTGTCAAAACGGAGCGGAGCGGAGCTTGCAGAATCCGACCAATCGCATTCGTTGAAATCCCGACTTAACCCAACCCCAGTAAAGTGACAAGAGACGCGGACTTCAACTGATGCGATTTTCAATTTCCCTTCTCTTGCCTCCGCTTAATATTCTCATAAAGATTATTATAGGTACCTAACGTTCGTTTTCCCCCTCATTCAAAAATATGATAGGCAGAACACATTGGTTATGGTAAAATTTAACGTAGTTCTATGTATGTGTGTAACTCTTTATTGTACAAAAAAAACAATAATTTTACAGGTTATTAAGATCAACAGATGTACAGAGGTGAACTTATCCCTTAAAGGGATCTCTTCCATACCGGACCAGAAAATAGAAAGTAGACGTAATAAAAAAGCGAAGCAGAGTTGTGTCTGTTTCATTTTCTTTTGTAGGAGCGTAACTTTACCTTTTTTGTACTTTGGTTACTCTATTATAAGCTAAAGGTAACTCCTGTCGGCGTGCTCCATGGCCCGGACGTCCTGTTTTCTCCCGAATCGGTGTTATTATATTTCACGAAGCAAACAAGGTACATTAATTCCCTATTCCCTCTGGCCCTATGCGTCATAATGTAGGATTTATCGGCTACTAGCTTTGCAACGCGACTGTGCCTTTGTTTTTCGTAATTTCGCGGTATCTTTGCTCATTTCATGATTACGCGTAGATTATGCCGGCCATTATAAATACATAAATCACGTATTTTTCCCTTACAGGGTAGACAGGGCTTAAGATTACATGACCTAAAGGCCACGTTTAGCATGATTGTGGATTCCTAAGATTTTCACCCATTCCTCGGTGGTACATTTTTTATGTTTTCTTTACGCCCAGACTAGCATGGAAGAAATTAGAGGCCATTTTATTTTAGTCGACCAATTATCTACCTGTATAGCATTTATTCTATCAAACAAATATTCCGCGAATAGAACAAAAGTTCAATTATTTATTCACGACAAAACATGAGCCTATTAAGACTTCTCCTTATAAATATTCGTAGGTCAAAAACCCTCCAAGAAAAAGCGTTCCCATTCGAAGCCTGAAATATCAAAGGCATAGGAAAGGAAAACAAACCAATGATGGTAACAAGGAATGTCACTTTACTCGGAAATATTCGCGCTACGTACTTTGAATGTACAAAATTCTTTCTTAGAGAGGTGTGGAGTTGGTTACAGGCGAAGCGGAGAGCGATTTGTGTATATTTTTTTAGCTAGGAAACAAACAGGGTGTAAATGTGGAGGCAGTAACATACATACATATATCACGTCTTTATCCGTTACGGGGTAAACAGAGCCTAAGGTAACAAAACCTTAAGGCCACGTTTAGCATGACAAAAGGCCGTATAGCTGGAAAGGGAAATGAAAATAGTGATGGGTTGCTAGCCGCATCGCCTAGAACATGATTCCTAAGACTTTCGCCCATTCCCTCGACGGGCTTTTATCATCTGCGCGGGAAGAGAAGCAACTGGTAAATTCTATGTTTTTTCTATACTCCCAGACCATTACGGACGAAATGCAGCATGGAGGCAATAATTGTACGGTGTAAAATTAAAAAGTTAAAGAATTCGATTTTATAGTGGTTTGCAAGCGATTTAATGAACTAAACATCTTTGACTTTTTGTGAACACAGCTTTGTATAATTAGAACCAAACGGAACTAGACATTTCTTATTCTATCTGGATCTGACTTTTATACGTAAGTTATACGGTTGTGTAATTATGATTGAGTAAAGTTAAAACAAAACAATAGGCTCCACAAAGAGACCACATCATCATCATCAGCCTGAAGACGTCCACTGTTGAACAAAGGCCTCCTTAGTACACCATAATGAACGGCAACTCGCCACCACCATCCGATTCCCGCAACCTCATAGCCAAAATTCAAATTCTGAAAAAAAAACGTTGCATAATCCATTTCGTTTGCATAGCTAATTTGATTTACGCAGTTCGCTGCCGCTCACCGCTCCCGCCAGCGCTTGTGCGTCCGCTCGTCCCCCACCCAGCCCTCACCCGCTCACCCCGTTCCAAACATAATAATTCGTCATATTTATCTTTGCGGGCAGTTCCCGCTTATAGGCCCTTTATATATTCTTATTCCTTCTATCATTGTACTTGGCGCAGATAGCCAAGTGCCGAAATGGGCTTGAAATATATCGTGGTATAAAATAGAATTAGCGGCACTTTACATGCGAGGCGGGTTGTGCTAGCTGGATGGAAATTAGGCTGGGAGCTTGGGAGGTCATTGGAGAGCTTAACGTACCGAGACTTAACTAAAGTGAGCTTTTTAGAGACCTTGACGTACATACATACATACATACATAAATCACGTTTTATCCCGTACGGGATAGAGAGCCTGAGGTAACAAGACCTAAAAGCCACGGTTAGCATGATTGTGGGCGTATGGGTGGAAGTGGAATCAAAATAGTGATGGGTTGCTAGCCGCATCGCCGAAAACGTGATTCCTAATATTATAATTATTATAAATAATAATATTATTATTAATTTTGACGATCTCAACAGAAACACTTATATTTGTGACATGTATGTTCATATATAGGTAATGTAATGTTTTTGTTGATAAATAAATCGAAATCTATCGCCCATTCCCTCGATGCAACCCATCACTATTTTCATTCTCCACCTATACGCACACAAACATGCTAAGCGTGGCCTTTAGGTTTTTGTTACCTTAGGCTCTGTCTACCCCGTAAAGGATAAATACGTGGTTTATGTATATTTGTACGTATGTACCTACTCTTTCGTGCGCGACCTCTAGGCTAGTAACACATCTGCGTACCTCTCCTCTGGTATAGAGGCTGTTCTATGGTCCTCTTAAAAAAGTGTTTAGCTTTATTAGTTTAGGCGTTACGTTGTCTGTACGTCACGCTACGTTTTATTTACGACCATGAGCGGTATCTTTAGAATTCCCTCTCATAATAATGACGTCAAATATAGCAGAGCAAATAGGGTGCTAACAAAAGGCGTTGTCGAAATAAATCTTAGGAAGTATCTTGTTTTGTTTGTAAATATAGTAAAAAAATTGCTTGCCGTAAAAATTTATTCAACCGACTGCGGAGCCCGAAAGGAGGGTTATGGTTGATACTAATAGCATTCGATTATAACCACGCGTCTATTTCATATATACACAAATCACGTCTATATACCTTACGGGGTAGACAGAGCTTGAGGTAACAAAACCTAAAGGCGAGATTTAGCATGATTGTGAGCTTATAGGTGGAAAGGGGAATCAAAATAGTGATGGGTGGCTAGCCGCATCGCGTATAACATGATTCCTAAGATTTTCGCCCATTCCCTCGATGGACTTTTTCTATCGGAGAGTAGCTCGCCCACTGAACTACTAAAACCACTCACTGTCACTAGAACTTATCCGGTTCGAAGGACCATGTTTGAGAATGGACTAGGGGTATCTGAATGAAAGTCGTACTTAAAACCAAACTATATTAAACTTCCATAACAGTTGCTCTCCTTCGACATGCTATTAAATTCTCGTAATACAAATAAAACTGTTCGCACATATGCTTTGTAGAACGACACTTCGATACTAAGTTTAAAATCTAGTAAAGCGCCATCTGTCGGTGCAGCTACGCACCTATATTATATAAACTGAACAGCACGGAAAGAAGCAACTGGTACATTCTAGGTTATTTATTTACTCCCAGACCAGCTTGGAAGAATTATTTTTCAATTATTATATATCAGCCTATATTTGTGTCCCACTGCTGGGGTAAACGCCTCTCCTCACGACCTCCACATCTCCCTATCCAGAATATTTCCGACCACTCCGTCAGTTCCGCGTCCTGTAGGCTTATTACCTAACTCGCTCGCAATCGCCATCGTGTTCATTTTGACAGTTCTTGTATGAATGTGACAGCTAGCTGATTCCGATGCCAATTGTCAGCCCATACATGAACTGTCAAAATGAACACGATGGCGATTGTGAGCGAGGTAATTAATAAGCCTACAGGTCATCTCGCAGTCTCCGCCTCGGCCTGCCTTGTTTGTTTTTAAATAATATTAAATTAATGTTATTTTTATCTTGTTACAGGTACGTTAAAAGCAACATTAACGCTGTTAAAGTCCTTCATCCGTGAGTGCTCGCTTAGAAATCCAACTATACCTACCAACATAAAAAATAAAACCTACATAGATAAATCACGTCTTTATTTACGTAGACAGAGCCTAAGGTAACAACACTATAGGCCACGTTTAGCATGATTGTGGGCGTATAGGTGGAAGGGGGAATCAAAATAGTGACGGGTTGCTAGCGTCGCCTATAACATGATTCCTAAATTTTTCGCTGATTCCCTCGATGGACTTTTAAACTGCGCAGAAAGAGAAGCAACTGGTACATTTTATGTTTTTTTCTTGAACCAGACCAGCATGGGAGGTTAAATCACTACATAGTATAAAACAAAGGCGCTTTCTCTGTCCCCATGTCCCTATATCCCTATGTCCCTTTGTATGCTTTTATCTTCAAAACTACACAACGGATTTTGATGCGGTTTTTTTTAATAGATAGAGTGATTCAAGAGGAAGGTTTTTATGTATGATTCTACGCAGACAAAGTCGCGGGCAGAAGCTAGTAAATTATATTCCTAAGCGTCACTGAAAATTAGAACACAGAAAAATCCGTAAAGTAAAGCTATGGCCGGGATTGAACCCGGATCCTCGTCATTCCGTGATGCGTGCTATACTCCTACACCACCCATAGCAGGTAAGCCTTTGAATTTTCCTATCTGTTACTAGCTGTCACGTGACCTTGTTACTATCCGAATCTGTGAATGATGTGTCTGTACTACACTATTACAAATAAATAAATTATGTAGGTATGTATGTAAACTCTTTATTGTGCGAAATAAACATAAAACAAATACAAATGACAAACACTAAGATACATGCACAAAGGCCGACTTATTCTATAAGGAATCTTTTCCAGCCAATAGTTATTATCCGTTTAGCAGGTTATTAATACCACTACTAATTATGTCGGCGACAATTGACTATTGTCGGCGACATGTCACATGACATGATGACAATTCTCTTTGCATTACAAACTCGATAAGAATCTGCGACGGTTAGCTTCATATAGAATACACATTGCATTTCGGATTGTCAAGTCTCACCGACAATTGTCAAGTCAATACTTAACAAATCTTGCATTATACATACATATATCACGTCTACCCTTATGGGGAAGACAGAGCCTAAGGTAACAAAGTAAGGCCACGTTTAGCATGATGAAGGGCGTATAGGTGGAGAGGGAAATCAAAATAGTGATGGCTTGCTAGCCGCATCGCCTATAACATGATCCCTAAGATTTTCACCCTCTCGACGGCCTTTCACAATCTGCGCGGGAAGAGAAGCAACTGGTACATTCTATGTTTTTTCTTTTCTTCCAGGCCAGCATGTAATGCATTTTATAAATATTTACATAAACATATTGTTACAAATTCAAATGTGATTTGGCCGCCTGAACGGGAATGCAAACAATAAAAAACTAAATGGCCCGTTAAACGACTTCGCGTTTTGAACAAAAACATTTTGCTTTGCTTAACGATATACAATGCAAAGAAGCAATGAAGAAGACGAAATGTAAAAGAAGTATTACGGTGCGACGGCACTGGTGCGTAAAAGACGTTGACAGTGCGTTGAACGGTGAGAGAACGTGACGCATGCGACACGTCACTGTTTACGCGGCGGTGTGCTCGCTCCTTTACTAGTAGTGTTATGTCCTCCTTTCCACCTATACGACCACAATCATGCTAAACGTGGCTTTTAGGTCTTGTTACCTTAGGCGCTGTCTACCTGTATGGGATAAAGACGTGATTTATGTATGTATATAGTATTATTATCAGGGCATGCTTCCGTGCTGGTCTGGGAGTAAAGAAAAAACGTAGAATGTACCCAGTTGCTTCTCTTCCCACGCAGATGGTAAAAATCCATCGATGGAATGGGCATAGGAATCATGTTATAGGCGATGCGGCTAGCAACCCATCACTATTTTGGCTCCCCTTTCCACCTATACGCCCAGAATCATTCTAAACGTGGCCTTTAGGTCTTGGTTACCTTAGGCTCTGTCTACCTGTAAGGGATAAAGACGTGATTTAATTATATATATTTGTAGTATTATTTTCAGGGCATACGTGATGCCTCTTAAGTGTTATACATACATGCATCAATCATGTCTTTATCCCTTACGGGGTAGATAGAGCCTAAGATAAGACCTAAAGGCCACGTTTAGCGTTATTGCGGGCGTATAGGTGGAAAGCGGAATCAAAATAGTGATGGGTTGCTAGCATCGCCTTTAACATGATTCCTAAGATTTTCGCCCATTCCCCCGATGGGCTTTTACCATCAGCTCGGGAAGAGAAGCTTAAGTGACTCTCCCATGATTTACTAATAAACCATTTTTAAACTCCTGTAAACATTACTCCCATCCAGCGCCTTCTCTCGTCCCTGGTGAGCAGTAGATGTTCCACGGGAGTTTGTAATTGTGTCATACAGACACATCATTCAAACAGATGACGCTTAGCGACAAAAATTCGCATAGTAACAAAGGTCACGTGACATCTAGTAACGGGTAGAAAAATGGGTGGTGTAGGGGTATAGCACGCGTCACGGAATGACGAGGATCCGGTTTCGATTCCCGGCCATAGTTTTACTTTTCGGATTTTTCTATGTGTTCTAATTTTCATTGACATTTAGAAATTCCCATGTTTGATTGCCAAATAATTTCTCTGTACGTTTTCAAAATTATATAATTCCAAAGCGCATATTGCTTTCGGTTCAAAGCTTATTTAGCCGTAGGTACATGAGGGAACCGTTAATTGCTTTGCGTGCCAAAGGAAAATGGTGCTTGATGTGAGAGCTTTACAGCCGCAAATTGAGATTGCGTTGGAACTATTGATATAGTGTGCGGTAGAAGAGTGATTGAAATGCCGCTAAAACGTTAAAAGGTTAGGGAGTTAGTAAAATAATTAATATTATTGCTTTGGGTTTTCATTAAAAGTTATATTATTTAAATATGTGCTGACGTTTTTCACATGAAATTAAATGAGTTTGTGTCCGCAGTTAAAAGTATTTATAAGTAAAACCCCACTGTATAGTAAGTTCATATTTAGTATTTAAAATAAGTAATTGATTATTTGATGTTCGGGCATCTTTTCTGCTTCGCTGTTTCTCACAAGAAGTTTGTTTGTTAGTAATTAATAATTAGGTACTATTACTTTATGTTTTTTTTTTTAATTTTTGAGCATAAGATTTCATTCGGAATTAACTACAGGTGGAGACTGTTTTGGCTGATGCGTTAACTGAATTTGTCTATATGTTAAGTTTTAATTTTAAGCTGTTTGTTTCCCATTAAATAATAAATAAAAAAAATTGTGTATTAGTATAGTAGATAATATTATTTCACATTATATCCTTTTCTGATACTTGGAATCTTAGGAATCATGTTATGCGATGCGGCTAGCAACCTATCACTATTTTGATTCTCCTTTCCACCTATACGCCCACAATCGTGCCAAACGTGACCTTTAGGTCTTGTTACTTTAGGCTCTGTCTACCACGTCTAAGATATTAATAAGTAAATTGCTCTAACGAAGGGTAAACATCGAGTCGATTTCATATACAAGATCTGTCTCGACCAGGCTTCGAATCCAGCACCTCTAGTTTCTAAGCCAACTTCTCTAACCACTAGGCTAACCTCTCTGTACAAATTGCACGAAAATATCTTCAAGTCACCACGTTAGCCACTAAGAAAATAGGAAAAAGGCCACTCCGAAATCGATTTCTGAAAAAAAAAACTTCACCAGAAACAAAAGACTATCTAGCCGCCGCCCCCCTCGTCCCATTCACGAGCGCGACATTTGGCACGCGCCCACTAATTGCGCGTGTGTGGCGCCCTTTATTCAGTCTCTTTTATTTTTAATTGCTTAATTTCAGGCGATGACTTTTAATTCATACCGCCGGGGACGCGAATGGCGGGCTTTATTGTTTTACGCGCGTCTTAATAGGTTGACGGTGAATGGGGATTGCGAATGTGTGCGTTCATGTGTCAATGTAATTAAGTCGTGCATAATTAGAAGGATAATTTAGTGAGTTATTCCAATGGAAACGTTGTGGATAACACTAGCTATTGCGCTAGGTTTGCTTAGTGATTGCAAAAAAGTAAAACTCATACTTACATATATATCACGTCTTTATCCCTTACAGGGTAGACGGAACCTAAGGTAACAAAACCTTAAGGCCACGTTTAGCATGATTAAGGGCGTATAGCTGGAAATCAAAACTTGTTTTTATAAATACAAGGATAGAAAGATTTTTCGCAACCAATGTTAGAGCCGTATTTGGGACCACAAAACATGTTAATTATTGTTCCTCAAATGAAAGTGAGAAAGATAATAACCTCATGTGCCAGTAATTTACCCAACTGTCTTAGTCTCCACGCCAGAACTGCTGCTTGGCGGCAGGATTAGCAAGGAAGACGGAGGTAGTGGTCCGAACGGACCTTGCACGAGGTCCTATTACCCGCAAAAAATAATAGGTACCTAATTTTTTTCGAAATAAAAAACAAAAGGTTTTTGATAAAACGTGCATAATAATAAAACAAAATAAACGTAATAAAAGATGAACAGAATTTTATGAAAGCATTGTAAGCTTTTGAAAATAGAACACGAAACATAATTCAATTGAATAGTTTCAGTGAAAAATGTTTTATACATTTTTAGGCTTGAAACTGCGAAATGTGTAATTTAGTTAGTAAATGTTATAACGTTTGATGAGAATGCCTAAAATTAAGAAATACTTAAGTTTACATACAAATATACATACATACATAGACATAGACATAGACATAACTTTATTCGACATCAAAAAATACACAGACTCTTAAACTAATACAAAAACATACTGAGTTGATGACCCATGATGTCATGATGTTGATGATCATACCGTCACGCCTCTTTCCCACAGGGGTAGGCAGAGACTACTTTGTTCCACTTGCTACGGTCCTGACATATTTCTTCCGCTTCATCCACACTCATCAATCTCTTCATACATGCTCGTCAATTTCGGGTACTCCTAACCTGACCTTTTTTCAAAACATCTCCTATTTGGTCTCGGAACGTCCGTCTAGGCCTTCCTCTCCCAACGTAACCATTCACACTCCCCATATAGATCTGTTTAGTTAGTCTACTTTCATCCATCCGCTCTACGTGACCAAACCAACTAAGCATACTTTTTTCTATCCTAGTCGCTATATCCTCTTTCACACCAGCACGTTCCCTTATCACACTGTTCCTGATTCTATCTTTCAGTGATACACCATATAAATCTGTTTAGTTAGTAAGTTCAATATTCATTATCAATATTCTTTTAAGTCTACTTACTTTTTTAGTTGACGTCTAAGTTCTTTCTCTTAGATATAAGTCTAAATGTCCCCTTAACTCTAATTTAATAGAATTAACTTCCAACACAGAGCGGCGAATTAACTTCTAGCGTTAAATAAATATTTGATGTGAAAGTTGGGGGTTTCTATGTCATTTCGGGTTTAGTTTGGGAAAGTTTTATTTGCATGCGTTTCGAGTTAATTATTATACAGCTCTGGGGACGCAGTGCACGGGCACGCCGCGCACGTGCGTACATAATTCGCCGCGTATCAAAACGTTGGCGAACGTTTTCACAGCAGTGCACGCACACGTAACGCACGAAATGACCAACGGGTCCACGTGGGTGACGTGTATAGCGTGTCCGTGCACTGCGTGGACAGCAGTGGGGCGTCGCCTGTACAGTATGTATCACTGTATACATATATGTATGTGTGTACGTTTAGAACATGCTGTGACGTCCAATGGTCTTGAAGGGACTGAAGAGGGTATCAACGTTTTCGAACTACCCGCACATTGTGTTTTCATAAACAAGTCTTATAACGGTGACTGTATAACTTTTCTTATGTGTATGTGGCATCATAGTTGTTAAAAGGGTTGGCTGATTTGGATGCGGTTTTTGAAATTTGAAAGCCAGCTTCTTTGCGGTGATTCTTAGCTGTTTGTTAAAAATCGTTTCAGCAGTTTGTAGAGTATCAGTTCTTTTCCAAAATGACGTAATGCATGCAACTACGGCATGCATTAAAAACAAATGCAACCTGCCTTTAACAAGTCTTGTATCAGTGACTGTAAAACTGTTCCCCTCTATTGTTTTAAAAATAGAGACACTAAAATGTTATTCTCATTTCATAGTTCAATTATGAAGCGGTCGGGTCTGCTCACGTACCGTATTCCGTTTATAATTTACCTACTGCGCGTGTGGTACAATGCAGGAGATGTGCGAGATACTATTGAAGCAATAAACAGATTCCACGCTGGTCTGGAAGCAAAGAAAAATATACAATGTACACAGCAAAGCTATTCGGTAAGCAGTATAGATACGGCGCGAGCGTGCGTAGGTGCTTACCTGATTATATTGCCGTGTGTACAAGTAGCTTCTCCGCGCTTCTTCCCGCGCCGATGGCAAATGCTCAGCTAGGGAAATGTGGGGAAATGTCACATAGGGAGATTTCTCTGCAGGCAGATGTAATGCCTGGGGACCGAAGTCCGAAGGAAGAGATTTGGAAGTTGTATTCATGCACCCGCGTTGAGAAGCTTCGGTGGCGTGATGTAGAACGATGTGGCAGCTGTCACTAGAGCTGGCGCTATCTATCCTCGTTCCAAATTTTATCCAAATCCGTGCAGCCGTTTGCGCGTGAAGAAGAAACAAAGATACACACACATATACTCACAAACTTTCGCCTTTATAATATTATTGTGATTAGTCAGCTTTTGGGTTTCCGTACTTTTTAGCTGATTTTTTTCTTCAACGTCTTCAAATTGCTTATCGAATTTCGCAGCGCCATCTATGTACACAATCCCGTACCAAATGGAATCGCTAAGAAAAAGCAAAATCCGTTCCGCTTCCAGATTATCTGAGTTTTGGTATTTCGCTGGCGCTCCTCCAAAACCTTCCATAACGAACGCATTGTGACTGCAAGCGTGGTGCAAGCCGTAAATTATACGAGCAGGGGTGGACAGGGGCCAATTCCGCAGACACACTTCTTTGGAATCTTGGGACTGCGGTCTTAAGATAAATATACACATTAAATTTCTAAATCACACCGAAAATTAAAACACAGAAAAATCCGAAAAGTTTATTATAAATAGAAATGTTTCGAAATGTTTTATTATAAATAGGTGATTCGACTTTGGAGTAAAACAAGCATACATGCATACACACACACACACACACACACACACACACACACACACACACACAAACACACAATGTCCGTGGACTCACTCACTAACAATGTAGTTTTTTAGCTTGTTTTTTTTTTGTTTCTGTGTTAGTTTTCAGTATGCTTCGCTTAACTGTATTTCTGTGGTCATCTGTCATTGGCTTTTTGTTTAGTACCTAAGTCTCATTACAATGTACTGTATTGCTGTTGATGCCCCAAATAAAATAAATAAATAAATAAATAAGTAAAGCTAAAGGTTACCTCCTATGTGTGGTGTAGCGGTATAACACGCGTCACGGAATGACGAGGATCCGGGTTCGATTCCCGGCCATAGCTTTACTTTTCAGATTTTTCTGTGTTCTAATTTTCAGCGTCGTTTACAAATTTCATCAATAGAATGGTCAAAAAAGGTGATAAACAAAAAAAAGGCACAATGTAATGCAATGTTCACACTCAGCATATTATTATAGTTTTGAAATAATAGTAACCGACGAGCCTGTATGAAGAGATGATGAATGTGGATGAAGCGAAAGAGGTATGTCAGGATCGTAGCAAGTGGAATAAAGTAGTCTCTGCCTACCCTTGTGGGAAAGAGGCGTGACGGTATTGTATGTATGTATGTAAAGCTAAGTTGAAGGCGGTCACAGAGTGGTGGTCAAGACTGGGTCAAAGGTCAGTGGGCAGACCATCAGCCCGTTGGTCAGATGGCATCTGTTATTCGGCTGGAAAACTGTGGGTGGCAAGTGGAACAAAGTAGTCTCTGCCTACACCTGTGGGAAAGAGGCGTGACGGTATGTATGTATGTACGTGAAATAATTAACTACTATCATAATTCACAAAATTAATGTTATCCGCATTTAGTGATTTATAATCTTTGGCCCATAAATTACTGGCTTTTATTTGAGTTTGGGTTTAAATTTTAACTCGATTTATGGCTTAGGGTGAACTTTCATCGAAACGAAGCGGAGATTGCAGAATCCGACCAATAACATTAGCGAGTGGGTTCTACAGGGTAATGTATACATACATACACACATACACCCATCACGTCTTTACCACTTACGGGGTAGACAGGGCCTAAGGTAACAGGTACCTACAGGCTACATTAAGCAGACTGTGAGCGTTTTGGTGGAAAATGGAATCAAAATAGTGATGGGTCTCTAGCCCCATCAACTATAACAGGATTCCTATGATTTTCGCCCATTCCCTCGATGGGCTTTTACCATCAGTTCGAAAATCGAGTGGAAACAGTAAAAATGCTGTCGGAAAAAAGTCAAATCTCTTTGCCAATTAACGATTAATACTCCTGCATGTTTCCTTATAGGGCTAACTTTCAGCTGATATTTTCCAAATATGCCCGAGTCTCCAGTATGAGTGGAAGCGCACCCTTAGCCTGCCGTTTGTGTTTTAAAAATGACAATAATTTGAAATGTCCGAGTTTCTCAAATGTTCGACTTTCGAATGTCCGACTTCTTGAAATGTTAGGCTATCAGACGTTTCTATTTAAGGAGGTACTAGCTCAAGCTTCTGGTTTTGCCTCATTGCAGATATCCCTATCCCACAGAAATTTTACTCCTACACACATAGACACTACTAGCTGTTGCCCGCAACTTTGTCTGCATAGAATTCGTTTATCGCTATCCCGCAGAAATTACGCAATCCGTTCTTAGAGGATGCCTACGTCATAGTAGCTTTATGCATGCAAAGTCTCAGCCCGATCGGTTTAAAATTGACAAAGTTTCATACAAACTTTCATCCCCTATTTTATCCCCTTGGGGGTAGGATTGATCAAAATCCTTTCTTAGCGGATGCCTACGTCATAACATCTACCTGCATGCCAAATTTCAGCCCGATCCGTCCAGTGGTTTGGGCTGTGCGTTGATAGATCACTATGTCAGTCAGTCAGTCAGTCAGTCAGTCACTTTTGAGTTATATATATTTAGATACACTCATTTTTGAAATAGTTTATTTTATGGTATAGTTTAAGTCTAGTTCCACAAAATGTATAGACAATTCGTTTCTGTTGTGTAACTTCGGCCTATCTCTTCCTCTCCAAAATGCTGCGCCCAACAGGGTTTCATATGTTATATTGTGCATATTGCCATCTTTCTACTGTACCTGTGACATGTGAATTGCATTAAATAAATAAAATAAATAAATAACATACACAAATCACGTCTTTATCCCTTACGGGGTAGACAGAGCCTACAGGCCACGTTTAGCAAGATTGTGGGCGTACAGGTGGAAAATGGAATCAAAATAGTGATGGTTTGCTAGCTGCATCGCCTATGAATTGATTACTATGATTTTCGCCCATTCGATGGGCTCGATGGAAGTACGGAGAACCTTAGTTACCCTTTTATGGGTTACTCCTTCTTTTTCTTAATCCCTTATCAGTCTCAACGGAACCATGCTTAATTCGTTTCTAGCTTCTAAAGTCAAGCATTGATGAGTCAGTCAAGACTTTTTATATTTGCGGGTGGTAGGGCCTTGTGCAAGGTCCGTCCGGATCGCTACCACCATCTTACTCGCTAATCCTGCCGCTAAGTAGCAGTGCTTGCACTGCTGTGTTCCGGTGCGGAGAGTAAGACAGCCGGGGAAATTACGGGCACAAGAGGCATTTCATCTTAGTCCTCTAGGTTGGCAACGCATCTGCAATCCCTCCGGGGTTGCGGGTGTCTATGGGCAGTGGTGGTCACTTACCATCAGGTGACCCACTTGCTCGTTTGCCTTCCTATTCACATAAAAAAAAAAAAAATTGGTATACTGGTAACCGTATTCCCAAATAAATTTTACGACAAAAACTCGTAATACCCGGCGGGCGACATGTCTCAAGTTTTGTTTTCCTTATTCACGCAAATGGAGCGCAATATTGTTAAATATCCTTAGCGTCGATACGTCTCTTAATAATATGAAAATAGAATTCCGCGAATATTCGCTCCGAGGAAAATTAAGCGGGAATTTTCAACAAACTTGATAAATCAACTTTTTATTAACGCACGCATTTACTTAACGCATACAAGGAAAAGGTATTTCCTCCATGCTGGTTTGGGAGTAAAGAAAAAACAAAGAATTTACCAGTTGCATCTCTTCGCGCAGATGGTAAAATCCCATCGAGGGAATAAGCGAAATTCTTAGGAATCCTGTTATAGGCGATGCGGCTAGCAACCCATCACTATTTTGATTCCACTTTCCGCCTCTATCAGTGTCTTGCTAAACGTGGCCTGTAGGTCTTGTTACCTTAGGGTCTGTCTACCCCGTAAGGGATAAAGACGTGATTTGTGTATGTGTGTGTATGTAAGACCAAACCCTTAGAGTGGCTCAAAATACTACACTATAGATACCCTCGATAATATCTCGACTGCAAATACGTGAGTGACCCGTTTATTCACTTAATACAATTCACTATTTTCATTTCCCTTTCGACCTATACTCTCTTAATCATGCCAAATGTCACCTTCAGGTTTTGCTAGCTTAGGCTCTGTCTACCCCGTAAGGAATAAAGACGTGATATATGTATGTATGTATACAAGTAAAAGTTTAGACTGATTGACTCGTCATACCCTTGAACCCTGAAATTATCCCAGACGTATTTGTTTTTTTGACCAAAACTGATATTAGCCCAAGTCTAAACATGTCGGACAAGTCAAGTAAGTTAATATCGGACATACGGTATACAGAAACAATTTGTCAACTTTCTAATATTCTGTGCATACAAGCAATGTTGACATAAGAATCTTGCAGAAAGCGCTTTTAGAATGAAACTAGCGACCCGCCCCGGCTTCGCACGGTGTATTATGCATGTATTAATACATATAAACCTTCCTCTTGAATCACTCTATGTATTAAAAAAAACCGCATCAAAATCCGTTGCGTAGTTTTAAAGATTTAAGCATACATAGGGATATAGGGACAGAGAAAGCGACTTTGTTTTATACTATGTAGTGAAGACTTGTTAAAAGACTTTTCTGTTTTGATTTCAAACGACGGTTTGTAAACTAGTTGGTCCTTCCATGTTGTTCCAATTTCGATCAGCGATTGATTCCCATTACAGCACCCCAGAGCATTGATAGAAGGCATATACAGTTTTATGAAGCACAGAACATCATAGGCTTGAGAAACTGTTAGTTTAATATTTGTATCGCGACATGACGGAGTTCAAACGTTTTCAATTTGGGCTATCGCATGTGAATTTGCCACTAGAGGCGCTAGTGTCGCGAGAGGTCCAATAACAAACATTAACTTCATTTACCTGATGAAAAGTGATCTCCTTCGTGAAATTATCGCATACATACATCCACAAATCACGTCTTTATCCCTTACGGGGTAGACAGATATGGATTATTTGGCGACGGATGTGAACGGTTTGAGAGCAGTTTTTTTTAAAACAAAACGGAACTGCACAACTCACGCTTCGAACACTTCTACTCTCTGTCGACTACGGTTAAGAAAATAGGCACACGTTCTGTAACAACAGAAATCATTGCTGTCAGGGGCCTTACAATGACGTTTTTATGCGATTCAATTCCGATTCAGTTTAGGTTCGCTCGCATACTAAAAATGACAGCTAAAACCTGAACGGAGTCGGAATTGAGTCGCATTAAGACGTCACGGTAAGAAAGAAAGAAACAAGACATTTATTGGTTTTTGCAAGAGAACAAATATAAGAGAACTAGCTTTTGCCCGCGACTTCGTCCGCGCAGATAACGTCAGAGTGACGACATAACAAATATAATATATTTTTTTAATAAAAAGTATCCTATGTTACTTCTAATACCTCCAAAAATACATGTACAAAATTTCATGATGATTGTTTGAGTAGTTTTTGCATGATACCGTAACAAACAAACTTACATTCGCATTTATAATATTAGTACTAGAGATGGGCCGAGTACTCGTTTGATACTCGGTACTCTGCGTACTCGGCGGGTTTTTTGATACTCGTACTCGGCCGAATAACTCGGTTATTAGATAACGAGTAACGAGTATACATACTTTGTTTAAGAAAAGCAATATATTTATACTTATTCACTATGACGCGCAACGTGACGTGTTTGTTTGCAAACAATCAAGTGACTAGTAATTGAAAGGCGTGGGCGGGGTGAGGGGTGTATCAACGCGAGCCGACGTCTTGACCGGCGCAAACCTGTTTGTACTTGTTTACGCGCACGAAATGCGAATTTGATTGAACCGAGTTACTCGGCCGAGTACTCGGTTGAAAAAAAATTGAGCCGAGTAAAACTCGGTACTCGTTACTCGGCAAAAGTGTTACTCGGCGCATCTCTAATTAGTACCTAGGATATACACAATTTTATATAAAAGAAACAAGAAAAAAAAACACAGACATGAAAAGTAGATCATCAGCGTTGTGTGTCTTCGCAAAAGTGAAACGGTCGCTGGCTCAGCATTACGCTGAGGTGTTAGACTGCAGCACTGATTTTCAGCCAGAACCGTGTGTGACTCACGAAACGATACACAGATAAAATATACTACATAAACCTTCCAAAGGCTTTTTACTTTAACAAGGTCGTAACGGGAAAAAAGTAATAAATGAATGAGCCAACTTGGAAACAGGATAAATGGGAGAACAAAAGGGTTCAAAAGTGCGGTAAATGCAATTAAGCCGGGGAGGGTGCGGAAATGGAAAAACTAAATCCACTAATATTAGAAATGCGAAACTCTTCCGCAATCGCCATCGTGTTCGTTTTGACAGTTCTTGTATGAATGTGACAGCTAGCTGATTCCGATGCCAATTGTCAGCCCATACATGAACTGTCAAAATGAACACGATAGCGGTTGCGAGTGAGTTAGGTAATAAGCCTACTGATATAATGCGTCGAATCAGATTCCTTCGAATGTTTGGCGCCAGCCGAACCCTTGTCATCCTGTTTTTTCATACTGCGTAGAGGAAGGACTACGAACTAGCCCGAAACATGTCGAGCGTCACTCTACTTTTATACGTGAGTAGTTATCCTTTTGTGTTATTATGATTGAGTCTTCTTTTTCTCCTTTTTTAATACACAAACACTAACGCGTTTCGATCCCTCTGCGGGATCATTATCAAAGTTTAATGAGCACAACTGTTACACAATGCAAACTGCAACAACATGCAGTGTTTGTGTGATGTAAGGGATAAATAAGTTTGAGGGTTTTATGTGTTTTATGTGGCAGTTGTGGAGGGAGTGATTGCGTAAAAAACATGTATATTTCTCACAGGCTTGATTATCTTGCACGTGAGTAGCGGAGTAGCAAGGTAAATATATTTTGTTCATTGAAATGGACCTCCGCAAAGTAACGCCTGATTCAATAAAATAGACATATCACTTTGAAAACAAATACCTAAGTGCACGCGATTCTATTACAACTTTAGTTAAACAGTTACCCTCTCTAGAATGCTTCTTACTTTTTAATTGTTCGAATCCAAAAGTTAAAACCCGCTATCTTTCGATTCACGAGAACCCGTTCTTAGGTGAAAGCCAATTCTGACCGTGAAGAAAAGGTAATTATTGACTTATTCGCCCCCGGCTGCACGGGTAGATAAGGCGCTAATTAAAACGGGTTCCGTAGGGGTTTCGTAAAGTTTTACGGACCCCCCCACTTCTTTTGGTACCCCCACTGAGTTGGACGATGACTTGAATAGACAATGGGTTATGCTTCATTTAATTTCGGATGAGAAACCACAACATCATGTTGTGGCTCGTGAAGTGTACTAAGTATTTTATTGAATCAGGCGTTACTTTGCGGAGGTCCATTTCAATGAACAAAAATTTTTTTACCTTGCTACTCCGCTACTCACGTGCAAGATAACCAAGCCTGTGTGAAATATATATGTTTTTCATGCAACCCTCCCTCCACTGCTGCCAATAAAACACATATAAATCCCACAAACTTAATTATCCCTTACACCACACAAACACAAAACAGGTTTGCATGAAAAACATATATATTTCACACAGGCTTGGTTATCTTGCACGTGAGTAGCGGAGTAGCAAGGTAAAAAATTTTTTTTTTCATTAAGTGTACTACGCTCTCTTTACAATTTGTACTAGAGTACTTCCATCTGGTTTGGGAGCAAAGAAAATAACATGGAATGTACCAGTTGCTTTTCTGCCCGCGCAGATGGTAAAATCCCATCGAGGGAATTGGGCGAAAACACCTGGTGGGAGGCCTGCCACTGCGTCGTTCGGTCCGTGGGCGCCACTCGAGAACTTTTCTCCCCCATTCTCAAGAGACCCGTGATCCATGGTGTTCTAGAAACTTCGCCCATATTTACCCTTTAAAATGAGCGCATTGTTCTTCCCCTAAGCCCCAGTAAATCATAAACAAAACAGCCATAACATGCTTCCCCGTACATTTGAACTTGCAATCAACTCGTACAATGGTGGCAAACAGAACGCTGTCAAATGGTGAAATCCGGCAAGTTTGTGTGACAGAGAAAGCATTATAGACTTTCTCTGTCATTATAATTTATTGATATTATTATGCCGCTAAAACGTTATGTGAGCTAAAATCTTAGGGATCATGATATTCGTTTTTCAGCTTTATTTGCACAAAGTTTTACATACTACATACGTACGGGGTAGACAGACAGAACAACACCCAAAGACCACGCTTAGCATGATTGTGGGCGTATAGGTGGAAAGGGGAATTTGAACTAACTATGACTTCAGGGTTTATCTATGTTTTCGACGAGCCAGTCAGGCGGCCCACGCCCACCGCTGGGTAACGAGGCTCGGTCCCCTGGGCCCACGCTCGATCGCCGTTTTATCCAATAGTGACTACGTTGTTTTAGGATGCTTTGTCAATTATTTTGGATGTATACCCTTTTAAGGGTTTATGTATGATGTTTTTGAGGCGGGTTTTCTTGGATTCGAATCAAAGAAGAGGAAATTAAGTTATTTGGAATGATAGTGAAATGAGTAGTTTAAAAAATTATCTAGTATTAAACTACACGTCTACACACTTAAGCTAGCTGGATTGTGACCATTAAAAAACTTTCAAAGCGTTCATTTCATCGACATCATGTTGATGAATGGCAGTCTTCGACGGTGCGGTTTAATCGATCTTTTTTACCACGAACTTGCAAAATCTGGAACGAGCTTCCCGCTGAGGTCTTCCCATCGAGTTACGACCTGGGTGCCTTTAAGAGGCGAGTGTACAATTTTCTGCAGGGCCGACAACGCACTGGCATCGCGTAAAGCGCTGCGAGTGTCTATGGACAGTGGTGATCATTTAACATCCTGACCCACTGGTTCGTTTGCCTGGCCTCTCTAACATAAAAACAAACTTTTGGGTCATTCTCTTCAATGTTTTAAATAATTTCTCAGGGTACAGTTTTGGAACAAAACTATTAAATCAAGTCAATGCAAATCGCCAGTACAAGAAGTTCAAATATTTGGCAAACGAAGAAAGGGTATGAAACCGCATAGAAACAATAAATTTAGTGTGGTCTTATAATATTATGTACTATCTTCGAACTATGTCCTTGGACCTTGGTCCTAGCTGTACTGAGGTGGACTATCGGCAAGAAAAAGTGCCCGTGGTCTACCCAGGTGAACTAGCCAGGTAGGGGAAGACCACGACCTGTGACCAGCTTTGCACTCACACAAGTTCAACCAAACTTTGCCAATCAAACTGGTTGAAACACACACATACAGCGGCAAGGCGTGCATACATGAATCACGTCTTTATTCCGTACGGGACAGACAGAGCAAGGTAATAAGACCTAAAGGCCGCGTTTAGCATGATTGTAGGCGTATAGGTGGAAAAAGGAATCAAAATAGTGATGGGTTGCTAGCCGCATCGTCTATAACAAAACCTAATTCCTACAATTCCTACAATTCTTCCATGCTGGTCTGGGAGCAAAGAAAAAGCATAGAATGTACCAGTTGCTTCTCTACCCGCGCAGATGGTAAAAGCCCATCGAGGGAATGGGCGAAAATAATAGGAATCATGTTATAGGCGATGAGGCTAGCAACCTATCACTATTTTGATTCCATTTTTCCACCTATACGCCCACAATCTTGCTAGATGTGGCCTGTAGGTACCTGTGACCTTAGGCTCTGTCTAACCCGTAAGGGATAAAGACGTGATTTGTGTATGTATGTATGTGTATGTAATTCCTACGATTTTCGCCGATTTCCTCGGTGGGCTTTTACCGCACTTTGCCATTCGCAAAACTACGTCTTACGGTTTTATTTGCTCTTAGACTATGTGACCTTAAACTATGTGACCTTAAACTGTAGTAAGTTACTCGACACTGAAAATTAGAACACAGAAAAATCGGAAAAGTAAAGCTATAGCCGGGAATCGAACCCGGATCCTTGTCATTCCGTGGCGCGTGCTATACCCCTACACCACCCATAGCAGGTGGGTAAGCCTTCGAATTTTTCTACCTGTTACTAGCTGTCACGTGACCTTGTTACTATGCGAATTTTTGTCGCTAAGCGTCATCTGTTTGAATGTACAAAGCATCTTGTAATTCTCCCGGAATATCTCAGTGGGTTGTTGGTAGATTCGTTTAATAGCACTGTCAATGTTTTTCCAAAACGTCTTCTATTTGGTCCCGGAACGTCCTTTTTTTGTCGCTAGGCGTCATCTGTTTAGATGATATGTCTGTACGACACAATTAAAAACTCCCGTGGAATATTAGAAATTTAATTAGTAAAAATTCTTGATTAATTTGATAGTACTGTAGTAAGTACAAATTTAAGCAAAAACAAGCGCCGTGAACTCTTCCAGGGCCGCAAGCAATCTCGAATACGCTACGTCTCTTTTATAACCAACGCAACAAAGCATATCTCGTGCTTTTGCCAAAAATTCCAGATATGCATCAGGGAGATACTTGGCATACGATACGCAGTATTGTTTAATTTTTAGTTATACGACTTCCCTCGGGGCGGGGTTTGGCTACAAACTGCTGCATCGATTTTCCGTCGTTTTGTACTTATCCGGTTTTACTTGGATAACGGTTTGAGCGGTCAGCTTGGAGTCAAGGCGTTCCAATTTGAATTCATTGCGCGGTGTTGAGCTAACGTGTTCATAAGCGATCGAACGAACGCAGCAATGTACTTAATTTGTCTATTTAATGAGTTGTGTCATGTATTTCTTCCATGCTGGTCTGGGAGTAAAGAAAAAACACAGAATGTACCAGTTGCGTCTCTTCCCGCGCAGATGGTAAAAGCCCATCGAAGAAATTGGTGAAAACCTTAGAAAGCAAATAGGCGATGCGGCTAGCAACCCATCACTATTTTGATTCCCCTTTCCACTTATACACCCACAACCTTGCTAAGCGTGGCGTGTAGGTCTTGTCACCTTAGGCTCTGTCTACCCTGTAAGTAGTAGCCGCAATCGCCTTTAACATGAATCCTAAGACCCATGCCCTCCGCTTTTATTACGGCGCGGGAAGAGAAACCACTGGTACACACGGCAATATAATCAGGTAAGCACCTACGCACGCTCGCGCCGTATCAATCCTGCTTACCGAATAGCTTTGCTGTGTGTGTACATTCTGTTTTTTCTGTACTTCCAGACCAGCATGGAGGAATGGTTTATTTTCTGTATTTTAATTTGAAGCTTACCTTTAAAAAGACTAGGAAATTAATTTTCATTGGGCAGTCTAAAGCGTGTGTACACAGTAACATAACAGAGCCACGAATTCTCAACAAAAGCTACAAAACACCTGAAAATGTTAAAGAGTTCGCTTTTTAGAGTAATGAAACGGCTGAATGTACGGGAAAGAAAAAAAAGGTTCGTGCAAAGGTAAAAAGTTGCGAGCGTGCGCGGGTTCTGTAGACAATATTAAAGGATTTAATTTCTAAACGACACGGAAAATTAGAACACAGAAAAATCCGAAAAGTAAAGCTATGGCCGGGAATCGAACCCCACATTATTCCGTGATGCGTGCTATACGGCTACACTACTCATAGCAGGTATTTTAAAGGAAACATTTAGTCTTATTTTAGTGATGTCTAGTAATTTTTAAAGAGAACGCATTCTCTAGAATTTACTAGAAAGAGAGACAAATATACATATATATATATTTGGTTACATTTAGATACGTTTGATACACATACATAGAGAATAATAACAATACATTGGGAAATATAAAAAAAAATAACTTGCAGACAGTAAGTATAATTTAAAGTTGTACCGACATGGTTTAAATTAAGTTAAAATGTCACACAATTAGTAGAAAAAATTGATTGTCAAAATATATTTATTAATATAAAAATTAAAAAACCCCACGCATTCATCGAGTATAATAAATACGTAAATGAAAAAATATTAAATTTTGTGCCAAAAATGCCTTACATCATTTTGGAAAAGAGCTGATACTCTTCAAACTACTACCTTTTACCAACCATAGCTAAGAACCAGTGGAAGGCTTTCGAATGAAAAATACCGCATCGCTATCCCACCCGCTTGAGAGCTCTGATGCCATATACAGATGTAAACACACACGAGAGAGAGAGAGAGAGAGAGAGAGAGAGAGAGAGAGAGAGAGAGAGAGAGAGAGAGAGAGAGAGAGAGAGGGGGAGAGAGAGAGAGAGAGAGAGAGATAGGGAGGGAGGGAGATAGAAAGAGATCGACGTCAAACTTTCTTTTTGCGTCAGGGGTTCAAAACTTACTGCTCCTCACTAAACATTCCCAAGTGGCAGAAATTTTGAACTATTACTGTAACAAAAAATTAACTTGTACAATGAAGCAAATATTCGAACTAAAAAAACAAACATACTAATAACAAACCAACCACCCTGCACTGTCATGTATTGTATAGGGTTTCTTAACCTGAAGTCAGCGGATCTCTAAAAAATGCGCGAATGTGTACAAAAAATCGCTCTCAATTTCGTTTTTTCAGGTTTTTTACGCCTCTTATTTTAAATCAAAGAGCCCTCTGACATTTTCAATGGTTGGCCATTTTGTTGCCCTGATGCGAGTGGACATTGCGAAATAACAGAGTAGGTTAACAACTGAAACCGCTGAAGTACATACATAAATCATGTTTATCCCCTACGGGGTAGACTGGCAGTAACAGTAAGGTGGCAAGACCTTAAGGCCACGTTTAACATGATTGTGGGCGTACAGGTGGAAAGGGGAACGCGAAACACATCGTGAAGTTGCGGGAAACCGGTGGATGCTGGCGAGTTGTCGTTCATTATGGTGTGTATGTATGTATGTAAACTCTTTATTGCACATAAAAAAAATTAAAATACAGAAATACAGACAAAATAGTACAAAGGCCACCAAGCTTGGTGTGCCAAGGGGGAGGCCTTTGTTCAACAGTGGACGTCTTCTGGCTGATGATGATGATGACTATCTACTATCTTAAATGCTTCTTATCTTGTTACTTGTCTTGTCTTGCAAATTAATACAAGGCATCAGCATATTGTATGAAACTTAACCCTGAAATGTGCATAACAAAACCAGCATGCTTATGTGTGTTTGAACAACCCGGGTTGGATTTAGCTGACAAAGGGTTAGGGCGTATGCATAGTATTTGGGATAAGAAGCAAGTCTGCATTTGAATTCGGCTCGGGTCCTGTTCCAACCAACGCGACTGTACTTGCTATTATGTTCACGTGTGTTAGGTCGTTGCGTTGCGCTGACGCATTCGTGTGGCTCCACCATAATAGGTACAATTTTAATTGTAAAGGAATTCTTAAACAGAGACTATTAATATAAATAACGTTAAAATATATAATTAGTTTCGTATACAACATACACACACACACAAATCACGTCTTTATTCCTTACGGGGTAGACAGAGCCTAAGGTAACAAGACCTACAGGCCACGTTTAGCAAGACTGTGGGCGTATAGGTGGAAAGGGAATCAAAATAGTGATGGGTTGCTAGCCGCATCGATTATAACATGATTTCTTTGATTTTCGCCCATTCCCTCGATGGGATTTTACCATCTGTGCGGGAAGAGAAGCAACTGGTACATTCTATGTTTTTCTTTGCTCTCAGACCAGCATGGAAGTGAACAACGTTTTTAAAAATAATTTTTGAAGCAAGCGTTACTTTGCAGAGGTCCTAAAAATTTTTTTGTTCATTGACTTTTTTATTTTTTCTCGATATAGATAACCATTAAGCTGAAAATCCAGTCCAATCAAAAGCCATGCAAGGCTAGAGCAAAAACAGCTAAAATTGACAAGTGGACCGAAGGTTGACGAGCCCTGGCCGCGTCAAAGCCGAGTTCCCACCTTTGTGCGGCGGCAGGGGCGCGGAACCGTCGGTCGGACAGCAATATCCTGTTACTGGCCGTGCTGCGTTTAGATTGGCTAGTAACTGTAACAGTTACTTATTTCTTACATGTAGTTAGAGTACTTTTAAATTAGAAAAACGTATAGGTACTTCACTAGAAACTTAGAAAAACAAGGTTTTAATTTACTCATAATTATACATGCGAATGTGAGTTTGCTTGTTACGCTTTCACGTGTAAACTACTCAACCGATTGTGATTCAATTTGGTATGGAGATATTTTGAAACCCTGGGGCGGACATAAGAATTCATTCATTCTATTCAAAAATATCTGGACACGCTCATAAATGGTCATTTATTTATATTTTTGAACACCCAGATGTATTTTTATTCAGATGGGATATTATAAACACTATCATACTAGCTACCTATAAGAAAATATCAGTATTTCAAATCTAAAATTATGGTAAACTCGTATAAAGTTGCAAACGCGTTAGTGTTCGTGTGGCAATGACAGTTGGGTCTGTTCGACATATTGATTTATGTGAAAGCGATAGATGGCTGAGTATTTGCTTGACACGCAATAAGGAAAGATTTTTTCAGGATTCCCTCGGGATAGGGGGTTCTACTCGATTTGCGAAAGGTGGAAGAGGTTGGATTTGTAAAGTGCTGACAGACGGGCGAGTAAGTTCGCGTACTTACGGCTCGAGGACTTTACTTACCCGTGTGTCAGTCTAAGCACACGTACTTTTAGGGTAAAATACAGGCAAGTAAAGTCGTCGAGCCGTAAGTACGCAAATTGTCTCGTCCGTCTGCCTGAGTCTTAAAGGTGAGGATAGAGCGAAATGGCGCTTTTTAAGTCAGTAGGACATCCAGTGATGAAATACGATGTTATGGTGACATTATCATGCCTAAGAATAAGATGACCGCTAGTAAACTATGTCATTCTACTCGACTCGCCTGTACACTGGCCCACTGTGCCCCAAACAAACGGGTCATAATACTAAATTACCAGAACATGGACGCTGAATTTCAGACACTTTCTCAGTTTAGATTTTCTGTGTGCTTTGTGAATAGGTAACTTGAGCTGACAGTAAGTTAAGTATTAAAATGCACTTCGTTTGAGCTTGGCGAGTGCAAAATGGCGAATTTCCTATTTACAACTAAAGTGGACTAGAGCTCGTTGTTCACAGAATAACAATGTACAAAGTATAAAATTTCTAAATGTCATCGAAAATTAGAACACACACACACACACACACACAAATTAGAACACATAGAAAAGTAAAGTTGTGGCCGGGAATCGACGCCGAATCCTCATCATCCGTGACGCGTGCTATACCCCTACACCACCCATAGCAGGTGGGTAGTCTTCGAATTTTTCTACCTGTTACTAACTGTCACGTGACCTTGTTACTATGCGAATTTTCGTCGCTAAGCGTCATCTGTTTGAATGTACAAAGTAACTTGTAATTCTCCCGGAATTACTCAGTGGGTTGTTGGTAGATTCATTTAATAGCCCTGTCAATGTTTTTCCAAAACGTCTCCTATTTGGTCCCGGAACGTCCGTCCAGCCCTTCCCCTCCCAACACAACCATTCACACTCCCCACATAGATCTGTTTAGTTAGTCTACTTTCATCCTCTCTACGTGACCAACTTAAGTATATTTTTTTCTATCCTAGTCACTATTATCTTCTTTCACACCAGCACGTTCCCACACACTATTCAAGAAACTAGGCACCAACATTTCTCAATGGGGACCAACGTTTCTTTGCTCACCAGTTGGCGCCACTGTTGACTAAGGTCCAGAGGTATAGAGCTGTCAAAGGCGACTTTATAAGATCGGCACAGGAACAAAGTTTTAAATGTCGAATCTCATCATCATATCGAGTAGCTTCTATGCCGCAACATTGTACAGTTCCGTTTTATTCGGAAAAAACCGCTTTCGAAGCGTTCACATTTATCGCCTAATAATCCATATTTGTCATAATTTCACAAAGATCACTTATCAACAGGTAAATAAAAGAAATTATAATTTATACTGCCACTTCCATGCTGGTCTGGGAGCAAAGAAAAAACATAGAATTTACCAGTTGCTTCTCTTTCCGCGCTGACGGTAAAAGCCCATCGAGGGAATGGGCGAAACTAGGAATCATGTTATAGGCGATGCGGCTAGCAACCCATCACTATTTTGATTCCATTTTCCACCTATACGCTCACAATTTTGCTAAACGTGGCCTGTAGGTCTTGATACCTTGAGCTCTGTCTACCCCGTAAGGGACAAAGACGTGATTTGTATGTGTGTATGTGTGTGTATAATTTATGTCCCGAAGCCCGTCAAAATCAGTGAAAAGTGAATGTTAGTCCTCACGCGACACTAGCGCCTCTAGTGCAAATTCACAGACAACCCCACTGTGTTTCCCACATCGTCCACCAATAAAAATAAGCAATAAACATATTACAACATAAATTAGTGGGCACATCCCCTATAATTCTGCCTCCGTAACTTCCCAAACTTTCAAAGGCAACCAAAAATTGCTTACCGAACAGTTTTGTTCGAATAATGATTTATGTCCCAATAGAAAATGTACGTTTTCTTTTAAAAGAAAATGACAAAGGCGATCAATGAACGGGGAATTTTGTTAAGATTTTCTTGCTTTTGTGTTTTTTGCGAAACAGGCTGTTACGTTTTCAGTTATTAATAGAGCAAATTTTTGTAAGGCTTCTTGTTTGATGAATAATGATTATGTAAAAGGCACGTGCTGGTTGTGATTACGTTTTATTACAAGCTATTTATTAACTTGCAATGTATGTATGTATATTCGTCCGGGTGGAATCTTGCAACTCAATTTTGAAGCAGACATCACCATCCGATTGAGCTGAAATTTTGTATACCTATTTATTGTAGTTGGAGTTGACTTGAGACATTGAAACAACTATGCTCAGAGCTTCTTTGCGCGACAGAATCCGGAATACGGAGATTTGCCGAAGACCTAGAGACACCGACATAGCTCGAAGAGTGTGTTGAACTGGCAATGGGCAGGCCACATCGCTCGTAGCACAGACAACGTGGCGACCACGAACCGGAAGACGCAGTGTTGGCAGGCCTTCCACTAGGTAGACCGACATCGTGAGAGTTGCGGGACACCGGTGGATGCTGGCGAGTTGTCGTTCATTATGGTGTGCTGAGGGGAGGCCTTTGTTCAACAGTGAACGTCTTGATGATGATGATGAAGATTGAAACAACTCTCATTTAAAACTAACTCTTAAACCAATGCCAATAAAACCTGAACCTCCTCTAACACGATCACAATAGTCTGCTCATGTCGTTGCAAAAAGCGTCTTAACGTGATTGTATGAGACATGATTTCGATTGCACGCTCTAATGATCTAGTTCTCATGGTATCAATGCCGCTGGATATAGGTTGCGGTTGCGATGTGATCTGAGGCTGCGTATGCGCAGGTACAGTCAGGGAAAGATACAGACAGACAACGAGGTGACCTAGTCACACGTACCTACAGTCGACGCATAAGGGTAGACAAGACTAGTTGATTGGGTTCCCGATCTCGTGTATCCCTTACGGGGTAGACAGACTATGGTAACAAGACTTAAAGGCCACGTTTAGCATGATTGTGGGCGTATAGGTGGAAAGGGGAATCAAAATAGTGATGGGTTGCTAGCCGCATTGCCTATAACTTGTTAGCTTAGGCTCTGTCTACCCCGTAAGGATATAAATGTGATACGTGTATGCGTGTACTTATATGTGTATATTTCAACAGTTGTTTTGTTTTGTTTCCTTAACATCCCTATAAATATGTTTTATTGTAATTTTTGATTCAAATTTTATACTACTATTTTAACTCAACCCATTTCGTGGGACCTCGTATAATATGTCGCTCTCCCGCGGGATACGGAGTTTGCAACAGAGAAGCCGCAAGCGCAAGCTACTCCATAAATAAACATACCTACTACAAACTGTCAACACCTCGTGATCATGTCTTTCACACACACTCGACAACTTTCGACCGTACCATCTAATTTCTACTCGTAACCGCCAAATGGTTAATAAGTAACTTCTACCAAACATCTATTATATTATTTAGCCACTAAACGACGTTCATATTTAATTGTTTACTTAAATACAAGATGGCCGACCGGACGTTCATTTCGTGATGCTGTACTTATTTGTGTTATTATTGGATGTTGTAACTGCCGTTAGGCGCCGCTTCTGTTGTCAGTTAGGTACTTATGGATGCTTTTATTGACGCACCCGCTAAGGACATAGGATTATCCCGCGGGATATCGATGAGTGGATTCTGCGCAGACGGAGTCGCGGGCATCAGCAAGTGCCTTTTTTTTCACGGAGAGGAAATCTTTATGGATGCCCAAGGCACGGGCATGCCTAGGGTTATGTAGGACTCCCCTCCTGAGGGGTATACCCAAACTAAAAACTCTCCGGCGTTGCCTCAATTCGGTGGGGACGCAGTGGGATGCCACTAGGGTTTCACCACAAACGCCCCCCCGGTGGCTCCGGCTTCCGCCAGGACCGCGCCAAGAAGGGGCCCGTACGCTGGGCCCGTCTTCCCTTAGAAAATGAGACCAAGTGCCTAACCGTGCCTACGCCAAGCCGAAAAAAAAGAGCGTGGGCACTACCTACCTTTTCTCAAACCGTTTCGTCTTATGTAAAGCTTTCTGAACATCCCAGTTGACACTAGAGAGCCGAAATTCACAGCATAACATTGGTTTTTTTTTCGGAAACCTCAATCCCCTAATGAATGAGCAGTACCGCGCATTTTTCAATTATTCCAACGCATTTATTAGTATTAATTGTCATAAGCCGACGTTTTCTCTCTAATATTCAATTTATGGCCACCATTTTGGCGGATGATTTATTTTCGTTAAGTTAATAAAAACGCGGTTATAATTGGTTGAATTTGTTAATTAAAATTAATACTCGCTGTTAAGCTAAAGCTCCTATAATTGTCAAGAGAGTTTACAATATTTTTAAACGATGCTTCACTATCACTACATAGTATAAAACAAAGTCGCTTTCTCTGTCCCTATGTCCCTATGTATGCTTATATCTTCAAAACTACACAACGGATTTTGTTGCAATTTTTTTAATAGATAGAATGATTCAAGAGGAAGATTTTTATGTATAATTCTACGCAGACGAAGTCGCGGGCAGAAGCTAGTAAAACTATAAAAGAACAACGTAGACAAATCAGAAAAGCTATGGCCGGGAATCGAAAAAATAATTAGCAGTCGGCTGCTTGTATTCCAATTGTGTTTTTTCCGTGCTGGTGTAGAAGCAAAGAAAACACATAGAATGCACCAGTTGCTTCTCTTCCCGAGCAGATCGTATAAGCCCATCGAGGCAATCGGTGAAAATCCTAGAAATCATTTTATAGGCGATGCGGTTAGCAACCCATCTCTATTTAGATTCCCCTTTTCACTTATACGCCCACGGCCATGCTAAACGTGGCCTTTAGGTCTTGTTACCTCAGGCTCTGTCTACCCCGTAAGGGATAAAGTCGTGATTTTTGTATAATATACATATATTATATGTATCTTATACTTGCTATGCAGACTTCTGACTCAGTTTGCGAATAATAACTTAACCTGTTTTTTTTCTTTGCCCACAGCGCCCCCCACAGCCGTTGAGATCACCAACCACCCCACCAACTCAAAGCTGGAGGTTAAGGAGGGGGAGCCTGTGGTCCTGGAGTGCCAGGCGAAGAACGCGAAGCCAGCAGCCAGGATAGTCTGGTACCGGGGCAACGTGGAGCTGAAGGAAGACAAAGGTAAGTCTTTTTTATGACTGACTGTCGCGACTTTTGTTCCATCACACGAGTGTTAAGGCCTGGCCCCTATTCTAATAAAGCGACAATTGTCGGCGACAGGTGAGAATTCTGTTTCCATTACAAACTCGACAAGAATCTGCGCCAATTGCTTTCATATTGACCACGCATCGCAATTCAATTCAATTTTGCGGGTGGTAGGGCCTTGTGCAAGGTCCGTCCGGATCGCTACCACCATCTTACTCGCTAATCCTGCCGCTAAGTAGCAGTGCTCGCACTGCTGTGTTCCGGTGCGGAGAGTAAGACAGCCGGGGAAATTACGGGCACAAGAGGCATTTCATCTTAGTCCTCTAGGTTGGCAACGCATCTGCAATCCCTCCGGGGTTGCGGGTGTCTATGGCCAGTGGTGATCACTTACCATCAGGTGACCCACTTGCTCGTTTGCCTTCCTATTCATATAAAAAAAAAATGACAATAGTGGCGAAAGGCCACAATAGAGAGATCTCTCTCCAGGTCGTTGTTATGCCTGGGGACCGAAGTCCGAAGGAAGAGAGTTGGAAAATGTATTTATGTATCCGCGTTAAGATCCTTCGTTAGCGTGATGTAGAATATTGTTATGTCGGCGCTAGCTATTCGTGCGTCGTAGCAGTTCATGTAGTCGACGACTAGGTGGCGCTAGGGTCGCTACACTACTATTATAACACTGCTGTAATGCCAGTCATTACGTACGGTTTTTGTACATATTAAAGAGGAGTTATACGTGTGTTCAGATAGAATTAAATCTTAAAGTATTTTGTGAAAAGTTTGATGAGTTCGCGCTGAAAACGAAAATTATGCGGCACAGATTAATAAACTCCTATTATTGAAGTGTAAAATGGACGCAATTTAAATTGGAACCGATTCTTTTAAATAGTTCGTAATTAAAAACGTGATAAATCGTCCGCCGGCCGTTTATCTAGGACATTCAAGTATTGGAAAAAAGCGATACAATTTATTTCGTATTTGACCTTTTTCGAATGTGTTGAATTCGGGGTGTTGATTGAAAACCAATTTAAATTAGCTTTTATGGTGCCCGCGCACTGGAGTAACAAAGTGTTGTAAACTTTATAAACATACACACATACATTTTGATTACCCTTTCCATATACGCCCACATCATGATAAACGTGGTTTTTAAGGTAAGTGGTTTTGTGGCTAAGGCAACAAGACCTAAAGGCCACGTTTAGCATGATTGTGGGCGTATAGGCGGAAAGAGGAAATCTTAATCCCTACTAACATTATAAATCCGAAAGTAACTCTGTCTGTCTGTTATCTTTTCACGCTTAAACCGCTGGTCTGATTGACTTGAAATTTGGTTCACATACGTGTAGGACGGATGACAATGCAAGCACAGTCGACAGTCGGTCCTGGACCACCGGAATTTTACTACCAAACGAAGTTACTGTTTTGTCATCTGACTTACACAAGCATGCAAAATTTCAGCTCAATCGGATGAAGGTATCTGCTTCAATATCGAGTCGCAAGATTCCACCCGGACAAACATACATTGCAAGTTAATGTATAGCTTGTAAAAATGAAAATAGTACATTTCGTGCTAGCGCGGAAAGTATGTCATTACTTTAAGAGTCTAGAGATAGATTATATAGAAAGCCATGCTTGCAGTTGGAAAAACGCCTCCACTTTGACATGCGTTTCTTCAGCTATTCCCACGCTATTCCGTTCCATTCAGATACCTTAATAAGAACTGTTTTTAGGAATTTAATATTTAAAAAATTATGATGAAGAGGCTAGTAATGAAATTTAAATCTCACTATTTTGATATTTTTACATTAATAACAGGTTTTTAGTTTTATTACGTCTTGGTACAAACTGTCTACCCCATAAGGGATAAAGACGTGATTTATGTATGAATGTATGTATGTATGTATTGGTAGAAACTAGCATTATAATAACTCTTCGGTAAGTAGTCGTGATTTGAAACAAGTACAAATTTAAAAACTAGAAAAGTAAATCGCACTAGTGCGCAAAAACGAACTTTTCGCACGCAAAACAGCCAAAAAAAGGGCACTTTTTGAGCAACTGTATCGAAAACTCATATGTGAAATTGTTGGATACGCTTTAGGTCTGTGTTTTACGTAAAAGTATTGAAAAACTACGGCATTGCAGATCAAATTAAAGTGAAACCAATGGGTTGTGGCGTCGCGTGCCGCCGATAGGGTCGCGTCACTGTCAGCCTGTGCTAGCCGCGCGAGATGTGGCAGGATGGACGAAACGGTGAAAAATAAAAAATGTTACGAAAAATCACAGCATGCAGAGAATAAATGGTTATGATTTTTATAAGGGGGCTTGTAAAAGGCATTAGGAGAGGTGGGGGAAGGAAAAATCTCATTTTTTTTTGTTTCATCTAATTAATAGGTTACGTTAATTTGTTAATTTTTACTTCTTGATTTTTTACATACATACATAAATCACGTCTTTAGCCCTTACGGGGTAGACAGAGCCTAAGGTAATAAAACCTTAAGGCCTCGTTCAGCATGATTAAGGGCGTATAGGTGGAAAGGGAAATCAAAATAGTGATGGGTTGCTGGCCGCATCGCCTATAACATGATTCCTAAGACTTTCGCCCATTCCCTCAATGGGCTTTTACCATCTGCACGGGAAGAGAAGCAACTGGTAAATTCTATGTTTTTTCTTTACTCCCAGACCAGCATGGAAGAACTTGATTTTTTATGATTTTCTAAAATATTTTTTCCCGGCCACAGCTTTCCTTTTCGGATTTTTCTGTGTTCTAATTGTGTGTCATTTAGAAATTTCATTTAATTAAGGAAAATTATGTTGCCGCGGTTACATTAAACATACATACATACATAATTAGTTGTAATTTAGTATACAGTTAGTTTCAGTCCCAGGGACATCGTTTTTATCCCAGAAAACAGCATAAGTCTCACGGGATAGCGATAAGCGAATTCTGCGCGGACGGAGTCGCGGGCAACAGCTATTAATTTAATAAGTAAAGTTAATTTATTAAATACATTTGTGACTCTACTTTCTGTTTGACAATATGAAAGACGTACTATGTTTTTAAAATTCGTAGATTTCTTCCGCGCAGAATTAAGTAAAGCTTATTTTCATAAGGAAATACTTAATGTAAAATTCTAATGGTGAAAGAATTTTTAAAATTGTTCCTTCTAATAATTTTATGTAAAATTTAAGATGTAATTTTTATTCAATGAAAAATATGTAATCGAATATGGAAGTCCACACTGTCTTTAGTATTAGTAAAAAATCTAACAAGATTAAAGGTATGTCTACTAGATTTATTAAAGGTGTACCCATACACACACACACACACACACTCACACGCTCACACATAAATCACGCCTTTATCCTTTACGTTACGGGGTAAGCAGAGCCTAAGGTAACAGGACCTGAAGGCCACGAAAAGGGGAATTAAAATAATGATGGGTTGCTAGCCGCATCGTGTGTGTGTGTGTGTGTGTTTATTTCCCATTTTATGATTTTGAAATAATATCCAGATGCGTGTAAAACTTATCTTATTGCACTTTACTTTATCTAATTGACATTAACTCCGCTGCCTTTATTGCGGTGTTCGGTGTCAACATTGACAGATTTAGGCTCCAATACGAGCCACGTCACTGTCAGTCTGAATTGGCAGCGTTGTTTGACGGCCTGGATGCGACAAGGGTTTAATTCAGCTACAAATATTCATACATACACAAATCACGTAATATCCCTTACGGAGTAGAGGTAACAAGAGCTCCATGTTTAGCATGATTGTAGGCGTATAGGTGGAAAGGGAATCAAAATAGTGATGGGTTGCTAGCATCGCCTATAACATGATTCCTAAGAATTTCGCCTATTCCTCCATGGGCTTTTACCATCTGCGCGGGACGAGAAGCAACTGGTACATTCTATGTTTTTCCTTTGCTCCCAGACCTTCATGGAAGTAAAATACTACATTATAAATTCCGCGTTTTTTCTGCTATGGGTGGTGTAGCACGCGTCACGAAATGACGAAGATTCCCGGCCATAGCTTTACTTTTCGGATTTTTCTGTGTGTTGTAATTGTCAATTACATTCAGAAATTTAATAAATAGATAGCTGCAAATGTGTATGTAGGTGTGTGTGTGTGTGTGTGTGTGAAAGTGTGCTAACTCACAACACTTAAAACTTGCTCAGTGTCGTCGTAGCGCTCTGAGACATTATTTCACTGCACGGGATGTGATGCTCCCATTTTTACCGTATTTTCGAGCGCGTTTTATAATTTGAGGTGCGCCCGTCACATCCAGCGCTGTGCTAGGGCCGCGCCAAACTAGTGATGCGAATAACCAACATCGACAGCCAATATTTTATGCCTCCAAAATCTGTAATGCGAAATGTGGGGATAATGGAATCTTCAAACTATTCCGTATGACAATACAATCCTGGATTTACAGGAAATGTGTGGTACGCTATTTTGCGATGTTCAATATAGATTTATTACATACATAACACTTACACAAATCACGTCTTTATCCCTTACGGGGCAGACAGAGCCTAAGGTAACAAGACCTAGTTCACGTTTAGCAAGATTGTGAGCGTATAGGTGGAAAATGGAATCAAAATAGTGATGGGTTGCTAGCCGCATCGCCTATAACACGATTCCTATGATTTTCGCCAATTCCCTCGATGGGCTTACCATCTGCGCGGGAAGAGAAACTGGTACATTCTATGTTTTTTCTTTGCTCCCATACCAGCGTGGAAGTTTTTTAAAATAAAGAAATAGACGTATTTAGAAACCAAGCTTAAGCAACGATTTTAAGTTTAGCGTTATTAGGCTCTTGCATGCTGGTCTGGGAGCAAAGGAAAAACATAGAATGTACCAGTTGATTCTCTTCCCGCGCAGATGGTAAAAGGCCATCGAGGGAATGGGCGGAAATCTTAGGGATCATGATGTTATGGATGTTTGTGCCCGAGTCATGGATGTTGTATGTATTTAAGTATGTGTTTATCTCGTTTATCTACATTATATAAGTATGTTTATCCGTTGCCTGGTGTCCATAGTACAAGCTTTGCTTAGTTTGGGGCTGGGTCAATTAGTGTAATTTGTCCCAAGATGTTTTATATAGGCTGTAGCTAGCAACCCATCACCTACCTAGGTGCTTTTTATAAAACTATTTTACACGTAAATGAATTTAAATGTCCATTTAAGACCGCATTTAAAAACCTGTTGAACGGGTAATTATGGGATGCAATCGAATTTAAATTAGAAAAGAAAATTGCTACTTTAGTGGACTCATCGAGCGAAAATAAGGTATCGGAGAAATTGCTTTTAGATACTTCAAAGGAAATGAAGAGTTTGATTTTGTTTTAACATCGTAGCGTTCTTTCGGATGAAAAAATACAATTATTTTATGAAACGTCTGCAACATTACTTATAGTAAGATGTGTGAAAACAATAGATGCAAAGAAAAACCGGCCAAGTGCGAGTCGGACTCGCGTACGAAGGGTTCTGTACCATTGTTTATAAGTATCTATAAACCAGTGTAAGCAGAACCCTGCTCCAAAGCAAAATGTACGCAGTGTGGGGTCACTTTATATTGGTCATCGATATATACATACATACATGCTATATTCTGGTTTTTAGTACCTACTTGTTTTTATAGCGGTTATATATTATGGCTCATGAGATACAGCGTGGTGACAGACGGACGGACAGCGAAGTCTCAGTAATAGGCCCCTCTTTACCCTTTGCGATATTTTCGAGTTGAAAAGTATCGATGAAACTCACACACCACTAATTGCAGCGCTCGATTCAAACACGCCAATTGTGTACTAATTGAAATCGAAAACTTGCTTAATTAGTAGACATCGGAGCGACATTATTGGCGTGCGATAAACCAGCGTTCTCGCTGCCAATTTATCGAGCGGTTTTATAATTGGGCCCCTGAAAAATGTAGCTGGGGAATATGTCGTGCCATATTAACAAGTATCATTGAAATGATAAGTTTTTGTATGGAAGTTTACGTAAAAAATAGTTTTTACGTTGTAGACTGTAAAATTAATAAATTAAACAATTTTTAATACGCGAAAAGCAGAACACGCAGCGCGGACAAGAGCAATGACAAGACAACAGATTATCAATTGATTTATCTTAAGGAGCGACCACAGCGCTGCGTATGCGCAGTGACGTGTCGCATGCGTCACGTTCTCTCACCGTTTCTTCATACATTTTGTTGCGTAAACGCACCGTCCACGTCTTTTACGCATTGGGGTGGCCGGACCTTAAAATGTAGAATTATCCTTTTTCCATACACTTAAATACATTGCCTACAATATTCAAAAACCAGCTACATCGTTCACCAAATTAAATCCAAATATTTTTAGCCAGAAATCATGAAGTAACTAAATCTCAGACAGTACTCACAAATGTTTGCGGTTATCCTTTAACTAGTTGTTTCGGGTGACTTCGTTGGCGCCCGTGGGAACTGTACAATTTAGCGGGATAAAAACTATCCTATGTCCTTCACAAAGTGTCAAACTGTCCGCGTACCAAATTTTATCACAATTGGTTGAATAGTTTACGCGTGAACAAAGCTGCATTCGCATTTTCATTATACTCGTAGTTGGATGGATAAACTTTTTCATTTTCAGTGCACAGATTTTCTCTTGTTTTTTATTGCATTTGACATTTATACATACACTAGCTGTTGCCCGCAACTTCGTCTGTTCTGTCGTTCTTGGAGGTTGCCTACGTCATAATAGCTTAATGCATGCAAAGTCTCAGCCCGATCGTTTTAAAATTGACAAAGTTTCATACAAACTTTCATCCCCTATTTTATCCCCTTGGGGGTAGAATTGATCAAAATCCTTTCTTAGCGGATGCCTACGTCATGACATCTACCTGCATGCCAAATTTCAGCCCGATCCGTCCAGTGGTTTGGGCTGTGCGTTGATAGATCACTATGTCAGTCAGTCAGTCAGTCACCTTTGAGTTACCTATATATATTTAGTCTAGCTTGTGATAGCGAAGGGTTGCTAGCCGCTTCGCTTATAACATGATTTCTATGATCTTCGCCCTTTCCTTCGATGGGTTTTTCCGTGCGCGGGAAGAGAAGCAACTGGTACATTTTTGTTTTTTCTTTGCTCCCAGACCAGCATGGAAGGAACGTTGACTTTTATTATGAAAGTAAAAGAATATAATTTGCGATTTAAACACCCAGCCTAATCACTTATGCACGATCCTCATGAAATACCAAGTGAATTTTGAAATCGGATAAAATGTGATTCCGTTGCCCGAATTTTGTTACTCCGAGAATCATTTTCTACCTCTTACTCTCTGAAGAGGGCTTCAGACAGAGCACTCCAGGCAGGGTCTCGTTGGTTAACGGGAAATGGTTTTTTAATATAAAACGAAAATTTATACTTTTTTATTGCTATCCCATGGGAAATCGTAATTTTTTTATGACCTATTTTTTTAACCTTGGCTGTAAAAATATCACTTGAAATACGTAAAAATCTAGAATGATTTTTTTATGTTAGATACTCTATTCGTATTTTAATTCCAATTAATTTTTTTACTTGTGCTCCAATAATTGGTCCTTTGGATAGTATAGGTACTATAAAAAATATCGGGATAAAAAGTAACCTATATATGTTATTCCAGAGACACGCCAATTTCCATTAAATCCGTTCAGCTGTTTTAGCGTGAAATAATTACAAACATACAGACAGAAAGCTTTAACTTTTACATTTACAATATTAGCAGGATTTATGAGATCTACTTTAAAAGAAATCTTTTCGCACAACTAGTAGCTACAGCAAAGTTTTTCATTTTGAATTATCGGCTAAAAATCAAAGCAGGGTTCAGTAAGACATGCTGCCGAGTGCTATCCCCCGGGAATTCCCATCTCTGATCGGCCTCCGCCCTCGGGATTAAAATCGTTAGCATACATAATGTTACGAAATATCTTCCTCTTACACGAAGCACTCTTCAGAGGAGGGCTCTCGAGTTTAAGGTCTAATGGGAAATAGGAGGAAGTCATTTGTTTTGCTACCTGGTGATTCGATGGTGTTTTTTGTTTTACTATTTTTTGGGTGAGGTTAAAATAAGTTTTCAATTGTCATCAATAGTATAGTCGAATTAAGGAAAAGTATGGAAGTAATTCGTGTAGTCGTGTTTTTTTGTGGAATCGTTAGAGGGCACGACTAGATGGTTTCCCTCGGTTTGCACCGTTTCTATCATGTACGGAACACTTTAAAATATTAGGTTTAAACTTCAAGTGCCGTTATTTTGGAGTATGATAAAAGGTATTAGGCGCAAGTTTAGTCACGTGAAGGGTCCCCTTTGGTACATAATGTATTTTAATTAAAAAGGTGTACGATGTATAGAATCTTGGTAAAATATTTTTTTCTGATTGCGGCTCGAGGATAATTCAGACGGTTGGTGCAAACTTACATTAAGCTTTTCAAAGTATTATAAACACCCAGGTAACTTTGCACCCCGGTGCAAAGTATGGAACATATTTTTTTCACTCTTTTGTAGATTGTACTTCGGGGGAAATTAAGATAGTCGTGAAAATTTATAAATAACACATACTTAAAAGATACTACATTTGCACTCAATAAAAAAAAGAAATTTTTAACTGGAAGTTTGGTAAACATAGTTCTATCTAAACGCAAGGAATCGCAGCGAACGCTAGCGGTAGCGGGCGGTAGGAGCGGGGCGCGGGACGGCCGGGCGGGAGAAGGTAGCGCAGCGCTCGCGCTCAGTACGTATTTCGTCGGTGCATAAATCTATATATATAAAACTCAAAGGTGACTGACTGACTGACTGACTGACATAGTGATCTATCAACGCACAGCCCAAACCACTGGACGGATCGGGCTGAAATTTGGCATGCAGGTAGATGTTATGACGTAGGCATCCGCTAAGAAAGGATTTTTGGAAATTCCCACGGGATAAGGAGAAAACGGGAATTATATATGCACAGCCCAAACCACTGGACGGATCGGGCTGAAATTTGGCATGCAGGTAGATGTTATGACGTAGGCATCCGCTAAGAAAGGATTTTTGGAAATTCCCACGGGATAAGGAGAAAACGGGAATTATATATGCACAGCCTAAACCACTGGACGGATCGGGCTGAAATTTGGCATGCAGGTAGATGTTATGACGTAGGCATCCGTTAAGAAAGGATTTTTGGAAATTCCTACGGGATAAGGAGAAAACGGGAATTATATATTCAGTTCTACGGGATCGATTTTTTGTTTTACTGGTCGTATAAAACTGAAATTTGGCCTTCAAGTTCCCTTGGGGAGTGTAGGGGAGGACTATAAAAGGATTTCCCGTAATTCCCACGGGAACGGGAAAAACGGGACTTTTCGTTTTACTGGTCGCAGAAAGCTGAAATTCGGCATGTAGGTTGCTTCGGGAGTGTAGAGGAGCATTAAGAGAGTACTTTCCAAAATTCCCACGGGAACGGGAAAAAAACAGGATTTTACGTTTTACTGGTCGTAGAAAGCTGCAATTTGGCAAGTGGGTTCCTTGGGGAGTGTAGGGGAGCATTATGAGATAATTTCCCAAAATTCTTCTTCTTCGTTCCCGTAAGAATTTCGGGAAATGCTTTATTTGGCGAAATTCTTACGGAAACGGGAAAAACGAAAAGCGGGGGAAAGTTGAAATTTGTCACGTAGGTTTATTCGGGAGTGTAGGGGAACACTAAGAAAGGATTTTCCGAAACGCCCACAGGGACGGGAAAAAACCGGATTTTAGGTTTCCAGACGAAACAGCGGAAGAAAGAGACTTAACATTTATAACGTGTGTTTCTTTAAAGGCTTTAAGTGTACTCCGAAAGCACTCCCCAAAATTTCCACGGGAACGGGAAAAAACTTATTTTTTCATTTTACATCTTAGCGCGTACGATGTCGCGGGCAAAAGCTATTTAGGATGTATTTTAGGACAGCCCTATAGGTTAGGTTAGGTTTGTTTTATAAAAATCCTGCAATATTTACAGGTTCAGAAAAATTAAGGCATCGGGGCAATGCGGGGGCTGGCTTGCATGCTTGCTTGAGTCCTTGCTTTGCATGCTTGATTGCATACTTGCTTTCATGCATGCTTGCATGCTTGCTTGCATGGGTGC
This sequence comes from Pandemis corylana, assembly GCA_949127965.1. NCBI lineage: Eukaryota > Metazoa > Arthropoda > Insecta > Lepidoptera > Tortricidae > Pandemis > Pandemis corylana. Next base: position 9,590,933 of record OX421876.1, read on the forward strand.
TTACTTGCATGCTTGCTTGCATGTGTGCTTACTTGCATGCATGCTTGCTTGCACGCTTGCTTGCATGCATGCTTGCATGCTTGCTTGCATGGGTGCTTACTTGCATGCATGCTTGCTTGCACACTTGCTTGCATGCTTGCTTGCCTGCTTGCATGCCTGCTTGCATGCATGCTTGCATGCATGCTTGCATGCATGCTTGCATGCTTGCTTGCATGGGTGCTTACTTGCATGCATGCTTGCTTGCACGCTTGCTTGCATGCTTGCATGCCTGCTTGCATGCCTGCTTGCATGCCTGCTTGCATGCCTGCTTGCATGCCTGCTTGCATGCCTGCTTGCATGCCTGCTTGCATGCCTGCTTGCATGCCTGCTTGCATGCCTGCTTGCATGCAAGCAGGCATGCCTGCTTGCATACTTACATGCTTGAAGGCTTGCATGCCTGCTTGCATACTTGCATGTATGCTTGAAAGCTTGCAGGTTTGGTTGCTCGCTTGCTTAATTGCTAGGTTCTTTGAAATGCTCATGGTTCACGCGTGCGAAGCCGCGGGCAAAAGCTAGTAAATAATATTTGTTTCTAGCAGTGGTTGCAATTTTCTTTTTCTTTTTAGATGACCACATCATCAGATTACCACGATAGTACCAAATTAAGTATTGTTCAAACAGATGACGCTTAGCGACAAAAAATCTCATAGTAACAAAAAGGTCACGTGACAGTTAGTAACAGGTAGAAAAATTCGGAGACTTTACTTTTCGGATTTTTCTATGTGTTCTAATTTTCACTGACATTTAGAAATTAAATCGAAGTAGATTAAAATTTACTTCGGAGGGAAGTGAGTGTAATGAAACCATGTTAATTGGGTATCTTAAGTTTTCTGAAGTACTCAATATAGCTATTTTTAACCGACTTCAAAAAAAGGAGGAGTTTCTCAATTCGAATGGTTTTTTTTATTTTTTTTTATGATATTACTTAAGAACTCCGTCAGTTGTGTTGTGGACCGATTTGGAAAATATTTTTTGTTGGAAAGGGAATACTTCCACTTTGGTCCCATTAACATCAAATCAGGATCTGATGACGAGATCTTGGAGAAACTGAAGGAACTCTTCAAATCTTATAAGCATCGCGATAGCGATTTAGGTATATTTTAATGTAACTTATGCATTTGCCTTCGGAAAGCACTATTTGATGAATTGGAACTGATTATGAGGACCACAGATCGACACCTCCTAAGTATACTGAGGCAAGTGACCATTTTGACATTTTCGGTTTTTTACATAATTTTGACTAAAATACTAATATCTACCTGCCACAAAAATTTCGTGGTAAAATTCCTGTTTGTTTCGAAAATAAAGTGACGTATATAGATGTATACAACACGACTTTGTAAATCAGTACGTTGTATACTGAGGCAAGTCGCTTGCACCACTGTACGCGGCACAGATATTGTGGAGGGGCGGCACAAGTGTGGTGTAACCTGACGTTGCCTCAGTATACGCGATAGACCAACGACGCGGCGGACGTCGAATTTACCTTTTACGATAGAAATTAAATTATTTTGTCCAAGATACAACCACTTATTTTCTAATGCACTGTGATTTCCGTAAAATTAATGATTATTATACTTGTAACCTTGCAAAATGAAGCTTTTCTTGACAAGTTATTCAACTGACCTTAACAAATTGATACAAATTAAAAAAAAACTGTCTAAATCGTTTCTCTCTTTATTATAATGGCACTAGAATATTTATCATTTAATATAAAAATCACAATTATGCGTAAAAACCTTTATTCCGAATTGACAAGGTACTATTATTTTTCTTTAGTCATTGTTTTTTGTGACCAACCTGTTGTAAAATTCAGTGTGTTGAGATGGTATCGACGGTCCCTATTAAAAGAGTCGGATGTGCAAAACTGCTACTTTTCAGGAGAAGCAATCGAAGATTTTTGAACAACATTTTTGTGTACAAAATTGTCAATTCTTGGAATTTTACTATGAAATTTGGCATGACTTAATATTTTTATTGTACTGTGAGGTATGTATGTAAACATTTATCAACCTCCTTTTAGAACATGTTTAAAAGCGACTTGACACTATTTTAACTGGAACTACATCAACGAGATTTGTCGGAAGTGTCACATACAACAATTTTGATCGGACTTGGTAAAGTAAAATTTGTCGGATGTGTCACTAACGACATTATTAAATGAACATCGTCGAGAACTTTTTGTCGTAACAGTAACATATGACATTTATATTCGGATATAATATATGTTTTAATGATAGATCCGACACACTTGAATGACTTTTTTGGTGTAAATCGAACATTAATCTTAATTTTACTGTTTTTATTTAGAGTTATCTTTACCTCATTTATCCCAAAATACAAAATAGGTAGAAAATTGCTTAATTACTGGCGTATCAAAAAAAAATCTTATCCAAAACTTAAAAGCTCTCTTCTTAAACAAATAAAAACACCGTATAAAAATAAAAAGTCGACAAAAAACTTAAGGTAATAAGTACGTTTTTTCCTTTATAAATCTCAATTTTTGCACAGCAATACAAGATTTCAACAGTATAATGTAACGTTACAAAAATATCATAATTTAGTCACAGCCATAAATCAGCCTAATAATTATATTTTTCTAAAGTTAATCAACATTTAGGCTTAATAATACAGTAACAATATAATATGTATTAATAATATAGTAATTAACAGAAAACAATCGTAAAAATCCTCACTAGAAATAATAAAATTAGGTTAGACATACCGTCACGCCTCTTTCCCACAGGGGTAGGCCGAGACTACTTTGTTCCACTTGCTACGATCCTGACATACTTCTTTCACTTCATCCACACTCATCAATCTCTTCATACATGCTCGTCGGTTTCGCGTACTCCTGACCTGACTTTTTTCCAAAACGTCTACTATTTGGTCTCGGAACGTCCGCCTAGGCCTTCCCCTCCCAACGTAACCATTCACACTCCCCCTAGATAGATCTGTTTAGTTAGTCTACTTTCATTCATCCTCTCTACGTGACCAAACCAACTAATCATACTTATTTCTATCCTAGCCGCTATATCCTCTTTCACATCAGCACGTTCCCTTATCACACTATTTCTTATTCTATCTTTCAGTGATACACCTTTCATACTTCTTAACACTCTCATTTCTACTGCATTTATTCTACCTTCATGCTTCTTTGGCCATACCCAAGTTTCGCTGCCGTACATTAATGTTGGAACAAGCACCCCTCTGTGGGCAGCCAGTTGCGCCTTCTTCGACACCTTCTCACTGCTCACAAAGGTGCGCAGCGCCCCATTCACCATGTTTCCTGCATTCACTGTTCTTTCAATATCACTTTCACACTTCCCATCTTTCGTAAATGCGGAGCCCAGGTAGGTATACAAACTCTTTTACTTGTTCTACTTTCTTACCCGCAATCACAATTTCACATTCTGTCAGTTAGGAGTTAGGTTAGTGAGGTAGCTACAAATGCCCGAAGGGCAAACCGCATAGAAATAGGAGCCCCGTGAAAGCGGGGTTCATTCGAACTTATGGTGAAGTATAATTCGTCATTTTTGTGACAGTGGGACCACGAGTCCATAGGGGGTATTAGACGCCTTCAAATGTATCCTAAATCCTCCTAATGATTTCATAAATTGTATTAATTACGCTGCTTTAGAAATGTCAAATTCAAATTATTTTTCGGCGCGTCCTACCTACCTACTTGTTTATATGTGTGAAGGCGGTGCCTCAGCCCAAATAGTTCCAAGGTCAAAAGGTACTATTAGGCAGATAGACTAGGCCCACTTCTGCCACGCATGCCACACATAAACATAACGATGTTACGATGAGAGCGTGTTTGATGGTGCGGGCTGAGACACCGACTTCAAACAATTATAAGTAAACTTAATACCTAGATAGAACTCAGAACCTGTGCAAACAAAAAGTATGCCTAATATTTTCGGATTATGACAGTGTTTGGAATATACAGGTGTTCTTCGATATTAATGATCTCACTAATTTGACTCGTAAACACTTTCAAAGTGAGAAACATGTAGGGACGAAGTTATATTTTATTATAATGAATTTTGATGCAACAGTAAATTAGTCGCTGTGCTGGCAGGCCTCCAACCAGGTGGACCGACGACATCGTGAAAGTTGCGGAAAACCGGTGGTTGCAGGTGGCGAGTTGCCTTTCATTATGGTGTTCTAAGGGGGAGGCCTCTGTTCAACAGTGGACGTCTTCAGGCTGATGATGATGATGAAGAGGTGTTTTTTTGGTAGGGTCGGATTGTCCAGTGTATATTTTCACCCTCCGCCACTTCTACTTTATTTGACACATTCAGCAGAAATGTTCATGTTATCGAACGTGATGTCGCTGTTATAAAATTTATTTTTGTCATTAAACACATCCCCGAGTAAATCTTGAAGTTGAATTAATTCATCGTCCAAATGTCTTGGAATAAGTGACACATTTTCCTTAAAAAAATAGATTAAAGCAAAATATTGTATGCAAAAGCAACATAAGACAGAAAAAAAATTGGTTGAGCCCTCTTACATTGTCGGTAAATGCATTTCCTACACTTATAAATAGCACCCGTCCAATTAAGATTGTCAGATTTACCACTTAAAACAAAAAATGCCAAACAATATCCAATGAAAACAGTCGAATGTGGCACTACCGACAAAAGCAGTTAAAAATTTCCTATTAAAAATGTCTGTTATGCCACATCCGACAAAAAAACTTACGAAAAAGCTATTAAAATTGTCGGAACTACCGCAACCGACATTTATGGGTGGGCATACCCAAATTTGATTTTTTATTAAGCAAAACTTAATTTTTAAGCATATTATTAGCATATTATTATAAATCGCGAGAAGCGTACCTGGACCACCTCTCCGCGCAACATGGCCAGTAGTGGCAGTTCCGCGTAGTTGGCCGCCCCCCGCGCCCCGCCAACATTGTCGTTACTTTACAACCGACTTTATTAAGCGGCCATTGTACCAACATCCGACTTTTTTAACCAAAATATATCGGAAAATAGCCAAGATAATGATATTTTTTTAATGTAGTATTAAAGTTTATTGTTTTTTATTGACATTAACGCAATAATCCCAAAATGGCCAAAATGGAGATCCGACTTTTTTAATAGGGACCGTCGGTATTATACCACTTCGACAGAGATCATTAATGATCTTAAGATCTTTAAATGTTTGTTTGTCAATTGGCAAACGTTCGTGGTACGCTACTTTAATGTTTCTTAAGCCAATTATGAGGTCATTTTGGCGACTTCTTAAATTTTTACTGGAAGAACATTCAATTGATTTATGATTGTCGTCTTCAAAAGTATTTTTGTAATTTATTTTGAACTAGCTGCTGCCCGCGACTTCGTCTGCGTAGAATTATACATCTAAACCTTCCTCTTGAATCACTATCTATTAAAAAAACCGCATCAAAATCCATTGTGTAGTTTTGAAGATATAAGCATACATAGGGACATAGGGACAGAGAAAGCGACTTTATTTTATACTATGTAGTGATGATAGTGATGGGTCTTCGCGTGATACATGTATTTCATATATTTGATTCCACATTACGGTTTCTCCATTAGTACCCTTTTTCCAGTTTTGAAACAGAGGCAAGCAAGCTTTAAAGTCAAATATCAATTCTTGGGATACTTCTGTGACTTCATAGGGTTTGTCAGTTTTTGCCATACGAATAGCCATGTACCATTGTTCAGGCGTGTATATATTAAATTTTTCGTTCTTTTTTCAATTAGAGCATGCATGCTATCACCTTCGTTTAGGGTGTGTCCAACTACTAAAAAACGATGTTAAATTGTTATATACTTCCAACAAGCGTACATGTACATGAGAAATACAATCCGGTTACGGTTTTGCCCTCCACAATTGTGGTATAATACCATCGCAACACACTGAATTTTACAACAGGTTGGTCACAAAAAACGATGACTAAAGAAAATAGTACCTTGTCAATTCGGAATAAAGGCTTTTACTCGTAATTGTGATTTTGATATTAAGTGATAAATATTCTAGTGCCATTATAATTAAGAGAGTAAACGATAAAGACAGTTTTTTTTTTAATTTGTATCAATATGTTAAGGTCAGTTGAATAACTTGTCAAGAAAAGATTATAAATATTAAGTTTTTTTTGTAAAGAGGAACCAGTAGTGATCTCATAATAATATTCTAATTTTTAAATAAGTAGGTAATTTTTAATTTTGGAAGTTAAGAATAAAGGTGCAATGATAAATCCTACTAATGCGTTAAAAATAAGGAATGAATCCTTGCTAATGATAAATCGAACCTTTAGAAGAAGCCAGTTAAGTTTATAGATTTTTTATAAGTACTTAATAGTACAGTCTCAATAATTAAGAAAAGAAGACTACTATTTTATTTTAAACTAAAACGAATATTGCTCAAACTGTGGTTGTTGACTAAGTTACTTTTAAGAATGTGAAACTATGATTAAAAGATTTACAAACATAATAAAAGCAGTTTTTATCTGAAATTTACGTTTGTTTATTAAAAAAAACTTTTTTCTATTATTATTAATAAAAATATATAATATAATTTCTCGTTTTAAACAGCAAAATATTAAATATTTTTAACAGTATACAGGTGTGAGCGAACTTAATTTAGGCGTATACTGGTGCAAGTGACTAATATGTCGACCAATTAATGATAAAGGGCATTTGAGCATGAGCTACGTATTTATTTTTAAACAGTATGGATTTATGTAACATATTTATCTAATTATTAAATGAAAAATAGAAAGAAATAACAATTAACTTAGTACGGTGTATACTGGATCAAGGGGTAGTTGCCTCAGTATACCACAAATCAGAACACGTAAAATACGCGTACACTAGTGTATTTACCATTTTCTCAAAAACTAACATTAATTTCAGAATTCCATATATGTAGTCTGAAAAGAGGTACTTTTGTTCCAGCGAATCCAAAGTTTTATGGAATGGACTTTACAGATAAAAAAGTTACAAATGATTTTACCTTTGCACGGCTCTCCTGTAAAATCAAGATTTTGCAGTTGCCTCAGTATACTTAGGAGGTGTCGAGATGGTCATCAGATTCAATAAGTAATTCAGGGATTGCGATTTGATTACTGTAATACGCTTGCTAAACACTTCATAGGTACTCATAAAATGTATAGGTACATTTTCCACATTACCATGTGGGTGAGCGTGTATTTTTTATTATTTTGGCGTTTTGAATTTGAATTCAAAATGTAATTACTATTTTTAAATTGTCAATAAATTGGCATGTTTCTAAGCTTATTGGCAACTAGGCGGTAGTGTTTTTTTTTTCACCATGAGAGTTGAAAATTCGATCAATGTAGGATTGAAAACGCAAAAATTAAGTTCTAAAAAAACCCTACGTAGTCTTACAAAAATAGTAATGCCTATCTGATAACACAAGTACTCAAGAATATTGAGCAAAAATTAAAAAATTAAAAAGTTAGCTTAAAATGGTGCTATGATCAAAACATTGAACAAGGCTGTTCATTTTCAAAAAAACCTAAAAGTTCGAATATCTCGGAAATCGTTCCACTTTTACTAAACCTATTATAGCTTTATTATAACGTCCTCAGTGCCCTCTATCCATAGTTCAAGGATTATCCACTCATTACCTAACACCCTGTATGTATGGTAAAGTGAAGCTGATGAAGGATGTACCTTGAAAGAGAATTCCTCCGTAACTATTAAAGTTTTTTCATTGGGAAAAATAATATTTAGTAAAAAGTGATGAACAGTTTGCATGAGATCGTATTACTCGTGGTCCCACTGTTATAAAAATCATCACTAGAATTAGTAAAATTAGGTTAGGTTCGTTAGGTAACTTGAAATGCCCGAAGGGCAAACCGAATAGAAATAGAAGCCCCGCGGAAACGGAGTCCCCTCGACCTTATGGTGGAGTGTAATTCGTCATTTTTATAACTGTGGGACCACGAGTCCGTAGCGGGTATTAGGCATAATAAGTTGGACAAATTGCAAAATGATTCACTAAAAAGTCGTCTGTTTCTAGCTCGATTTTGACGTTTGAGAAGCTGCATACTAGAAAAAGCGCAAATGGGGATCTCATATAACTCATATAATATTAGTGATCACCTTGTCCGCTCCGATATAATTGATGGTGACTACATACTAAATCATTTATTTAATCATTGTCAATTAATTAAATTCTCAAAAAATCAATTCTTCTTTATTTTTCGTCTAGACTTATTTAATTAGGAGTAAAGAAATAAACCGTATAAAATTAATAAGTAGTTACAATACTTAAGCATAGAAAATACCCATTTGCTTAAACAATCCGGCACGGTTTTTGAGGTACCTACGAGCCAAACTAGTAGGGTTAAATCAAAACTATAGACATTCATAAGTATAATTATTATTATGGTTTAAGACATGTACAGGGTGGCCGGGTCATCCTATATTTCCCAAAACTAAATATACACCACTTATGTTGATAAATACAAAATTACCTACAAGTACATTTAGATGCATGCGTTACTACATTAATTTACATTACAATGTAATAATAAATAATTAAATAAATAAAATAAATAAATGTATTATTTAATAAAGTCTATTACGTGCTGGCATCAAGAAACGTGCGTCAACGGTACGTCAACGCGCTGCATTCGCTTGCCTTTATTAATCGCGCGCTTGTCATGTCTGTGGATTTATTGCTCTATGGTAATTCTTTAGAAAATTACAGAACCGCATGTTCCGCGTAGAAATCTCAATTTTTTATGGGGTGCGAATGTAAATCAAACCAAGTTAAGACGATTGTGACGATTTTTATTAATTTCAAAATTTCCCCCGAAGTACAAAGACAGTAAAACATAGAAAACTACTTTCCGGGTGTCGCACCCTGGTGCAAATTTGGTATTGTGTTTTGATATATTTTCTCATCATTTCCTCAATTTGCACCGCGTTCTGTATTTTCCCCGGGGCCGCAATGCCAAAAAGTATATTTTTAGCTATATGATTTTTTTTTTGTATGTTCCGTAGCTTGAATTGAGCTAAATAACGGGTGCAAATATAGATTAAGGTGTAATAAAACGTATGGCAAATTGCACAGACTACACCTATTTTTTCTTCTTAGTTATTACTATTAAACCATTTTCTACCAATTCCACCCCTTTCCGGGGGGGGTGAATATATCAAGTGCTGTATTAGGTTCCATTTCTAACCCATACAAATCAAAAACAATTGTTTTTATCAGTTCTTAGAATTATTTCCTGACTTAAGTGAAATTTCACGTATTTTGCCTCCACTACAAAGAGAGTGTAAACGTCAAATGACATTTTTTGAAAAGATGCCTATGTAGGCTCGATAACTACCGGAATTGTAGTTAGAATAGAAATAATCTTCTTTTACTATCAAATGAATCAAGATTTTTTACTTCTTGATTTTTTATGTTTACTTTTACGGATTTACCGTTACAAATTACATTTCTACACGACACAGAAAAATCCGAAAAGTAAGTAGCAGGTACCTGCTATGGGTGGTGTAGGGATAAAGCACGCGTCACGGAATGATGAGGATCGGGCTTCGATTCCCGACCATAGCTTTATTTTTCGGATTTTTTTAAGTGTTCTAATTTTCAGTGACGTTTATAAATTTAAATGTTCTTTTTTAGTGGGGTTTCTTCTCGAAAATGTCTCGTAATAATTGTATCGCAATTGGACATTAAATTATGTATGATGTGATATCATCTATAGAAATATTAAGCATTTGATTAAAACAATAAATATTTACGAACGTTCGAAGCACCGAAATAAAACTTTCTGGAATTAGACTGGTAATAATTACTCGTAAAGTGCACAAATAAAGAGTAATTTTTCAGTCTATTACACACTTTTTCAATATTCGGCCATGATTCATTCACAAAATTACAAATGTTTCCGAAAACCTTTGTCTGCAAGTAGGTATACTAAGTTAAAAACTTCGCTGAAATATGATGTCCAATTTTCAATCCCATTCATACAATTTGTCTCAGTGCCAAAGTGTTTTAAAAACTTTTATAAAATATAGGAATTTGAGATCGAACAGTAGCAATCTTTCGTCCAATTATTTTCTACAAGTTATGACATTCTTTTAGATTTGGGTATTCCAGCTTCCCGTGGCGTATTCCATGACACTTCACTTGAAATACTTCGTCAACCTTTATTTTTTCATTTTGCTTTTGGTTACTGATAATCTTTAGTGACCATCGCGAGATTAAAGCAAATTACTTAAGTACCTACTACTACTAGTACTTTTAGTAGTAGTACTTTTTTTTGTTTTGGTTGTTATATGTGGTGTTCTCAATAAAGAGTTATTGTATTGTACCTGATTTTTGTAAATCATATATAACTTGTAAAGCTTGTAATAGTACACTGTGTGTGTATTAAGGGCGGTAAGTAAGGTATTACGATCGAAGCTCTAGTAGAAGCCCGACGTCGAAGACTGAGGGCTTTTTGAGTCGAGGTTCGTAATTCCCGTACCGCCCGTGACACGTACTTACAATGTTTTTCATCTCATCTGCGAGTAAATAAATAAAATTATGGAAAACCGCGTGGGCGAACGGGGGTGTCGGGGGAGGGGGGGTTGTCGTGGAGACCTGTTAACCATGTAACCTACTTTTTGAACAAATAAACTTTTGACTTTGATTGTGGGCTGCTGCGCAGGAGGCGAGGGCAGCGGCCGCGCGGGCGTTACTTACCGCCCTAGGGTTTTATGACAAGAAAAAAAAGCCCGAGGGCTTTATAATATATGGGGCATAACGGCAAAGTTAACCTGTATGTTTTGATACTGTTCACGTGCAAGTGTGATGAAAACGTATGTTTCAGAGGTGCTACCATGCTGGTGTTATAGTGTTTTATAACGTTATAAAACTCAATAACATTCACTGACACTGTAAATTCGGCTATTAGTGATAAAACGTTATTACAAATGTTATAACGTTTTACAACACTTTAAAACACGTGCCATATTTTTATGTAGAAGGTTTTAACACAGTATTCGCCAAATATAAAGTTAAAGTTCCAACGGAACCTTTTCATGAATTAAAGCTCGCTATAGACCATTTTTATCTCGTCTCTAGTGCTCAGAATGATATTTTTATCACAAATTTAATATTCAGAGATTTATATTATGTTTTCTGGGCTTCATTCAACGATACTTGAAATATTAAATGTAAAAAACAGTTTTTCCCGTCGCCGCCGCTGGAATTATTAAGCTCGTTTTATGAGAGAATTTCGTAAAATTATTTAGTTAGTTTTATTAAGACCCGAAATACTCACTCACTAATCTTTGTATCTTCAGAGAGTAATAATTTGAAGCTATAAATAGTTCACTTTAAACTCTAACAAGATACGCACTTAATAAGAGCTTTATGACCTCTTGGTCTACAATAACAATCGACGATTTACATTTAAATTTTACAGAAAACCTAATGTTATAGTATATAGTAGTAAGTTCAAGCTCCTGATCGAGAATAATATTTCCTGGTAATACACACACACACACACGACATATAAATAAAATAAATATCTTGGGACAAATTACACCAATTGACCTAGCCCCAAATTAAGCAAAACTTCTACTATGGGCACCAGGCAATGGATAAACATACTTATATAATGTAGATAAATACATACTTAAATACATACAACATCCATGACTCGGGCACAAGCATTCGTATTCAACATACAACTGTCTGCCCCTACCGGGATTCGAACCCAGGACCTCTAGCTTCATAGTCAGGGTCACTAACCACACACACGCGTTTGCATGTTTTGTTTTCTTTCCCTTTTCTGAATATGTTCGTTGTTTTAAATTATATTTTCCACCCAGGCATAATGATTGTACCAGTTAGGGAGTTCTGTTATTCGCCTTAAGAGTCGCTGTAAACTAGAATAAGTATGATTGTAACGCTGTAGAACACCTCAATTAAATAAATAAATAAATATTGACATCGTCAGTTATGGTAAATGTCATTGTTAAAGTAATTGTAATTGTTAAAGTGCTGCAACTGCCACTAAGCAAGCGTTATAATCACGTCGGTGCGTCCGACATTTGAACACAAAGTAATAAACATTTCGCAATGTCGTCTACGTAGCTTCAATAACAGGCCACATGGAAAACTGTACGAGCTGTGCCTTTGAAGGCTCCGGTATTCCAATATCGTTTAGGACATAGGTGTTCACAGACAGACAAACGCAGCAGAGCATTATTCAGGTATTGGTGTCTTGTGTAGCGCTTGAAAAGGGGAACTATTGCCTTTCAATACACAGTTCACGAAGCTGCTGTATTATATGCACTGAATTTGACATTGTCTACTTTCAATTAACATCTACAAATTTAAATAAATACACTGTCTTTCCAATTACATACATCACGTCCTCATCCCTTACGGAGTAGACAGAGCTTAAGGTAACAAAACCTTAAGGTCACGTTTAGCATGATTAAGGGAGTATAGCTGGAAAGGGAAATCAAAATAGTGATAGGTTGGATGAAACCTCAGGGATCATGTTATATAGGCGATGTGGCTAGCAACCCATCACTGTTTTGATTCCCCTTTCCATCCATACGTCCATAATCATGCGAAACGTGGTCTTTAGGTCTTGTTACCTTAGTCTCTGTCTACCCCGTAAGGGATAAAGATGTGATTTTTATGTATGTATGTACATACATCGCCTATAACATGATTCCTATGATTTTCGCCCATTCCCTCAATGGGATTTTATCATATGCGCGGGAAGAGAAGCAACTGGTACATTCTATGTTTTTTCTTTGCTCCCAGACCAGCATGGAAGAATAGATATATCTATTAGCTATTAGTAATTTAGTTTCCTAAATTTCGGCGGTGATTAGTCAGGAAGTTATCAACTTTTACGATTACACCTCGTCCGAACTATCAGAGGCTGTCAAAGTATTACCATTAATAACAATAAGTTTTGAGTTCGGTTCAGCGGCAAAGGGGCGGAGATAAAAAGTTGAATTTTTCTTTTAACTTGAGATAAGGTGTCGTATTTCAAAGGGACACTTGTTGGTTTAAGGAGGTTGTAATTGCAAAAAATAATACTTTATAGGTGAAAAACTTAATTAAATGAACAAGTAATTAATTTTTATTGGAAAAGAAAAACGAATTAAAATAAAAAAAACAGTCAAAACTGAATCTAAGTTTATAAAAGGGATGTATAAGGTCCCCGAGCCTTAAATTATATTAGAAAACTTAAACCTAGCTAAATTATTATTTAATTAAAGATTAAAAAATCTCCTAAATCGTTGCTAATGGTGAGGGTGCTTAGAAGGCTGGCAACATTTGCCGCGTTGTATGCAATGCTTATTCGCTGAGCGAAATACTGGCCAGCCCTCTGGTCACGGGATGGCTCTATAAGACGCGCCGAGATATCTGTGTACACTTTGTATCTTTGTTTTAAACGAACCGGCGGGTGGTAGGGCCTTGTGCAAGGTCCGCCCGGATCGCTACCACCATCTTACTCGCTAATCCTGCCGCTAAGTAGCAGTGTTTGCACTGCTGTGTTCCGGTGTGTTATTAAATTACGGGCACAAGAGGCCATTCATCTTAGTCCTCTAGGTTGGCAATGCATCTGCAATCCCTCCGGGGTTGCGGGTGTCTATGGGCAGTGGTGATCACTTACCATCAGGTGACCCACCTGCTCGTTTGCCTTCCTATTCATATTAAAAAAAACCTGTTGTATGTGTACCTACTGACAAATTGACGTTCCAAATAAAAAAAATACCTAAGTCCCATATCAGTTCCGTTTACATATTACTTAAGTTTTCCACCTTTACAACAGTTTTTCCTTCCATGCCGGTCTGAGAGCTTTGAAAAAACATAGAACGTACCAGCTGCTTCTCTACCCGCGGAGATTGTAAAAGCCCATCGTGGGAATGGGCGAGAAGGGGGTGAAAACCATAGAAATAGCGTTATAGGCGATGCGGCAACCCATCATTATTCTGATTATCTTTTCTACTTTTACGCCTAAATGCTATGTGGTGTTTGGGTCTTGTTATCCCTGGCTCCGGCTACCCTGTAAAGGATTAAGTCGTGGTTTATTTATGTTAAAATGCTTAACAAGGTAGTTCGTATAAAATATGAAGCTAGTTTCACTTAGGCCCACTCCCGAAACTATTTTTCTAAGGAAAATTCACAGAATTGCGGCGAAATTCTCGACAGTTGCCTTTGAGTGCGGATTCCACGTAGAAATATTATTGTGTCAAAGAAATTCTCAAATAATACGCGCACTTTACCAAAATTGGTAAACGGGGCACGACTGAGGAATTCATACGAAAATCTAGATGCTTGGAAACTAATCATTTGTGAGTTATAACCGACCAACGGCCAGTACCGCCACGCTGGTCTGGGAGCAAAGAAAAAACACAGAATTTACCAGTTGCTTCTCTTCCCGCGCAGATGGTAAAAGCCCATCGAGGGAATGGACATGTACAAAGAACTTATCCCTTTAAGTAATCTCTTCCATTCAACCTTTAAGAGGAGTACTTATATTAGCGACGGACGACGAGTCAGTATCATGTATGGCAATTATGAAATACTTTCCCGAGTTCCCGAATCGAACCCGGATCCTCGTCATTCCGTGACGTAAGCCTTCGATTTTTTCTATCTGTTACTAGCTGTCACGTGACCTTGTTACTATGCGATTTTAATAATGTCCCAAAGTTAAATTTACAATTTTTAATTTTTAAATATTAACTGAGCAATGAACTAATACATAACCTGTTCAGTTAGAAAAATAATCTTGAACTTATAATTAGAAAACTTTTTTCCACGACCTAACTTCAAGTTGGATCTTTCATGGAAATTCTGTAAAGTTAGTCCACAACATAAGTTATTCATAGAAATTAAAGTTGAAGTTGTCTACAAAGACGGGTTATTCCTGATATGAGCTATTTCTATAAATGTATTAACAAATAGCGAAGAAATATCGTGAATGATAAAAAAGCTCTAAATCACTGCGGCGATTGCCGCACTGTTTGGCCGGTCCAAAGGTCATCCAGGACACTAGAGTTTGGCAAACAGGCGTTTTCATTGATATCAATAGAAAATCACCATCACTTTACATTATCACTACATAGTATTAAACAAAGTCGCTTTCTCTGTCCCTATATCCCTATGTATGCTTAAATCTTTAAAACTACGCAACGGATTTTGATGCGGTTTTTTTAATAGATAGAGTGATTCAAGAGGAAGGTTTATATATATAATACATGCATAATATACCGTGCGAAGCCGGGGCGGGTCGCTAGTGTAGTATAAAACAAAGTCGCTTTCCGCTGTCTGTCTGTCCCTATGTATGATTATACCTTTAAAACTACGCAACGGATTTTGATGCGGTCGCTAGTATTTAATAATTGCGAGACGTAATACTGACTCGTTGTCCGTCGCTAATATAAATACTGCACTCAAAGGTTAACTGGAAGAGATTACTTAAAGGGATAAGTCCTTTGTACATGTCCATTCCCTCGACGGCCTTTTACCTTCTGCGCGGGAAGAGAAGCAACCGGCACATTCTATGTATCTTTGCTCCCAGACCAGCAGCATGCCAATTTCGGGTTAAAGATAATTTATTCTCAAAAGAATTACAGAAATTCACTTAAATAAGAATATTTAAAGATTTACAATTAATTTGAAGCATGCAGTACACGGTACATGGTTACGTTGGGAGGGGAAGGCCTAGACGGACGTTCCGAGACCAAATAGGAGACGTTTTGGAAAAAGGTCAGGTCAGGAGTACCCGAAACCGACGAGCATGTATGAAGAGATTGATGACTGTGGATGAAGCGAAAGAAATATGTCAGGATCGTAGCAAGTGGAATAAAGTAGTCTCTGCCTACCCCTGTGGGAAAGAGGCGTGACGGTATGTACGTATGTATGTAGGACACGGTAACAATACTTAGTCACCTAATTACAATTAAGTGCAAACCGAAGTGTATAAAGAGGGTATATTTCTACACCAATCGATCAATTAGCGTCAATTTGTTCTCCTCTCCCAATCCAGAATCTCCAGGCAAATTTAAAAACCAATAGACAAAATGAAGAGCCTACATGGAGTCCGACGGGGCTATTAACCCCTATCGATAACCCACTTTAATTACCGGGCTTAAAACGGATATCCCCCGTTTTCCCGAAACGTGACTTACCTGGCAATTTGTAATTTTTGGATTATGCGTTTGGTGGTTGGCGGGGGGGAGTTATGTTTGGGCACTTAGCGCATTCATTTGGCTTTGAAATTAGGGGTTTATTAGCGGACTATTTTGTCACACTTAGGGGATGTCTCACCACTCTCTGATAAGTTCCAGTTATCTCAGTTAGTCAGTTAGTATGTATGTATGTATGTATGTAAACTCTTTATTGCACATAAAAATTTAAATAATAGTTAATAATAGTTACTAGTTAATAGTTAGTTAGTGGTGAAACAGGCCTTTGTATCAACCTTACTTACAGTCAGTGAGTTCTTAGAGTTCTTCTGTCTCACTCACTCTCATGGGTTCGATAGTGAGGGAGACGACAATACAATCCCGAATGGCACTCTAAGAGTTTACAGACTGTACTTCAGTATCGAGGGAATAGGCAAAAATCTTACATAGGTACATACATAAATCACGTCTTTATCCCTTACGGGTTAGACAGAGCCTAACGTAACAGGACCTAAAGGCCACGCTTAGCATGATTGTGCTCGTATAGCTGGAAAGTTGAATCAAAATAGTGATGGGTCGCTAGCCGCATCGCCTATAACATGATTCCTAAGATTTTCACCCATTACCTCGATCGGCTTTTACCATCTGCGCGGGAAGAGAAACATCTGGTACATTCTATGTTTTTCATTGCAATAAGTAAAATATCAAAAATTTAAACGACTCAGCATATGTCCATGCCTCTCTGACACCCCTTTATTCATAAACGCTCTGTAAGCCTCTGCTAACTTAGCAATCGTTTGTCCTTATCTGTCACTTTGACATTTACCTTTCACAGATAAGGACAAACGATTGCTTAGTTAGCAGAAGCCTATAGAGCGTTTATGAATAGGGGGTTACTCTCTTGGACATACGTTGTTTTTCGGTCGCCCCTCACTTTGAAACACACACACAAACCACACTCACACACACAAACATACACACTGACGACAGGGATCGTTATCAGCAGTAGAAAATGGTTTAATTCCACCGCACTTTGTGTATTTTCTCCACTGTGCGTCATACCACCTAAATTGCTGGAATTAACTAGACTCGCCCCGCGGGCCCGCTTTACGGCCGCGCAGTAAAACACAGCTATGCTAATTTGCTCTACACATTATTTTAACTTAAAATTAGTGTCGCATTTTATTTACCAACTTTATGAATAAAGCAGAGAAAACCGTGTACGTGGCTTCTAAAAATGTGAAGCTAAAGCTGTATAAAGGTACGCTTTCGTTAAAGCGACCAATTGCATCACTTTACTGGTAATTTGATTTGACTTACCAGGTGATCAATTACCAAAAGTCCGTTCCTCTGACGATTTTCATCGAACAATCATATCAATCAGTAGACTGTTCCTTCGGTAATTTGATTTGACTTACCACATCGTCAATTATCGAAAGGCCGCTGCTCTGGTAATTTGAATAGACTAATCACAATATCAATTACCAGAAGTAAAGTCAGTTTTATTTTACAAAATAGAAACAAATTACAATATCAGTAAATTTAACGACTTTACACTAGACAGAGCGTATATCGTAGCAGCCAAAAAATATCAAAATAACAGTTACCTTATATTATGATGCGGTCAGTATAACAAAAAAGGTAAAAAAAATACAGATAGCTCCTCCTCCGCTCCTCTGGTAATTTGAATAAACTAATCACATCATTGTTCAGAAGCCAACTCATCTGGTGATTTAAGTCGACCGATCACATTATCTTACCCGAATCCCGGTTTTCTGGTAATTTTAATCGACTTATCACATTGTCAATTACCTAAAGCTCGCACTTCCGGTAATTAGAATTGACCAATCACGTGATCAATTATCAGAAGTCGGCTCCTTGGCAATTGGTGCGGAGAGCCGCTTCGATTGGAGTACCCTAATTATTATGTTTGCGTGTTTTAAGTTAACTAAATGTCCAATCAGTGTCGACTTTTACATTCTCAATAAACATCTTGAGATAAGTCAAACGAGACTATGTTTTAGGTATTATTATCATCAAATATAAGGCGACCGAATTCCTTTTCTCATTTTTATATTCAACGATGTTTTTCTTTGTTACAGTTTCAAAGGAAGAAATTAGAGATGTCGAGAGTCAGAACGGCAACCCGAAGTCTACGCGATATACAACCATATCTAAGTGAGTTTTATGTATTGAGTATCTTAGAATTATTCTAGAATACTTAGCAGGTGGTATTTTGACATACATACAATATATGACGTATTTATCCTTTACGGTGTAGACAGAGCCTAAGGTAACAAACCTGAAAGCCACGTTTAGCATGATTAAGGGCGTATAGAAAAGGGAAATGAAAATAGTGATGGTTTGCTAGCCGCATCGCCTATGATTCCTAAGACTTTCGCCCATTTATCGATGGGCTTTTACAATCTGCACGGGAAGAAGCAACTGGTAAATTCTATGCTTTTTTGGTAAATACTGGAAAATCTTTACTAAATGCGAAGTGAAACTAATCTTGCTTTAGTTTTCTAGCTTGAACGGCACTTCTCAATTCAATTCAATTCAAATTTAGGAAGAAGTGGCTCCATCAACTTTTTGATGATTCTGCCAATGTCGAGGTTGGGTAAGACACGGCAAGTAGGTGGACGTCTTGTTCAATAATCTGCCAGTTTTCGGTGGGATAACTACCAGTTACTATCTGCAATAAGGATACACATGGATTCAACAACTAACTAATCGACATACAATCACTTCTCTTTTTGTATTAACACAATCGTACTTCACGTCAACCCGTAAATAGACCTTTAATGTTTCAACCGCATCGACGTCAACATTCCATTGTCTTGACACCTTGACCCGTGTCAGCTTGACAGTTGTTGCTGGGAAATTGGCGGTGGAACAAGCTTCCATGTAAAATATATGAGGATGTCATATCTTGGAACGGTTTAGGGACAAACAGAAATATAGCAAGGACCGGGGCGGTACCGTGGCGTCGGAATGCGACTCAATTCCGACTCAGTTCAGGTTTTAGCTGTCATTTTTAGTATGGATCTGACAGCCAGCGAACCTATATATACCGTCATGGTAAGACCCTTGCCAAGGGTGGTGTAGGGATAGCACGCATCACGGATTGATGGGAATCCGTTCGATTCCCGGCCATGACTTCACTTTGCGGATTTTTCCATTGTGTTCTAGTTGTTAAGTTTTATTTAGAAATATAATTCCCTACTACTGGTCCTACATGGTGATATTTAATTTTCAATAATTTTATTGTTGACATGAATTAGTTTGTTTTTAAGTGGATTTTATCTTTAACTAGCTGTTACCCGCGGCTTCGCTCCCGTTTTTGTTTCTTCTTAATTTCAATGTTTTCTCACCGGTTAAACCTTCCCTGGGCTTCCACAAATATTTCAAGACTAAAATTAGACAAATCGGTTCAGCCGTTCTCGAGTTTTAGCGAGACTAACGAACAGCAATTCATTTTTATTTATATAGAAATGTATATGGGTGATTACTTACCTGAAATAAACAAAATTTCTTTATTTACAATTTCTAACGGGTAAACCGTAAAAATAAATACGAAAATCGGCAAGTAAAATTCTCGATACTTTGATAGAATAATAAGGGTTCTAATAAATTTGACGGTTTAGTTATGTGTCTGTAGTTCCCATTACTGGGCCCGCGTGGGAACTATAGCCCCAGCCCTCTCATTCTGAGTGGAGGCCTGTGCCCAGTGGGAGGTGTATAGGTATATAAAATGAGGGACTATGTACTTTCAAACAATTTAATTAAGCTAAGAAACACAGGTAAATTGGAAGTTGTATTCACTGGACGCGGCTGTTGACAGGGAAAGGTATCCCGGGGGACCTTAGAAACTAACCCGGATTAGTCCATTGTAGGAAAACTAATAGAGTTTCCGGAAAAAAGCTTGCCTAATTATTGTATTAAGTAAATAAACGGGTCACTCACGTATTTGCAGTCGAGATATGCGAGGGTATCTATAGTGTAGTATTTTGAGCCACTTTAAGGATTTGGTTTTAATTATATTTATAAAGACAAATTCTATATTTCAATCAATTATAATGAATTTGTAAACAAACTAATTCCATCTGAATTCCCACACAACCATACAATTACCTCCAGAATGTTGAAGGATCACTGCTTGATATCTCACGACATTTTATACCAATTATTCTATGATATATTTAATTTTTATATGAAGCGTTAAAATGAATTGGGATGGACTATAATATAAAATCAGATTTGTTCTTTGCTCCAGTCCGTTATGGTTGCCTGGTAGAGATCGCTCTGTAGTATAAGGCCCCCTATTGTTACCTTGTAAAATTCTGTGTACCTTTTTTCTGTTTTGCTTGTTATATGTGGCGTTCAATAAAGAGTTATTGTATTGTATTGTATAAAAGTGTCGCCCTAAGGTCAGTTAGGTTATAGTAGGTATAGTTCTATCTGTAGACGTCGGTGCTGTAATGCAGTCATTTGTCTTCTGAGTTAGTTAAAATAACCACATGAAAATGGGTAACTTGTACTGCTGAGGGGCCTCGGGGGCCTAAATAAATAAATCTAACGAGCCCATCCATTCGCAACTTACTCGTTTCGCGTTTTACATTGATATAGAGAAGTTAGAACACACGTCCCATTCGCACATCTTGTGAACACATAAAAAACATTATAAAAATCTGACTAATGAGTTTGAATCATGACGAAACCAATATTCTTGCAGCCTGTAATTAACATACTACAATTACTACACACACACGCGCGCACACACACAAACGCACACAAATAATTTCGCATTTTTATGTTAGTCCATTATTGTTATAACTGTCTCTAGTATCCACGACACAGGCCTTGAGTCTATTGCGGAGGCTGCCGAACAAACATGTTGTAACATGTTGCATATTTGAAATAAAGACTTTTTTACTTTTACTTCACGTCTAAAAGCATTCGACCAAACAGCTTGCATCGCATCCGATCGGAAGAGATACGAACGGATACATTGTTAAGGCTTTAATATTATAATACATACATAAATCACGTCTTCATCCAGGGTAGGCAGAGCCAAAGGTAACAAGACTTAAAGACCACGTTGAGCATGATTGTGGGCGTATATTTTGTTTCCCCTGTCCACCTGGAATTATAAGTTGCTAGCAGGTAGAGAAGCACTGGTACATTCTATGTTTTTCTTTATATATTTAAGGTACTCAATAGATTTAGGTCTTAAGACTAAGAGGATTCTAATTCTTTGTAGAAATGAATTAGTAATTATAATTAATTAAGTAATTAGTTGGAAATGTATAAGTAGTTAAATATTATTAATTATTATGTCGAATTTTCACCGAACGGCTCGCATTCGATATTAAATTAATGTAATTAAATACAGTGTTCGTGATTTATCGTTTAAAAATTATAAAATCCATTGTTTATTGTTTCAAGTGAAACAAAGTGAAAGGGCGATTTCATTTTGAATCGAAAATTTCGATGAACCTTTTGAAATATTACAAATGGGATGAATTTCACGACGGTGTATATTTTTTTGGAGGTGAATATTACCTACTTATGTATCACGCCTTTACTCCTTACGGGGTAGACAAAGCCTAAGGTAACTTGTTCTATACGTGGCCATTAGGTCTTGACCCCATGGGCTTATACCATCAGCGCGGGAAGAGAAGCAACAATACAATACAATAACTCTTTATTGAACACCTCATAATTATAACAACCAAAACAGAAAAAAGGTAAACAGAATATTACTAGGTAACAATAGGCGGCCTTATCGCTACAGAGCGATCTCTACCAGGCAACCATAATGCACTGGAGAACAGGACAGATCTGAGCAGGTGGTGCAATTTAGAATATTCATTATTAGAAACTGGCACATTCTATGTTTTTTTCTTTGCTCTCAGATTAGCATGGAAGGAAACTAACGCACCTTTAAGACTTTATAAGACATAGATAGATAGACTTCACTATCACTACATAGTATAAAACAAAGTCGCTTTCTCTGTCCCTATGTCCCTATGTCCCTATGTATGCTTATATCTTCAAAAGTACACAACGGATTTTGATGCGGTTTTTTTAATAGATAGAGTGATTCAAGAGGAAGGTTTTATGTAGAATTCTAGGCAGACGAAGTCGCGGGCAGGAGCTAGTTATGAATATTTTCAACTACCCGAACGAAGCCGCGGGAAAAAGCTAGTCTTAGCTACCCCAAGAGCTATTAACTCTGTCGCATCCAGCGTCATACGTCTTCGTCAGTTCACGACACTTCCCAAAGCAATTTGTGTTAGTGTGTATGTTCGTACGACCTTTCTGGATGACGAATGTATGGAAGTTTCAAGCTTTTTGACAGTGTGTTGGGAGCAATTTAAAGTTGTCGCTGTTAGCTCGGCATAGAGTAATAGCCCAATAGAGTGGGAGCACGGTCTAATTCCACAACACATTTCTTTATCACTTCCACCAATGTTTTGTACTGATTTGTGGTCTTCAATAAAGAGTATTTGTATTGTATTAATATATAATATTATTATCTTCCATGCTGGTCTCTGAGCAAAGAAAAAAGCCATCACTGTTTTGATTCCCCTTTCCATCCATACGCCCACAATCATGCTAAACGTGGTCTTTAGGCCTTGTTACCTTAGGCTCTGTCTACCACGTAAGGGATGACGATAAAGACGTAGTTTATGTATGTGTGTATTGTATTGTTTTTTAACCTTTTACAGCCACGGACCTCTAGTAAAACTAGCAGAATGTTTAAGGGGGTTAGGTCATTAAAAAACAAAATGGTCGCATACCTAGGAATTACGACGCTTTGGGTGGCATTTATTTACTGTCGTCAAATGGTCCAAAAATAAGACTGAAAACCCCCATGCGTATACTGACAACCCCCCCCCCCCTCCCCCGGGGGGGTCTGTGGACCACAGGTAAAGAAACTTTGACTTACACCATACCAGCAGTAATATTTCGCGATTGCTTTTGCTGTCTCATAAAGCAACATCATTTAAGTTATTGAATTTTATTAAATGTTATCTGCGAATTCGTCGCTTCTCGCTATCCCGCATGTATTGTGATTTTCTGGGATAATAACAATCCCATGTTCTCATCTTCCCCTAGACAGAAACGATCTCTCTTTACAACTAAATCGGTTCAGAGGTATAAGCGGGAAGAGGTAACAGACTGACAGAATGCAAAAGTTTGTCTTCCTATCAATCAATCAATAACTCTGGTGACCTGCCTGACTGACTGGACAATGAGAAAGCAGGCAGTCGCCACTTGGCTTGGCATTTTTTAAAATGTAATTTCTACTCTATTGGTTATGTATTCTATGTATGTAATGCCGAGTTTTTGCTTAGTGAGTGGTGGGGAGGAACGTCCACGTTGTCTGTTATAGTTGTTCCAGTTCTAAGTTTAAATGGAACTTTGTCGCACTGAAAACCAGCTGTTTGTCAACTCGTATCCTGTTTTAGCCCCCGCCGCAAAAAGAGGGAGTCAATGTCTGTGTTTGTCTGTCTGTGATAACGTAACTCTCAAACGGATGGAACTGTTTTGATGCGGTTTTTTTTTCATTCGCAAGCCAATTTCTTTGCGGTGGTTCTTAGCCATGTTTGGTCAAAATCGGTTCAGCAGTTTGTAGAGTATCAACTTTTTCCAAAATGATGTAAGGCTTTTTTGGGATGAAATTGTGATTACTCGATTAATTTGCGGGTTTTTTAAAGTTATGAAAATGAAAATGAAAATTTATTTTTGCAAATTGGCCGCCAAGGGCTCTTTTACATGTCTTTTTGAGTTCGCAGCACGAGAGCTGAGCCTTACCATGTCTTAATGAATGCGATTCAATTCAGACCCAGTCCAGGTTTCAGCTGTCATTTTTGGTATGGATCTGACAGCGAGCGAACCTAAACATTAAGACGTTTTGGTAAGGCCCCTGTGTCGTGCGAGGATACTCTTTCTCTTTCTTTCCCTGTCTCTTTCGTACTACTCTAGAAAGAGACGGGTAGTCTATCTCACGCACTCTTCTGCTAGTCTTGCATAATATAAATAATAACGTAACCCAAAAAAATTATTTTAGATTCAAGCTTTTTTGCCAACTCTACTTTTTGTTGACAGTCTTTCCATTGCCCAGGCGTCCTGCATTAT
Source organism: Pandemis corylana (assembly GCA_949127965.1). Lineage (NCBI taxonomy): Eukaryota > Metazoa > Arthropoda > Insecta > Lepidoptera > Tortricidae > Pandemis > Pandemis corylana. The sequence goes on from OX421876.1 coordinate 9,615,292, forward strand.
GCGAACCAAATTTCCAGTCAATCAGACCAACCGTTGAAGAGTTCCCTCCTGCGGAGACGGTTCTAGCTGGACCACCAGAATTCTAGTACCAGATTATTGTATTGTCATCTGACTTACACAATCGCAAAATTTCAGCTCAATCGGATGAAGGTAGCTGCTGTAATTGAGTCGCAAGATTCCACCCGGACAACATACGTTGCAAGTTAATATAAATCTTGTAACTTGTAATAAAAGAACAAAAAATTTACCTTGCTACTCCGCTACTCACGTGCAAGATAACCAAGCCTGTGTGAAATATATATGTTTTTCATGCAACTCCCTCCACTACTGCCAATAAAAGATATATAAATCCCACAAGCATTATCGCTTACACCACACAAACACTGACGCGTTTCGATCCCTCTACGGGATCATTATCAAAGTTTAATGAGCACAACTGTTACACATGCAAACTAACATGCAGCAGCATGTAATAAAGGAGTTTTGAGACAACTTGCACCGATATATTATTTTCTATTGTTGTTTTTAGACCCATAGCCACAGCCTTAAGGTACGTTGTAATTAAGCAGAATCGCCGAAAATTTGAGGCAGGCTTAATTCGAAGCGCTTTGTAATTCGTACTGTCACTCTGTCATGGGGCTGACATGTCAACATGTCTCGTGACAGCCTGACATGTTCTGATGTTGTGCTGAATTTATTTTATTCTGTTTGTGTTTCTAAGTCGGTTTTGAATACGGTTTACTTGAAGATCATCATCATCATCAACCTATAAACGTCCCACTGCTGGGCACAGGCCTCCTCTCAGAATGAGAGGGCTTATTAATATTATAAATGCGAAAGTTTGTGAGGATGTGTGTATGTTTGTTCCTTCTTAACTCTGAAACTACTGTATGGATTTTGATCAAATTTGGAACGGAGATAGCTGGTATCCTAGATAAATACATAGGTTACTTTTTATCCCAGAAAATTTGATAGTTCCCGCGGTATAACGATAAACAAAGTCAAAGTCGCAACGTAAATAATTATTGCAGGATGTACTATGAACATCAGTTCTAAAGTCTAATTCTACGCGAACGAAGTCGCGGGTAGAAGCTAGTAGCCTACATAAAAAGCTATTTTGTGAATTGTGTGAAATACGTGAACAATTTTTGGATGAAAATAATTTAGATTTTAGACTTCGTTGTATGATGCAGTTTGAGATAAAATATGAAAATAATATTAACTCTTAAATCTTTTCGACAAGGCGTGTGAAGTTAAAATTAATAAAACTTTTTAGTGATACCGAAGGTAAAGACGATATAACTTGAAAATACTTTCAAACTTTAAAATGAACTTTTCAAGATAATTAGGCTCAAGTGAATACTTGTACCAACTTCAAAAGCAATTATGACTGTCTGTCTGGTTTTTGAAATAGAAAATTTATATCTTTTATACATCTAAACAATTAAAGCGGTTTCATCACCATCATCATTTCCTAACATTCCACTGCTGGGCACAGGCCACCTCTCACAAAAACTCACACCATTGAATTGCTTCGCAGTTGTATGCAGGTGTCCTCACAATGTTTTCCTTCACTGAACAGCTCACGGTAAAGTTCAATGAGATATTGCACATAAGAAAATAAAACGAGTAAAAGCACATAAAATAGCCCTTTCTATAAGAAATTTATTTTAATTCCATGAATGTTAAAATCTGAATTTTTCGGGGGATTTGAACCCCCAAAACCCCCTGGCTGCGCCCATGGTTATGCCTCTGTACATGAGAGCATGAGAGCCTACGCGTTGCAGCGCTAAACGCGTTTCCAAACGTCGCCCGCTGCAACGCGTGCCTTGGCCGCTAGGGTGCCGTTAATTGTACCAATTTGGGACAGTCCCCGCCGAGGCAGTTTTCAAATTAGTTTAATGTAACAAAGTGACTGCAAAATGTGTCCAAGCCTCGGAGAATACCTAATGCAACGAGACAGATCTACAATTTAATTCTAGTTGTACTTTAATTTGGGAATTTTCATGGACTTTTCCAGTTTGCAACGTCTTGAAAGTTAAACTGGGATTTGAAGAAGTTGAACCGAGACTAAAGACTTCTGGGGCCCGATTTTTGAAAGCAAAACGCGAAAGTATAACGCGAAAGTGGTATAAATCTGTTTATATCTTCAAAACTACAGCTCTAATCAAATTTTTGACTAGTTCACAAGATTAATGAGATCGTAGCAAGTGGAACAAAGTAGTCCCTGTAGTATGGGAAAAAAGCGTGACGGTATGTGTATGTATGTATACATGTTTTATGGATACAATGATGTTTTCATTCAATCAAAATGCAGTAAAAAGGTTTGCGAAGCGCTCAAAATGTAATATTTTCACGTTTCGTTCCCACGGGAGGTGTCAAATGAAGCCTTTTAGCAGCAAATTGCGATAAACATTATCCTGGTCCATCCAGCTATGCCCTTTGAAAGCATTGTTTTTTAATTTGCCGGGCAGATGGTAAAAGCCCATCGAGGGATTGGGGGAAAATCATAGGAATCATATTTTAGACGATGCGGCTAGCAACCCTTCACTATTTTGATTCCCCTTTCCACACCTAAATATGCGCCCACAATCGTGCTAAGCGTGGCCTTTAGGTCTTTACCCTAGGCTCGGTCTACCCCGTAAGGATAAAGACGTGATTTGTGTATGTGTACGTGTACTCGACAATGGCTTAAGCGTCATCAAATGTGTACTGAATTTTAACCCATATCGCCTTGTTCACAGGGTCCACTTTAACGCCACGGCGGACGACGACTACGCCGACTTCACCTGCGAGGCGAGACACGAGGCTCTGCATAGAGACTCGCCTCTGAGGAGCACCGTTCAACTCAGCGTCCAATGTGAGTAAAATAAGCTAACCTAAAAATCAAATTTTAGATACAAGTATTTTATTTTTTCGAATCAGGCGTTACTTTGCGGAGGTCCATTTCAATGAACAAACAATATTTACCTTGTTACTCCGCTACTCACGTGCAAGATAACCAAGCTTGTGTGAAATATATATGTTTTTCATGCAAACCCTCCCTCCACAACTACCACATAAAACACATCCTACTAATATTATAAATGCGAATGTAAGTTTGTTTGTTACGGTTTCACGCTAAAACTACTCAACAGATCATCATGAAATTTTGTACACATGTTCTTGGAGGTATTAGAAGTAACATAGGATACTTTTTAATAAAATATATATTTTTTTATGTCGTCACTCTGGCGTTATCTGCGCGGACAAAGTCGCAGGCAAAAGCTGGTAATATATAAATCCCACGAACTTAATTATCCCTTACACCACACAAACACCGACGCGTTTCGATCCCTCTACGGGATCATTATCAAAGTTTAATGAGCACAACTGTTACACATGCAAACCCCAACAGCATGCAACAACATGCAGTGTTTGTGTGGTGTAAGGGATAATTAAGTTTGTGGGTTTTATGTGTTTTATGTGGCAGTAGTGGAAGGAGGAATTGCAGGAAAAACATATAATTTATATTTCACACAGGCTTGGTTATCTTGCTCGTGAGTAGCGGAGTAGCAAGGTAAATATTTTTTACTACACATAAACGGATAACTCACGTATAAAAAGCCGAGTTTTGGTCGACATGTTTCGGACTATTTCGTAGTTTCGTGAAACGTGAGTTATCCGTTTATGTGTAATGATGATTAAGTCTCACGGTAGTTTCATGTTGAAAGTAAATATTTTTTGTTTATTTCGATACAAGTTTTTTTGCTGACTGTACTTTTTGTTGGCTTCTTGCATAAAAACAGGAGATAAAAGAGAAAAAGGGTCACTAAATGAAAGCTTGTAAGAATTACTTGTTGCACTCAGCGGAAACAGAGTCAATACTCAAGACTCAATTTGCTCAACCCTCTATCTGAGATTGCTCGACTGAGCTTTGAGTGCTTCACGCAGTTACAGGCCTAATGCGGGCACACTATTTATGTAGTATATTATATGCGGGTATATAATTATACTAGCTTCTGCCCGCGACTTCGTCTGCGTAGAATTATACATAATATAAACCCTTCCTCTTGCATCACTCTATCTATTAAAAAACATACATGCACAAATCACGTCTTTATCCCTTAAGGGGTAGACGGAGCCTAAGGTACCAGGTACCTACAGGCCACATTTAGCAAGATTGTGGGCGCATAGGTGGAAAATAGAATCAAAATAGTGATGGGTTGCTAGTCTCATCGCCTATAACATGATTCCTATGATTTTCGCCGATTTCCTCGATTGGCTTTTGCCATCTGCGCGGGTAGAGAAGCAACTGGTACATTCTATGTTTTTTTTCCTCCCAGCATGGAAGAATATTGGTACAAGAATTTTCTAAATCGGTTCAGTAGGTCCAGAGGTTACCCCCTTTTGGCCGTTTGATCTTGTTACCTTAAGCTCTAAATATTTTATTGAATCAGGCGTTACTTTGCGGAGGTCCATTTCAACATACATACATACATACCGTCACGCCTCTTTCCCACAGGGGTAGGCAGAGACTACTTAGTTCCACTTGCTACGATCCTGACATACTTTCGCTTCATCCACACTCATCAATCTCTTCATACATGCTCGTCGGTTTCGGGTACTCCATTTCAATGAACAAAAAATTTACCTTGCTATTCCGACTGTAGGCTCTGTCTACTCTGGAAGGGATAAACACGTGATTTGTTGGTGTTATTGTATACGCCGTTTTAACACCAATATTTTAATGAAGTATCGTCCATTTATGGAACTGGTGTACCCTCACGTGGCACTTTGAGCTCCCAAACCGCAACCACGCGCCGCAGCAACTAAAAGCCCTTTATTTGACTTCAATTAGAGACCTTTGCCCACACTAGTGGGATGCGTGTGAGCTGAATTATGTGTAAGAGTTCATACATACATAAATCATTCATTATCCCTAACGGGTTAGACTGAGCCTTAGGTAACAACTAAAGGTCACGTTTAGCATGATTGTGGGCGTATGGAAAGGGAAATCAAACTTTCGCCCATTTCGATGGGCTTTTACCATCTGCGCGGGAAGAGGAGCAACTGGTAAATTCTGTGTTTTTTACTCCCAGACCAGCATGGAAGAACATGGTGTTTTTTTTATATATAAGAGGGGGCAAACGAGCAGACGGGTCACCTGATGGAAAGCAATCACCGTCGCCCAGGGACACCTGCAAGACTGGGGAATCACAAGTGCGTTGCCGGCCCTTTGAGGAACAGGAAGGCTCGCTTTTTAAAGATCCCTAAATTGTACCGCTCAGGGAATGTTGCAGCAGGAAGTTATTAGGGTTATTAGGTGTTGGAAAGAGTTTAAAAAATGATATTTATTTCCTTTATTTTTCACGTATAAAATATTAATCCCGCTGTGATTTTGTTTCGATGCTTTAGCTGCTATAGATTAGGAGAAAAAAATATGTTAAGAAAATACATTTTTGACACTATCCCCGACGATTTACCAATTCTATTCCTCACAGGGGCAACATCCTTCCTAAGCCTGCTAAATACTACCACAATTCGGTTAAAACTTGCAAGATTTGACCCAAAAAATACATCGCAAGATAAAATCTTGTAAAAATATCTACAGGTTTGTTCAAGCACGTGCAATTAGACATTCTAATACAGTAAATAGTCCGGGTCAACAGTCGTTTCAAATGGATATTAATAATTGATTCGCTCAGGACCGCTCGCTGGTGGATATCCCAGTCCGTTTGACTGTCTGTGTTTGATAAACACGTAAATAGGGCTGATGACGTAGCTATTTTGGACATTTTGAAAAGTCCAATTATCCACTGTAGAATGCAATCGGTTTATTAAGGGTTTGTGGGACCATTTTAACGGACAATACTTTTAACACAAATGTATATTTTTGCACAAATCTAAATATAAAGAAAGTCGTGTTAGTTACACTATTTATAACTCAAGAACGGCTGAACTGATTTGGCTGAAAATTGGTGGGGAGGTACCTTTTGTTCACATACAAAAGCAAGTTGAAGAAAGCAAAATTAAATAGACAATTTTAAAACCAGCAATCAAAAGATGATAAACTCTTATTACCACTTTTAGTGATTAAAAATCATCTCCTGTCATGGCATGAAACACTTAATTCGTGAACTGTAAAAATTATTAGTAATTCGGTTATTGTCTTCATTTGTCACCCAAGTGGCGATATTTGTAGCAAGCGCCGCGTGGGGGCTGGTCCCAATTTGATGGAACTATTACGAGAACAGTTACATCGACGCGGGAGACTGTACAGCCAATTACGGCATGAATTACGGATGGCCGCTCGTAAAATTATCGTTTACCGTGTGCCATTCAATTTACTGACAAACATAAACAAGGTATTAGATATGAATTGCTAAGCGAATTTTTGCTGCCAAGTAGTAGTAGTTTTTAGAAGTTTTAATTCAAGAGTTATTGTTGGCGACTGGCTGGGTTGGAGCCTCCTTTTAGTACATAGTTAAAGAAAGAAAGAAGTCATTTATTACTTTTTGCAAGGCACACAATTATAAGAGAATATCACAATTTTATAGAAAATAAACAAGAAAAAAACACAGACATGAAAAATAGATCATCAGCGTTGTGTGTCTTCGCAAAAGTGAAACGGTCGCTGGCTCAGCATTACGCTGAGGTGTTGGACACCTGCAGCACTGATTTTCAGCCAGAACCGTAGTTTGTATATTAATTACTTATTCAACGGTGTGCTCACGTGCATTCATTGTGCGCGAGGTTTCACCGCTAAGATCGACTATATAAGCCATCTTCGGGCGCATGAGCGTCATACTAACTAGGAGTCGAAGTGGTCGCCATGGCCGAAACCGGTCGGAAGGATCATCATCACTTAAGTTCCAATTTTAAACTACCTTTCTTTTGTGCTGACATTAACTTCCAAGACAGCTGCTCCAGGTTGCTAGCGTAAACAGGTGTTCCGTATTAGGCTCCTAATTACGTTGTTTTTGTGTTAGTTTGTGTTATTAAACCTTTTAAACCATAGCATAAACTTTTTAAATTCCGTCGTCAACATTTTGGTCCTTCGAACCAATGACTGCTACGGCAATATATCGATGCTTTACCAATTTAAAAAGCAAACGTCAATTGTGCGAATTCAAATAACTAAACCAACTTTAATCAACCTTATAAAAACACGAAAAGAACATCGTGTGTTGCCAGCGACTAAAATAATAGCGTAATCAAACGCTACTGGCAATTAATAATTCATGCGGCCCTTAGGCGTAGTCTGAAACGCGTTCGAACGCAATCGCGTTCATCATCTCTTTCTGCCACACTGTTATACCGTTTAACAGAAAGTGATGGCAAATGTGGACGCGAGTGTGCGCGCTAGACAATAAGCAGGCCTTCGCCGAAGTTAATAATTCGATGTTCGTTTCATTCACTCTAATAGTCATTAATAAGAGGTTGAGGGAGACGGTGTGATACGAATTTCGAATTTCGATTTTCGTAATAGCCCCTGCGGTGTCGCGCTGCGAAAATATTTGAACGGCGAACGCTCCGTTCCGTTTTCGAATTGTAAAATGAAAACCGTTGGAATTCGAAATTTGTTTTCAGAAGCGTCTTTCTGTATTTCAAATGAGGGCTGGAGTCGATTTTCTCTGCTTCCTTTCGAGTCCGGTAATTCTTGTTTTAAAAATATAGCTCGTTTAGTTTCTTGCCAAGTTCTGAGGGGAGGTTTTTTCTAGACGGATAATCTTTATGACACAATTTGATTTGCGTTTTTGTTAAAACAACGCAGTACTTCTTATGCTTTATTGTTACTCCATTTTTGAATACCTACAGATAACTTTACACATTTATAAATCAGATAAAACTATTATGTAGGTACTTTTCTCTAAGGAATATATCGAAATTTCTGGACGAAAATCGTTTCGTGCCGAGTAAAGTTAAAATTTGTGTCACCAGTTCGAAAAAGGAACCACTCCAATCCCTATTAAGGAAGATTCATTTGGAATCCGAAAAGAAAAAAACTTCCTGGTCGCCTGACACACATTCGCTTTTAAATGAAATTCTAAATGAATTACTGGCTGGAAGGAATTGCACACAAATCCTCTCGGAAAAAAAAGAAGGAACCGTTTGCATTTGGCGTCGTAGTTTCTGAACATTGTCTGTTATTATTTGAATTACTGGCTGAATGGAACGACGCACAGATCCGTTAAAAAAAAGAAATTGGCTGTGAAATGGCTTTGGTGTTCCGGCATTTATAATGCATTTGTTTGGATTGAGTTATTCATACGCTAACTTTAAGAAAACATAAATGCAAATGTGTCTGTTTGTTACCTCTTCACACTTAAACTGCTGAATAGATATATGGTATTTGGTATAGAGATAATTTCAATCCCGGGGAAGGATAATGGATAGTTTTTATCCCGGAAAATCGCTTAATTCTCGTGGGATAGTGATAAGCGAATCCTACACAGACAGAGAGACAGGCAACTAGTAGAATAATGTAGTCGTTTTTTAGTGATTATTCAATAGATAAAGTATCTTAAAAAAAATCTAGAATATTTTACGGGTTTGATAGATTTGGGAGTAAAAAAAACATAAAATGTACCAGTTGCTTCTCTTTACTTGCACATGGTAAAAGCCCATCGAGGGAATGGGTGAATATCTTTGGAATCATTTTATAGGCGATGTGGCTAGCAACTCATCACTATTTTGATTCCCTTTTCCACCTATACGCATAATCATGCTAAACATGGCCTTTAGGTCTTGTTACCTTAGGCTCTGTCTACCCCGTAAAGGATAAAGACGTGATTTATACAGGTATTTAGTTATAATTTTGGGGATAAAAAGAAATAATCTTCCTAATGTCGTATATTTTGTACATCGAGCAATGTATGAAAATTTTTATCAGCTACAGTTAAGAGTCCCGAGAAACATCCCCAGGGGGTTTTAAGCTAACCCGACGTCTTGCCGAAATATTGGCATTACTCAACTTACCTTGTAAATTTATTTGGATAACCCAAATCATACATAATTATCCTTCCAACTCGGCCCCCCCGCCCACATGTCAATATCGTGTTAATATTATATAATTACACTAGGTACTGATATAGGGACATGTCAAATCTCGCGATCAGCATATTATAGCGGCGCGGGGGGGGGGGGCGGGGCGAGTTCCATCAGCACATAATTACATGGCGCACTTTGTTTGCTTGGCCCCTATGCTCAGCTTACGGGTAGAGCGGGGAGATCCGGACGTGTCGATAGAATTTTTAATTAAATTTCCAACACCTTCATGTCAACGCTTGTAAAGCGATCGAACTTGTACAATGCTGCATCTCGATTGGTAGCTGTTCCTATGGTCATTATCAAAGACACATCCATCCGCTGCTGAGTAAAGGCCTCTTCATTTTCACGCCACTTTGCCCGGTCCCGTGCCAGTCTCATCCACAGTTTTGACCGAATGAGAGATGCCATCTGACCAACGGGCTGGTGGTCTGCCCACTGACCTTCGACCCAGTATTGGCCACAACTCTGTGATCACCTTCGACCATCTGCCGTCGTTCCGTCTTGCCAAGTGCACCGCCCACTGAACAGTATATAATAGTAGATTACCGTCTAGAAATTAGATGTGCTACAGTGGAAAAGTCTCATTTTATGCTATAGGTGAGTGGGTTTAGGCTATGGGCACAGTATTATATATAAGCTAAAGCAGTAAGGAACCTACGAACAAATCGGTTGAAACGAAACACGCACACAGGCGCGCGCTTTACACGGCCCCTAAGGGGACCTCGTCCACTCCGCTCAGGCTCAGGTCCCCTTAGGGGCCGTGTAAAGCGCGCGCCTGTGTGCGTGTTTCGTTTCAACCGATTTGTTCGTAGGTTCCTTACTGCTTTAGCTTATATATATACTGTGCTATGGGTGATGTAGGGGTATATCACGCGTCACGGAATGACGAGGATCCGGGTTCGATTCCCGGCCATATCTTTACTTTTTGGCTTTTTCTATGTTCTAATTTTCTGTGTCGTTTAGTTCTTTTTTTCCTTTATTTTAGTTAAGGATTAAGGTGCTTATTCGGACGAGAGATCGCTTAATTACAGCGTCAAGCCATTTGTACAATCACTTTATGATCAATTATTTGACGAATTCTTAAATGAACAAAAAATATTTACCTTGCTATTCCGCTACCACCTTACCTTGTTATGTATGCTGTTTGTGTTTTGTTAATTAAAACGAACCTCCGCAACGAAACGCCTGATTAAATAAAAGTGTTCTTAAATAATGACGTGATTGTTCAAAATCTAGTAGGTACGGTCAAGTGCAAAAATAAGTATCGATAGGAACTTCTCAAAAATATGTCCCACGACCTTATTACGCTGGCGTAAGAGCGTATGGTACTTATTTTTTAAACTTTGTCTAGATACATATTATTACACTTGACTGTACCACAGTTGAACAACAAAGTTACGTAAAAGTTTCAATTTTTCTCATTGTGCAAAGCACTAGGGCAGGGTAGGCGAACCAATGGCACGCGACACAATATTTTGGGCACGTCGCCGATCATAAAACATGTGTAAAAAATGTGTTAAGTAAGTATAAAGAGTTTTGATAGTATTTATTATTACTATTTTCCAAATAATCAGAAAGTCAAAATTATTTGATGGCACGTCAATGACCCCATTAAACATTTTTTAGAAAAAATGGCACGTTGATGCATAAAGGTTCGCCTACCCTGCACTAGGATAGGGTAGGGATAAGTTCGCCTTTGTACTATTTTCTCTGTATTTCTGTATTTTTAAATTTTTTATGTGCAATAAAGAGTTTACATACATACATACTAGGCGTATCTATCGATATCGACAGCAAATCCATCGACGCGGCCCCTCCCTAAGCGGCTTTGTAAATTCGTGTAAAGGCTTCGCATTTTCAATGTTTATTTATTAACATACTTACGAAAACAAACAGCTTTTGTTGGTTTTGTTAGAAAAATAAAAGGTAGAAAAAACAGCCCCGGGCATAATGAGCCTTATGAACCTTAGCGATTTCGGGGACGAAATAAAATCTCTTTTGTTTCAAATAATTGAATCTGTGCTGTTTTAGGGTTCCGCGCCCTAAGAGCTGCAAACAGGGCCCTGAATAAACCCTGTTACTAAACCTCATCTGTGTGTGTCCGTCTGTTACTCGGCTGAATCTTCAAAAGTGTAGCTGACATATTTCGCAGTGCGTATTTATTATTTCCGCTATAACAACAAATAAAAAAAGGAAAAATACTAAAAATTTACTACCGACGGAATTTGAGAGTTTTTTGCAGTTTTATTTTAACCTACATTTTGTTTTTTTGATCCATGGTGTATAAAAAGATATCTTTAGGAGGTTGGCCAACATATAATTTACTAGCTTTGTCTGCGTAGATTAATACGTATAAACCTTCCTCTTGAATCACTCTATCTATTAAAAAAAAACGCATCAAAATACGATGCGTAGTTTTAAAGATCTAAGCATACAAAGGGACGGACAGACAGCGGAAGTGACTTTGTTTTATACTATGTAGTGATTTTCTTTGCCATATCTGTTATACGAGTATGCTTTAATTTGATCAAATTCAAGTAATTTATTTTCCCGATTCCCATGCCTAGATACAACAATACATTCTTTGAACATGAAACTACCGTGAGACTCAATCATAATTACACATAAACGGATAACTCACGTATAAAAAGTCGAGTGATGCTCGACATGTTTCGGAGCGCTGGCGCGCAGTGTTCGTTTCGCTGCTGCCGGGGCGAGCCTCCAGGAAGAAGAACTACGAAATAGTCCGAAACATGTCGAGCGTGACTCGACTTTTTATACGTGAGTTATCCGTTTGTGTTTTTTTTTTTTGTAATGTTTACCTAACAAAAAAAACGAAAGTGCCACGAAATTTCACGAAAACCTGTAGAAAACATAAAGCCATACGTACATACAAGCATTGCCCAAGCTAACGGACACGCTTTACGCTCGAGCAATCATATTCTTAAACCAATGCGCAAGTCTGCGTGTATCCCTCTTTTAACGTGTCGAGGCCTGTGCCTTATCTGGCGGTATTTAGATTACGATGAACTTTTCAATGTTCGCGTTAACTTAGTGAGGCAGCGTTAGTATACATCGGAGTTCCTAACGTCTTTGGAACATTGCGTCCTCCTTCACACCGCAGCGAGCGAGAACGAATAACAAAAAAAACAGATTCATGTATTGCTACATACATCCATATATCACGTCTTTATCCCTTACGGGGTAGACAGAGCCTTTTTTTTTTTTTTTTTTATGGTGTGGAAAATGCGCCTTATGCATCCGGCCCGATACGGGGTTACCGAGGGTATCTGGGGCTCTCCCGAGGCGTCAGGCATACCCAGTAAAAAACACACGGATTCCCACATTTGGCACTGTTGCAGGGGGCCGCGGGAGAACTTTCGTGAACCGCGACGTCCCTGCGGGCCCACCCCGGGATGGGGCTACCTCCCTGCGACACCTGTGCAATGCAGGATTGGGAATTCCCGCCCTCCCCCGCAGGTGCCGCGGATTTTTTATAGAGGTTTTCTCCTCACAGTCACTGCAGTAACCCGCGGCCTCGGCATTAGGAACACCAAGGTTACGCGTAGCCACGACAGGCACCCTAAGGCGCCTCCGTCACACGGGGTAGACAGAGCCTAAGGTAACAAAACCTTAAGGCCACGTTTAGCAAGACTGTGGGCGTATAGGTGGAAAGGGGTATAAAATAGTGATGGGTTGCGAGCCGCATCGCCTATTACATGATTCCTATGATTTCCGCCCATGCCCTCGATGGGCTTTTACCATCTGCGCGGGTAGAGAAGTTACAGGCGATGCGGCTAGCAACCCGTAATATTTTGAATTTCTAAATGTCACTGAAAATTAGAACACATAGAAAAATCAGGCGTTACTTTGCGGAGATCCATTTCAATGAACAAAAAATATTTACCTTGCTAGTCCGCTACTCAACCACTAGGTACCCTACTGCTTGCACGTGAGTAGCGGAGTAGCAAGGTAAATATTTTTTGTTCATTGTAAGAAAAAACAAAAGAATTGACCAACACACTCAGATAGCACCATAGACGTACGTCTTTATCCCTTACGGGGTAGACAGAGCCTAAGGTAACAGGTACCTACAGGCCACATTTAGCAAGATTGTGGGCGTATAGGTAGAAAATGGAATCAAAATAGTGATGGGTTGCTAGCCGCATCGCCTATAACATGATTCCTTAGATTTTCGTCCATTCCCTCGATGGGCTTTTACCATCTGCGCGGGTAGAGAAGCAATTGGTCTCAGATCACCGTTTGCAATAAAACTACCCGCCACCTCGGCTCCCCGCGGTGTGACACTCGCCCCCGAATTCCCCGCAACAACACAACAATGTGCGTTTAATTACTCCACACACTTGACGTCCGACTCGCCCGCCAACTAAACTACTTGCCAACTTACTCGCCTGCTATGGAGTGAACCGTGGACTCATCCAAATTAATTTAACACGAGAGACCTGGAAACGGGATTGGAACTTTGGAGTCCGTCTCTGTACCCACTCATGGTTGTAAGTAAGTAAGTAAATGCTTTATTGTACAAATATAAAGAAGCAGAGACAAATCACAAAAAAAACCTTAAATATGCACAAAGGCGAAGTTATCCCTATAAGGGATCTCTACCAGTTAACCCTTCCTAATGCGAACTGCCAGGGAATGGAATTCGCTCCCATCGTCTGTATTTCCGGACAGATACAACCTAGGGCTCTTCAAGGCTAGAGTGAATAGGCTATTGCTGAACCAGTGAGTTACACCTTTGGCCTCATCTGCACTTTCCACCAAGTGAGATAGAGGTCAATCACTGGTCAGTTCTGTTCGTAATAATAAAAAAAAACCTTTGAGTAAATGAGAGGAGCATTAAGCGAGAGACCGACAAAGACCGAAGATAAATAGACACATACACACGTACCTAAAAAAGCCAGCTACAATATTCATGCACAAGATGACAGATAGTGCTCCTTCAACATAGATTTAAAAATGGATTTTAAATATGGATTTCTTTTTAAAAATAAGCTACTAGAAATACTAATGCCACACAGACGGAGTAGCGGGCGAAAGCTAGTCGTTTAACATTTAACCAAAAAGAATCCTCAACCAAACAACTTCCCTTTCAGCTAACCAAATAAACCTTAAAATACCCCCAAAACCCCCACCACGGAGCGACGGAGCGGTTCCCGGAGCACTTCAAACAGCGGGATCTTTGCCAAAAGTGGCTTTAATTTTTCAAATTGCTTGCCCTATTTAATAGTAGGCGGCATCATTTTTTTTCTCAAAAGAACTCATAAGATTAAGCCCACAAAGAAGGTTAAATACTTTTCCAAGTGACTGTACGCGAAAATTGCCTTTCTGGGGAGTTCATTAACCTTGCGATACGGGGGGCGGTTAAAACATTAACGGGATGTTTGCAACAAAATGGCGGAACATCAGCCTGTATAGCTTTGACAATTATGACTGGGAATGGCTCAGTTTTTACAATACAAGCACACATTTGGATGTTGTTTTATAAGGCATTCAAACAAACTGTTTCTAATATGACTTGGTCTGTGGGTGGTCGTTTTTTTATATGCTTGGGTCAGATCTTGCAAGTCAAGTTTCATTTGACCCACTTTAAAAAAAAAAAAAAAAAAGCAAAGCTTGTGCTAGACAACGGATAAACATACTTGGATTGATAAATGAACACGTAAATCACGTCTTAATCGCTTACGGGGTAGACAGAGAAGGTAACAAGACCTAAAGGCTACGTTTAGCATGTTTGTGGGCGTATACTTAGGTGGAAAGGGGAATCAGAAAGTGTTGGGTTGCTAGGTGCATCTGCGGGGGAAGAGAAGGAGCTGGTACATTCTATGTTTTTTCTTTACTCCCAGAGCAGCATGGAAAAAAAATATTCTAAAAAACATAATAAACATCCATGACTCGGGTGAAAACATTCATAATTCATCATAAAAGTGCCTACACCTACTGGGATTCGAACCCGTGACCTCTAGCTCCATAGTCAGGGTCACTAACCACTAGGCTATCCAGTCAAGTTTAGTATAGGCTGGACGATGTTATGTTAATCTTCGCTTCTGTTTCAGATCCCCCCGGCGCCCCCTACATCGAGGGTTACGCGGAGGGGGAGACGGTGCGGCGCGGGCAGCGGCTCGAGCTGGTCTGCCGCAGCCGGGGGGGCAACCCCCCCGCGCAGCTCATCTGGTACAAGAACGGGGAGCAGGTGCAGATGGCTTACAGGTCAGTCAGATGCAGGACCCGGCCATAACAATTGCACATCGGTCTTCTCGGCTAATTTGGGTTTCGTAGAGCGTCGTCTCGCTCTTACTTAGGTACGTGATACCATTTGTCTCTTTCCAAAGAAGTGCAATCTTTATGACTATGGTAGATACTGTGGTGGACATTTGACCCTTGTGTAAGTTTTGACTGAAGTAAACAAGTTAATGACGTTCGTGTTAAGGGAATTTAAAAAAAACGACGTGATATTTTTTCTCAAACTGTCATTTTTTTGTTTTTTCTACTAATAAACAACACTGTTTCTGGTATGCTAAAAAATGTAACCCAGTCCCAGGACAGTTTTTTATTTTGCATACTCGTACAAGTCTATAATGGGGGTACCTAACATACAGGGGCATTTTTCAAAAAAAAGTCCACATGAACCTTTTTTACAGAATTTAACTATTTTAGGCTTTTCTTACTCAGAATCGTTTACAATATATCCATATCATTATTATACGGATGCAATAAAAATATGTGTCCCAAAATTTACATTCCTGTACGTCACTTTTTATTATATGGTACCTATGTGTATGGCACGTGACGAACCGGAAAGAAACGTTCATAATACAATCTGGTACTTATTTTTTCTTGTATGAAAATCGATAGGGTAAACGATTCTGACTAAGAAAAACCAAAAATATTAAAATTCTGGAAAAAATGTGCATGTACACTTTTTTCTGGAAAACGCTTAGATACAACCTAAAGCTCTAGGCCAGAATGAACAGGCTGATACTGAACCAGTGAGCTATAAATAAATAAATTCCGAAAAGGGAACCCACGACTCTCTGCTTGAGAGGCCACAGGTCTATCCACTACGCTACCACGCTAGCAGGCTAAAACAAAGTGTATTAAATTTAATTAATTTTAATTTATTCTACGATTTTTGGTAAATTGATACATCGTTTTGTTCATAACAAAGTCTTTTACTTGAAAAAAACTGATGACAAAATATATTTTATTCATACCCTTACAGACATTGTTGTTTGCAATATTGACAGGTTAGAAAAAAGAGGAATGTCATTTTTAATAAAATTATTTGCGTGGAAGGTGCACTCGGCGTCGTAAATCAGATCCGCCACGCACGTCTTAATACAATACGCTAGGGATGTGATGGTTATTATCGATACTTATCGATAATTATACTTTGTTTTTGCTGCTTACGTTTTGTGGTTGACGAAACTATGTAGAAACGAGGACATAAATATACGTCCGTTATCAAGACGTCAACATTCTATACACCTTTATGCCCCACACAGTCAGGCCGGCGATACATATATTTGATATGTTTGGCTTTATCAATATTTATGCCCTCGATTGTACTGCCATCATCTTTTTAGGTAATTTTACCACCATGCAGCAGAGCTTGCGCTACATAACAGATATATCTGCATGAAAAAAACACTGTGTTAATTAAGCCAAAATGAATTTATCAAACTCTAGGTAATACTACAATTTAGTAAGGTCATGATGGTCATACTAACATACATAACATGCAAAGATCAAAATGAAAAAAAATGATTTTTTTATTGAATTAGGCGTTACTTTGCCTCAGAAAATTCCATTTAAATTAACAAAAACCAGCCAGATAAGATATCTTGCACGTGAATAGCGGAGCAAGGTCAAATTTTTTGCTTGTTACAATAAATGCAAAATAATTTTATCGATAAAAGGACATCGACAGCACCCCCTCCCTAGCCTATATAAATCATGGCGACATACGCCCTATCTGTTGCCAGCTTAATACGATCCCTGAGGGTGGGGGGAGGGGGATGTTTTTTACAATCTCTATATCATAGCCAAAGAGACAGGGTTTTTGTATGAAAAAAATATTGTGAAGAACGTAACCACCATTATATCAGGCATGTCATTATTGGCATTTTTATTAAGAAGTTAAGCGTGTTTACTTTTAATATATTATGTTTTTGATTTTAGGCACAGTTAAGTAACTCTGTCTGTCTGTGACGCTGTCACGCCTAAACCACTACCGAATCAGTTGGAATTTGGTGTATACTAACCTTCCCCCCTCCCCTCCCCAAGCCATAAAGCTTCAGTACCGGAGAAGGACATAGAGACATTCGCCGTTTGGATCGCGCCGCGTGCACACGTTGCGTAACGCGCCCGCGACTCCCGCTCACGTACGCGCCATAACTATTTACTACCTTGCAGCGTCGAGCTCTGCTCCGCAGCGGGTAGTATAGATCTGTGGTTGTGTCACAAACATGGATTGTGTGTTAAAGTTAAAAGTGCTTAGCGAATAAGATTATAGTTGACTCCAGTGTCGTCAATTAGTGATTACGCCGGAAATGGCGGATTCCACCGCCATGCCCAACAGAGGAAATTTGGCCCCCGCGGAGGAAATCCTAGCCCTCCTACAGCAAATTGAGGCGAGGATGCCCCAATTTGCGGGTATTACCAACATACTTCTGGAGATTGCCGCGGCCAAGAAGCCCGCCTCCGCTCCTACTCCACCTGAAGAGAAAATGGCAGAGTCAGATTTACGGAACGAAAATCCGTATAATAAAGGTGAAAAATCCACCTGCCGCCAAAATAAGGTGCTGCCGACGCGCACTCACTCCCGCTCTCGCTCCCCCCGTCAACGTTCCCGCTCGCGCTCGCCCCGAGCTAGGCGGACTACGCAGAGCCTGTCTCCGACAAGGAGATACTTCGATCCACCGGAGGAACCGGAAAAGCCCACGGACCAGGGCACAGAGGTGGATTTTCCTCCAAGCTGCGACGAGGACGGTGGTCCCTGGATCTCGAACAAAAGACGTAAGTTAGTGTTGCCCACTAGTAACAAACCCGCGAAATCACCTAAATCCGCCGCAAAACCGGCACAAAAACCCTCAGACACAGGCGAATCCTCCTCATCTCCTGTAAACTTTCCCTCCGCTAAACGTCCCCCCCCCATTATCATTCATGATAAGCAGAAATGGGACGAGATAGGTTCTGCTCTTAAAACAAACAACATTAATTTCACCAGGGCGCGCAACACGTCCCTGGGCATCAGTGTGCTAGTACCTACTAGCAATGACTACCGCGCCCTCAGCAAACTGCTGGATGTGCGCAAGATACAATACCACACCTTTACGGCCCCGGAAGACCGTCCACTCAGGGTCGTGTTACGCGGTATCCCAAAAGAGTTAGACGCTGACGCTATTAAAACAGATTTAATATCCCAAGACCTCCCGGTGCGCGAGGTACATAGACTCCACAATAAAAATAGAGGCATGCTGGACCTAGTCTTGGTTGTGAGTGACCTCACACCAGAAGGAAAAAAAATCTTTAACATCACTACTGTCTGTAACCTGTCAGGCATCGGGGTCGAGGCTCCCCGCAGATCAGGTTTTGTGGCTCAATGCCACAACTGTCAGAATTATGGACACAGTGGCAGGAACTGCCACGCAAACCCCAGATGCGTGAAATGTCTGGGGCCCCATGGTACCCGCGATTGTACGAGGGAAAAGGGCACTATCGACCCCCCCGGCTGTGTTCTGTGCGGACAGCTGGGGCACACTGCTAATTACCGCGGCTGCCCTAAGGCCCCTAAAGTAACGCGCCGAGCAGGCCCATCACCAAAACCGCCTCATCATACCGGGGGCCCCCGGACATTTCACGGATCTCAATTCCCGCCACTTACCTACCAACCTGAATTCCATCAGTCACCAAGGCCCCAAGCCCCCACCCCACCAGAAAAAATTCCAACCCGACCCACGCAATATGCCTCAAACTCCTGGGCTGCCTTATTAAGGCAAAATCCCAACCCAACCCCAACTGCACCCCGAACTAGGACGCAGCAGGGGAACTCCCCCCTCCCCCTCGACGCCTCTGCCTTCCCTCTGGTATGCAGGGCGCTTGCAATCCGCGAGCGCCTTGCCGTGCTGGAGGACAGGCTTAGGGGCGCGACGGGAACTCAGATGCTACTGCTTCTCGAAGAGCATGAAGAGGTACTCGCCAGTTTTAGTGGCGCTTCTCACCCTATCCCTCTTAATGGATAGGAGCTCCTCTAGAAGAAAACCGCGTTCACTAACACTTGCATCCTTCAATGCAAATGGCATTAAAGACCAAAAGGAACCAATAGTCGAATTCCTGAGGGAGCACGACGTGGACATCCTGCTGATCCAGGAGTCGTTTCTGAAGCCCAGCACGCGCAGTTTCAAAATACCCAACTACATAACCATTCGTAACGACAGACTAGACGGAAAACTTGGTGGGACAATCATACTGTGCAAAAGAAGTCTCCATTGTTGTCCCCTCGATCCCCCGCCCCTGACGAACATAGAAGTGTCGGTGTGCAGACTAGCAATGACTGGTCATTGCTCAGTTATTGTGGTCTCGGCATACCTTTCACCAAATAAAGACTTACTCTCGACAGACCTGGAATCCCTCCTAGCCCTGGGGCCCTCTGTCATCATGGCAGGGGACTTCAACGCAAAACACATAACCTGGAATGCTCTGACAAACAACAGAAACGGAATGAGACTGCTGGACTTCATGGAGCGAAGGACAGTTGATTTACTAGCTCCACTAGAACCGACCCACTTCCCACACAACGTGAACCATAGACCCGACATACTGGACGTGGCTCTTCTGCGAAACGTGGCCCTCAGGCTACGTTCCATAGAAGTGATCCATGACCTAGACTCTGACCACAGACCAGTACTACTAAAACTAGGACTCCCCTCTGACACCCCGCCCACGACAAAAACTACTACTGACTGGACCCTACTCAGTGACAGGCTATCCAAGATAGACCCAACAGATATTGTAGACTTTCCCTCCAATATCAAGACCAAAGACGAAACCGACAAGGCAATAGACTCTCTCACCAAGCACCTATACACAACAGTGGCTCGTTCCTCGAAAGAGGTAACGATCGATGACGACCGAAGACCTCCCCTAACTGTAGAACTGAGGGAGTTGCTGAGGGAGAAAAACGCAGCGACTAGAGCTTACAGTAAATACCCGACAGAAGATAACAGACGGAAACTGCGCGCCCTACAAAACGACGCAAAAGAACGCATATCAGCCTTCCGAAACGACTCCTGGAACAAGCTCCTGAGCGACATAACCCCCAGCCACCAAGCTTACTGGAAACTGGCAAAGGCATTCAAATCGGATACCTTCACATCCCTACCTCCCCTAATTTGCCGGGACTCCCCCACACCAGCCTTTGAGGACGAGGAGAAAGCTAAATGTTTGGCGAGTGCTCTAGAAGCACAATGCACACCTAGCAGCATCGGAACAGATGAAGCTCACATCAACTGGGTAGACGCAGAAGTAGAAAAGCTTTCAGCCTTCTCCTCCTCCTCCATTCCACCCCTTGACACCGACCCCGATATCCCTCCCATCACCCTCGAGGAGGTAAAGAGCCTTGTTCAGGGTTTAAGGCCCAAAAAAGCCCCAGGCAACGACGGGATCTCCAACAAAACCTTAAAACTCCTCCCTGAATCACTCCTAATATTGTTGGTAGCTATTTTCAACGCTGCCCTCTCCAACTGTCATTTCCCAGAGGTGTGGAAATTTGCGACAGTGATAGGCATCCACAAACCGGGAAAACCACGCCCATGCCCCCTCAGCTACCGACCTATCAGCCTCCTCTGTTCTATGGGTAAGCTGTACGAGAGATTAATCCTTACCCGTATGAAAAACCATCTTAACTCTCAGAATATCTTAATCAACGAACAATTCGGCTTTAGAGCCCGTCATTCCTGTATCCACCAGGTTCACCGTATCACTGAAAAAATCCTTGATGGCTTCTCCATCTTCGGAAAAGGAATCCCCACAGGTGCAATTTTTCTAGATGTTGCCAAGGCCTTCGACAAGGTCTGGCACAACGGTCTCCTCCTTAAACTCTACCAAATGAAAATGCCAGCCAGATTAGTTCTAACCATCAAGGAATTCCTGGTGGACCGTCATTTCAGTTACAAAGTGGAAGGATCATTCTCACCCCCACACGCCCTCCGTGCCGGAGTCCCCCAAGGATCCGTGCTCTCCCCAACCCTCTACTCTCTCTTCACGAATGATATCCCTAAACACCCTCACGTACAGCTTGCCCTATTTGCTGATGATACCGCGCTCTTCTCCACCCATGCAAATCGTAAAATCATTAAAAAGCATCTCCAAGAGGCAATCAACACCCTAGGCCTTTGGTTCAAAAAGTGGAGAATCGAAGTTAACCCAGAGAAAAGCGCGGCGATCCTCTTCACTCGCAGGATTAGTCCTGTCCTCCTTGACCCCATAACTTTGCACGGTCGACCTATCCAGTGGTCAAACCAGGTCAAATACCTGGGCATGACCCTGGACCGCGGACTAACTTTCCGTAAGCACATTCGAACAGCTCTCAACAAAGCCAGATTCATCCAATCCAGACTGGGTCCAATGTTATGCAAAAAAAGCCAGATGTCAACGCAAAACAAACTCACATTATATAAAACATGTATAAGGCCCATATTCACGTACGCTGGCGTGGTATTCGGCCACGTACCGGAGTCTCGCCTAGCGCCACTTCAGAGGTTCCAGAACCGTTTTCTCCGAAGGGTGGTTGGGGCCCCGTGGTTTGTCCGCAATGCGGCCATCCACCGGGACCTCAATTTCCCTTCGATCAAACACTTCATCACCATGGCGGCGCGTCGTTATTTTGATAACGCGCCGCATCATCAAAACCCCCTCATTACCCAAGCCTCCTCCTACACCCCAAAACCCCCTCCTACGGACCCAGACCTCCTCGCCACAATTGGGGTGCCCATCAGGCGCCCCAAACATATCCTACTCGACCCACCGGACCCCATCCAACTAGCTGTGTCTGAGGGTCAAAAAATTTAGAAATTTAAGGTATAGGAGCGGCTTGCCCTCCACAGTCCGGGTGAAGCTGTAACAGTGGGTACACTAATAGCAAAGGTCAATCAAAAAAAAAAAAAAAAAAAAAAAAAAAAAAAAAAAAAAAAAAAAAAAAAAAAAAAAAAGGACATAGAATACTTATTATCCCGGAAAATAGAAATGTTCCCGCAGGATAGCGATAAGGGAATTCTAGGCAGTGAAGATTGCAAGTCAAAATAAACGCGTCTGAATTCCATGTAAAATTTATTTGGCCAAATCGACGTCTATTCGCGTTTTAAAAGCAGAACCGCGAAAAAAAAAGTTCAAAATTCCATTTTCAAAACTAACACGCGCCCCTCAAAGCCCTGCTGACAAACAAACCCGTCGGATAACAATTCCGCTCAATCCATTCGTTCACTCGTTCACTCGTTCATTCCATTCATTTGGATCGTTGTAACGTAGCGGAAAATTACTATTCCGATATTTGCGACTTGTAGGGCTACGCATTATCGGAATGATATTAAGATATAAAATGAATGAAGACGGCGAATATATATTTTTTACTACGAAATTGAATGATGAATTGAATTGATGAATAGTGCAAAATGGCATGTCTAGTGACCTGTCTTGAAATTTTACATACATACATAAGTCACGGCTTTATCCCTCACGGGGTAGACAGACCCTAAGGTAACAATACCTAAAGATCACATTCAGCATGACTGTGGACGTGTAGGTGGAAAAGGGGAATCAAAATAGTGATGGGTTGCTAGCCGCATCGCCTATAACTTGAATCCAAAAATTTTCAACCATTTCCTCGATGGGCTTTTACTATCTGCGCGGGAAGTGAAGCAGCTGGTACATTCTATGTTTTTTCTTTGCTCATGAATCGGCATTGAAGCACTAACAACATTAGAAGTACTAACTTTTGCAAAAAACATTACATTTCAAGAGTCAACGTAAAAAACCAAAGACAATAATGACATGAATAACGGAAACATTTAGTTTTCAACTTTTTGACTTACTCTAAAATTATACAACTTTAACCTATACTATAAATGACGCGAGTTTCCGATCTACATATACATACATAAATCACGTCTTTATCCCTAACGGGGTAGACAGAGCCTAAGGTAACATGACCTAAAGGCCACGCTTAGCATGATTGTGAGCGTATAGGTGGAAATTATAATTTCAATTGCACCTGTTACTACATTACATCGCAGGTACATGTCGCACGAGCCAAAAGCGAGGGCGACAAACATGCGACTTTCTTTATCACCGTAAAATATTTTATTTCATTTAATTTCACAAACAGAAAACATTTTCAATTTTAAAATGTACCCTCAACGTCGGACGCTAGTATGCTTTCCCTTTCTTCAGCGGCTTGGAGTTTCTTTGTTTCTGGAACTCTAAATAGGCATTTAGTTTATATCGCTCCGGACCAATGAGGTGTAAGAGGTACTCCCATATTTTTCTTACGCCCTCTTTAAGCTAGGGAAGGGTTTGCGGGTATTTTTACTTGGTATAAAATACTTGGTAACAGTGACTCAAGTCTAGGTTAAAAGGCTAAAGCTTGGGTGGAAAAGTTAATCGTTCAAGCGATAAGTGGTTGAGAGTGTATTAGTGTACAGTTTACTCTGTGTTATGTCAATGTTGTAAAAACAACGACACCAACCGTTTGCGCAGAATTCGCTTATTAACGCAAACTATGCTATTTTCTGGGATAAAAACTATCCTACGTCCTTTCCTGAGACTGAAACTATCCCTGTACCAAATTTCACTAACATTGATTAAGTGGTTTAGGGGTGAAAATGTAACAGATAGATAGTCACTTTCACATTTATAATATTAGTAGAGATTCGCAACTGTTGCAGGTAAATTTAAAAATTCTTTCATCAATAGAACGCTACGTCATCACCGAGTGACGGAAGCCACTTTTTATTCCAACAAAGAGCAAAATTCCAGCGGGAAGCACACGAAGTTGACAGTAAAATTGTCAGTGACAAGTGACAATTCGGTTCACCTAACAAACTCGACAATATGCCGGTTGGTTTGATATTGACTTACACACTTATCACCGACAATATTGTAAAGTTGGCGAAATAGAGGATTGTCACATCTCCGAGAATGGCATAAAAAGTATTATTGCTTGTATATAAGTAAGTAAATGCTTTATTGTACAAATATAAGAAAACAGAGACAAAAATATACACAAAGGCTAACTTATCCCTATTAAGGATCTCCACCAGTTAACCTTTGAGTAAATGAGAGGAGCATTAAGCGAGTGACAAAGAGTGAGTTTAAAATATCCATATAGTAAAAGCCACTATAGAGCGTACATCTCAAAATACAACAAACAATTCGTAAATAAACTACTAAATATCATCACACACATGCATACATACACACTACACACAATATGAATACAACGCGTACGCATACGCTTGTGGTGCGTTGAGTATTTTTATTGTAGTATTTACGAGTATTTTTACTTGGTACCAAGGGATATCCCTGTCTCTATACGCGTTTCGTAAGTCTCCGAGATTTGTGTTATGTACGGGTATAAATTTATATTGGGCACTTTCATTTCCTATAGAGCCGCTCTGTTAGCATTCCAATTCGTTGTCTGAGTTTATTTTAAATTATATTGCACGCAGTGAGGAACCGAAGAAAATAAAACAAAGTTATTGGCACAAAATATTACCGTTCTCTCACAAAAAAAATCACGAGTATTTTGCATGGTTGGTAATCGAGTTCAGATATGAGTAAGTCGTACTTCAGGATCACTTTGCTGTACGTCTGTTCGTCCGTTGGTCCAGACCATTTTTCTCAGGCACTCTTAAAGCCGGGTACTCATCAGCAACCCAGCTCAGATCAAGGAATTAAAAAATCCGTAAGTATTTCCCATCTTCTTCTTTTCTTAATTATGACCCCATCGATCGATGCGATGATTTCGCCAGTGTCAAAGTAATAAGCAGTATTCAAAAATCTTGTGACTAAAATGTCGGCAACGTTGTACGGTAGAATACGGTCGAAATACCCCCCTGTCGGGCTCTTAGCCAACGGATAATGATATCCCTCGGAATCTGCCAGGAAATCATTAACCGATGCCCAGGGTGCACCGGACCAAGTTCTGCTCTTCCCCTCGGACGGATCCAAAACTGCAGCTCTTGACCACACGTGGAGGTAACCCGACTCGCACCCCATTCCGTTCCCAAAGTAAAGATATATCTAATGACATAACGTTATGTCATCCACAAAACTGTAATTACAGTTTCTTCCAAATAAATTGGTATGCTGTTGATCATAATAATTAAAACATCACGGAAATAACGTCGAGTTGAAATAACCCTACCGCATAAATTACTTCCATGCTGGTCTGGGAGCAAAGAAAAAACATAGAATGTACCAGTTACTTTCACTTCCCGCGCAGATGGTAAAAACCCATCGAGGGAATAGGCACTATTTTGATTCCATTTTCCACCTATACGCCCACAATCTTGCTAAATGTGGCCTGTGGATCCCTGTTACCTTAGGCTCTGTCAACCCCGTAAGGGATAAAAACCTGATTTGTGCATGTGTATGAAGTCGCGGGCAACAGCTAGTGAACAATATTACAGAAGAAACTGATAAGACTTTCTTCTATGTATTGTCTTCTAGCACATATTTACTTCGGAAATCTGATACACCTGGTATAAATAGTAACACATTGACATTGACACATAATATTGAAGGCGGACATGTTGCTACCCTGTATTCTACACAGGGTGTCTCGAAAGTCAACCCGTAGTGATTGATGGGGGACGATGGTCACTTGAAACCATAATTATTATAAAGCTGGTCACAAATGAAAATTTTATTTTTGCAAATTCGCAGCGAAGGGCTCTTTTACATGTCTTTTTGAAACTACCAGCGCATTCGGAAAGACCATCATTGCCAAGATTGCACCGCAAGAAACTTGGCAGAAAGTTATTTTTTCAAAATAAAATACAGCAAGAATACTTAAATTCTACTTAAATTAAATACATTTATAAAATGGATGTATAAGGTCCCCGAGCCTTAAATTATGTTGATCTATAGTAGAGATGTATAAAGTCTCTACTAGTCAAAACAACAATAAAAATAATTTAAGTTCAGTGGAGGTGTAAAACGCCACCACCATCAAATAAATTAATTGGAGATGTCTCCAATGTCGAAAAGAAAAAAATAAAATTATGAAATATACATTTCATGTCAAGTAAGTAACCAATAAGCTTTTGGATTCCGAAGGCAAGCTTACGTCTGCCGCCCCCAATGTTGGCTCCAAAGTGCCAAAGTGACGGTGATACATGAATCAAATTCTAAATATGTACTTTGCTAAAATACAAAACTTAAAGCAAATAATTGGGGGTAGCGGGACCGGGAGCGGATCAGAATACATAAAGTTTAAAATGTATAATGGGTTAAAATACATAATGGTTCAAAATGACAAAATTAGCAGCGCCAACTAGTCGGTTAAAAATGATTCATTCTGGTCCCTTCGCCATGTCGGTTGCAATATACAACAAGATCCCCAAGTCGATTCAAGATGAAACCAACATAAACAGATTTAAAAAGCAGCTCAAACAATATTTAATAAAAAGATCATTCTACTTCATAAAAGAGTTCTCAAATGAAAAATAAGCAGAACATACATTTATTTATTTATTTATTTATTTATTCATTTATTCATACACATTTTTCATATTACCATATTAAGAAACTTTATTAGCCATGTCTACAAATTGTGTGTGTATGAATACTATTTTTATCTTTATTTTTAATTATTTTAATAATAAGTTTTAGTTTTAAGATTATTTTATAATAAATTGCTGTGCCCTTACAGGGTAAATGTTTGAAGCTATATATACATAATAACATCTTTGTTTGTCACAACATTTTTATGCATTAAATATTTTGACTTTGAGTTTGAGTTTGAGTTTGAGAAATATATAACGCAATTTTCTGTAAAACTATTAGCTAAATGAAATCTATAGATTGGTTTATGTTAGGTTAGGTTTGTTTTATAACAATCTTGTTAATTTGTAACTTTCTGAGAAAATCGCATTATATATTATAAACCATTATGTATTTTAACCCATTATACATTTTAAACTTTATGTATTTTAATACGTACCCAGTGGGACCTCGTGCAGTGTCCGTTCGGTTCGCTACCAGCGTCTTGCTCGCTAATCCTGCCAAGCAGCAGTGCTTGCGCTGTGTTCCGACGTGGAGAGTAAGACAGCCGGTAAAATTACTGGCGCAAGAGGTATTCTATCTTATACCTCTAGGCAACGCGTCTGCAATCCTCTAGTGTTGCGGGTGTCCATGGTGATGCTCACTAACCATCAGAGACCTACTGCCTCGTCCTTCCTTATCGTACCCACCTATAAGAAAAACAAAATCGTTTTTCACTTATACGTATCCATTATTTATTTTATACGCAGACCACACAGCTCTGAAAGTGATTTCTTGAGTTGTTTTCTCGACATACTTTCGAGAGACTGATAATATATCAAGACTAGCTGTTGCCCGTGACTTTGTCTGCGCATAACTAAATAAAGCTTATATCCATCAGGGATATTGTAGGATTTTTCAAATCGGTCCAGTAGTTTCGAAACCTATTTAATGCAAACAAACAAGTCTTTATAATAGTTATTAATATTAGTGTACTTGGATATACTTACATACATATATCACGTCTTTATCCCTTACGGGGTAGACAGAGGTAACAAAACCTTAAGGCGAAGTTTAGCAAGATTGTGGGCGTATAGGTGGAAAAAGGAACTAAAATAGTGGGGTTGCTAGCCGCATCGCCTATTACATGATTCCTAAGACTTTCGCCCATTCCCTTGATGGGCTTTTACTATCTGCGCGGGAAGAGAAGCAACTGGTAAATTCTATGTTTGGTCTTTACTTCCAGACCAGCATGGAAGAAATATCTATATTAGATATATCTTGAGTAAAAACCTCCTTTGTGCACTAAGCTTAACAAAAAACGTCTATTTCTGTAAAATACTTGCCGCTCTATTCAGTTCTCTTGATGGTTATTTAAACAGCTCCTAGAATGGTCCACATTTCATGGTTGACGTTAGTTTTCTGGAGCACCCTATATCTCGCGTCGCGCGGTCGGCCACCCTGTATATCGCGCCGTCAGCCAGAGGGCCCTCGAGGTACTTACCCTAATGTTTTTAATATTATCTTTGGTAAAAGTAGGGTAAGTTTGATATTTTCTGACCGACTTTATGAAAAGGAGGTTTGGGATAATTTGGGTGTGTCAATGTACGCCGCAGGGAAAGCCATGGTAGATCAGTGGTTTGACTCGTAAGCTTCTTAAGCAGGGGATTGTTTGTTCGGACCCGGGCTCGCACCTTAGTGTTTCTGATGTATGAAATGTTTGCCATAAATGCGAAAGTGACTCTGTCTGTCGGTTTGTATATCATGATTGTGGGTGTATAGGTGGAAAGGTGGATCAAAATAGTGATGGGTTAGCCGCATCGCCTATACCATGATTTCTAAGATTTCCGCCGATTTCCTCGATGAGCTTTTACCATCCGCGCGGGAAGAGAAGCTGGTAATTCTAAGTTTCAATTGCTCCCAGACCGGCATGGAAGAGTTTTTTAGCTATAAAGAAGGTACGATTGATACTATCAAATTAATCAAGGATTTTACTTCTTGATTTTTTTGTATTTATTTTTATGGTTTTACATACATACCGTCACGCCTCTTTCCCACAGGGGTAGGCAGAGACTACTTTGTCTCACTTGCCACGAACCTGACATGCTTCTTTCGCTTCATCCACGTGCATCTCTTCATACATGCTCGTCGGTTTCGGGTACTGACCTGACCTTTTTCCACAACGTCTCCTATTTGGCCTCGGACCGTCCGTTCAGGCCTTCCCCTCCCAGAGCGAGCGGGTAACAGTCTTTTTCAAGACTTAATCGTTCTTTTCAGAGCGGCGGGGTCCTCCGGGACATGACGAAATCGTCCTTTTAAGGGCGCAAACGCCCTTTTCAGGGCGAGAGAGGGGTCCTTCGGGATATTACGAATCCTTCGGGATGTCGGCAAAACGTCCTTCTTAGGACGAAACCAAAACCGTCCTTTTAAGGACGCAAACGTCCTTTTCAGGACGAAAGTGGGAGGGGGTGGCTCGAAAGTGCATTTTCAGCCCTGGAGAGCAACCCTCTTGTGAGGAATCCTTCGGGACTTTGAGAGGACAGGGGCGGCTTGAAGGGACATTTTCTGTCCTGGAAAACCACCCCTTTGTGACGGAGGCGCCTTAGGGTGCCTGTCGTGGCTACGCGTAACCTTGGTGTTCCTAATGCCGAGGCCGCGGGTTACTGCAGTGACTGTGAGGAGAAAACCTCTATAAAAAATCCGCGGCACCTGCGGGGGAGGGCGGGAATTCCCAATCCTGCATTGCACAGGTGTCGCAGGGAGGTAGCCCCATCCCGGGGTGGGCCTGCAGGGACGTCGCGGTTCACGAAAGTTCTCCCGCGGCCCCCTGCAACAGTGCCAAATGTGGGAATCCGTGTGTTTTTTACTGGGTATGCCTGACGCCTCGGGAGAGCCCCAGATACCCTCGGTAACCCCGTACCGGGCCGGATGCATAAGGCGCATTTTCCACACCATAAAAAAAAAAAAAAAAAAAAAAAAAAAAAAAGGCCTTCCCCTCCCAACGCAACCATTCACACTCCCCATATAGATCTGTTTAGTTAGTCTACTTTCATCCATCCGTGTCGGTTTTACCCTTTAGAAATCAGTAAACGACACTGAAAGTTATCAGGTACCTGCTATGGGTGGTGTAGTGGTATAGCACGTCTCACGGAATGATGAGGATCCGGGTTCAATTCCCGGCCGTAGCTTTACTTTTCGGACTTTTCTGTGTTCTAGTTTTCAGCTTCCATGCTGGTCTGGGAGTGAAGAAAAAACATAGAATTTACCAGTTGCTTCTCTTCCCGCGCATGGTAAAAGCCCATCGAGGGAATGGGCGAAAGTCTTAGGAATCATGTAATAGGCGATGCGGCTAGCAAACCCACTATTTTGATTTCCTTTTTCCACCTATACGCCCACAATCTTACTAAACGTGGCCTTAAGGTTTTGTTGCCTTAAGCTCTGTCTATCCCGTAAGGGATAAAGACGTGATATATGTATGTATGTAGTTTTCAGTGTAGTTTAGAAATGTATGAAGTACGAATAAATAAATACTAACAAGCCTAGACGAACTAAAGTCGTAACCCCGCTATTCAGGTCACGCGAAGTGACATCCATCGCCAACTTTTAGCGAAAAGGGTACCAAGATAACATCTCGGATGTTTCGGGGGAGGAAATGGGAATTTTAACAAGGGTGGAAAAGTTTAATTTGGATGCCGGATGTTTGGTATCAAAGATTTTCGTATGAGGGATTACGTTTTTTGCGTTTACGTAAGGGTTAATGGGTGTTGTCTTTGTCATGTTTTCTTTGACGCTTCAGATAAGGCTGGGATTTAGATGCTCATATTTACCCACGTCGGACGCAACGCAACGGAGACGGTATATGTATTTGAGGTTAGATGTAGGAGCGTGTTTCTTTACGTGGATGATTTTATTTGTGATTTTTCTCGAAAACTTTTTTACGATGATCTGATAAAAGCCCATCGAGGAAATCGGCGGAAATCTTACAAATCATGTTACAGGCGATGCGGCTAGCAACCCATCACTATTTTGATCCTCCTTTCCACCTCTACACCCACAATCATGCTAAACGTGGCCTTAGGCTCTGTCTACCCCGTAACGGATACAGACGTGGTTATGTATGTCTGTATACGTACGGTAGCATTTAAGCAAAAGAGTGTCTGGTGCCATTAACTGGAAGTACATTGGGTAAAGTTTGGGCAGCGCCAGAGGGCGGAGAAATATGTCAAGGTTCCTTTAGTATAGGGTTCAAGGCAGAACCTTAATCCTACTAATATAAATCTAGGATAAATACTACGGTATACAAGGCGAAGGAAGAAATACGTTTATTAAAGCAAATTTGGTACACTCAAACACTGTGTACAGTCCGGCGTTTGCAGAGGTCAATGTTAAACTAAAAACTTTACTGTTCTCAAACATACTCAAATCACGTCTTTATCCCTTACGGGATAGACAGAGCCTGAGGTAACAAGACCTAAAGGCCACGTTTAGCATGATTGTGACCGTCAATGTGGAAAAGGGAATCAAAAATAGTGGTGGGTTGCTAACCGCATCGTCTATAACATGATTCCTATGATTTTCGCCACTTCCCTCGATAGGCTTTTCCATCTGCGCGGGAAGAGAAGCAACTGGTGAATTCTATGTTTTTTCTTTACTCCCAGACCAGCATGGAAGAATAAATATTGTTGTTATGTCCCTTATTTTAGGCTGCAAAGTGTCACGTTTCACGTTCTCCCGTGACATCCTCCGCGCATAATTAATACAAGTGCTGAAGCTCTTACTCGCGGCTTCGAATATTACCTAAGTTTTTATTCCCTATCCCGCGGGAATTATAAAAAATCCTGGAAGCATTTTTTAACATTTTCATTACCTACTTGCATGCCGAATTTCAAGACTCTAGCAACTATAGTAACGGAGGTAGGGCTTGCATATAAACCCCATTTATTTTATATCCTGTAGCAAATCCATTGTTATTGCATTTTTATGATACTCAAGGAATATACTCGCATCCAAGTCTGTAGCTTAAGTGGTTTAGGTTATGCATTGTCTGCCAGTCAGTTGGTTACGTTCCCCTTTTAACATAGATGATATTTTACTCCCCGTGTCATGCTGAACATGTTATTACAACCGCTTCAACGGTAATTCACTTTAACACACGACGGTACATCAGTTCTACGTTTTGCACGTAATAAAATCTATGTTAATACACGCTTAAACTCATAACTTATGCCGCGTCTAAATAAATTCTCCTCTAAATTTCCCACTCTGTTATTTATTACTTAATCTCGGTGCTGTAATGTTTTCAACTCCGCTTCTGTACGTTTTATTCTTTCCGAAGTCTAGTCTTTTTAATGGACAGGGAATAAACTGGGTATTGAAAAATGTCGGGCGCTTCGGGATTACCTAATGTCTTGTGACAGCTTTTATTCCGATTTTGATTAATCTAAGTTTAAGTTTGGAAAATTCTAAATGTCACTGCAAATTAGAACACAGAAAAATCCGAAAAGTAAAGCTAGGTATGGCCGGGCATCGAACCCGGATCCTCGTCATTCCGTGACGCGTTACCCTACACCACCCATAGCAGGTGGGTAGTCTTCGAATTTTTTTACCTATTACTAGATGTCACGTGACTTTGTTACTATGCGAATTTTTGTCGCTAAGCGTCATCTATTTGAATGATGTGTCTCTACGACACAATTGCAAACTCCTGGAACATCTACTGCTCAGAGACGAGAGACCGCGCTGTTTTTCAAATGATAGCTACTATCAAATGAATCAAGAATTTTGATTTATTGTTTTTGGTTTTGCTAAATAAATTATCATAAAAACTCCGGTAGTACACTACTCAAAATAAAATAGGAGCCACTTGAATTTCATTAGCAAACTTCGAATATAAAAATCTATACCGTAAACCCGGATGACTTTGATTTACGGGGTGACTTTAAAAACTAGTTGAACCTACCGTTGTCTACCCCGGCGACAACCCCCTGCACGCTCCTCCTCGCTTGCGACTCTATCTCATAAAAAACCGAATGCGTCAGTTAGTTTTGAACTAATGTCGCTCAGCGCCACCTACATATTAGGCACGGGAACTACTTTTCAATAACAACATTGTTCCCCACTCCTTCTCTAAGTAGACGCTGACATTTTCCACAAGATATAACCTCGAAAAGAGGGTCTAACGATATATTGATAAATGACCGCGCGAGAACGCTGTGACCTTGTTCTATCTTTTTTAGTTTTGTCGAAATAATAAATAGACTTTCCCAAGTTTGATGTAAGCGCTGTCTGTCGTGGTTTATTTTAAGCTTTTCTTGGACCATTAAATTTGCTTTGAAAGCCGCTTTAGCACTAGAAAGTTCATAATCATAAGACTCTAGCTGTCCCCCGCGACTTTGTCTGCGCAGTAAATATAACCTAAGATACTCAGATTCTAATAGTGAATGAATTTTGTTAGTCACGAACATACATAGAAAAATAAAAATATTTCCTATTCACAATTATTAGTTTCAATGTGAAGCTTTTTTTTACAAATTTGTTCAGTGTTTAAAGTAACAAACAAATAGATAAAGAGACAGTTACTTTCTCGTTTTATAATGGGAATGTGGACCCTCAGCATTTAATTTCAACCGCAGCTCAAAGAACATACGCCGAATAGCAAATAAAATACGAATTTTGTCCGTCTACCCTCTTATCCGAAGATATGCGTAAACCCGGAGACAGTATGATTAATGGGCAGGATTAGAGGGTCAGAGTTCGACTCCCGGCCAGACCTTTGGTCCAGATGCCTTTTTTATTTTTCTTTGTGCCCGGAACGTTTGCCAAAACGTTTGTTGGCTCAGCGGATTTGAATTTAAATACGGATAAACAAATACTTTGAGTGCTTTCATACTTGGAAACAGGCGACGGTTCTGTGGTGTTGTTTTCAATGAAATGGCAACAAGTTGGACTTAGGTTAGGTTATCTCCAGCCTAATATACGTCCCACTACTGGTCATAGGGCTCCTCTCATAATGAGAGGACTTGGGTTATAGTTCACGCGTGGGCCCAGTTCGGATTGGGAACTTCACACACACCATTAAATTGCCGAGCACTCGTGTCATGATGTTTTTCTTCACCGAAACAGTCATGATAACTTTTAAATGGCATTTCGCTCATAATTTCCGAAAAACTACTTAATTTAAATCGCCAATGTGAGGCCGCTTTTAACTACCCCTTGTGAACGTACAGTTGCATGCACACAAGCGCAATCAACCTTTGCCAAGTTCACTGGTTGACTCGCGTACGCAAGGCGTAGTTTAAAGAGGTGTCACATTGCAGTTCGTAGTATGCCTTGGCTTTTTATTAAGTCGTAGACTTAGGTTACGCTTTCAGGAGTAGAGTGTAGAAGTAACCTGTCACATTGTCACATTACAAGGGGGGACGTGGATTTCCACTAATGCAATTGGTTGGGTTCTGTCGTCCGTCTCCGCTTTAACAGGAGCCCGGCCTTACCCTTAAATATATTTGCCCAAATTTCTTAAGAATGAGACGTAGAAACTTGGTGAATTCTCGATTCCGAGTAAATCTTATTATCAGACGAAAATAATATGCCTAGAGTGCTTTTTGTACTTGGAAATTTTTTTCCTAAACGAATTATCGCGACAGACGAAAATTACGATATTTTATTCACGGTCTACTTGGAGAGGAATGTTTCTATCCCGTTTTACTTACTATTTGACATCTGATTAAGTAATGTCTCTCCGTGAAATCGCTATTTTGCAGCCATGATAAGGAAACCGCGACTGTTCATGTTGAAAAGTAAATTAAATATAACGGTTCTGCTGTTTATCGATATTTATTTACCGTAAAGACGAAATTTCCTTCAGGTGACAAAACTCTTTAGCCTTATCTGTACATAAGCCAACAGATTGATTGATCAACGCACGGCTCCAACCAAATACAAATATCAAATAAAAAATTAGGTGCAAGAGGACGGACGTGCATCCATCACCTCACAAAACCTCAAACATTCCTCGCACACTCCGCCATCGACCAGCAAATACGTCACACCCTGGAGCTGATGCGAGGGCATTGATATAGCGCAACGCGTGAACTTCGAAAAAAAGAAAAAACATAGAATGTACCAGTTCTCTTCCCGCGCAAATGGTAAAAACCCATTGAGGGAATGGGCGAAAATCATAGGAATGATGCTATAGGCGATGCGGCTAGCAACCCATCACTATTTTGATTCCACTTTCCACCTCTACGTCCTCAGTGTCTCGCTAAACGTGGCCTGTAGGTCTTGTTACCTTAGGCCCTGTCTACCCCGTAATGGATAAACACGTGATTTGCGTATGTGTATGTATGTACGAGTATGTAACGCGCGAACTAGAGGGAGTACGATACGCGTGGTTCACATGATAATATTGACCTAATCTATTCCATGGCAATGGAACTATAACGTCAGGGTTAGAGCAATACCGCGTAACTAGCACTGGTAAATACTGCGTATCTACACAACACCCATAATGCAAAACAATGTAACTAACGGTATCAACCAATGCCTGCCGGTTACGTCGTTTGCACTATGGGTGTTGTGTAGATACGCATTTACCAGTGCTAGTTACGTGGTTTTGCACTAGGGGTGTTGTGTAGATACGCATTTACCAGTGCTAGTTACGCGGTATTGCACTATGGGTGTTGTGCAGATACGCATTTACCAGTGCTAGTTACGTGGTTTTGCACTATGGGTGTTGTGTAGATACGCATTTACCAGTGCTAGTTACGCGGTATTGCACTATGGGTGTTGTGTAGATACGCATTTACCAGTGCTAGTTACGCGGTATTGCACTATGGGTGTTGTGCAGATACGCATTTACCAGTGCTAGTTACGTGGTTTTGCACTATGGGTGTTGTGTAGTTACGCATTTACCAGTGCTAGTTACGCGGTATTGCACTATGGGTGTTGTGTAGATACGCATTTACCAGTGCTAGTTACGCGGTATTGCACTATGGGTGTTGTGCAAATACGCATTTACCAGTGCTAGTTACGTGGTTTTGCACTATGGGTGTTGTGTAGATACGCAGTATTTACCAGTGATAGTTACGCGGTATTGCACTATCCCCGACGATAAGCGTTCCTTCCTGAACAATTTAATGAGCTACGATCTAACAACCGACGTTTCCTCCGTAGTCGAGTTAAAATAAAGTAGCGACATTTCTTGCCAATACTAACAAGGAGTAGGATAGTATTTTTCCATCCGACCTTTGTAAGGGGACACGGCCGAACCAACATTTTTCTTTGATACCGGATACTGCAGTAAACCCGATGTGTTCGAGCCAAAGTATTTATTATTGTTATTGTAAATACATACCGTAAAAGCAGGTATTGTTTTACGATTGCCACGGAATAGGGATACTGCAAGTTCATTATTCCAAGCATGTGCCGGTAGATACCTCTATTTACGTGTTTAAATGTGTACATAAGTGCCATACTATTTCCTTCATCTTATCGCTGCTATTTTTAACCCCCGATGCTAAAAGAGTGGAGTTATAAGTTTGTCGTCGATGTCTGTGTGTGTCTGTCTGACGCATTGTAGCTTTCAAATAGACCGATTTCGATGCGGTTTTTTCATTCGAAAGGCAGTTTCGGTCCAGCAGTATGAAGAGTATTATAGCCATAAAACTGAATTATGTTTATACACACACACACCCACACGCAAATCACGTCTTTATCCCTTACAGGGTAGACAGAGACTAAGGTGACAAGACATAAAGGTCACGTTTAGCATGATTGTGGGCGTATAGGTGGAAAGGGGAATCAAAAATAGTGCGAATCAAGAATAGATGGGTTGCTAGGCATATCGCCTATAACATGATTCCTATAATTTTCGCCCATTCCCTCGATGGGCTTTTACCATCTGCGCGGGAAGAGAAAGCAACTGAAAGAAAAAACATAATTTACCAGTTGCTTCTCTTCCCGCGCAGATGGTAAAAGCCCATCGAGGGAATGGGCGAAAGTCTTAGTCCCATCACTATTTTGATTACTCTCTCCACCTATACTTAATCATGCTAAACGTGGCCTTAAGGTTTTTGTTACCTTAGGCTCTGTCTACCCCGGGGATAAAGACGTGTTATATGTATGTATGTCTAAAGTATGTTTTGTCTCACAAAGCTACGCGAAAGGTCAAAACAATGAAATCGAAGCTATCGTCACCCCCACAACATGGCGGCCATAAAAATACAGTCTCCAGCTAGCTGATACATTATTCAAGTGTGATCTCGGCGACTCGACCCCGGCCCATCCATCAAATGGAGTCCGAGTGTCATTTTTCAACGTTTCTCAGTCCATTTGTGGGCCATGTCAACAAATTAAAACTAGATTATATTGTTTTTTGATGTAATCTTTTTTTTTTCATGTAGCTTTATATCCATTGGATTTGGATTTCTCGCTACTTTCAAAGGACGGCTAACTAATTCGTAAATAAATGAGTTAACCATTGTTGCCTAGGGTGCACCGGAACCGAGCTCCTACAAATTTCTCGCAGAAAGAAACATTAAAAACTTTTTACAATATTTTCTGTTGAAAATGTGTAAGTAAGAAGTCACTTTGGTGGTAAATTATATGAATCAAACTTCAGCCAATCGTGTTTTATAACATGAAACATAAAAGTATTATAGAGAATGCATACAATCCTACTAATATTATAAACGCGAAAGTTTGTAAGTATGGATGGATGGATGTTTGTTACTCTTTCACGCCAGAACGGCTGAACAGATCTGGATTTAAAAAAATGTATGTATGTATGCAAACGAAGTTGCGGGCAACAGCTAGTCAAGAATATTGTCATAATTATTTTCAGTTCAAGTAAACTCCGATTCCATTCAAAATCTGTAAAAAAATCATTTGTAATGTTGTCAGCGTCTAAACATTTCCTAAATTACAAATAATATTTAATAATAATAATAATAAAGGTTAGGTTTTTATAATGTTTTTATATTTTGTATTAATATTGTTTTATTACTTTTTATATGAATATTGTAAAAACCTAACTTGAGATAAAAATAAATGTACAGAATAATAATAATAATAGTAATATAATATTGTATTGTTTTGTACTGATTTGTGGTGTTCAATAAAAAGTATTTGTATTGTATTGTATTGTAATATAACGCGTGTTGTGTACCCATTGAATCGCTACTGCGAAAATTTTCTAAAACATTTTAGAACTACCTTTAAAAATATTAGCCCGCGGTGCTCGTAAAACTGTCGCCACTCTATTGTGCGGGGTAGGCGGGACGGCGATATCGACTATCGATGAGCCCATTACGTTGCGCATCACTAGTGATACACGGTTACACGTGGCGTTTAATGAATATACTGTAAATCTTGTAATTTAGTGCTCAATTATCAACGTTGGAATTTTATGAAATTAAATTAAATTAATTCTTGGTAACAGGCACTACAGGTCACTAAAGGTACTGAAAGATAATCAGGGCCTTACCGTAATGTCTTAATGAGATTTTCCAAAAATAGTCCACGTGAACATTTTTTTCAGAATTTAAATGTTGGGTTTTCTCACTCAGAATCGTTTACCCTATCGATCCTCTTACAAGAAAAAGTGTGTCCCAAAATTCACATTCCAGTTCGTCACTTTTTTAATATAGGTATGAAACGTAACGAACAGGAAAATCCGTAGTAAAATCTGAGACACATTTTTTCTTGTATGAGAATCTATAGGGTAAACGATTGTGCGTAAGAAAAACCCAACATATTTAAATTATGGAAAAATGTTCACGTGGACTTTTTTTTGGAAAATCTCACTAAGACATCACGGTAAGGCCCTGATTATCTTTCAGTACCTATCACTACACAGTATAAAACAAAGTCGCTTTCTCTGTCCCTATGTCCCTATGTCCCTATGTATGCTTATATCTTCAAAACTACACAACGGATTATGATGCGGTTTTTTTTAATAGATAGAGTGATTCAAGAGGAAGGTTTTTATGTATAATTCTACGCAGACGAAGTCACGGGCAGAAGCTTGTAGTAAATAAATTGTAAGCCCTGTAATACTGTTCACTGCTCGCGACACACGTCTCCCATAAATATGCAAATCTTTTCATAATCTTAATGAATATTGCGCAGTTTATTACAAAGGTATGTCAGCGACAAGGTGGCTGGAACATCCCAGGGGCCGACGCACTGACACGAACGTGAGAAATTAAAATTTTCCCTTAATTTTAGCTGTTTATTTGTCTTAGGAATCATGTTATAGGCGATGATAGCAACCCATCACTATTTTAATTCCTTTCCACCTATACGCCTACAATCATGCTAAACGTGGCCTTTAGGTCTTGTTACCTTAAGCTCTGTCCACCCTGTAAGGGAAAAGACGTGATTTATGTTTGTAGGTACGAGTATGTTCTTCGTCTTGGTTGTAGGCGTCTTCAATCCCGGAATTTCCTATTCCGCGGGAACTTTGAAAAATTCGCTCGTTTCGTAGATATTCGTAGTTTTTCTGTCGGGGGATCGAAGCCAGAACCTCGAGCTTCGCAATCATCTCAAACTACTAAGCCATCACGTCAAGTAAGAAAATTATTAACGCACTAATATTAAAAACGCGAAAGTTTGTGTGTGTGTATGTGTTACTTCTTCACGCGCAAACGACTGGATGGATTTGGATAACATTTGACACGGAGATAGCTGGTACCCTAGATAAACGCATAGGCTACTTTTTATCCCGAAAAATTGCGTAGTTCCCGCGGGATAGTGACAAACATGTCAAGGTTCGTAGCTGCCTAGAGTCGCAACATATAACTTCTTCAATCTACGCAGACGAAGTCACGCGCAGAAGCTAGTGATATAATGTGATTGAACCATGTTTATCCCACAATAGAACTTCCCACGTTCACGGCTCGAAGATGCTTGCGGTCAGCGATTATCCCACGGGATCATATTACGTCAATGGCGATGGGAAGTCCCGTTCGGATTAATATTCGCGTTAATGGTATTGGGTTACGTTAATTGAAACGGTCGCGAGTTAGTTTCGAATTCGGCCGTAATTATTTAGATGGTTGTTGTCGAATTGGTTGTCATAATAATTATGTATTTGTGTTAAGTTGCCTCATTCATGCAAGGAGCCGTTGGCGTGGATGAAACGGTCGATGTATGTATGTATGTATAACTTTTTATTGTACATAAAACACAAGAAAAAGATGAATGCACAAAGGCGAACTTATCCATAAAAGGGATCTCTTCCAGTTAACCTTTGAAAGAGTGACAGGACATAAGTATTAAGCAAGAGTAGACGCAGAAAAAGTAAAAGAACCGATCGAAAGCTAAAATAATACATACATATCACTTTATCCCTTCGGGGTAGACAAACCCTAAGGTAACATAAGCTTAAGGCCACATGCCATGAT
Source organism: Pandemis corylana (assembly GCA_949127965.1). Lineage (NCBI taxonomy): Eukaryota > Metazoa > Arthropoda > Insecta > Lepidoptera > Tortricidae > Pandemis > Pandemis corylana. The sequence goes on from OX421876.1 coordinate 9,655,512, forward strand.
TAAGGGTGGAAAGTGAAATCAAAATAGTGATGGGTTGCTAGCCGCATCGCCTGTAACATGATTCCTAAGACTTTCGCCCATTCCCTTTAAAAAAATACAAAATATATAAGCTATCGAATATTCCATTCCATGTTTCCATGGTCTATTAAAGAAAAAACATAGAATTTACCAGTTGCTTTTCTTCCCGCGTAGATGGTAAAAGCGCATCGAGGGAATGGGCGAAAGTCTTAGGAATCATGTTATAGGCGATGCTAGCAACCCATCACTATTTTAATTTTCCTTTCCAACTATACACTCTTAATCATACTAAACGTGGCCTTAAGGTTTTGTTATCTTAGGCTCTGTCTACCGCGTAAGGGATAAAGACGTGATATATGTATTTATGTATGTGCCGAATATTTTGTCCCTACATAAAATCTTTATCTTTTTTTACAATAACAGAATTTAATATGAAATTTATATGGGGGTAGTATAATTGACATCACATGACATGTCGGATCTCTCTTTCTAATCTTCTTAAATATTCCGTATTTTTGACCGATATTTACTTTTGACTTTAATTCCTGTCATCTCTTTCAAAATAAGCCATGCATTTTCCCTGACTGATATTTCGACTCTATGGGTTAATTCCCCTATGACTTCCGACAGTTTAAACTAAACTGTAACCGCTGCAAACACTTCTAACTACCATTTTAACCGCCAGATAAGTCCCTTGTTAAATTGGAACGGTAATTATTCTCGAGTTTCCAACTACCCTCCCTAACTACCCCGAACTCCCATCAGTTTGAGAAGGAATCTGAATTATTCCAAGAAAATAGAGAAAACCGGTGGTAAGTAGTTTTTTGTTGGAGTTTGCTTTAAATACCTCCAGCGCTTTGAATCCTTAAACCGAGTTTGAATAAGTTTTAATACTTTAAATTCTATAAATGCGGTAGTAGGTGATGTTTGTTCATAACTTAACATTTTAAAACGTTTGTGAAAGTATCAAGCGCTCTCGTGCTTCCGTGCTGGTCTGAGTGCAAAGAAAAAACATAGAATGTACTAGCTGCTTCTCTTCCCGCGCAGATGGTAAAAGCCCATCGAGGGAACGGGCAAAAATCTTAGGAATTATGCTGAGCCAGCGACCGTTTCACTTTTGCGAAGGCACACAACGCTGATGATCTATTTTTCATGTCTATGTTTTTTTTGTTTTACCTTGTTTATTTTCTATAAAATTGTGTATACTATCTAGTATTTGTATGTCTTGCAAAAAGGAATAAAATGTCTTCTTTCTTTCTTTCTTTCTTTCTGTAGGCGACACTTGACACATTGACATAAAAGCACGTCTTAATCCCTTCCGGGGTAGACATAGTCTAAAGCAACAAGACCTAAAGGCCACGTTTAGCATGATTGTGGGCGTATAGGTGAATGGGGAATAAAAATATAGTGATGGGTTGCTAACATCGCCTATAACATGATTCCTAATATTTTCGCCCATTCCCTCGATGGGCTTTTACCATCTGCGCGGGAAGAAAAGCAACTGGTTATATTAAATTTATTTGCGGCCAGGGACCAAAATAGGATAATTTTATAAAAAGGTCGTAACACGTAGCTACCTAAATTATTCCCGCGCAGATGGTAAAAGACCGTCGAGGGAATGGGCGAAAATCTTAGGAATCATGTTATAGGCGATGCGACTAGCAACCCATCACTATTTTGATTCTTTTATCCACATTTACGCCCACAATCTTGCTAAACGTGGCCTATAAGTCTTGTTACCTTAGGATATGTTTACTCCGTAAGGGATAAAGACGTGATTTATATATTACTAGCTTTTGCCCGCGATTTCGTCCGCGCAGATAACGTCAGAGTGACGACATAAAAAATATACATTTTTTTAAATAAAAAGTATCCTATGTTACTTCTGATACCTCCAAGAACTTGTGTACAAAATTTCATGATGATCGGTTGAGTAGTTTTCGCGTGAAACCCTCACAAACAAACTTACATTCGCATTTATAATATTAGTAGGATAGTAGGATTATGTCATCTTTGAATTGATAGACGCTTATTATATCACTTGTGTTACAGTTCACGCCTGCATTTTTCCCAAGTTGAAAATCAAGGTAAACATCCATCTGACCCAACTCCCGAACAAGGCCAGTCCCAACATTGTTCCACCATCTCCAAATCCCCGGCAAAGTATAACAAAAAGATACTTACAAACAAAAACTTTCCCGACTTACGGTTTTCTTTTAAAAGAATAATGCAAGTTCGATATGCCTTCACTTTTCACTTGATCGGATAAGAAACAGATTTTATTGGAAAAACAGGTAAGGAAATTGCTGTGTGTTTAATATTTGTACTTACTTCTGTTATGATATCGTGCATGGGAGTAACATATGTAACACATTCTTACATACATTATATCACGTCTTTATCCCTTACGGGGTAGACAAAGTCTAAGGTAACAAAACTTCAAGGTCACGTTTAGCATGAATTTTAAGGGCGTATAGGTGGAAAGGGAATTCAAAATAGTGATGGGTTGCTAGTCGCATCGCCTATAACATGATTCCTAAGACTTTTACCATCTGCGCGGAAAGAGAAGCAACTGGTAAATTCTATGTTTTTTCTATACTCCCAGAACAGCGTGGAAGACATTTTTTGTCTTATTTAATATAGAATGTACCTGTTGCTTCTCTTCCCGCGCAGATGGTAAAAGCCCATTGAGGCAATGAGCGAAAATCTTAGGAATCATGTTACATCAACATGCAACCCATCACTATTTTGATTCCACTTTCCACATACGTCCACAATCGTGCTAAGCGTGGTCTATAGGTATTGTTACCTTAGGCTCTGTCTACCCCGTAAGGGATAAAGACGTGATTTATTTATGTATGTATGTACGTTTTTGGAGGATTTTTTCGAATTTGCCGCGGGACAAAGGGGAGACCTATTTGAAGACATGATGAAGCCGTGGTAGCTTAGTGGTTTGACTTGTGGCCTCAAGCAGAGGGTCGTAGGTTCGAATTCCATTCCTCTGAGTTTTTCAGAAGGGAACCATCGTGAGGAAACGTGCTCACATCTGCGAAGCAATTCAATGGTGTGTGTGAAGTTCCCAATCCGGACTAGGCCCGCGTGGAAACTAAAGCCCAAGCCCTCACATTCTGAGAAGAGGCTTGTGCCCATATGAAGACATGAATGGATGAAGGGCGTATGCCACTCTGGCGGTTTCTGATGGTCGCAGAATAAAATCACGCGGATTTGAAGACATCTGACTTTTTAATTTCACGCAACGCGATACTTTGTTGAAATATTCATCACGCTAAACCACCAGCCCCCGATTGTTTGTATCATAATAAAATTCAAATTTGTCCCCTCATTTCACTCCGCCGGCGTAATCCGGCAGGTCGTCTTAAACCAGCTTCCGAATGAGCCATAATTAAGAATTCAAAAGCGTCAAGTCGAAAACTTGGGATTGTTTTGGAAAGTAACCCCTTTGGATATAAGCAAGAAACAATTGAAGTTTGAAGGGGGGGGGGGGCTGACAAGTGCCGTTTCCCGCTTGGCAGGATTCTAAATATTATGTGCATCGGTGCTGAGGTCTCCTTGATGCGCCTGAGTTGCCTGTGCTACTTTGCCTTTGGTTTGAGCACCAAATCTACTGGGGGGGTTATCACGACGTCTTAATGCTATTCTTCTTCTTTTTTTAATAAGGCCCCATCGATCGATGCGATGATTTCGCCAATGTCAAAGTAATAAATACAGTATTCAATAATCTTGTGACATAAATTTCGGCAACGTTGTACGGTAGAACACGGTCAAAAGACCCCCCTGTCGGGCTCTTAGCCAACGGATAATCCCTCAGAATCTGCCAGATAATCATTAGCCGATGCCCAGGGTGTACCGGACCAAGCAGTGCTCTTCCCCTCGGACGGATCCAAAAACGAACCGCAGCTCTTGACCACACGCGGAGGTAACCCGACTCGCACGCCGATTAGAGATAGTCAAGATTTTTGAGGACTTTTACACCACTCGACTTGTTAGTGCGATTCAATTCCGATTCAGTTTGAAAAAATGACATTTAAAACCTGAACTAAGTCGGAGTTGAATCGATTAAAGACATCATGGTAAGCCCCCTGGTTGTAACATCTAGATCGGTCAGTCAGTCAGTCGGTCAGTCACTATTTCTATGAGAGGTTGAGCTGTGAGTGGTGTAAAGAGCAGTAAATGTGACATGAAACATAATGTTTCAAATGAATAAAATGCATTGTTTTCATATTCTTTTATTTGGCCCTTGCGGATTGGGAACTTCATATGCGTCCTTGAATTGCCTCGCAGTATGCAGGTTACCTCACAATACCTTCCATCACCGAAAAGCTCATCCCACAAACTATCCCAGTGCAATGTTACCCAAATACCCGCGACCCAGGAAACAGAAAACAATCCAATTAATTAAAAAAGTTCCAACTTTCAAGTTCAAAACCGTGCAACTAATCTTACTAACAGCATTACATTGCGCCGTCCAAACGGACACTTTTAATCCGTTAACTTCACACCACGCAATGAAAAACTAGTCAGCAAAATACATCGCCGGGTTCTAAAAAGCTATCTCCACGCTAGGGCGCCTCCGTTCCGCCCCCTGGCTTTCCCACGGCTGGGCCGCGTGTGAATTGATTTTAATATTATTTCTATTACGTAAGTGTTCCGTGGATGGGTACGAGAGGATTAGTTACACGTGTACTAAGAGGTATATTTGTGTGTGTGTGTGTGGAGTGGATTATGTGGTGGCTGTTTCTCACAATGCAATACAAAAGATATTTAAATAACTCGCATCTCTTAGCTTTCTTTGTCAGTTACACCAACGTACACACAGCAAAGCTATTCGGTAAGCAGAATAGATACGGCGCGAGCGTGCATAGGTGCTTACCTGATTATTTTGCCGTGTGTACGTGTTCTCTTCTAGCCAACCACTTATTTAAGAAGTTTGAACAGCAATTTTACTAGTTCACTAGCTTCTGCTCACGACTTTGTCAGCGTAGGATAAGACTTAAGAACTGATGTTGATAGTATATTCTGCAATAATAATTTACGTGGCAATAGGCAGCGACGACCTTTGTCATTTTTATCGCTATCCTGCGAGAACTATGAAAATTTCCGGGATAACAGTAGCCTGTGTATTAATCTAGGATACCAGCTTCCTGCGTTCTAAATTTTATCCAAATCCGTCCAGTCGTTACAGCGTGAAGAAGGAACAAACGTACACACATCGTCCCATCATCCATCCTCACTCAATATTAGTAGGATAATAATTTAATCTAGATCACGGACTATGACATTCAACAAATGACGTTAAACCCTTATTGATACATAGTTAAAGCTATCACTTAGTTAAGTAAGTAAGTAAGTAAGTAAATGCTTTATTGTACAAATATAAAGAAAAAGATACAATTCATAAAAAAAAAATTACATTAACACTTAAGTAGTCGCACCCTTATTTCAAACGCTTACAGTCGCTACCGGGTCCTGCGGACCCAGTAAATTATGTGCGGATACTCTAAGTATTCAAAATTATCTTATGTAAGTTATATGCACTAAGGCGAACTTATCCCTATAAGGGATCTCTACCAGTTAACCTTTGAGTAGATGAGAGGAGCATTAAACGAGGGACCGACAAAGTGCAAGTTTAAAATTCCAGATAGAGAAAGCCACAGTAGAGCGTACATATCTAAGTACAACTAGTAGTAGTAGTAGTTAACTAACTATACTATGAATACTCAAACATTTTAACATATGTTGTGCTGAATTTGAAATAAGAGTAGCTTAGAAGATACTTACGGCTCTCATTAATCTTGTGAACTAGTCAAAACTTTGATTAGAGCTGTAGTTTTGGAGATATAAACAGATTTATACCACTTTCGAGTGGTATTTCCACACAATGTACTGTCAAAAATCGGGCCCCAGATTCGATTCCCGGCCATAGCTTTACTTTTCGGATTTGTCTGTGTTCTAATTTTCAATGTCGTTTAGAAATGTTATATTTAGGCTACTAACCTGTTTATCTTCCTTTGTTGCAGGACAAGCGGCCGCATGTCTGAGAACCTGTTGTCCTTCAAGGCAGATGCGTCCGACAATAAGGCGCGCTACACTTGTGAGGCCAAGAACGTCATGATCAGCAACACGCTCAAGGCCGAGATCGACCTCACCGTTCTATGTAAGTACGCCTCAGAAGACGTCTACATCATCATCATCAGACAAAAGACCACTGCTGAACAAAATAAAGATTGGTCTTGAGCGGCCCTCGTCTAGCGGACTTCTGCATCCTTCACCAGGGTCATTAGTCCTTCTTGAGGGGCCTACCTTGCTTCTTGTGGTTGCTACTCAAAAATGTGGATCATCGTCTAGTACTTCATGTTCACCCTATATACGTCCCACTGTTGGGTCTTTCAGAATTGGGGCTGGGACCAAAGTTCCTGGGCCAAGTGCGGATCGGGAACTTCACACACACCATTGAATTGCTTCGCAGGGTGTGTTGTGTACGTCCTCACGATATTTCCCTTCACCAAAATTCGAACCCACAACCTTTTGGTTGAGAGGCCGTAGGTCAAACCTCTAAGCTGCCACAGCTTTCGAGGACGTCCTCAATATCTTGCAATATTTAGATTAACGCTCAAGGTGACTTTTACTGTCAGGCGTCGCAAATGAATTTAGTTACTCCGAAGGATCCGGGTTCGATTCCCGGCCATTGCTTTACTTTTCGGATTTTTCTGTGTTCTAATTTTCACTGACATTTAGAAATTCAATTTCTAACGGTAAAACCGAAAAAGTAAAACATAAAAATCAAGAATTAAAATTTCTATCATTTGAAAAACAGCGCCTTCTCTCGTCCCTGGTGAGCAGTAATTGTTCCACGTGAGTTTGTACTTGTGTCGTACAGTCACATCATTCAAACAGATGACGCTTAGCGACAAAAATTCGCATAGTAACAAAAGGTCACGTGACAGTTAGTAACAGGTAGAAAAATTCGGAGACTACCCACCTGCTATGGGTGGTGTAGGGGTAGAGCACGCGTCACGGAATGACGAGGATCCGGGTTCGATTCCCGGCCATTGCTTTACTTTTCGGCTTTTTCTATGTGTTCTAATTTTCACTGACATTTAGAAATTTAATTTAGTTACTGTCTAAAACAAGAGATTTGGATTATTTAAGCCATGTTTTCTACGACGTAATTACCTTCCGTGAATCATTTAAATCCGTAATTAGGACATGCTGGTCCGGGAGCAAAGAAAAAAACATAGAATATACCAGTTGCTTCTCTACCCGCGCAGATGGTGAAAGCCCATCGAGGGAATGGGCGAAAATCATAGGACTCATGTTATGGGCGATGAAGCTAGCAATCCATCACTATTTTGATTTAATTTTAAAAACATAGAATGAAAGAAAATCATAGGAATCGTGTTATAGGCGATGAGGCTAGCAACCCATCACTATTTTGGTTCCATTATCCACGTATACGCCCACAACCTTGCTAAATGTGGCCTGTAGGTATGTGTTACCTTAAGCTCTGTCTACCTCATAAGGGATAAAGACGTGATTTGTGTATGTGTATGTATGTGTATTAGGACAAATGTTTTGTGGCGTTGTAAGTCTGTCTTAAAATTTATATTATGTGTATGAAGTCCTCAAGCAACACACTATGAAAGGAGATCTATTCAGTGAGACGTGTAAAGGCTGGAGATCCTTATTTTCTAGAAGACTGTTGGTAACTGAAAGCCGACTCAAATCAAAATCTGTTTTAAATGGTTTGGAATGCTAATAGTGGCTACCGAAAAATCAACATCGGACCAGTGTTTGGCTCCAACTATTGAAATTTCGGAGTGAAAATGCTTGATTGAATTTTCCAATTTGAAAATTTAATCTACGTCCGCAAACCCTCTCTGTGACCGATATTCTGTACTAGCTTCTGCCCGCGACTTCGTCTGCGTGAAATTATACATAAAAACCTTCCTCTTGAATCACTCGATCTATTTAAAAAAACCGCATCAAAATCCGTTGTGTGGTTTTGAAGATATAAGCATACATAGGGACATAGGGACATAGAGACAGAGAAAGCGACTTTGTTTTATACTATGTAGTGATAGAGAAGTACGAAACTTTATTACCTGTGTGCAGTGGTCACACTGACATGAAATTCGCCATACTTATGTAAGTCCGGTGACAATACAATAATGTTGGAGTGTAATTCCGGTGACGCATCCAGGGTCTTCTCCGGAGACGGGAACTCCTCAAAGGTTCGTCCGATTGACTTGAAATTTGGTATACATACGTAAGATAGATGACAATGCTAATAGGGTCAGCAAACAAAGCTTATATTAAAAATCAACGCACCTAAGGTTCGGTAACGCACCTGTGATTCCCTAAGCCTCGCAGGTGTCCCTGGTGATTACTTTCCATCAGGTGACCCGTCTGCTCGTTTGCCCCCTCTTATATATAAAAAAAAATTGGGTTGTATATATTAAGGTAACAATTCGTATATGCTATCACTACAGAAACTGCAAACTTCTTCCACGCTGGTCTGGAAGTAAAGAAAAAACATAGAATTTTCCAGTTGCTTCTATTCCCGCGTAGATGGTAAAAGCCCATTGAGGGAATGGGCGATAGTCTTAGGAATCATGTTATACGCGATGCGGCTAACAACCCATCACTATTTTGATTTCATTTTTCACCTATACGCCCACAATTTTGCTAAATGTGGCCTTTAGGTTTTGTTACCGTAGGCTCTGTCTACCCCGTAAGGGATAAAGACGTGATATATGTATGTATGTATAGAAACTGACAACTTCGTCATACAAATAGCTTCTGTTTACTCGTGTTATCGCGATTTGAAGTCCTTTTCTTTACAACCTTTAACGTACCTACTCAAAGTTCAGTGGGTTCCTCGAATTCCCTTACAATTTGAGCCCTTTGATAGCTCAGAGATTGTTGGTTGGAATCGCATAATTCCCGGCGCTCCTTTGACGGCGACCTGTAAAATCGAGATGAAAAGATCAATTCATTTCATCTGCTGCTTATGTACTGTCTCACTGATGGGCACAGGCATCCTGTTAGAATGAGAGAGCTGGCGCTGTAGTTTCCGTTAAATTGGAGGCTATAGGTATACCACCTGGTATACTGGCTGATCAGAGTCATTCTTATTTGTAAAGAAAAAAAGTGGCCCATATTATTTTTGTCAGTTTTCAGATACGAAAGATGTTTGAAAAATTAGGAATCCTTTTTTCTTTACAAAAATTTATAGTGCTATTCTGTTTAAGAACAATCTAAACTTCATTTTAAAAAAAGTAACGGGTACACTGTTTTTATAAAACGTTCTATACCTTTTCCCTGCAGCTGGCTATGTTGCAAAGAGCCGATACTCAAACCCCCTCCCTTTTAGCTGGGGGTTGAAACAGGCGCAAACAATGTCGGGGGCGAAACTCGTCTACAAAAGACTAGAGCGTCAATATTTTCTTAGGGCAATCTATAAAACCATTCAATGCGCGATCGAGATCTTTGGAACCAAGTTTTTTAGGGTCCTTCGTGATTTAAAAACCAAAAGTTTGTTGCATTTTTGCTGTTTTTTTTATGTTAGAGAGAGAGTGAGATAAGCTGCTGTTTCCTGAGACTTCGTTCACGCAGAATCACATATAATTATACTATATTACTCAGGGATATCGCAGCATTTCAATGGGGCAAGTATTTTTGAAATCGGTCCAGTAGTTTATGAGTTTATTAGTTACAAACATACGTACAAAAATATAAATATTTCCTCTTTTATAATATTAGTGTAGATAAGTACAATAGTGACGAGTTTAAAAACAAGGATGTCGTAAAATTCACTATATTATTATGATGTTTATATAAAAAAAAGCGGTTTCTCCATCCAAAAATATTTCTACTAAGATCAGCAGAGAACTTATAGAAAACCACAGACCCAAAGACTGTCTACCCCGATAAAAACGTGCTTTATGTATGTACAGTGTAATAATTGTGCTCTCTCTCTCTCTCTCTCTCTCTCCTTCTCTTTTTCACACAGACACATACACCTACACTCATAAGATCTATATACCATTGAATTAGCTGCCACCGAGATCCTGATGACAATAAATATACACACACACACGTCTTTATCCCGTACGGGGTAGACAGAGCCTAAATTACCAAGACCTAGAGGCCACGTTTAGCAAAATTGTGAGCGTATAGATGGAAAATGGAATCAAAATAGTAATGGGTTGCTAGCCGCATCGCCTATAAACATGATTCCTATTTTCACCCATTCCCTCGATGGGCTTTTACCATCTTCGCGGGAAGAGAAGCAACTGGTACATTCTACGTCTTTTCTTTGCTCTCAGACCAGCATGGAAGTATACAATACAAGTAGACAATAAATATGAAAAATAAAAAGTGGCTTTAAAAGTACTTTTAAGTTCATTTTTATTTATCTGTAACCAGACACCAAGAACCATCGCGTGAGAGTCGAATTTACACTCTTACAAAAGTGTTCACCTTCAAGACCCTGCGTGGATTTGTTCCGACTCGCGCTTGTCCCGTTTTTTAAGTAAATTCTAAAAGTTGGACGCGTCGATGGACTTGTGGAAAGAAATTAAAAGTTCGCCATTTGCGTTCAGAAAATAAATGTCAAATCAACGGCCGGCGATTGACGCTATTTTCCCGAGTTCATAAACTTATTTTTCCTTGATACTTAAGTTGTTATAGCGATCAGAGCGCTGGCATTTTTGAGGTAATAATTTTTTTTGCGAAAAAAATACCTCCCACCTTTATTTCTTTATACAAGACATTACATTTCAAGATCTTAAAATTATTCCGGATTATTTTAGCTAGTGGTTGTATTACTTTGCTTCAACACTCCTATGTATATCAAAATGTATTCACTGTAATGCAAATTTATTGCAAAGAAAGAAAGAAAAAGTTTATTTATGACAAACACAGAACAATTAAAAAAAACAGATAAATAATTTGTCCCAAAATGATCCCAACTCAGCATTTGATGACCTCACAGCCGGCGTTCAGCTTCCGTTGGGGCCATCGGATGATACAAACAATTGAAAATACAATAGCTATATATATAAAACGACAGTAAAAAGCAAACATAGTTATATTACAACGACGCGGTTGCCTGTGCACCAACCCCTTTGCACATCAAGGAAGAGAAAAATACTAAATAAGCACAGACAACCACATCACAGTAATTGCAATTTGACACGCTTTATGTATTTTTACACGCTCGTTTATCATTTATGAAAATATATTTACATGTATATCCCACCCCACTTACTGATCCTTTTGGCTACTGTTTTGTTAGTTTAGATTTTTTTTTCGTGTAAATAGTTTTCCTAATTTATAAATATTAAAAAAAAAACTTGAAATATGGCAATCCATTCGAGCGGGGAGCGAGGAAAAAACCACAGCACAGACTATAGAAGAAGTTTTACTTACGTTTTAAGTCAGTTGATGACTATGTTGAAAGTTATTTACAATCTAGAATCCTAGTTGCATAAGTGGCTGCTGGGTAACAGGCTAAGAGCATGTCTTCATAATAATTGGCTTTGCATTAGCCTAATTACGCTGCAAAATTATACCGTAATAACATTTTCACAGTATAGAATAACAATCAGGGTTACCACAGAAACTAGCCGATTATTCACTTACCTTGTTAATGAGACAGCCCTTAAATAACTTCTTACAAGTTACACCAGGCATACATACCGTCACCCCTCTTTCCCACAGGGGTAGGCAGAGACTACACTGTTCCACTTGCTACGATCCTGACATACTTCTTTCGCTTCATCCACATTCATCAATCTCTTCATACATGCGCGTCGGTTGCGGGTACTCCTGACCTGACCTTTTTCCAAAACGTCTCCTATTTGGTCTCACACTCCCCATATAGATCTGTTTAGTTAGTCTAGTTGGGCTCCGTAGGAGGGAACTTTTCAACGGTTGGTCCCATTGACTTGAAAATTCGTTCACATATGTAGGACGGATAGCAATGCAAGTACAGTGAACAAAAATACAGTCAGCAATAAAGTTGGTATTAAAAATCGTAATATATCCATTTACTTACCGAGCAATATTGTACCTATCATTTTTGTATGCTGGTCTGGGAGCAAACATAGAATGTACCAGCTACTCCTACTTCTCTTCCCGCGCCGATGGTAAAAGCCCATTGTGGGGATGGACTAAAATCTTGAGAAACATGTTGTTGCGAACTCTTTGCCGTTTTTATGACATTTATGTTTTTATAATTTGAATTTGATTTTGATATGACTTTTTGTCAGTTGTAGTATTTTGCTGTTCGGTATTATAAGTCTTGAGCTGAGGAACTGCTTTTTCATTCAGATACATTTCTAACTATACAGTCCACTCACTTTTATCCGCTTCACATGTGACAGGCGATGGGGCTAGCAATCACACTATTATGAAACCCCTTTCCACCTATACGCCCACAATCATGTCAAACGTCGCCTTTAGCTCTTGTAACGTTTGTATGATGGAAATCGATTCAAAAACCTTCCTTAAAAGTGGTGAATGTGATTTAAAATGTTCTTCGCTCAAGAAATTCCTCGAGCGAGTAGCCATCGAGAATCGCTAGTGCATTACGGAGACAATTTGCTTCTAACGAGCGAGCCCTCCAGACGACCCCGTCTATTCAGAGGGTCCACATCGATCTGAATAACAAACCAATTGGTTATTAACGTACTCAAATTGGTTCATTTGCAATTAACAATTAAAATTCCAGCTCTTAAGAAAGACAAATCTCTGAAATCTGTCGTGAAACTTTTGAATGTTTACAAGCTATAACTTATTTTATTGAATCAGGCGTTATTTTGCGGAGGTCCTTTTCAATGAACAAAAAATATTTACCTTGCTACTCCGCTGCATTTACATGCAAGATAACCAAGCTTGTGCGAAACATATATGTTTTTCAGGCAATACTGCCACATAAAATACGCATAAATCCTACAAACTTAACTATCCAGTACACCACACAAACACTGACGCGTTTCTCACTTTGAGAATGGTCCCGTAGAGGGATCGAAATGCATTAGTATTTTGTGTTGCAGATGTTTATGACGTATTGGTAACGTACCTACATATGCCCTTGACTGTACCTGACATATAATGTATTTAATATAATCCTACTAATATTATAAATGCGAAAGTTTGTGAGTGAGGATGGAGGGATGGATGGATGTGACAATTTGTGTATGTTTGTTCCATCTTCACGCTGAAACGCCTGAACGGATTTAGATAAAATTTGAAAGGGAGATAGCTGATACCCTATACTAACACATATGAGACTTTTTATCCCGGAAAATTGCGTAGTTCCCCCGGGATAGCGATGAACGTGTCAAAGGTCGCAGATAAGCCTAGAGTTGCAACGTAAATAATTACTGCAGACTATAACTAGCAACATCAGTTCTTCAATCTACGCGAAGTCGTGGGCTGAAGCAAGTAATATAATAATGTAATCCTTTGTTCGCAGTTGCCCCGGCGCATGTCACCATCACGGGTCCTTCGGAGGCCAGGGTCGGGGACCCGGTGCCGCTCTCCTGCAGCACAGCGCCTTCCAACCCTGCTGCAGACATCAAGTGGCTTGTGCTGGGCAAGCACCACAAGGAGGCGACCAACCGCACCGTTATAGCGCCTGAAGGTAAGAGCATTCTAGAATGAGGTTAGATGAGAATAATAGATAATCCCCATAACACCTATACGTCCAAAATTATGCTAAGCGTAGAAAAAACATAGAACGTGCCAGTTACTTCTCTACCCACGCAGATGGTAAAAGTCCATTGAGGGAATGGGCAAAATCTTAGTTATCATGTTATAGGCGATGCGGCTAGCAACCCATCACTATTTTGATTCCCCTTTCCACCTATACGTCTTCAATATAAGTTCTCGTAACTTGACATTGTACAATTTATGATGTAATTTTATATTGACTGAATAAATAATCTAATCTAATCTAATCTATAAAAAGTACCCCACAATCGTGCTAAACGTGGCCTTTGGGTTTTGTTACCTTGGGCTCTGTCTACCCCGTGTTGGACGGAGGCGTGATTTGTGTATGTATGTAAAAAATATTACAAAAAGTCAGGCCAAGTGTCCCCGAAACCGTCGAGCATTGACGAATGTGGATGAAGCGAAAGAGGTATGTCAGAAGTAGCTTATTTTCCATTTCATCTGTTTGTAGTGTTTTCAATATCATAATTGTTAGTTACAAAAAAGATATAATGCGTTGGGAGGTTATAATTTTTTTATTGTAATGTTATTATCATCCCTTTAGTGTAACCTCTCCGCAATTTGTCGTTCCCGAAGTAGCTCGCATAGTCGCCAAAATTATTGCATACCTGGGTATTTCCTTAAGTAAAATACCCTTTAGGTAGTTGACCTCGAAGTGTCGGAACATCCTCCAATCCGGGAAGCTCGGCGCTTGTTTTAGCCAAAGTTTGGTTCGCATTTGATGAATCGCCAAAAGCTTTAAACCAATGCCTAATGCCTCGTGGAGTTGGATTTATGCTTAACACGCTAGCTGTAAAGTATTATGCAACGTTTATGGTTTTCTCTTCATCATCATTGTTCATTTCCACGAGTTTAACTCCTTCCCCGGTTACCTCGGCTCCAGAGCAGCCACGATGCTTACTGTCCCTTTCCCCCGCAGGTGGCTGGGTGACGTCGTCCAACATCACGGTCACCGTGGAGCCGAACCGGCGCTCCATCGTGGTGGTCTGCCACGGCATCAACGCGCAGCTCACGGAAAACGTGGTCGCCACGCACACCATCAACGTGCTCTGTAAGTACGCACACAGACAAGTTTACTAACACTAATTTTACTTCCCTATTTAAGCATTTTTACGACAATATCGCTAAGTAAAAATGATTGAGCTCTGGTACAGATGGTAGAATCCGAAAGCTTAACAACCTGCTGTGATGGTGTAGGGGTAAAAGCACGCATCACGGAATGATCAGGATCCGGGTTCGAATTCCGGCCATAGCTTTACTTTTCGGATATTTTATGTGTTCTAGTTTTCAGCATTGTTTAGAAATATAATTTTATACTGGTGTGTTAAAATTGTTACAGAATATTTTTAGGAGCTTTAGTTTTACTAAACACGCCTAAAAATATTAGTGTTAGAATTTTTGTATTCAAAATCTTGTTCCGCCTTTAACGCAGTTCTGAACATCGATTAATAGAGACACTTGTCAACTAATCCAACCTATTTTAAGAGACCTTGTAAACTGTGTGTCTGACATTAGTGTCCCACATTACTCTACTCTACAAGATTTACGTACATTTCAGCCAATCGTCCTAGTAATTTAACATTTCACACTCCTGTAAATCCTTTTTACCTCGCCGCAGCTATTTAACTGCGTTTTATCTTTTCTACCACAATTTCAAAGCCAGTTTACTTTTTACAAGTAAAATGTACAGTCAAGGGCAAAGATATATATGCAAGTAATGTGAAAGAAAATAAGTAATCATATAAAGTTAAAAAGATATATACTCATTCAAATGGGAATTAATATGCAAACTACACTGGCAACATAAATATGTACCTGGCAAGTCCAAAAACTTGTATACAATCAAAATTCCATTATTAGTATCCTGCAAATAATGCAAAATATTATAGTCATACTTATGTAATTAAATATAGATTCAGTAATTGCCACAAAAATATGTATACAAAATGTAATCTGCGAATATCAACTTTACGGCCTAGTCACACGAAACAAATTTGTAAAGTATGTTTTGACAATTCACGAAAACAGTACAGACTTGTCATTGCATATGTTTGTCGCATGTTTTGACCTGTCACCACGACGTTATCAATCGGCATGTTTAATAGATTTTACAGATTCAGATTTCGTTGATTTTGATTGAAGATGAAAACGCTAGGTAAATTCAGGGACAACTCAAGAAGGCTTGTGTTATGGGTATCTACTAGTTACGAGTAGATGACGATATACATACCTATATAAATAAATACATACTTAAATATATAGAACATAGAATGTACGTATGTATGTATGTATGTGTGAATGTATGTATGTATAAGAAAAACATAGAATGTACCAGTTGCTTCTCGTCCCGCGTAGATGGTAAAAGTCCATCGAGGGAATGGGCGAAATTCTTTGGAATCATGTTATAGGCGATGCGGCTAGCAACCCATCACTATTTTGATTAATTTTTCCACCTACACGCCTACAATCATGCTAAACGTGGCCTTAAGGTTTTGTTTCCTCAGGCTCAGTCTACCCCGTAAGGGATAAAGACGTGATATATGTATATCGTATGTATGTATGTATGTAGAACATCCATGACCCAAGCACAAATATTCAAGTTGATCACACAAACATTACCCTGGCCGGGTCTCGACCCCGGGACCTTCGACTCAGAAAGCGGTTGCTTCACCACTGAGCCATCCGTGTCGTCAATATCAAATCATACAGTAATTGGCGATTTACGCTATTTTCAATTTTTTTTTACTTCATCACCATCATCATCATCATCATTTCAGCCATTACAAGTCCACTTTTTTACTTAATAAAAGGCAAAGTATACTTAAAATAACTGTATAATAAAGAAAACCACTCCTTAAACTTAAGACAAAGTGATTAGAGAGTAATATTTTCTATAGTACGTTATTATTAACATGTTTAATATTTCTTACCGTGATGCCTAATTCGTCAGCAGAGCTATATCAAGCACGGATATACCTTCCTCGCATAAGGCAACAATCCTATGTTTTAAATGATCGCTTAAACGATACATTTTCTCCTTCAAAATTAATGAAAAGCCGCCAGATAAACCATAAGAAACGGTAAGTCAAATGGAATTAAAAAATCCAAAAGTGACACATGACACATGCACATACATATGCACAAATCACGTCTTTATCCCTTACGGGGTAGACAGAGTCTATGGTAACAGGTACCTACAACCTACAGGCCACATTTAGCAAGATTGTGGGCACATGACATGATTTAAAATAAATAGAGTAATGATCAGTTAAAGAGTTTGGAATAGCAGTTGTTGTATACGACTTGAAGCTTCAAGTGGTTGGTTGATTGCATTAAGATTAGAGTTCGATGTTACGCAAATACGTTCATAAGCTCCTGACAATAGAGTTGTGTTAATAGAATTTTGGATTGTTTACATATTTTTGGTTATCATTATTAGATACATAATTAATGGTTAAATAGTGTATACATATTTTTGAACTTTACGGTGTTTCTAAGTTTATGGCCTAATACATGAGGACATAATATTGCAAATGTTGTATACATAGTTATCTCTCAAATCATGTATACTAATTTATGTACTTTTGTATGTTGCCAAATTTATGACCATTTAGATGACCATGCTTTTTGACACTCAGTGGTGTTTACATATCTTTGCCCTTGACTGTACCTTAAGCTCTCGCTGTAAGATTCACGAATTTAATCCTTCACCACAAAGGGAAGTCTTCACCAAATAATAGCAATACAAAGAACTACAAAGTTGCGTTGTCACTCGGTATTGTCTTTGTTTAAAGGGAAATGCAACAAAAAGTCTGTTAGCGAATTAAGTTTGTAAGTTTTTAGCCATTAACTTTGACCGTTAATTTCAAAGAGACGTTTTCTTCACGGTTTTCTTTACACGTGTGCTTTAATTAGGGTTCTGTACACAACGTGCAAAAACAAAACCCTAATACTAAGACTCCAGCTTGTCTGTCCCTCTCTCGTCTCGTCTGTACAAATTCATTAAGCAAAATGTTGGCAGTGGGAGGTCATATTGGTTACTTACAGATGGACAGAAAAAGTTAGATTTTTAGTAGTATTTCTTGTTATAGCGGCCACAGAAATACATCATACCACGGTTGATGAGATAGGGCCTGGTGACAGTCAGACACAAGGACAGTGAAGTCGTGGTAATAGGCTCCTGTTTTCACCTTTTGGGTACGGACCCCTAAAACAGCTTTAGAGGCGTTTGTCGCCAATAAAATACAGCAACTCAGATTGACCTGTGACAGGCTAAAGTTGCCCCAATCCAATGAGCCCCGCTTCGTCGCTCGGCGTAGGAGCCCGCCCTCCCGTAAAATGAGACCATACCTTGCCCTTATTTCGACAGCATCAAAACGGTACATTTTTATAAAGCCCAAGGAGTGGAGACCCTTGTAATGTCTTACTAACTCGGGGCGAGTACGTGACGGGAAAACTGAGAAGCCTCGATGCAGACGTTATCAGCTCTGTATATACATAATGTATGTAAGGGCATGTAACGGGGAATATGTCATAGCGATGCGAGCTTACCCGGAATCAGATAGGTGTTATAATGATTGGGGATTATGCAACACATAATGAGGGTCTTTAAAACACGGGTGTGGCTTTATGACACGAGCGTCCGCGAGTGCCATAATGCGTTCATGAGTTGTGTTGTAAGATAGGGTCAATTGACGCTATTATATAAAAGCTGTATTGATTTGTATTTTAAGACCGCCAGACTGCAGTTTTGTGACGTTGGGTAGCGAATTTTTGACTCTTATTTGTGAGACTTGTCGATGAACTAGAATTATCGACATAGCTCGAAGAGTATCTACGTTGAAGTGGCAATGGGCAGGTCAAATCGCTCGTAGAACAGAACGTTGGGGGAGAAAAGTTCTCGAGTGGCGACCTTGGCCTCCCACTAGGTGGACCGACGACATCGTGAAAGTTGCGGGAAACCGGTGGATGCTGGTGGCGAGTTGCCGTTCATTATGGTGTGCTGAGGGGAGGCCTTTGTTTAATAGTGGACGTCTTCAGGCTGGTGATGACGATGCATGCTACGACTGTTGTAGATCTTCCTTTGTTTCTTTCTCTTATACATAAATAACTGTAGACCTTTCTATTGCGTCTTAATACTTAGAAACGACAATAGAAAGCGCTGCCCACTCTCCCATCTCTCTAGCACTAGCAGTAATTTTAGAAGTGTAATCTAGCAACATTTTAACTTGTAGCTTTGATAAACTAGCTAGAGACAAGTTCCTCAGTCGCCTGTGAGACACCCACAGGAAGAAAGAAAGAAAGAGTTTTATTCGTGACATAATAATAATGAAATTACAAAAACAAAAAAAGAAGTAAAACAAATAAGGGCATACATCACGAAATGGTCCCATCTCAGCATAATGCTGGCTTTGTAGCCTGCGCTGGTCTTCGGATGGGACCATCAAGTGCTAAGAAAACACATATTAAAGAAATACATAAATGCAAAACAGTGAAATAGTGAACCGGAATTACAACCTTTACTATGGCTGAATGGACAATAATTCCTTTACACAAGGGATGAATTTTACAAAAATATTTTTTTTTTGCTTTGGTTGGCCTGACCTGACAAGAGAAAGAAGAAAAGATAGGCCGTCCGTAAACCAATCTAGGCATGATCAACGTACATTAAATTTATACTGTACCTCCAGCGTAAACGTCAACATTGTCAAACCGAAACAAAGTTTAATATAAATTTAAACTGTTTAAATTCCGGCCAGTGTAAATCGCAATTTGAATTCAGAACTATCCGTTGACGTGAACGGGGCCCGCCGCATCCGGTCGAATTATCATATTTCCGGAAACGGAAGCGCCCGGCCAACATGGCTGCCGTTTTTAAGGCTAGTTGCTTTTTTCGGGAAACGTGAAATTTTCGGCGAAATGTTAAAGCGTGCGGAGTATACTGCTTCGCGGAATTCTCGAAGAAATTGCAGCTTTTGTTTTTGAGCCACTTTAGTGCGAACTGGGATGCTGCTCGGTTATACCGAGTATCGCAATAAGCGTATCTTCCATGCTAGTTTTAAAGCCAAGAAAAAACATAGAATGTACCAGCTTCTCTTCCTGCGCATATGGTAAAAACCCATCGAGGGAATGGGCGACAATCTTAGAAAACATGTTACAGGCGATGCGGCTAGCAACCCATTACCGTTTTGATACTCCTTTCCTCAATCTCGCTACACGTGGCCTTCAGGTCTTGTGACCATAGAGGTATGATTAGTATGTATGTATTTATTTAAGCCCATCGAGGGAATGGGCGATTATAATAGGGATCATGTTATAGGCGATGAGGCTAGCAACCCATCACTATTTTGATTCCATTTTCCACCTATACGCCCGCAATCTTGCTAAATGTGGCCTGTAAGTACCTGTTACCTTAGGCTCTATCTACCCCGTAAGGGATCAAGACGTGATTTGTGTATGTCATTCGTTATGTACATTTGAAATTTAATACAACTTTTCTGGTAAAGGAAGACTATAGATTCATGCGTTACAGCGTTACAGAGCCTTTTTTTTTTTTTTTTTTTTTTTTATGTGATTAGGAAGGCAAACGAGCAAGTGGGTCACCTGATGGTAAGTGATCACCACTGCCCATAGACACCCGCAACCCCGGAGGGATTGCAGATGCGTTGCCAACCTAGAGGATTAAGATGAAATGCCTCTTGTGCCCGTAATTTCCCCGGCTGTCTTACTCTCCACACCGGAACACAGCAGTGCAAGCTCTGCTACTTAGCGGCAGGATTAGCGAGTAAGATGGTGGTAGCGATCCGGACGGACCTTGCACAAGGCCCTACCACCCGCAGCCTAAGGTAACACGACCTAAAAGCCACGTTCAGCATGATCAAATGAAGGATATCGTTTTTAATATGATTGATCATATCATAGGTAATCTGCAATACAAAACTGGATGGCAAATAAACATGATGCTAACACGCCAGGGGCTGCAAACGCCGGCCCGCGACCGCCGCAATAACAAGATCTCAGAATTATAAAGAAACAGTATTATACCGTAATGCCTTTAAAAATTACGCTGCTTTCCGGGCGGGCGGAACCTCGCGTGCGGTTCAGGGGTCCGCGGGAAGATGGGGAGACGGTGAAAGGTCTGTGCGAAAGAGAGCTGTGCTCTCAAGCAGATATCGGGTTCACAACTCGTAGCTGCGTCTACGTAGTTTTTGAAGGCTTTTTTTTTTATTTAACTTGAGTTTTTTTGTTTTTTATTTGGGGCAAATCTTGCGAGTTTTTTCACCCGGTTACAGAAGTTCAATTCAGACATTTTTTGGGATAAAAATGGCCCCATCGAACAGTGCGATGATTCCGCTAATGTCAAAGTAATAAATACAGTATACAAAAATCTTGTGAACAAAATGTCGGCAACGTTGTACGGTAGAGCACGGTCAAAAGACCCCTCCTCCCCTTCGGGCTCTTAGTCAACGGATAATATGCCTCAGAATCTGCCAGGAAATCATTAACCGATGCCCAGGGTGTACCGGACCAAGCACTGCTCATCCCCTCGGACGGATCCAAAAACAAACCGCAGCTCTTGACCACACGCGGAGGTAACCCGACTCGCACCCCCTAATGCGGTTCAATTCAAAGGTTTGCTCGCTATCAGATCCATACTAAAAATGACGGCTAAAACCTGAACTGAGTCGCAATTGAATCGCATTAAGACGTCATTGTAGCCCCTGTCTTGGATGTTGTAAGTGGTACAAAAGACAAATCTACTTATTCAGCTGAAGCCTTAGGCCTCGTTCGTTCTCATTCGCCCGCGGCGTTGTTATGCTGTGTTAGTAAATGTTTGGGTGCGGTCGTTGTTGCCCGCTGCGTGCTACGCAAAAATCGCGGTGGGCGACCACATATTTCAATTGTGACATCAACATCTTACAAAGCAGTGTACGGAACCCGCAGGCCTCACCTTCTTCGCACCTGGCCTAATGTGATAAACCCCGGTGGGGCATAAGCCGGCTTTAAGTACGTCCTCGTGTTTTTTCCTCCCCCCACTCCCCCGCCGCCTCCCCCTCCGGCCCCCTTTCAACATCACGTTCATTTTAGTGTTGATTATTTTTCCTAGATTGTATCAAGACATTTTGGCTTCGGTGTAAAAAGGTACAGGTAATTTTTGGCTGATTTTTTTAGCCTTAATACCGTATTTCTTCCATGTTCTTCCATGCTGGGAGTAAAGAAAAAACATAGAATTTACCAGTTGCTTATCTTCCCGCGCAGATGGTAAAAGCCTATCGAGGGAATGGGCGAAAGTCTTAGGAATCATGTTATAGGCGATGCGGCTAGCAACCCATCACTATTGTAATTACCCTTTCCATCTATACGCCCTTCATCATGCTACACGTGGCCTTAAGATTTTGTTACCTTAGGCTCTGTCTACCCCGTAAGGGATAAAGACGTGATATATATATGTATGTATGTGTATGTATGTTATATCTTATTTTGGCTTGTGCTTTTAATTTGCTAGGTTTTGGCCGCGGCTTTGCTCGAATGAAACATTGGAAGTGAGAGTGGTAATTCTAGGTATAGAACTTTACATAAAACTTACCAAAGTTCCACGATGCATGGATACAATTACTTAGAAACATTTCCTTTTTTTAATGAATCAGTCGTTACTTTGTGGAGGTCCATTTCAATGAACAAAAAAAATGACCTGACCTGTTTTCTAAACGTCTCCTATTTGGTCAAATTATTTTGTAATATGTGCTTTCATGATGACAGATTTCTTAAATTTAATAGACAACGGACTAAAGAGTGTTGTTACCTACCCCATAGGAAAAAAGTCGTGATCATACAAAAACATGGAGGTAAGGTAGGTATGTAATTGACTTGTTATTACATTAAATATGTATGTCGGATAAGCAATGAATAATAATTCGTTTTCCGCTACGAATATACAAGTAGGTACCTACACTCTGAATGTAAACGATATGAAAAAAAAACAAAGAATCTTTTCGCTTTTAAAAATATTACATTTCGTTCTGCAAAAAGGGAAATCTTTTTCATAGTTGAATTTCAGTTGTAACATTTTTGAAATTTAAATACAATAATAATAATGTCGATGAAAAATGTTTTCATATCGCATGACGTCAGAAACATAGCGTGTAATATTAACAACTAGTGAGTTAACTCGGCCGGTTAGGATATTCGAGCGATCATCCCGTGTTTGTTACCACAACAGAAGGACAAGTCGCAACTACTTTGACCAAATTAGAGACACCATTGGTACTATCTTTAATTTTCATAAAAAAACTGAACATCATCTCGTTTATCAATATCTGCTGTAAGAATAACGTCAAAACAAGCTTCTCATCCATCAGACCTTCGATGCGCACCAGCTATAAGCCAGCGCCGGAACAGAAGTTAACCCAAATTCTAAATGTCTCTGAAAATTAGAACACAGAAAAATCCGAAAAGTAAAGCTATGGCCGCGAATCGAACCCGGATCCTCGTCATTCCGTGACGCGTGCTATACCCCTACACCCCATACCCTACCCATAGCAGGTGGGTAGTTTTCGAATTTTTCTACCTGTTACTAGCTGTCGAAGTTAACCCACTATTAAAAATCATTACAATATGTGTGGTATCTTTCCTTCATTTCCTACCTGTGCATTATTAATTTTACAAGCCACACTAATCATAGCCATATATCCGATGCAACGTTAGTGCGGTCTATTTTTAATGAGACCCTTTGAGCTATATGTATGTGTAGATAATATATGTTGCCAGCATATTGGGGAACGCAAACTTGTTATCTGCCATGCATTAATCATTTTCTTCCGTTGGTTTGAGGTGTAAGTTTAGAGTTGAGAGCGTTTTGTTTATTTCATTTAAAATGTTACCTTAGACGACTTGACACTGACAAACTGCATTATGGAAAATCAGTCATATAATATGTATAAGGCTTAAGTATTTCAGCTCTACCAAAAGTTGCGATTAGTGAAATTAATTCTCTTACCTCTTTTTCCTATTATCTCTATTTTTATATCTCTTTCCGTATCTTAGGTTTTGTATAAGTAGCAATAGAGACAAAATCGAATCATTTCTCTATGCAAGTACTTGCCAGTAGGTACTTACCTATATTTGGTACTAAAGATATTTAAGTACTACACCAATGCCAATGACTTGCATTACTTTTATTAGCTGTTCGTCTGTAAGCCTACCACAAGAAATTCCATTTAATAGTGTTAGATAGCAATAGAAATCCTAAGCAAAAAAAAATTATTAGTAAAGAGGGCGTTTTAGTTATTAATTTAATGGCTTACTCGTAAGATTTAAATACTTAATTAATTAATACAATAGTATATTACATTAATAAGCGGTGTATCCCGCTATCAGTACCGCTCACCGCTCCCGCGGCCTCTCAAGACCAATACCACGCGCTCTAGTGAGGTGACAAGGCGCAAACCCTATTCAGATGTATGTATGAATGAGCGGCTCACACAAGATGTATGTATGAGGAGCTCACGCATATCACGGCGTTGTTTTAAAAACACGCACGTCTTGTGCTGATGAAAAGTGACTGCGAGAAATGGACTTTTTTGCGGTTGTTTTTTCGTGTTGGCACGCCTGAAATGTGCGAGCTTGCCGAGGAATTAAATTGGTTGAACATGCGGTTTTATATTTAGGTTTATAGTATGTTTTATTCTTTAAATTTAGGAATTGTTGGATTTGATTCACAAATTATTCGTCACAAGCTGTTTCCCGTGAATCCGTCTGCGCAGAATTCAGCTATCGCTATCCAGCGGGAACTATGCTATTTTCCGCAACAAAACTATCCTATGTCCCCAAGACGGTATTTTCAGTAATTCATTATATCGACGTATCTTATCCCCAAAACGATAGTTTTATCCATCTTCGTGAGACATTTAAATAGGCCTGGACTAGAGATTTACTTGTACTCGTATGTGACTATTTTGTATCTCATTTCACGCACCCAACTCCAGGCTCCCACAGACCGCCGAAACTCGACCCTAAAGGAGGTTTTTATCCACACAGCTAACTTCCACGAGCTAACTCGATTAAAAAAGTAAAACGAAGGCACACAGCCCTTGCAGGCACGTACTGGCAGGGTTGTCACCGCGTCACGTACCGCTCATTACGTTAATGAGGGCCCTGAATTAATTACGACACTATTTTATGCCTGTATTTGTGGTAACCCTAAGATTGTGCTTTAAATATAAAACCGATTAGGGCGGCGCGTGCGTTGGCTGTTTTTTGGGTTAGTGGGTATATGAATTAATGAGTAGGATAAGATTTTTCGGGGATATTTTGTCAGGACACGTAGAAATTTTAGTTTGTTTTACTTAAATCCTGGATTTTTTCGCCTTTTCTACAGAATTTGGTTTATTTTATTCTGATAAATTTAAACGAGTTAATTTTCAAAGTTATTTATTAAGAGTAACCTAACAATTTTGTCCATCTGACATTGTAAAAATAATCATCAAACTATGCTTAACGTGGCCTTTAGGTCTTGTTTCCTTAGGCTCTTTTTACCCCGTACGGGATAAAGATGTTATTTATGTATGTATGTACATTGTGAAAAACAAATTTTCATGGTTTCTTTGTGGTTTTGCTGTGTTCCACTCTCGATGAACTTTGGCACATGAGTAGACCGCCACCCGGAGGCCATAAGCTTTTATCCCAGAACGTCTACACAAGAACCCGTACTAAATAAACCACACAACTTCGAGCAGTCGTGTTGGTACATTAAAACGGTATCACCGTACTGACAGATGTCATTACACAAGCAAAACATTATTAGCATTCCGCTGCTTTTTGCTGCCATAAGCGACGGCACACGGACCATTTGCATAATGCCATGCGTGCGTTCTCTAATTTTGTGGTTCAATTGGTTTAGAACTTCGATGCCAATTTGGTGCGTAATGAGTAAAGACTAATGAGACACTGAGGGTTTATTTGTCACTTTTCCCATAGTAATAATTATCTGCCAAGTTTCTTGCGGCGCATTCTCGGCAATGATGGTATTTCCGAATGCGCTGGTAGTTTCAAAAAAGACATGTAAAAGAGCCATTGACGGCTAATTTGCAAAAGTAAATTTTGATTTTTGGACAGACGCATTCTCTAAAAAATATAAACTGATTTTTTTTTCTTAATTTCTTTGGTCTCTTCTTCAATTTGGTTGGTTAAGGTTGCCTGTGAGAAATGGCTCTGAAGCGGTAATGCCTGCTTACCTAATAATTTTCTTATTATGCGCACAGTAACACTGTTTATCGGCGATTACGACGCATGCAACTTAAAACATCAGAAGCTTATTGAAAGACACAAACCGTTTTCTCTACTCCCAGCCCTGCATCATGGATGACCAAAATATACACTGTCTTAAAATTAATCTAACTTGAAGACTGAATAAGTCCGCCTTTGTGCATACACACATGAGATATCTCAGTGTTTGTCAAAATAAATAATGAGTTTACATACATACATAAACTGGAATACTTTAGCAAGCGGTTGTTTATGTATTTTTATTGTGGTTAAACCAATGTCCCCATAATATTGGCTGATGTTAGAAACGTTAAGCGAGTGGTGACTTAATTTTTTGAATCAAACAAACCTAACCAGGGTCTTCAATTCATCATCATCAGCCTGTGTTAGTTCTTTGGACATAAGCCTTTGGGCAGGGACTGGAGGAGAGCTGAAGATAGACTTTAGTGACGCTTATATATTTTAGACACTTTGTATTATTAAAAGCCTCGAAAAACTTCGGAACTTTCGACCGACGACGTCCCAAAGCCTTCTTTGTGACTATTTGTAGCATGTTTGTGTTTAGCAGCCCCCAAAGCCTTTTCTTCGGCCACGTATCACCGGCAAATTTCCACACGGCTTAATATAATTTTCCCCTAAACGTCAGTGGGTCATCCATCAAAATCAGGGTTGCCGCGTCGCCCGCGGGACCGGGACATGTGCTTCGGTAATCGATTGACTGATTGCGGCGAGGTGACAGCCCTGCCCTGCTTAGCGTTGAGATTTTTACACGGCCGCCATTAAAGGGGTTGACAGTTTATAGGGCGTTGCGACTTCGTGGGATTTATTATTTTATTCTCACGGTTGAGCAAGCGCATCATCATTTTTTATCCCCGACAAAAAAAGGGGGTATTATTAAATTTGACTTTGATCGTGTGTGTGTCTGTGGCATCGTAGCTCTCAAACGGATGGACCGATTTCGATGCGGTTTTTTTCATTCGAAAGCCAGTTTTCTTACGGTGTTGTTTAGCTATAGTTGATAAAAATCGGTCAAGCTATTTTAAGAGTATCAGCTCTTTTCCAAAATCATGTAAAAGCATTTCTGGCATTTTTTTTTTAACTATGATTGCCTGATTAATGCGTGGGGTACTTCATCACCTTTGAAGGAGAGTGAAAATAATAAAACTGGTTGTCTGCTTGCAAGTAAAAATGGTCTTTCTTTAATGTTGAATGAAAATGAAAATTTTATTTTGCAAATTGGCGGCTAAGGGCTCTTTTACATGTCTTTTTGAAACTAACAGTCTTTTTGAAACTACCAACACGAACAATGGCATTGAATCTTAAAGTAGTCAAGGAATGCGAATCAAGCAAAAATTGCTTAAAAATATGATTCTTGATGCCTTAGGCAGGGGGTGCCTAGGGGTATATGGGACCCCCGAAGGGTTTAGCCAAACCAAAAACTCTCCGGCGTTGCCTCAACCCCGTGTGATGGTGACGTAGTAGGATGCTACTAGGGTTTCACCAGAAACGCCCCCCCGGTGGCCCCGGCTTCCGCCAGGACCGCGGCAAGAAGGGGAGGGCCCGTACGTTGGGCCCGTCTTCTCTTAGACGGTGAGACCGTACAATGCAAGTAGGTAATGCTCGGGGTAGACAGAGCTAAAGGTAAGGTAAGGTAGTTAGAGGTTTAGAGAATCCCATAAGCATCTTTTAAGTCTTCCATGCTGGTCTGGGAGCAAAGAAAAAACACCAATTGCTTCTCTACCCGCGCAGATGGTAAAAGCCCATCGAGGGAATAGGCGAAAATAATAGGAATCATGTTATAGGCGGTGAGGCTAGCCACCCATCACTATTTTGATTCCATTTTCCACCTATACGCCCACAATCTTGCTAAATATGGCCTGTAGGTAACCTGTTACCTTAGGTTCTGTCTACCCCGTAAGGGATAAACACGTGATTTGTGTATATGTATGTATCTTTTAAGTGGGGAACCCGAAAGAACCATGCCACTTACCAAAACGAATTGCCCCGGCTGATCGCTTCCAATATTTATCGCTGGGTATAAACTCGATCCCGGGTTGGTTCTAAACGAAGTGTCTTCAGACGCGGCGGAATGTTTCAATGTTTCATAGTAACTGCGTGTTGCCGTCAGCGTGAAGGCAATATCGCGATAAATAAGACTCGCACGCATCGATTCAGACGTATGGTTACCGGTGAGGCGCGCCTAACTTACAGGAGGTAGCGATTTAGGCTGGTTTTAGTCTAGCGCCGCCGTGCGCGCTGATAGACGTGTCATTCAAAAACGCTTCCTAGAAGTTCATATTATCAGCGCTGACGGTGCGCGTGCGGCGTGAGACTAAAACCAGCCTTATTTATTACTAGCTGCTGCCCGCAACTTCGTCTGCATATTCGTTTATCGCTATCCCGCAGGAATTACGCAATTTTCCGGGATAAAAAATAGCCTATGTTTTATTCCAGACTATAATCTATCTATGTTCCAAATTTCATCCAGATTTGTCCAGCCTTTCTGGCTTGAAAGAGTAACAAACATCCATCCATCCGTACTTACAAACTTTCGCGTTTATAATATTAGTAGGACTAGCTGCTGCCTACGGTTTCGTCCGCGCAGAATTAATTGCCGATAACACTCACTGCCTTTAGGCCTTGTTACCTTAGGCTCTGTCTACCCTGTAAGGGATAAAGACGTGATTTATGTATGTATGTAAGTATAACACTCACAATTAATGTGACTTTCTGATAAAAGAGTTTTGAACGCTTCAGCAGGTGTAGAGCTTACCCTACGTCACAAAATTTACCTCTTTATAATTGTAGTATAGATATGACAAGGAAGGCAAACGGGATAGTGGTCACCTGTAAGTAAGTGGGCACCATCATCCGTAATGCTAGAGGATTACCAGATGTTTTGACAGCCTAGAGGGCTGTGATAGAAATCTCATGTGCCAGTAATTTCGCCGGCTCACTCTTGTCTTATACTCTATATGCTGGAACGCACCAGCGCAAACACTGCTGCTTGGCGGCAGAATTAGCGAGTAAGACAGTAATAGATTTTCGAACGGACCTTGCATCGAGGTCTTAGATCAGCGAGATTTTTTTTAAACTGAGAACGATGTGTCAAGTCTTCTTGCGGCGCATTCTTCTTGGCAGTGGTCTTTCCGAATGCGCTGGTAGTTAAAAAAAGGCATGAAAAAGAACCCTTGGCGGCCTATTTGCGAACGTTTTGAATTTGGAATCGGCCGAGTGAGGGAGACAGCAAACCCGAATGGCATTTAGATCTCGAGAACTTTACAGAGATACAACTATGAAAAAGGTTAGGACTTATTAAGGTTTTTCTGTTTTTTACATCTTCCGTCCTGCTACCTGCTATGGGTGGTGTAGGGGTATAGCACGCGTCACAGAATGACGAGGATCCGGGTTCGATTCCCGGCCATAGCTTTACTTTTCGGATTCTGTGTTCTAATTTTACTGACATTTAGATTTTTTTTTATCTTCCGTCCTCTTCTAACTTAGGCCATGCGTCTGCTGACTAACGTAACTACGTGACTCGAATATCACGTTAACAGATAGCCTAAACAGTATTTATTGGGTAAATCTCGGGAAGGTTGAGGTGCTGGATATTTGGACGGCGTTTGAATATTCCGCGGAGGTGGCCGGGGTAACCGGGGTAATAATTGATTACCCACATAGTTACCATTTCTTCACCCTAAAAGTAGGGTAATGTGTTTCAATTTTGCTGTAGGATTTTGGATTTTACATACATAAATAGATCACGTCTTTATCCCCTACGGATTAGGTACAACAAGATCTAAAGACCCTGTTTCAAAGGCACAATCATCAGCGTATGGGTAGAAAGGGGAATTAAAAGTGATGGGTTGCTAGCCACATCGTCTATAACATGATTCCGATTTTCGACTAATGGGTTCTTACCATCTGCGCGGGAAGAGAAGCTGCTGGTGCATTCTATGTTTTTTCTTAGCTACCAGGTGAGGATGATTCTACTGATCCTTTTGAAACCGGTTAAAAATATAATTGTAGACAGAAAATGGTACAGGCAGCATCGAAATCGCCAAGGTAATAAAAAAGTATGTATATAATTTCTTCCATGCTGGTCTGGGAGCAAAGAAAAAACACAAAATGTACCAGTTGCTTCTTTTCCCGCATAGATGGTAACAGCCGCTGTTATAGGCGATGCGGCTAGAAACCCATCACTATTCTGAGTCCCCTTTCCACCTATAAGCCCACAGTCATACTAAACGTGGCCTTTAGGTCTTCTATCTACCTCGTATGAGATAAAGACGTGATTTATGTATGTATGTAGATCATTTTGAGCTCTTCGACTGAACTAACTCGGAAAGTAACTAATAACTCATTCCTCCAGTTACGTATGACAGTATACAAACATACTTACACGGGCCGCGTTTACAGCCAGTACAAAGTCTTAATTAACGCCCAAATTACTTACAACATACTATTATTCCATAATTACCTTATACCGGGTTGCCATCATTTTAATTGACGCGCAAATTATACGTTCCACTAGCCAATTACGGAACTTTATATGACGACGACAATTTGGAGCTTCATCAGCTTAATGCTGTACATCGCCCAAAGAAGACCTCGAAATGGCACTTGGCATTCTTGATCCATCTGATACTACCATCATTTGAAAAACAGCGCCTTCTCTCGTCCCTAGTGAGCAGTAGCTCCACGGGAGTTTGTAATTGTGTCGTACAGACATATCATTCTAACAGATGACGCTTGCCAACAAAAAATCGCATAGTAACAAGGTCACGTGACTGCTAGTAACAGATAGAAAAGTTCAAAGGCTTACCCACCTGCTATGGGTACGCGTTACGGAATGACGAGGATCCGGGTTCGATTCCCGACCATACTTTTACTTTTTGAATTTTTCTGTGTGTTCTAATTTTCAGTGTCGTCAATTTAGGTGACTTATATCAATCTCCAGCTTTTACCGTCCCACTGCTGGTCCCCACACAGGCCTATTACGACTATTTCACCGCGAGACCATATACAAAACAAAAAAACATTTTGCAAACAAAGGCTTCTTTTTACTAAACGACCAGTGACTGAGCCCATCTCACCTATAATTGGTATTCTATATTAACCATCTAGGCTCCAGCGCATCTGCAATCCTTTGCTTCTCGTTTCAAATGACCCGTTCGAAACTTGTCGCCCTGTTTCATAATAAAATCGTTTTATAAACTCACTAGCTTTTGCCCGCGGCTTCGCACGCGTGAACCATGAGCATTTCAAAGAACCTAGCAATTAAGCAAGCGAGCAACCAAACCTGCAAGCTTTCAAGCATACATGCAAGTATGCAAGCAGGCATGCAAGCCTTCAAGCATGTAAGTATGCAAGCAGGCATGCAAGCAGGCATGCAAGCAGGCATGCAAGCAGGCATGCAAGCAGGCAAGCAAGCATGCAAGCAAGCGTGCAAGCAAGCATGCATGCAAGTAAGCACCCATGCAAGCAAGCATGCAAGCATGCATGCAAGCAGGCATGCAAGCAGGCAAGCAAGCATGCAAGCAAGTGTGCAAGCAAGCATGCATGCAAGTAAGCACCCATGCAAGCAAGCATGCAAGCATGCATGAAAGCAAGTATGCAATCAAGCATGCAAAGCAAGGACTCAAGCAAGCATGCAAGCCAGCCCCCGCATTGCCCCGATGCCTTAATTTTTCTGAACCTGTAAATATTGCAGGATTTTTATAAAACAAACCTAACCTAACCTATAGGGCTGTCCTAAAATACATCCTAAATAGCTTTTGCCCGCGACATCGTACGCGCTAAGATGTAAAATGAAAAAATAAGTTTTTTCCCGTTCCCGTGGAAATTTTGGGAAGTGCTTTCGGAGTACACTTAAAGCCTTTAAAGAAACACACGTTATAAATAAATAATAAAATAAATAAAATAAAAATCTTTTATTTCAGTAACTTAAATTGGTTAGTGTAACAATAGTTTGGTGCCTCTTTTTAAGTTTGTTAAAAAACCTGTATTAAGAGACACCGCTCTTCCTTAGATGGTATCTGCAGTACAAAGTAGACTACCATTTACTGTTAAAAGATTTGGTTAGACTTAAAGTAAACATTGGGAAAAATTAAGGTCTAATCAGTTGGTAAGTATATCAGATATCTACCTAATTCGTGGAACATGACGTTGTTACATATGACA
The DNA here is from genome assembly GCA_949127965.1 of Pandemis corylana. Lineage (NCBI taxonomy): Eukaryota > Metazoa > Arthropoda > Insecta > Lepidoptera > Tortricidae > Pandemis > Pandemis corylana. The sequence goes on from OX421876.1 coordinate 9,687,738, forward strand.
GTTCAATGGTTTACATTTATTGTATATTTTAGGTGTTGAAATAACAGTCATAAAAACAACCTGTATTGTTAACTACTAGTTACGAATAATTTACGCCCAGCACAGCGCCATTATCCAGTAATAACAAACATAAGTTCTAAGGTATTTACTTACGGGTCTATACAGCTATATATCTCAAATAACAACTTAGGTTTGTACAGTATATAATATAATCAAAAGGTCCTTTCAAGAATAGGTACGTGTAGGTAGGGTAACTTAGTAGAACGTAAACGAGATATTCGAAGATACATACATTCCAAGGAGGAGCACATACGAGCCGTAAGATTAGAAATTATTTTATGATTATGTGTAGATATGTGTAGACATATGTGTATTACAAACGTGTTAAAACTTATGTGTACCCAACATGAAAAACCCGTAACACCAGACAGTCCCGAAAACTGTTACTCACATTTGGTTGCTAGATATCACGATCGCAGGATTGGAATAAAACTCAATACTCAAAATACTATCATAACATACTGTCATCACTACGACACTACGGGGGCATCAATAATGAAAGTAGCAATAGGATACTTACTCGACAATTGATTTGAGGGTAGACTCAGAAATGTTATTTTGTTTATCAGTAGATGGATAAAAAATGAATATATTAAGCCATGGGACGTATTTAGGCTGGATGAATTAATTTTAATGTTTATAATATGTACTTATTATTTTATTCATAACTCTTTTATTGTTACATTTAACACTTAATTGTTATATTATTTTAGTTTTTAATTGTTTGCATTTTTATTTTTGAGCTGACGATTTCAATATAAATTCTTTGACATTTAATTTTAATTTATGATGTAATTTTATATTGAATGATCAAATTTGTGCGTGCATGTTTCCCCTAGGTACAATATTATTCGGAGAGCACACGCTGCAGCTCATGACCCGTCTCCCAGAGACGGATCAGAGGACGCGCACTCCCCACGCGCATACCCGCATTCACATACATATAGCTAAGTATATGTGTGCGATGCAAGCATGCACAAGAGTGGGTACCCATACTTTGATGAGGCCTCCTTTAGACTATGTTAAGTAGCAAGTTTTCTGTGTCAATGTAACTTTTGGTCTTAAGCCATTTGATGAGAGTGCCTCTACACTCATAATAGTTTGTAGAGTACAGATTTATCTGATTATTTATCAGATTATAAAGTTTAGCAGACAGGGGAACATATTGCCTTTTAGCAAAGGCTGAGTTTGTTGTTAAGTCTCTTTCTTCCGCTGTTTCGTCTGGAAACGTAAAATCCGGTTTTTTCCCGTCCCTGTGGGCGTTTCGGAAAATCTTTTCTTAGTGTTCCCCTACACTCCCGGATAAACCTACGTGACAAATTTCAACTTTCCCCCGCTTTTCGTTTTTCCCGTTTCCGTAAGAATTTCGCCAAATAAAGCATTTCCCGAATATCTTACGGGAACGAAGAAGAAGAATTTTGGGAAATTATCTCATAATGCTCATCTACACTCCTCAAGGAACCCACTTGCCAAATTTCAGCTTTCTACGACCTAAAATCCTACGATTTCCCGTGGGAATTTTGGAAAGTACTCTCTTAATGCTCCTCTACACTCCCGAAGCAACCTACATGCCGAATTTCAGCTTTCTGCAACCAGAAAACGAAAAGTCCCGTTTTTCCCGTTCCCGTGGGAATTTCGGGAAATCCTTTTGTAGCGCTCCCCTGCACTCCCCAAGGAAAACTGAAGGCCAAATTTCAATTTTATACGACCAGTAAAACGAAAAATCGATCCCGTAGAACTGAATACATAAATCCCGTTTTTATCCCGTGGGAATTTCCAAAAAGCATTAGAACTTTATTTTACTATTATAATCACCTACTTCTATCCCAAATTTGAAGAGTCTAGTAATTATAGTTCATAGGATTTCGTTAAACTGAATATATAAATCCTGTTTTTTTCCTTATCCCGTTAGAATTTCCAAAAATCCTGAAATTAGTTTCTTAGTTTTGTAATCACCAACTTTTGTATCAAATTTGAAGAGCCTAGTTATTATAGTTACTGAGATAGCGTCACTCGGAATCGAATATATAATTCCCGTTTTTTCCTTATCCCGTGGGAATTTCCAAAAATCCTTTCTTAGCGGATGCCTACGTCATAACATCTACCTGCATGCCAAATTTCAGCCCGATCCGTCCAGTGGTTTAGGCTGTGCATATATAATTCCCGTTTTCTCCTTATCCCGTAGGAATTTCCAAAAATCCTTTCTTAGCGGATGCCTACGTCATAACATCTACCTGCATGCCAAATTTCAGCCCGATCCGTCCAGTGGTTTGGGCTGTGCATATATAATTCCCGTTTTCTCCTTATCCCGTGGGAATTTCCAAAAATCCTTTCTTAGCGGATGCCTACGTCATAAGATCCACCTGTATGCCAAATTTCAGCCCGATCCGTCCAGTGGTTTGGGCTGTGCGTTGATAGATCACTATGTCAGTCAGTCAGTCAGTCAGTCAGTCACCTTTGAATTATATATGTATAGATTTCGCACACGCTTTCTAACACGTCACTTTTAACTTGTTCCTGTTTTTGACGCAAAAAGGCATGTTTCTGGCGCTAGCTCTGAAAAGGGACGCATTCCAGCCTCCGCGAAATTGTCCCCCGACAAAAACCAACGGTTATGAGCCGTGTTACACGTCCAACAAATGGGATTGTTTTAAAAAAAGCACTTGTGCTGTTATTTGACGTTTATTGTTTGAGTTTTCAAATGGAAATACAGTGGGCATAATATGTGAAAGCGGTTAAGAAGTGATCTTAATTTTAGCTCGTGAGGCAGGGTAGCGATTGTATTCTTAGCATGTTAGTTGATGTTGTAGTTCTTCTATGCTGGTTTGGGAGCAAAGAAAAAACACAGAACATAAAAGTGGCTTATGTGGCCGCGGAGACGGTAAAGGCTTATCAAGAGAATGGGCGAAAATCTTTAGAATTATGCTGTAGTCAATGCAGCTAGCAACCCATCTCTATTTCGATCCCCCTGTCCACCTTTACGCCTGCTGTAGGTCGTGTTACCCTAGGTTTTGTCTATCCCGTATGGAATAAACAATGTAATTATTTTTGATGCCGTGCACTTTCAACATCGACCTAAGAAAATATTTGTCAACCGCAATAAAAAAAATCTCGAAAAACGTTTACAGTGTTCGTCAACTAACCCAAGCATCAGCTGAAGTTTCTAGATTACACTGACACAGTGTATAGTTACAATTAACATTTCTGTGGTATCTTAAATTTTAACATGATGGTGTTTGTCCGCAGACCCTCCTTCGGCCCCCATGATCACCGGCTACATCCCCGGGACGACGCTCTCGGCGGGCACGGTGCAGAAGCTGTCCTGCATCTCCACGGGAGGGAACCCCCTCGCCACGCTCACCTGGTTCAAGAACGATAAGAAGGTAGGCTTCGACAACCTTGTGGAGGGCTTAAGAAAATTCGTTGGCGCGATGTAGATCACCATGTGTGTCAGTGGCGTAAGCTACTTGCGTCGAAGCAGCTAATATAGTCGACTAGGAAGGCGCTAGGGTCGCCACATCATCACCTCTACAGAACCCTTATGCCGCTATCAACGCCCATAGTCTCCAGCAAACAGGTTTCCTACTGTGAATCCGACGAGCGATGCGCGCGGTAAACTCTAATCGGTCGGCTGTGACTCTTCGTCAATCGACGCGATGTCATAGTAAATGTAAAAGGCGAATTATTGTGATTTTATAGGCATGGATTAGTTTGACGGTCTACATTATCGTGTGATCCACGCATAACGTCATCCATTACACCGGTTGTTTTTAAATCCACAATATATTGACATACCAGTATCACAATATTGACCGTCTCGGTCCATGCCATTCGATTCTCCTCGGCGAGCTCAGTGGAAACTTAGCTGAAACAATTTGTCTAACAGATCCACTCGACCACCCGGACCACGGACAAGTCCGTCTCCGCAGAGATCTCCATCCTCACCAACGTGACCGACAACCTGGCCCAGTACCGCTGCGAAGCCACCAACAGCGCCACCGAGATACCGCTCTTCGAAACAGTCACCCTCAACGTTCACTGTAAGTAGTTTCTTGTTTTAAATCCATTGGTTTTTACTAGACATCCCATCATTCATAAACGGTCTGTAGGCTTCTGCTAACTTAGCAATCGTTTGTCCTTATTCTTTCACTTTGACATTTATCTTTCACAGATAAGGACAAACGATTCCTAAGTTAGCAGAAACCTATGGAGCGCTTATGAATAAGGGGGTTACTTTACACCGTCGAGGGCCTATAAATATCGATACAGCCATCATGTCAAATATATGTGTCACCGACCTTATGGTTTGTGTAATAATGCATTCCTATGTGCGGTACCGATTTATGCTGAGCCGAATCTGTTTATAATTAACTATGTTTGCGTAGAATTATACATACGAACCTTCCTCTTGAATCACTATCTATTAAAAAAACCGCATCAAAATCCGTTGCGTAGTTTTAAAAATCTAAGCATACATACATAGGGACAGGCAGCGGAAAGCGACTTTGTTTTATACTATGTAGTGAAGCTGTTTCCCGCGACTTCGTCCGCGCAGAAAAAATATAGCTTCTGTTCATCAGGGATGATGTAGGATTCTAATGGTGTAAGGATTTTTCAAATCGGTCCAATAGTTTCGAAGCCCATTCAATGCAAACCAATAATCAAATCTTTCCTCTTTGTGATATTGGTATAGATATAATTTTGTGTGTTCTTTTTTATATCATGATTTTGTTTATTATGGAAAAAGCTATTAGAAATCTTTATAATAAATTACGGCCGGCAAATCGAATTTGGTTACAAAATGTTTCTTAGCCTGTGATATTTCAGTGCTATTTTAGGCCTTCGAGAATTTATATTATTCGTGTCCTAAATAACCGGTTAGTTAATCAGAAGAAATATTTAATTCCAAAAACAAACTTCAAACTAAATTTGTTCAGTGAAATCAATGTGAAATACAATTTTCAAACATTAATTAATCCCTGTAGTTTGGACTCACTTTTGTCCACTTGTTCGTCGAAATAATGATTAAAAGTGAGACCTTTGTTTATCCTTTGAGAGATGTTTGTCTCGTCATAATATTTCGTTAGTTTTAATACTGGAGTTCCATTATTGTTTTAGTTTGTTCAAAGAGACTTCAATTACGAAACGTGTTTTAGTTTTTCGGGTGCCATTCAGAATGCTCATTTCAAATATAAAGTAAATAATCGCCTACATTCATCTTATTGGCAATTACTCGAAAAAGAAGTATAATTATAGTGAACAATCACTTTATTTGTAAAGCTTTTTGACTCTCCCCTAACTAGTGAAAGAAACTGAACCACCACTATGGAACGTTTTCACTGCAAAATGTCATAATTACTTAATGACATAAATTTTGCAATAATAATTTTATTAGAAAAGGATCCACAGACGTAGGTACGTGATTCAGTTTCGACCGTACCTGTTACTACAGCGTTATTGTTTTGTTTTCCAACAGTTGCCCCAGAAGCGGTGAAGGTTCGGACGGAGCCAGAGGAACTCAAGCCAGGGATAGAAGCCACGCTGTTCTGTGACTCAGCTTCCAGCAACCCGCCGGCCAGCTTGTCGTGGTGGCGGGACGGTATACCTGTGCAAGGTATACATTTGGTTTCCGTCATCCAGCCACTTATAGCAAACTAAAAATTAATCGAGTAACGTATATAAAAAATAATTATATTTTATGCCAAAAATGGCTCACATAATTTTGGAAAAGAGCTGATACTTTTGCGATACATGCCATTGAGGACCCAGATGTTCTAATATGAATATCAGTGAGGTAGAATCCACTGTATGTGTTCAGTTCGCTCCTCGAGGGGTTTAAACAAAATGTTTGTTGCCAAGCATTCCCAGGTAAAATGCAACTTATTTTATTCATCCCAAGATAAAATACACAAACATTAAGCAATAACAATAACTGTAGTTCTCATTTCACAGCTCGGTTTGAGTCGTAAACTGTTTTTACTATTCTGTAAACGCTTTTTGACAGTGTTGATATCATCTTTCAACTTTTTATGAGTCGTTAAAAAACTTCATTTTGCTACATTTGGGGATGGAGCTTTTGTTGTCGGGGTGACTTTGTCGCTTGACTTAATGAGATTTTGTGTGAGAGCTGTATCATTATCATTATCAATCGTTATTAGCCCAGATTGTTCCTCAGCAGGACTCTTGTTTTTAAGCAGTCAATTACTCAGGTCATCAGTTTTTATTATTCAGTCGTCTTGCATAATTTGTTGCTATAATCTAAACAGCTGGCTGTGGGAATTCACAACATTTCAATTTTAAATAATTACTAAAGTACCGACAACCATTTCGAGCTTTGTGTTTAAGTATTCCATTCCATATTTTTTTGATTTTTTTTATTACTTATTTAACGTAATATTCACAAAAATCTTCAAAAAATCCGAAGTGAGGCATCGTCGTAGTATACCTTTGCCTTCCTAATTCTTTATGAATAAAAATGTCAATGTCAAAAAGGTGTCAATGTCAAATATCAGTGTTGTTGCCGATCGATGTTTTGTTCGTTTTGTTTTGAAAAAGCATTGTTATATTTATTAAATTGATTTGATGAAAGTTTCGGACGGTTATGCCATGGCAGACAGCCGAAACCTTCCCAAGGTGGATTATAATGATGTTGTTGCAATACATGCGTGAAAACGACTCGTTTAACGTTGCCGAAATCCGGGGAGCTAAGGTTTTGTTGTTATCAGGGGATGCTTACGTTGAAACTTCTGTAGGCTATGTGGAAGTAAACGAGAGAATGCTGTGTGTTTTATCAAGGGCAGAGTAACTCCTGAGCACCGAGTTCGTACTAAAATTTACTCTGTTGTCGCAAGCATTAACGAGGCAGAAGAAACTATATTGGATGTGAAATGTGAAGACTGTGCTCGTGCTGCAAGTCAGGGTGGATGCAAACATTCAATTTGTTTTATTATCTGGCTTATTTTGTTGTCAATTATTTCCAATTCAGTCCAGAAAATGCGTATAATTAAAATCCAATAAAAACCAATATCAAATCACCAAACGTCAATCAAAAATTCAAAATGACAACCCGTTGTGACAACCAGTAGACAATGTAGACATCAATCTTATATTATTTTTTTATGACCCAGGCAAAGGTAATGTGTAGATTCAACCTTACAAGCGTTTTTGAAATTTTCGAGATTTCAATATTTTTTTTGACTAACTTAGAATACAAATTTCGCGAAAAGAAAAAATATGGGTCTCCTAGTTTTCAAAGTACTATTTATTGAGCATAAGAAAACACAAGGTAAAAAAATTGAAATGTTGTGAATTCTTGTACGGATTCGCGATATTTTGTTTAGAGTTACTAGACTATACTACATTTTTGAGCAACGTCCATCACCCTCAAGTGCTACATGATCGCTTGGCTTTATCTCCTTATTTTTAACACAACGATCGTGTGTCGTATTGTCCCTAGTATTAACATCATCTATTTTCTCCCAAGAGCTGTCAGTTTAAAATCATCGTTTGCTTTATTTTTTAATACGATTTATTTTTTCTCAGGATCACCGATGGAGCTGAAAAAGGGTCTGCATGGTGGCACGGTGTCGACGATAGAGCTGAGACTGAACATAACGAAAGACATGAACGGAGCCGTGTATACCTGCCAGGCCATGAACGAGGCATTACAGCGGAGTGTGCATGACGCTTCAGCATTGAAAGTTCTTTGTAAGTTCCCAGTTTTATTAGTTACTTTGTGAGCGTAAGACCTCTTCTGTTAGTGTATCTCCGACCAGTGAAGGTTGGCCGTTAGCTTTATGTACTTCTTATCTTAAGCGAGGCGAAACAGCTCGACATATCTAGCGATCCCCGTCTGCCCCCTGATGTTACAGAGCCAAGATTTCATCTTTCTCTCGACCTTTCTTTTTCCCTCTTTCTTTTCCTTTCTTTTGTAAGACCTTACGTATGGAGATAAATTTACTGCTACTGACATAATGCCTTCGTTTTTTGCCTCCAAGAGTTCTTCCAACAAAGGTCCCATGCTGGTCTTCCCAGGCAGATAGTAAAAGCCTATAGAGGGAGTGGGTGAAAATCTTGGGAATCATGTTAAAGGCGATGCAGCTAGCAAACAACCCATATTTTGATTCCCCTTTCCACCTATACGGCCCACACTCATACGAAACTCTTAGATTCTGTCTTCCCTGTAAGAGTTATAGACGTGATTATGTGTATTCTTCCATGTATTCTTCCAACAGACGCGCCAATCTTCGACCAGAACACCCAGGACACGAACGTAGGAGTGGAGAACGAGCCCCTCATCATCTGGCTGCGGGCCGAGGGTAACCCCGCCAGCATCACCTACACCTGGACCAAGGATGGCCTTCCGATCACGCAGTCGTCGTATAGCAGCACCAGTAAGTCTCATCATCATCATCATCAGCCATCAAAGACGACCACTGCTGAACATAGGCCTATCGCAAGCAGCCCCCTCTATGATATCAATCTTGCTCGTAGATAAGAAAACCCAAACCCAGTGAGTCAAGTCCTAAGTTTCATTATCGCCACATGTAAGCAGGTAAATGTTTTTTGTTCATTAACATTGAACTCGGTAAAGTTGCGCTTGATTAAATGATTTTTTTTTATTAAAGTTAATAAAAAATCTATAAGTAATGAAAAAATCGCTCTCACTACCCAGTTCTATCTTTGCTTCTAGATTTCTCACTGTTATTACATTTTCCAGACGACCGCATAACATCGGAAGGCAGCATTCTCAACATGACCCGCCTGTCTCGCCACGACGCCGGCATCTACACCTGCGAAGCCGTCAACTCGCAGGGCGCCGCCACCGCCAACATCAGCGTCTCCGTTCATTGTAAGTTCATTAGCATTATCATCTTCTACTTTAAAAGTACCCTAACAGTTTTATTATACTACTAGGTTTTGCCCGCAACTTCTATACTTTCTATGGGTGTAACTTTTCATGTACATCACTACATAGTATAAAACAAAGTCTCTTTCCACCGTCTGTCTGTCCCTATGTATGCTTAAATCTTTACAACTACGCAACGGATTTTGATGCCTTTTTTAATAGATAGTGGTTGAAGAGGAAGGTTTATATTTATAATTCTACGCAGACGAAGTCGCGGGCAGAAGCTAGTTCTACAACATAATTCAGATTAGGTATTGTTTTTTTTTCTCAACAGCCTTTTGGGCATCACACCTTGGGGCTTCTTCAGATTTAGTTGCAGGCACTAATTTTCGATTTAAAGATAAAAACTTTGTGTTTGTCGTAGGTTGTAAAGGGAAATTATGACAATTAAACTTTCATTCCAGATGCAGCCGGTATAGTGTCCGTCAGTCAAAATGGCATAGCAAACCCTGAGGAGGACGCAACACTCTCTTGTACAGCTAGTGGTACGTAATTTGATAAACATTCATTTGGATTTTCATGACAATTTGAGTTGAATACACCGAGTACTTAATAATAATATAAAAATTCAAGAATAAATAAATCTCTAGACATAATAATGATGTAGGTGCTTCTGCTTTACCTGATCTATTACTAAATAAAAATATTTTTTAGGTAACCCGCTAACAGCAGAGCACATCCGATGGGAACGTAAAGACTACGACTTAGATTCGAAATCCATTACTTTTGATCCGAAGAATCTTACCAGTTATCTAGTGATAGATAAAGCTACTAAAGATGACGTAGGAAACTTCCAGTGTGTAGTAGACAATGGTATTGGTGGAGAAACTAGACAGGATGTCATGCTTGTGGTGAAATTCAAACCTTCGATGGATTCAGCACCCAATTTGGTCAAGTCTGCGTCCAACGTTGGACAAGTTGGAAGACTAGTTTGCAGGTGAGAGATACAGAATATAAATGTGCGATTCTTGATACCCAAGTTTAACGTTTCAATGTTATGATAAATGTCGAAAATTCGTTAAATAACTAACTCGTAGTTTTGTGTACCTACGTGATTTTTAATTTACTCTAGGTTATCGTAGAGAAATAATTCACCAGGGATGATTAGATCCAAATTCTGATGATTCTTTGACAAGACTCGTAAGGTTTTTGGCATGGACATGTTCTTTTCTGCCTTTCCATCAACGGGACCAAAAGCCACAAACTCCAGTTTGGCCACCTCTTCAGTATCATCTGCTGAGCTGGCTGCTGCAGCTGAAGCAGAACCTAATTTCACCTATCTTTTCAGATGCAAAGCTGCACCAGCACCTAACTTCACATGGTCCAAGAACGGTGCCAAGCTCCCCGTCAACACCTCCACCAAGTACTTCGCGGAGTACCACAAGAACGACGCAGTGACTTACACCTCGGTCCTCCTCATCAATGACGTGTCGTCTTCAGACTATGGCTCCTACGAATGCGGTGCTAGAAACGATTTGGGATTCAGCACTGCTTCTGTGAAATTGGATATTACTAGCGCACCAGGTAAAGTGATGCCTTTTGTTTATATCTTTTGTTTCATCTGTATAATTAGTATCTTTATCTATGTTTGGGTTTGAACCCATCACTACTTTGATTCTGCTTTTATTCCACTTATATGCCCACAATCATGTTAAACGTGGCCTTTAGGTCTTGTTACTTTGGGCTCTGTCTACTCATAACTGATAAAAACATGATTATTATGTATGCATGGGTGTGAAAGAATAAGACGTAACTGTTTTGTTAGTGGTAAATGGTGTCAGTGAAGACAAAGAGATCGCGTAGGGTTTATTTACAAATTGCTGATGTCAGGCTAGAAATAAGATAGTAAATGTTAGATGTTAAGTTGTAAAAAAAACAAAGTTTAGTGACGAATCACTGATATGGTTCCAAAATTACTACTCTATAGGTTAATTACTAATTTTATTCTTAGCCTTAACTTATCTATTTTGTTCACAGATCAAGTAATGTCAATATCTGTGTCGAACGTCACGTACAATTCTGTGACACTGGAGTGGGTTCCAGGGTTTGATGGTGGCCTGCCTTCGTGGTACAGGATCAGATATCGGTACGTATCCTCTCATCTCTTACTTTCCGTCTCCTTCTTTAAGTGCCTCTCCATTACTGAAGGTCGGCAGTTTCTTAAATCTCTTCATGTCCAGATCTGGCCTAAACAGTAGTTTCCTTATTGACGCCGGTCTACTTCCTGATATTCCCAAGCCATGACATGTTCATTTTAACAAGTTTCCGCTTTCCTGCCACTTTTCTCGTCATTAAGGTGTAATGGTACTTCTGGAACACTCCTATGTAACGGACCATGAAGGGGTCTGAAACTTGACGACCACACCTCTACTTAAAATACTGACTTGTTGTTGAGGCTTCCATTGAAACATGCGTAACTACTTCAAGCAAATGCAAGGAAAGTTGCTAATCAACAGTTCTTTGTTTTTAGTAAACCCTATGATGAAACGTATCGATATGAAGACGTTTTGCCGAGGAACGCCACTTCGTACGCCATTGGTGGTCTAGAAAAGAACACAGACTATGTTTTCTCTGTCATGTCTATCAATAAAATGGGACAGAGCAAATACAGACCAGATGACACTAAGGCCACTACACTAAGTAAGTGTTTTAATTGTTATTAAACTAAAAAAAAAAGTATTAAGAGTTATTTAAACTGTGCTCTTTTTTTTTGACTGAAAAATATAATTATATAGACTGGATTGAATGCGTATGAAGCAAATATGGAAATTAATGGTATATCATACTTGTTGGTTATAACATTAATATGAAAGAGACGATTTAAAAAATTATCCACCTTAAACAACAATAACTTGCAGATTTTAAAGAAATAAAACTTTTGAAGTGAGAGAGTGAAATGAATGCCACAATCTCCATCACATTATTGAAAAAAAATCTATGAAAGGAACTAGAATAATAACAATTGCCTCGCCTCGGCACAAGTTATTAATAACTTCAACAAAAATGTGAATTACTTCAAAGATTCGCGATTCCGTTTGTCGGGTTTCTCACAAAGAAATCTTAGTAAATAATTAAAGAATAGGTATTCGTTATTCAAACGGCCTCTTTAAATAAGACGAACTTATTTAATAGGTATACTAAGCAAATTGATTATGAGAAGAAGGAAATATTTAAACTATATTCAAACGCTTTTCAATTTCTGGAATCACATTTCAAAGAGAAAATTAAGCCTTCATTTGAATTTTAATGATAATTAGGTAATTGTGAAACAATGAAAAATTACACGTTTTTTGTTTAGAATATGAGCATTAAGTTTATTTGAGGGAGTCTTGAGGTAACTGACACTTATTTCCTCGGGATCTTTACTTCTACTTTGATTTTAAAAACAATATTACCTACTAATAAGATTTACGGACCAAATTTAATAAGACTCAGAGAAACCAGTGGTTTTGGTCTATTGCCATGGTACCATCATAGTAATAAGCTAATTAGAAATTAAGAAAACCTGATTCTAATTATTAAACACCTACAGCGTCAGATGGCGCAACTTTTGACAAATTAGGTGCGTGAAACTTGACACTAATGTTTTATGGAAATAATTCTATAATGGTCCCATCAAGTCTCAGTAGCTTCTTAGACTTTATAATAGTTAAAGATGAAGTAAAACATATAAACCTTCTTTTCCACGCCACACCAGACTTCGTCCCATCATCAGTACATTCAAGTTCTGAAGAGTACAACTCTTACAATGTACCGGGAGTTTTCATAATCACTGGTACAATTGTTGGTACAGCTTTGATACTTCTGAATGTGCTGCTGATAGGGTTCTGTCTGCACCGGAGGACCAACAAGAGGATCAGAGGTGTGATGGTTATGTTAACTGTTGTTTCTGTGTTTAGATGTAGCTCTAGATTTAATGGGAATGCGTTCAAGGTTTTTGCAGATAGCGTTTGATTAAACGATCAAGATATTTTGATAGATGAACCAAGTTCTTTATGCGGTACTTCTTAGACTGTATTTATTAAAGTTGATTTTGCTCATTAAAACAGAGGGAAAAAATGTTTGAAAGAGGATCGTTTACAGTGGATACTTTTAAACGCATTCAAATGGTATCTGCAATTTTCTTTGGACAAGCCCTTTTATGCTTTTCTATTCTTTTGCTGATTATTTTGTTTTTTTTTAAAGCTTCTTCAGAAGTAGGCGAGCTGAACGTCGTCACCACTGAGTATGTGGAGACGGCGGATGTGTCCAAGAGCGTTGTAGTTTACGTTTCGATTACCGGTGCCGTGCTGGTTCTCATTAATGCCGCTTTGGTCGCTTGCTTTGTTTTGAAACGCCGTTCTAGACGGTTGAAAGGTGAGTTTTCTTTTATTTTGCAATATTTATTTGGATTACGTTATATTTTTTTAATAGTTTCTTTCGGCATGATTGTTTTGTATAGTCTGACGTACTGTTTATAGATGATGTAGTTCTAAATTTTTGCTAAGAGTATTATTTTGATGGCTGGATAGAGTTATGCAAGGAATTTATTTCCGCGATGAAATCGCCGAAGAAAAATAGCGTAAGTTTCCACATCGCTCGTAGAGCAGCTATCCGTTGGAGAAAGGTTCTCGAATGGCGATCACGAACTGGAAGACGCGGCATTGGTGGTTCTCTAGGTGTACCGACGACATCGCGAGAATTGCGGGTTTATTATGGTATGTTCTATAGAGGTTTTTGATCAACTGTAAACGTCTTAATGATGATGACAATAGAATGGTACTAATAATAACAAAAGATCCTGTCGATTACAAATTAGTCCAATAAAGCTGCCTGGACATAATTTATGACTCCATTTTTTACCTCCATTCGCTGGCGTTAATATCCCTCGCATACATTAGGTTAAATTAACATTCATTTGCCCGATATTGATTCCGCTTCGTAGGCAAAATTCTCATTAAAATTTAACGCCTCGTCTTAGATAATTTGGGCTCGAAAAAAGATTACATTGCGCTTCGGAAATTTTAAAATTCGACATCAAAAGGTTCTGTGTTTTGTAAAATATGAGACTTGTGTTGTGCTAATGTTGGATAATGTCAATACCGCTGGGGGAATTCTGGAATTGCTTTATGATAAAAAATGCAAAATTCAGGTCAAATATAACTATAATTTTTAAAAAATTACCATGCATTCAAATGTATTCGTGAGATAATGACACAAATTGTCGCTCAAATACTCAATATAGTGTAAAAAATCTCGTTTTTTATAAACTCTAAAAAAGTTATGCAATAATATCTAATATCTTGGTACTTATTTTCCTTTAAAATACTTAACATACCTACTTGTACTTAGCATTAAAAAACTTTTCAATGAAATTTAAACCATCAATTCCTAAGTATTCCGATTATTTGATAGCTTATTTTTATGAAACTTTAATCATTCTGTGAATAATATTCGTTTGCAAAATATTTAAACGAATAATTCCGTTTCGTAATTGTTCTTAGTAATATTCTCTCAACTGTTGTACATAGGTAACCCGAGAGCCCTTGGCTTTTTATTTGTGTAGGTTACAACACAACCATGCATATTGCGTTAGTGTGCGTGTATCAAACCAATTAAAGCTACGCACACTCATTTAGTAACAATTAAAAAATCATCATCAGCGGGAAGACGTCCACTGTTGAACAAAGGCCTCCCCCTTAGGACGCCACAGTGAACGACTAGGCACCGTCATCCACCGGCTGGCCGCAACTCGCGGTGTCGGTCTACCTAGTGGGAGGCCAACGCTGCGTCTTCCCGTTCATGGCCACCTTCCTCCAACGGTTATCTGGTCTACGAACGACATGGCCTGCCAACTGCCACTTTGATTTACGTATTCTTCGAGCTACGTCGGTGAGATCAGTTCTTCAGCGATTTTCGTACCGTCTAGATTATATCGAGCAATAGCTCTCTCGTTGCATGACTCTAAGCCACTTTAACCTCCAACAGGCAAGCACTATGTCTCAAAGACATTAGTCATCACTGACAATTTATGTAGCCCTCATAAAACCCTAACTTTCTATCCAGAGCAAGCCGGGCAAGCCTCTAAATCTGCAACGATAGAGATGTACGCGCCGTCGTCATATAATGACACAATGACTGGAGAAACCCTGAGCTCGGTATCGGAGAAGTCGGAGACGTACTCCCAAGATGAGGGTATGGACGACCGGCAGCCGCCTCCCATCCCCGAGGTGCCGTCGATGCCAAATAGGCATATGCTACAGGTAAGACCTGTTCCAAATGATGAGTTCATCTGCATTTACAGTTTTCGGCAAACATCTTGAGCCAGACCTTGAATGCGCAGAAACGAATTTAACGTCTCTTTGGTATAAAGTACATGCGCGAACTTACCACTTCCACGTCCTAGCTCAAGAAGTTTGCCGTAAGGTGTAATTGAAGTGAATACGTGCACGAATTGGATCCCATGTTTCTAAACCATAGAGGAATTGACAATAGATCCAAATAAGTTGCTATACCACTGCGGTAATTTCTCACTTTGTTTGGTGCTGCCCAAGATCAAGATGATCGAAACTTTTAGTCATTTCATGGTATAGTGAGCCAAGCTTACCTTTTTTTACATATAGGTAAACAGCTTTGTTCTAGTAAATATATTGTCTCAAGTACTTAACTGCTTTATTTATAGCGTGTTCCTTAGAACTGTTCACGAATAATTTAGCCGGTGCTTAAGCTAGTTTCTTTGAACATTCCAGTACAGATATTTCATTGTATTTTTGAATTCAAAATTAAGCCGCCTTTTCGACACTGCACACCTTTGAACATCTACCAATTAATGGCAACATTTGTTAAACAAATTTTACTTTTAAGACAAGTGCATAGATATCCATTACAAAAACTAACGTACAAAACATATAGGACATTCGAATATTAAGATGTGTTTCCCCCAACCTCCTTTGTGGAATCCTTCACCCATTAATTTCAAACACTGTTCTTCTAGCAAACGGACGCCTACCTAATGGACGACCAGGGGATGGTCATCCCCCCTCCTCTGGACTACCCCCCTCCCAACTACGCGGTGTACGAGGGCGACCACGCCAGGACGCTGCCGCACCCGCACCGGCATAAAGACTTGAGTGGACACAGCACACTGGGGCGGAGCGCAGGTAAGAATCACCATGGTATTTTGTCGTCATCCTAGCCTATATACCTACGACAAACTACGAGTAATGGGCACAGGCCTGCTCTCAGAGTGAGATAATGTGTCTAAATATTATTTATTTGTGTTGATCAACTTTTGCTGGTCACTCGTTGCTATGGTTACATTCTCCTCGGTCACTCTTTAAGCCGTAATTAGTAAATTTGCGGTAGTTTCAGGCCTCTCTTGATAATTGGTCATCTACTAACCATGTTACTATAACGAGAATGAGACACAACAATTTTTGTAACAATATAAACTGTACCACTTTCCCCTCTCTTTCTTTGCTCCCAGATCATATAGATAAAATTCTTAGGAATCATTTTATATGCGATGCGGTTAACAACCCATCATCATTCATTCCCTTTCCAACTGGTCTTGTTATCTTAGGTTCTGTCTAACCCGTGATTTATGTATGTATAATACACTTGTTTATAGACGTGATGTGTGTCTGTCCAGGCAAGACGAACTATGCGCCTGCGCCGTCCCCGATGCCGCCGCTCGACGGCTCCTACTACAACATGGCGTCCGACCGCTACCTCTCCTACCCGCCCCTCATCGGGGAGTACTTGCAGCAACAGGTCAGTACAAATACTTTTTTATATGTCCCATTCCTCGCTTCCTCCACCTCTCCTTATCTTGTCTTAAATCTTTCTAGAAAGATTAAACGGAGAGAACGGCAATCTGTAAGATAAATATTATCACAGTCAACATTGAAGACAAACTTAATTTCTTGCAATATCGGGTCGCTTTGGTCTTTACTGTAATGCTGTGTAAATTGTTTGATGAATAAATAAATGAATAAATAAATAAATGGTCCGATAGAATTATGTAGGTACGGTAGAAAATTATGTCACACGTCTCCAATTTTACGATATGCAAAAGAGCTATGAAACTGCCAGGTCACACCTTAAAACCAAGGTGGTAAAGCCAGGGTTAAGTGAATTAATTGTCATGGAATCTGATAACTTTTTACAGCGAAAGCGTCAACCTTGTGAGTCTTGGCCGCCAATTTTACATGAAACGTTTTTGGTGCGATATTTCATTCAAGTACCTTTAGTCTTGAGCTGTTCTGACGTTGGTCTTCTTCTTCAGCAGTCCGGGCGTACGCCGACGCCACCGCAGCAGTACGTGGCGGCTCCCCTGCAGAAGCACCTCCTCAACGGGATGGGCTCTCCCGCGCATCAGCCCAGCCCGCCCGTCTCTTACGGAGTGGATGGTAAGAATTGAGAGTTTTCTGGCGCAAAATTTGGTTAGGCGACGTTAGTATCATCAAGAACAGAAGAGGAATGTTGTTAGGACACCTGATACGATACGACGAATACATTAAGATCGTAATAGACGGAAAGGTTAAGGGAAGCGGAAGAGAGGGAGGCCAAGAAGAACATGAAGGCCCAAGTGAAAGAGAAAGTAGAAGTAGTGTCGTATCAAGATGTTTAAAGGCCCTGAAATTGCACCACCGACAGGAGCTTAGCTCTTAGTTTAAGAAGAATACGTTATTATTGGAAGGTCCGGTTGACAATTCTGTCATTTACGGGATTGGCTTAATCATCCTACGTATTGAAATCCTAGTTCCTACCAATATTATAAATGCGAAAGTTTGTGAGTTTGGACGTATGGATGTTTGTTACTCTTTCAAGCCGGTTGAACAGATCTGGCGAAATTTTTGAACAGAAAAGTTGGATCAGAGATTGATTATAGTCTGCAATAACACATAGGCTACTTTTATCTCAGGAAATTGCGTAGTTCCCGCGGGATAGCGATAGACGACTTTACAGACGAAGTAGCGGGTATCAGCTAGTTTTACTGTGATGGTGATAGACGTGCGTGTTGTGTGCAGTGGCGCTGGACCGGCAGTCGGCGGGGGGCACGCTGCGCCGCCGCCACGACAAGATGGCCGCCGTGCCGCCGCCCGACGTCACCGTGCTGCATCCCGGCTGCAACCAGGTATTTACATTACTACATACGCCTACATCAATCACGTCTTTATCCCTTACGGGGTAGGCAAAGCCCAAGATAGACCTAAAGGCATCGCTTAGCGTGATTGTGGGCGTATAGATGGAAAATAGGATGGAATGCTAGCCGCATCGCCTTTAACATAATTCTTGATTCATTTGATAGTGCCTATCATTTGAAAAACAGCGCCTTCTCTCGTCCCTGGTCAGCAGTAGATGTTCCACGGGAGTTTGTAATTGTGTAATTGTGTCGTACAGACACATCATTCAAACAGATGACGCTTGGCGACAAAAAATCTCATAGTAACAAGGTCACGTGACAGCTAGTAACAGATAGAAGAATTCGAAGGCTTACCCACCTGCTCTATGGGTGGTGTAGGGGTATAGCACGCGTCACAGGATGACGAGGATCCGGGTTCGATTCCCAGCCACAGCTTTACTTTTCGGATTTTTCTAAGTGTTCTAATTTTCAGTGTCACTTAGAAATTTAACATAAGTAATTCCTAAGATTTTCACCCATTCTGTTGATCGGCTTTTACGATCTGCGCGGGAATTCGAGCAGCTGGTACATTCTATGTTATTTCTTTGTTCCCAGACCAGCATGGAAGCAATGTTAATTATCAATTCTCAAAATACAATTTGAACATTTAGAGGCAACTGTGCGTACCCCTTATCCGGGATACAGAACTAAGCTCATTTGACAGGTTGAGCCCCTCGCGAATTGGGCACTTTAATCTTTACGTTCAACACTCTAGTCGTGTTTTAGATTATTATTGTGTAATACTCAGGGCGCGGCGGGTTGCCAACTTGGGAAAGATAAGGGATGCCAAAGCAAAGACGAGAAACAAAAGGAACTGTAGAAAAATTTAATGCCTACTCTGTAACTTGGTTTTACTGTAATGTAACATCAGTGTATTTATATTGCTACGCGATACTGATAATTAGTACATGTAAAGCTATGGCATATCAATCCGTGCTGCGCGCTATACTGCTACACCACCCGTAGCAGGTTTGATTCCCGTCATAGCTTTAGTTTTCGGATTTTGCTATGTATTCTGTAACCGTAGAAATAAAATCTGACAGAAATATGGCATGAGATGTATTTGCTTAGTGATATTAACTTACCAATTTTGTTGCAGCACCAGCTATCGCAGACCCCCATCCCGAAGCAGCCGCAGTCCATCCTCAAGGACCCTTCGAGACACAAGTACGGGAACCAGTACGGGAGCCCTGTCTCCACCAGCACCCCTCAGAACAGTAACTCCAGTCAGATCCTCACTGTCCAAAACCTCACATCAGACGTGCCCCAATACGGCACAATAAGGAAAGAGAACAAGAAACAAAATGTGACAATAGACGAATCTTACAACAAAAGGAGTGAAACGCACGTGGTGTAAACGGTGTTAGTGTTTGTAAATAAGTGTAGTTAAAATGTAGATAGATTTAAAATTATTCAATGTGATAAGTGAATGAACGCTGTCCGCGATAGATAGCAACTAACGGAGGTATGTGGGAGGCAGGAGTGAGTGTACTAAATGCGCCAAATATATTAGGTAGAGATTATACATTATAATAGCTGCTGGTGCAACTTGTGATAGTGATGGGATTCCTGTGTCGTTATACACGCAACTATTGGTTTTAAATGGAGTCTGTGAGGCTACCTAGTTGTCAAAGTTGATCTTTCGCGTTAGAGCTACTTAATACCTCTCTTTAAATTGTTCCGAAATACGAGTATGTCAGCAGGCGGTTGGGTTATGACTAAATAGCCATGTAAATGTTTTTCAGGATTTTTCATAAATAACTAAAGTTTTTGTATGTAAGTGAACCTCGTCAGGGGCGGGACTAAATATGAAAGACCTTTGTAGGGCTCTCTCTGCTGAAGTATTCTGGAAAAATTCTAAGAGAGCTGGGATTACTATTAGCCAGTAAAAGTATCCCACTACTGCGTGAGGACTTTGCAGTCCTTGCGTTCTGATTTAGAGCGTCAAGATCACTAGCCACTGCTTAGGTCTTCTCACAATTGTTAAGACTCCATTTAACCAAGGATGCTGTCAGACAGTGAAGCCGGTCACTCTCACGACATAATGTGCAATCAAGTTGTGCTAGTGGCTAATCACGATTACTTTTACTATTTTCGTGCTCACTGACTAATAGCACTGGATGTGCTTCGAAACTTGTGTTTCGGCTGGCAAAGTGCACTCTTCTCTTTTTAATATACGGGTTAGAGAGAGACGTGTGCTCTTCGTGAAGCGAAGTTGTAGCAATGTTCAGTTGCTTAACATGCTCAATTTATATTGTCCATGGTTCTTTATAAAAGTCCATTTTGAACATCAAAAATGACATTGTCTCAATGAGAGCTGGTATCTCAACGAAGATAATCAACATTGGAAAGTGAAATATCTTTACCCATAATAATATTGTCAAGAAACTGCTTTATTAATTTTGATAGCCTCTTATACTGGCTAGTTGAAATAATTGGTACATATTGCACGAATTTGTATGCGCTGTGGATGAACTGGTTCATCGTTTGGCAGTTTTGTATCTATCAGAGATCCTTAGCCATGAAGTGTATAGCTATTATCTGGTTATTGATACGTAAGTTATTCAATTTCGAGCATTTATTATACCTCGTACCTACTTGTTACTTTTACTGGCCAGTTTAATTGACAATAAATTTAACGGACTCGCGATTGTGAGTCTTGAGTTCCTATCGTATGCTATAAGTTCATGCGCCATAAATGTATTGTTTTCCATGACATTATTTTCTCTTAATCTGTTGATTGTTAAGGATTAAACTAACCTATAGAGTTCCACAGGGTGGCCATTTCGGAGCTTTTGTTTAAGAGAAAAACAGAGTAATAGCAAACATTGCATTATGGCATATGAAATTCAGGCAAGTGAAAGAGTTCAATCAGAAACCATCCTTTCAATCTCAGTTTAATTTTTTTACGTCAAAATTACACCTTGCAAGGTTAAGGCAGTTTCTTGCGGGGTATCTGAACTATAAATTGCTATGGTGTTTTTAGTTCAATGATGGTTTGTTATAGGCGTAGACCTTAAATGTACATTCTACTAGATACGGAATATTTTAAAGTCATGCCATTATTTGTTAGGTAGAAATTTACATAGTAATTCGTCAATTTGGATTTTTTTTATTGTATACTTAAACAAAGATATAAATAGCTACCGCACGCCTCTTGCGTTCATATTGCATTTATATTATCTGAAGATATAACTTATCACAACTGCACTCATTTGTTGCCATCCAGTATATCTGGAAAAACGATATACAGTACTGAAATACCCGTTTAAATCAATGAGATATTTAAATGAAAACGGGTAATTATTACGGGCACTTTCTTGGCAAATGAAAAAGTATGAACACTTTTGTTTAAAGGTAGGTACTAATAGATGCAGTACCCGGCCATAACAATTGCACATCGTTCTTCTCGGCTAAATTCGGCTTCGTAGAGCGTTGTCTCGCTCTAACTTCTGACGCCAATTGTCTCTCTCCAAAGACCGAAGCGCAATCTTTATGTCCGGGTACTAGTATGTGGTTGCGTTGACTATTTATATGTTTGTTTCTAAATGCGTACAAAGCATTGTTGTACAGATGTTGCTTTGCTACAAGTAGTTGGCTGACTTTGAAATGATTTTCCGTTAATGACTGCATCGTTTTCGGGAGTATTAATCCCCTTGATGATTCGACTGACTTAATTACTATCAATATTATTGTAATTTAATTAACGTCCATTCTTAAGCGACTTATTGAAAATACTTCTTTGTCCATTGTAATGATTTAAGAGTATTTAAAGATTTAATTTTGTAATGTTTGCTGAAATGATATGATTCCCTCTGATGGATCTCTTTTAAGTTTTAATAGATGTTCTTGTTGATTGATTGTTATTGATAGATTCTTCTTGATCTTTTTTACGAAATTTATGGGAAATTCTGAATTTGCCCGGCGGTGTGATCGTCGATTGTTTTTAGAATTGTTCAAATCTGTAATAGTGCATTTATTGTTATGGTAATAATGAAATTGTCTGTTGCTTTATTCAGGAACAAAATTTGATGAATTAGTAATATTAGAAAATCATTTGATTATTTTTCTTTGTATTGTCTATTATAGTCCAGTTTGACGGATATGAAAAAGGATTTTTACGACTATTATGAATTTCAGTATCGATTAGATATAACGTCACAGTGCGTTGCGGCCAAATGTTCATTCTTGTAAAATTCAAATGTACATTTTAAACTAGATTTAGTTTTCCATTCGCCAAATGTAAATAAAAATAATACTCAAATCGCGAACTGACAATAAATGTAAGTTTTATTGTTTAATTTTAATTTATGTCCCGCTTAGAATAATGTAAATAAATTATTTTGTATTTTTTTTCTATTACATTAATAGCTTTTCTACTCCAAAATTTAATCGGTTTTAATACAGATACCAAAGTTTTTACTAATTTTTACTTTTAAGTTATTAAGCTACTTGATTATTTTTATTTTATGTCTTATGATTTTTTTCGAATTTGTAACAAATTGAAATGATGTCATGAAATGATTTTTATTAATCTTAATTTTGTATTTTGATTGAAAAATCTAATTGGAAATCCATCCATTGAAAAATACGATTTCTTATACAGAACAAACATATTTATTGTTACATTTCGAATTTAAATAAAAAACTAATTATGAACGCTTTTGTTTTATTTTTCCGTTTTATTTGCATTTATTTATTTAAAAAACAGTAGTGATCCAAATATTAAAAACATATCACGCAGTTAGTATTGTTTCCACAGCTTTACTATAGTTTTGTGAAAGTACCGTTAAAATACTATGAATCCATTTTTTTCTACTACAAATTATTCTAATTTTATGAATAAAAAGTGCCAAATATTGCCCTGCCACAGGTCTAATAACTTAGATAGCTTTGTGAGTTATTTAAAAGAAATTTTCATTACGAATGAATCTATAAACTTTTTTTTTTTTATTGAGCATACATTGTGAAAATAATGTGTTTTTAAGCGCATTACGCAAATTTCACTACGAATTATTAGATCCGTGGTATTTTTTCGGATACGTAGAATTTCTAGCTAGAAAAAAAAATTGTAGCCGTGTCGTACGTCCCAACATGAAACTTAAGTATAACTATAATTAGTAAATAATTAAATTGTGCCTTATACTTTTACGCCATTTTGAAATTAAAATATCACTTAAAGTAATGCCAAAACTTAGATTAAAATAATGGAATACGAACTTTCTAGATGTAAGGACGTCATCATTATTTAAATTTTAGATAAATTAATCCTTTTTCAAAATCGATTCGCTTGAGATTAACGAGTTATAAAATTTCAGGGGTTTTTATACAAAGCAAGACTGAACTAATAGCGCTGTTTAAGTTTTTGAAGGTTACTTTTAAACCTAGTAGGCCTAAGGTATGTCAAAAAGACGTCCTAGAGTTAGTACAGGACCATTTTAAAGTAGATCCCATGAAAACCTAATGACATCAGAGGTCGTCAACCTGCGCTAAAACGTATAATTATTTAAAAAAATCATGATAACGCACATTATGAAAAATCAGTGGCAAACAAGATTATACTTGGGTTGATACTTTGGGTGTATAATAATAATATTATTTCCTCAAGTCAAGAAGTATAGAAGCCATATCGCTCGAGAACGTGTTAACTGTAAAAGTACATTTTCTTGAGCTTAAACTGCTCAAACGTCGGTTAATGTGATGATGGCAATGGTTTTTGCGTCGTGGGATCTATTTTAAACATCTATAGCTTTTTTTTAAATGTCATTTCATGAAAGATGTGCCGTACAGGTCAACAACCCGACACCCGCACACACATGCATAATTCATGTAAAAATAACGTGCATGCATGGCATAATAAGTAGGTCTTGTAAAACATCTCAACAGAAATCTACGAAATCAGCTTAAGAGAATTAAAAATACTAGCATAAGTATTTTCGAAATTATAATAACTCTGAGAACTCAGAATATTGAAAAAAATCGCCAAATTAGATTTAATTACTTTGCAATGTTAACGTTATTAGAATTTTTCGAAGTTTTTTTTTCGTAAATATTGTCAAAAGACTGATTTTATCTTTGTTTTCAAAACCCAAGAGCTTGTCATTGTAGTATAAGTGCTAATCGAAATGTTCAAAACATATTGTCAATACAGTTAACATAAATAAATAGTTAAAAATACATAGTACTTTGGAAATAAAACATGTACAATAGTTTTTTTTTAATATGATTCAAAAATCGAAGTAGGAATAAAATAAATAATAATAAATGGGGGTGCGATTGCTTTTGAAGAGACCGTCAACCATTTCAGGAAAACTTTTTCATTGTTGCCCTAGTCAATTATTAATAAAGAAAACGTGTTTTATTTTCAAAGTCCAAGTAAATGTTAAAACTCATTAAGTCTAATTCATCAATCTTTACGAGTATTTTAAACAACTAAATTAATTAACCCTGTTCCAACTCGGTAAACTCGTGAAGATGTCTTCAAAAGTTTGAATTCAAAACATTTGCGTTCTACGACAAGTTATTTCGAAGA
Source organism: Pandemis corylana (assembly GCA_949127965.1). Classification (NCBI taxonomy): domain Eukaryota; kingdom Metazoa; phylum Arthropoda; class Insecta; order Lepidoptera; family Tortricidae; genus Pandemis; species Pandemis corylana. Next base: position 9,712,404 of record OX421876.1, read on the forward strand.
CTATTTTCATTTCAATTGGAGCACCCCTTATTTTAAAAATGAAATTAAAATATTAAAATATGTCTCTGTTGTTGCTAGATTTTAAAATTAAACAATCATCTTGATTCATTGTAAATTGTATTCACTTGTTAAGAACGTAAGGTTGTAAATTGCTCGATAATTCCACATGTGACTTTGATATTACGTAATGCTCACCATGTAATCAGCATAAATTGAATTAAAGACGTACATGTTAAGAATGACTTATTTTATTCGTTCCTACATCAAAGGGGACGAATTCGGCAGCCATTTAAAAGCTTCGCAAACAAAAATAGTAATTTATAAAGCAATTTTCAAAAAGGTTCGGTTCCCCTGGCTGTTTAATTCGTACCCTCATTTGACCTTTCCAATCTTCAGTAATCCATACTACAGCAGTAACCTTGTTTTATATAATAGGGTGGCAAACGTGCTAGTGGGTCACATGATGGTAAGTGACCACTACCACACGTGGACACCCGCTACACTAAAGGATTGTAGATGGTTGCCAGTCTAGAGAACATACACATACACATACACAAATCACGTCTTTATCCCTTACGGGGTAGACAGAGCCTAAGGCAACAGGTATCTACAGGCCACATTTAGCAAGATTGTGGGCGTATAGGTAGACAATGGGATCAAAATAGAAACCCTAGAAAAAACCTCTTGTAAATCCCTATTAATATCATAAATGCGAAAGTAACTCTGTCTGTCTGTCTATCTGTTACGCTTTCACGCTTAAACCACTGCACCGATTTTAATATACATACATAGCTTACGGGGTTGACAGAGCCTAAGGTAACAAGAGCTAAAGGCCACGTTAAGCATGCTTGTAGGCGTATATGAGGAAAAAGGGATTCAAAATAGTGATGGGTTGTTAGCCGCATCGCCTATAACATGATTCGAGGGAATGAGCGAAAATCTTAAGAATCACGTTGTTGTGTCAGGCGATGCGGCTAGCAACCCATCCCTATTTTGATTCCCCTTTCCATCTACACGCCCACAATCATGCTAAACGTGGCCTTTGGTTCTTGTTACCTTAGGTTCTGTCTACCACGTTGAGACCAGCAGGAACGGTTACGTGGCATTACCTACCTGCATTGCACGGTCTAATTGTCTAAGGGAAGACGGGCCCAGCGTACGGGCCCTATCATTCTTGGCGCGGTCCTGGCGGAAGCTGGGGCCGCCGGGTGGGCGTTTGTAGTGAAACCCTAGTGGCATCCCACTGCGTCCCCATCACACCGGATTGAGGCAACGCCGGAGAGTTTTTAGTTTGAGTATACCCCTTCGGGGGAGTCCCACATAACCCTAGGCATCCCCGTGCCTTGAGGAATAAAGATTTCCTTTCCGTTAAAAGAAGGTTCTGTCTACCACGTGAGGGATAAAGACGTGATTTGTGTATGTATGTATGTTTGTAAATTCACGTGACCTTTTGTTACTATGCGATTTTTTGTCGCTAAGCGTTATCTGTTTGAATGATGTGTCTGTACGACACAAAAGGTCAAGTGACAGTTAGTAACGGGTAGAAAAATTCGGAGACTACCCACCTGCTATGGGTGATGTAGGGGTATAGCACGCGTCACGGAACGACGAGGATCCGGGTTCGATTCCCGGCCATAGCTTTACTTTTCGGATTTTTCTGTGTTCTAATTTTCACTGACATTTAGAAACCCTGAAATAGCTTTAATTATGCAGTATCCCGGAATGCAGTTAAGGCAGAGTTTGCGTGTTTATCAGCCGTCGCCGTGCGCTGCGCGGGAGCTAAATCTAAACCGAATATGCTAAGCACAGGACAAACGTCAGACGCAGGCGAGGTCGTGCCGAAGCCGCGAGTCGGCAGCTGCAGCGGGCAACCAATAATTCTATGCCAGGGGCATTGCCATAACGTCTTAAGTACCATTAAATACATACACATACACAAATCACGTCTATATCCCTTGCGGGGTAGACAGAGACTGAGGTAACAAGTAGACGTATAGGTTGAAAGGGGAATCAAAATAGTGATGGGTTGCTAGCCGCATCGCCTATAACATGATTCCTAAGAATTTCGCCCTATCACACTACAACTATCAAATGAATGAAGATTTTTTGCTTCTTGATTTTTTATTTACTATTACGGGTTTTATCGTTAAAAATTGAATTTCTAAACGACACTGAAAATTTGAACACAGAAAATCCGAAAAGTAAAGCTATGGTCGGGAATCGAACCCGGACCCTCGTCATTCCGTGACGCGTGCTATACCCTACACCACCCATAGCAGGTGGGTAAGCCTACGACGTCTTAATGGATTGAATACGCTCGCTGTCAGATCCATACTAAAAATGACAGTTAAAACCTGAACTGCGTCGGAATTGAATTGCATTAAGACGTCATGGCATCACAAGTGCAGCGGAGCCTTTCAACCTGGCCAGGGACCGTGTGAAGTATGCGGAGCTGACTGCCAACCTTCACTAGTTGGAGAGACACCTTAAGAAGAAGAAGACGTCATGGTAAACCCCTTGTGTTCTGTGCTCATAGAGGAGGAAGCTGAGTGACAATAAGGGTATGCAATGGCAACACATCAGTTTATTTTTTACATGGAACGGTGTAAATTAGTGGAAATATAACGATTAATTGATGGAAACGTCGAGAAAATCGAGCCGTCTAGTATTCAAATTTCAACTCTGCGCGAAAAAAGATGCGGGCAACCGCTTGTGTATGCTGAAATTCAAGTCAATTCGAGCATTACATACAAACAAAAACGTTCCACAACCGTCATAACACGGAAAAAATTGTGAAAGACGTGTGAAATAATTATTTTGATCATATTCCTTGGCACTTTGCTGTTCGCAAATCTTTACAGAATACAATGCTACTAGAGACTATAGACAATACTAGTAGAGACTTTATACATCTCTACTATAGATTGATATAATTGAAGGCTCGGGGACCTTATACATCCCTTTTATAAATGTATTTTATTTAAGTATTCTTACTGTATTTTATTTTGGATTAATGACTTTCTGCCAAGTTTCTTGCGGCGCATTCTTCTTGGCAATGATGGTATTTCCGAATGCGCTGGTAGTTTCAAAAAGACATGTAAAAGAGCCCTTGGCGGCCAATTTGCCAAAATACATTTTCATTTTCATGCAAAAGTGAACTGGTACTTTAAAAAAAGTGGATCTGAGGCTTTTTTCTGTGCTCAAACGTGTGCCACGGCACCGACATTCTTCTCTTTCACTCGCAGGCAAACCAGTATAAAGTGAAGAGCGGCGCTGCTCAAGGCCATCGGCGCCAGACCGCCTCATCTTCCGCTTCGCACCACACCCGCATAGTTCGACTTCATATTGATATGTTAATGACTAAAACATGGACCCGAGTCAGACGTCGACGTAAAGAAAACACGCTGTAATAACAGGGGAGGATTCTTTTGTGAATATTACCGACAGAGTTCTGCCGAAGATATGTGAACTATGTTGGAGGACGAGAGAATCTATTTATCGAATCTGGAGCCCGATTTTTGAAAGCACATGTGTGAAAATACCACTCGAAAATGGTGAAAAATTGTGCTGAATTTGAAATACGAGTAGCTTAGAAGACAATCACAGCTCTCATTAATCTTGTGAACTAGTCAAATATTTGATTAGAGTTATAGTTTTGAAGATATAAACAGACACTTTCGAGTGATGACTTTGAGGAGATCCATTTCAATAAAAAAACATTTACCTCGCTCCGCTACTTTTTCTAAAAATGATTTAATGACATAACGGTCAAAAATCGATCAAACTATTGAGAAACATTTCAAATAATCCGCCGGGGGGGGGGGGGGGGGGGGGGGTTGAGGTGTGCCGTGTTATTGAAGCATTCCTGAAGTCAACATTGACTGATTGGTCATTTGCTCGCGGGGAACATCGACATAAAATTAAGGTTACTTAAGGTTTTGTTACTTTAGGCTCTGTCTACCCCGTAAGGGATAAAGTCGTGATTTATGTATGTATAAACACTCACATAAATGTCTGCTGTATGCCAATGCTATATCTCCCGTCATTATTGCTTCATGAACTAAACAAGACTAGTAAAGCTAAATTGAAAATTTTGATAAAACCCACGACGAATGTAAAACGTTATTGATGATCAAGAAAATCATCATATTGGAAAAGAGCAGATAGTCTTCAAACTGCTGAACCGATTTTGAGAACCACCGCAACGAAACTCGCATCGGCCCATCCGCTTGAGAGCTACGATGCCGCAGACAGACTCACACACACACACAGAGAGAGAGAGAGAGAGAGAGAGAGAAACGTAACTGCGGAGCTCCTTTTTCCTGTGCGCAGCAGAATATTATGATACAGAAATGCAGTAAAATAACCAACATTAAATAACTATTTTACAGAATTGCTTCTGACAAACAGTATTGATAAATCGTGCCTCCGGGCAATGTTGGAACGGTTTTAAAGCTAGAAGGAATGTACTGGCGCAGCGTGCGGCTGCGATTGAGATGTCATTAAGAAACTTGTCAAGCGCGGTTCGGGCTCGCGCACCGAGAGCTCCGTTGCAATTTGGCTGGTGAATATAAAACAGTGTTGACAGAGCCCTGCTTCCAAGCAAAATGTAGGCAGTGTGAGGTCGTTTCATATTGGTTACTCACAATACAATACAATACAATACAATTTATTTATGACACAGACAGACAGTCAATTTTTTTTCTGTTTTTAGTATTTCTTGTTAATAGTGACAACCGAAATAAGTAAATAAGTAAATGCTTTATGGTACAAATATAAAGAAACAGATACAATTCACAAAAAAAAACATTATTATATGCACAAAGGCGAACGTGTCCGTATAAGGGATCTCTACCAGTTAACCTTTGAGTAGGTGAGAGGAGCATTAAACGAGGCACCGACGAAGTGTGACTTTAAAATGCCGGATAGTGAAAGCCACAATAGAGCGTACATGTCTAAATACAATAAACAAATCATAAAATAAACTACACTTATAATCATTACTTATTACTTTTAGAAATACATCATCTGTGAAAATTTAGCATTAAGACGTGATGGTAAGGCCCCAGAATTCCATACAAATGGCAATGAGAGCACTATCACCTGTTATCAGCCTTCTGCCTTGTTGACCTTGTTTTATAAAAAAAAAATAGTATTATATTGTAAAACACACACACACACACACATAAATCACGTCTTTATCCCTCACGGGGTAGACAGAGCCTAAGGTAACAAGACCTAAAGGCCACGTTTAGCATGGTTGTGGGCGTATAGCTGGAAAGGGGAATCAACATAGTGATGGGTTGCTAGACGCATCGCCTATATTCTTCCTACGCCCGTTCCCTCGATGGGCTTTTACCATCTGCGCGGGAAGAGAAGCAGTTGGTACATTCTATGTTTTCTCTTTACTCCCAGACCAGCGTGGATTATATTATACTGTGGCAAAAATCACGTAATACTTCAGTGGTAGTCTAGACGCCGTTTCTTCGTAGATGATGCCACGCGATGCTACGAAGCCGCTACGGCTACGGCGCTACGCGTGTGCTACGCGTTCTAAAATTATGAACATTATTTTGATTCCACTAGCAGAGCTGTTGCCTGCGTCTTTGTCTATATACCGTGGAAAATTTACACTACTTCGGGATAAATACACACAGATACTAAAACCTGGCTACGCCCGTGTGTTTGTTTTATGTTTTATTTCTGTAATAATGTCTGTCTTTCAAAAGAGATTAAATGTCTTCTTTCTTTCTTTCTTGCTATGTCACTCAGTCAGCATTCTACTTGTGCAAGAATGGTTAAAATCTAATGAGTAAATAAATATATTTGGAACGTTTGACAGCTGTTGACCTACTTAGTTCCAAAGTAAGCAAGCCTTGTAATATGTGTTCTACAGGTAATTACCACGTATTTTGGTCCTATTTTGAAATTAAAGTGCTTTTATGTATGTATGTACACCAGTATTTTAATACGCTGAGTGCTTGCTCCATCAAATACGTCAACATGGAACTTAGGTTTTATTAAGAGCAATATCGTGTACTTTCTAAGAAACCTTATTACTACAACAACGTTATTTTATTGCTCATAACATCAAAAAAATAATAAAATTACTAAAGAGAAAACAATTGTGATCTCAAACAATTATTTTTGACGACCGGATAGCCGAGTGGATAGAGAACTTGACTTTGAAGCTTGAGGTCCCGGCTTCGATCCCAGGTCAGGGCAGATTTATGCAAATACGATGTTTCTTCGCGGGTCATGTATCATCTATATAGTATGCTATGCTTATTCCTTCCCTGGTACCCACAGTACAAGCTCTGTTTAGTTTTGAACTAGATCTTATACATACATCACGTCTATATATCTGTTACGAGGATATCCCTTACGAGGTAGACAGTGCCTAAGGTAACAAGACCTAAAAGCCGCGTAGCATGATTGTGTGAACTGGAAAGGGGAATCAAAATAGTGATGGGTTGCTAGCCGCATGGCCTAAGACTAAGATTTCTCGTCCTAAGATTTCGCCCATTCACGCGTAGGACTTTTACCATTAGCGCGGGAAGAGAAGCAACTAGTACATTCTATGTTTTATTTGCTCCCAGAACGACTTTGAGTTAAAGGAATACTATGTGGTTCCCGCAACAAAATAGATTATCATACATAGTATTATGTTCAGTATATCTGTGTGTTATTATAATTTTGCATGAACGCAGTTTCGGTTCGCTGCGTCGGATGCGGGGACGCGATTCCTCGATATTTCAACAGACCCTATCATCTTTGCCGAAAGGTTGGTACGGTTAGCAACAAATAAAATATATGCAGCCCAAGAATGAAATCGGGATCAAATGAAACGAGAATGTACTTCATTCCGGTTTGTCATAATGCACATACATACACAAATCACGTCTTTATCCCTTACGGGGTAGACAGAACCTAAGGTGACAAGACCTACAGGCCACATTTAGCAAGATTGAGGGCGTATAGGTGGAAAATGGAATCAAAATAGTGATGGGTTGCTAGCCGCATCGCGTATAACATGATTCCTAAGACTTTCGCCCATTCCTTCGATGGGCTTTTACCATGCGCGGGAAAAGAAGCAACTTGTAAATTCTATGTTTTTTCTTTACTCCCAAACCAGGTAAAACACATGTTTTAATTTAACATACATATATTAAACACGTATTTATCCTGTACGGGTCGACAATCAAAGTTCACGTTGAGCGTGATTGTGGCTGTAAAGGGGGAATCAAACTAGTGATGGGTTGCTAGCCGCATCGCCTATGGCATGATTCCTAAGATTTTTGCCCCATTTTTTGTTTTCAACCATTTAGTTTTGTGTTGTCGCTCCAACTGAGCGTGGGTCCCCGCAACTTGTTTATGTGAAACAATATGAGCGGCGGGTCAGCTTTTTACAACCGATGCTCGCGATAAACGAAATATTCGCTGAAGGATCCGCAGGCGCAGCTTACAACAGACCGATAGTCCACTGTTTTAAGTAATGGTAAGCTAGCTGTTGTCTGTTAGTCTGCGAGCAATTCGCTCAAAAAAAATTCAGCCCAAGAGTATCCGAAACCGACGAGTGTATGAAGAGATTGATGAATGTGGATGAAACAAAGAAGGTGGCTCAGGATCGTTTTTTTGAAACTAAGTAGTCTCTGCCTACCCCTGTGGAAAAGAGACGTGACGTAGGTTTGTATGTATCGCTTATCGCTATTTTGCGGAAACTACGCGATTTTGGGGGATAAAAACTATCCTAGATATATCCTTCCCCCGGAGTAAATGTATACCAAATTTCCAGTAAACCGCTTCAGCGTCTTATTTGTAGTGTTAGTATGGATAATTTAAAGTACATACTGCAGTGGTTGATGACAGAGTCAAAGTAAAGCGGCGCTTAATTTTCAAATCCAGCAGCAGTAGCAGTTCTTGCACTGCTGTGTTCCGGTGTGGAGAGTAAGACAGCCGGGGAAATAACGGGCACAAGAGGCATTTCATCTTAGTCCTCTAGGTTGGCAACGCATCTGTAATCCCTCCGGGGTTGCGGGTGTCTATGGGCAGTGGTGATCACTTACCATCAGGTGACCCACTTGCTCGTTTTCCTTCCTATTCATATAAAAAAAAATGAAAACTACTTGCTCTAACAAAACTTTTACACAAGGTGTTCAATGAAATGTTTAGTCTATTCTTACATCTCGGATATCAAAATGACATAACCACCACTGTCCAAAGTTAACGATAAAATAAATTTAGTACAGATTTTTTGTATTCTATAAAATGTGTACCTACCTAGATTAGGTAGGTCCTACCTAATCTTTAAACTCAGTAAATAACACAAAATTATTTACTGAGTATTATAATACTATGGAAGGAGAAATTGGGCATGTTTTTTTTTTTTTGTGCTCTAAATTAAAAACTATCTGTAGTCCGCATAAACGAATAAGTCTTTAAATTGGCTTGATTATGTCATTTTTCTTAACAACATTTTATTAACTTAACTATCTAAATACAACAAATTGTCATAACGAGTTGTTATAAATTTCTTAAAATATAACATGGCCAAACCACTTGTATCTAGGCCACAAACATTGTCGATAGTTTCAAGTAGGTACACCACTAAATAAAAAAGCTGGTATCATTTTTTGACAATTTGACATTTGCACTTGTTAATTTAGTAATCGCAACAATAGACTTTTAGAACTCTCTCTCTCTCTGTGTTCTTTACTTATTATCTGTGGTGTGCTGTCATATTAGCTTACTGTAGTTTGTAAACTATGTTCGTCTTATTTATATATATATATTGTATGTCGATTAGTTAGTTGTTGAATCCATGTGTATCCTTATTGCAGATAGTAACTGGTAGTTATCCCACCGAAAACTGGCAGATTATTGAACAAGACGTCCACCTACTTGCCGTGTCTTACCCAACCTCGACATTGGCAGAATCATCAAAAAGTTGATGGAGCCACTTCTTCCTAAATTTGAATTGAATTGAATTGACTTTTAGAACATTGGCCCAAGCCTTACGGCCGCCATTAATGAGAGAAGAAGAAGACTTTTAGAATAATTTCAAGACACTTTGTACATAACATAATATTTAATATTTATTCCAAGTGGCTAGTCTGCGTCCGTCTGCGGGCGCGGGTGGTATCGGCGGAGCGCTTATACGCGATTGAAGTTCGCCGCTCTGTGATTTCTCTCAGATGTTCGATAAACTAAATTATAAACGTTTCTAAAGAAAATAGTTTCCATACAAGGGTCTGCTACAAACAGATTGGTATACAAATAAGTTTACGAGTACGACCTTTCAAGTGAGTTAGCAGATATTAATATAAGTAACCAGAAGGTGAATCACGTAAGTTGAGCGATTCTTTCATAATTTTTTATTATAATATCTCTCACTAGTTATCTTCGTCTACTCAGAATCAAATATTTGTGTGTCAGGCAGGCAGCTTGACTTTTTCCAGCTCCTCGAATAATTATCGTTACATTTCAACCAATTTAAACAAAACCTTTGCGTATTACTCTATCTATTGTTGAAACCGCACGGAAATCCGTTGAGTTTTTTAGTTTATCGCGAACAAACAGACAGACGCGGAGGAAGACTTTGTTTTGTAATACGTAATGATAACTTCGTAGATAAGGTGGCAAAAAGTTGAAAACTATGTGCCTACATATAAGACTCAGTACTGTCATCAGTACTGTATTTTATTTTCAAACTAAATCAACACGGAAATCACGTCTTTATCCCTTACGGGGTAGACAGAGCCTAAGGTAACAGGTACCTACAGTTCATATTTAGCAAGATTGTGGGCGTAAAGGTGGAAAATGGAATCAAAATAGTGATGGGTTGCTAGCCTCATCGCCTAACATGATTCCTATGATTTTCACCCATTCCCTCGATGGGCTTTTGTCATTTAGATCATCAAGATTATACATAATGTAAATTTATGGTAAGCCCCCAGCAGTGGGACGTATGGTGATGAACAAAAGCACAAGCGCAAACGCGCGTAAAACTAAATCTAATTTAAATAAAGTCTCGTATCATAGAAATTAAAGTACCCAGGCAAAGTTTGGGAGCCCGAGTGGAACTTGCCAATTACAAGATCAAACTAAAACCGCGGACAAGTATGAATTTGAAATTTAAAACTGAACAAGATATGCAATTTGATTTAAACTCGGCGGCGCCCACACGCGCCAGTTTGCGAGCAGGGCATCAGTTTGAAGCATTTATACCAGCTGTGTAAACGATGGAGACGCTACGAGAGGAATGATGTGAACAGTGTGATATATGCCGACCGTATAGCCTAGTGGTTAGTGACCCTGACTGTGAAGCCTGGTCCTGGGTTCGAATCCCGGTAGGGGCAGACAGTTGTACGATGAATACGAATGTTTGTGCCCGAGTCATGGATGTTGTATGTATTTATGTTTATCCGTTACCCCATTTATCCGGTACCCATAGTACAAGCTTTGCTTAGTTTGGGGCTGGGTCAATTGGTGTATGTATTTATATAATATTTATTTATTTATACATGTATTGGAACATTTGGAGCGTTTCCAAAAAAAAAAGCCCACATGAACATTTTTCCTAGAATTTAAATATTTTGGGTTTTTCTCTCTCAGAATCGTTTACCCTATCGATTCTCATTCAAGAAAAAGTGTGTCCCAGATTTGACTATGGAATTTATTGTCCTGATCGTCACGTACGATACATACCTATATTAAAAAAGTGACGAACTGGAATGGAAATTTTGGGACGCATTTTTTTCTTGTATATCGATCGACAGGGTAAACGATTCTGAGTATGAAAAACCCAAAATAGTTAAATTCTAGCAAAAATGTTCATACTATCATTTGAAAAACAGCGCCTTCTCTCGTCCCAGGTGAGCAGTAGATGTTCCACGGGAGTTTGTAATTGTGTCGTACAGACACATCATTCAAACAGACGACGCTTAGCGACAAAAAAACGCATAGTAACAAAAAGGTCACGTGACAGTTAGTAACAGGTTGAAAAATTCGGAGACTACCCACCTGCTATGGGTGGTGTAGGGGTATAGCACGCGTCACGGAATAACGAGGATCCGGGTTCGTTTCCCGGCCATATCTTTACTTTTCGGATTTTTCTATGTGTTGTAATTTTCACTGACATTTAGAAATTTAAAAATGTTCATGTGGACTGTTTTTTGGAAAACGCTCATTGGCATAAATCTCCTGGCTGAGCTTTACGAGGCCAGGAGGCCAGCAGCGCGTCTGGGCGCGGCCGGTGCGCCGCCAACTCCGCCCTCCAACTTTAACTATGAATAATTTCTCTACGAATTCGCACAAACGTATCAGCCTCACTTTGTGCTCGAGTCTGGCTTAAACCGCTGCGGGTGTGACCTGTGACGCAATAAATGCTGAATCCTTTAGTTACACAAGGTCTCTAGAATATTCTAGAATATTCCAGCAGGTACTTGGTTTCACTGAATTACTGGCACAAGAGGTATTGGAGCGCTTTCCAAAAAAAAGTCCTCATGAATATTTTGGGTTTTTCTTACTCAGATTCGTTAACCCTATCGATCGTTATAAAAGAAGAAATTTAATGTGTCCAAAATTTCCATTCCAGTTCGTCACTTTTTTTAATAGGTCGGTATGGAACGTGACGAACAGGAAAAAAATCCATAGTGAAATCTTAGAATTAGATAGATAGAAGATTAGATTAGATAGAGATTTAGTGGAGCAATGTTATGCTAGCCCTGTTTTTTTCGCCTGTGTAAAAAGTCAATCAATTATTTTGACCGATCCATCAATTTAAAACTGAACACTTCTCGATCATAAAGTTGTTATTTCAGCTCCATATTTAATTTTATATTTTAAAATCAACGATCATCGGTCATTGCCAGGAAAAAACATGGATTTACATTTCGTAGTAATTTAATTAAGTAATGTTTAATTCATTGTACGCGAACGAACACGATTAAGTTTTTGTGTAAAAAACACGTGTTTTTTTTATAAAATAAGGTGACAAAAACAAGCATGTGGGTCGCCTGATGGTAAGTGATCACTACCGCTACCACCCGTGGACTCCCGCAACACCAACGAAATGCAAATGCGTTGCCAGCCTATAGGGCTAAGTTGGAATGTACATGTACCTCATGATATTCCAGTTTAAAAAAACATTCATTCTCTATGCTAGATTTTTACACCATATCGGTACTATTTTTAAGTATAGGTATTGTATTTCTTCCTTTTATATAATCTACGTGTATCGAATGTGTCTAAATAAATGTTTTTCTCTCTTTCTCCCAAGAAACGATTAAACATTTACTACCCAATGTCAACCATAAAAATATGCTTGCCCAACTCTAGACCTATTTTACCTTAGGCTGGTCTATCAGAGGGTAGCCATCAATGGAGCAGTTTATAATTTTTTCCCAATACAAATTATACAACACTAGCTTCTGCCCGCGACTTCGTCTGCGTAGAATCCTACTAATATTATAAATGTGAAAGTTTGTGAGTTTGGATGTTTGTTACTCTTTCACGCCAGAACGGCTGGACAGATCTGGATGAAATTTGGAACATAGATAGATTATAGTCTGGAATAACACATAGGCTACTTTTTATTCCGGAAAAATGAACGGTTCCCGAGGGATATATGATGATGATGATGGTGATGAATATATTACTACTAAGTGGGTACTATTACTACTCTTACGTTGAGATTTGTGATTGCAGGTAAGAAATCAAAATGTTAGTAAAATTAGTAAAATATGTCCTTCTAATATTATAAATGTGAAAGTTTGTATGGATGTTTGGATATTTGTTACTCTTTCACGCCAGAACGGCCGGACAGATCTGGATGAAATTTGGAACATAGATATATTATAATCTGGAATAACACATGGCTAATTTATTTCTTTCTTATTCCGGAAAATTGCGTAATTTCTGCGAGATAGCGATAAAGATAAAGCTATTTAGGATATATTTTAGGACAGCTCTATAGGTTAGGTTGGGTTTGTTTTATAAAAATCCTGCAATATTTAGTTTCAGAAAAATTAAGGCAGCGGGGCAATGCGGGGGCTTGCTTGCATGTTTGCTTGAGTCCCTGCTTTGCATGCTTGATTGCATACTTGCTTTCATGCATGCTTGCATGCTTGCTTGCATGCATGCTTGCGTGCTTACTTGCATGCATGGATGCTTGCGTGCTTGCTTGCACGCTTGCTTGCATGCTTGCTTGCCTGCTTGCATGCCTGCTTGCATGCCTGCTTGCATACTTACATGCTTGCATTCCCACGGGATAAGGAAAAAAACGGGATTTATATATTCAGTTCGGGGAGCGGGGGAAAGTTGAAATTTGTCACGTAGGTTTATTCGGGAGTGTAGGGGAACACTAAGAAAGGATTTTCCGAAACGCCCACAGGGACGAGAAAAAACGGGATTTTACGTTTCCAGACGAAACAGCGGAAGAAAGAGACTTAACATTTATAACGTGTGTTTCTTTAAAGGCTTTAAGTGTACTTCAAAAGCACTCCCCATAATTTCCATGGGAACGGGAAAAAACTTATTTTTTCGTTTTACACCTTAGCGCGTACGAAGTCGCGGGCAAAAGCTATTTAGGGTATATTTTAGGACAGCCCTATAGGTTAGGTTAGGTTTGTTTTATAAAAATCCTGCAATATTTACAGTTTCAGAAAAATTAAGGCAGCGGGGCAATGCGGGGGCTTGCTTGCATGCTTGCGTGCTTACTTGCATGCATGCTTGCTTGCACGCTTGCTTGCCTGCTTGCATGCCTGCTTGCATGCCTGCTTGCATGCCTGTTTGCATGCCTGCTTGCTTGAAGGCTTGCATGCCTGCTTGCATACTTACATGCTTGCATGTATGCTTGAAAGCTTGCAGGTTTGGTTGCTCGCTTGCTTGATTGCTTCATGTTCAGGTTCATGCATTCTCGCTGAGTGCTTGCTTGCACGCTTGCTTGCATGCTTGCTTGCATGCTTGCTTGCATGCTTACTTGCATGCTTGCTTGCCTGCTTTCATGCCTGCTTGCATGCCTGCTTGCATGCCTGCTTGCATACTTACATGCTTGCATGCTTGCTTGAAAGCTTGCAGGTTCGCTTGCTCGCTTGCATGCCTGTTCGCATGCCTGCTTGCATGCCTGCTTGCATACTTACATGCTTGCATGCAAGCTTTCAAGCATACATATGCTTGAAAGCTTGCAGGTTTGGTTGCTCGCTTGCTTGATTGCTTCATGTTCAGGTTCATGCATTCTCGCTGAGTGCTTGCTTGCACGCTTGCTTGCATGCTTGCTTGCATGCTTGCTTGCATGCTTACTTGCATGCTTGCATGCCTGCTTGCATGCCTGCTTGCATACTTACATGCTTGCATGCTTGCTTGAAAGCTTGCAGGTTCGCTTGCTCGCTTGCATGCCTGCTTGCATGCCTGCTTGCATACTTACATGCTTGCATGCATGCTTGAAAGCTTGCAGGTTTGGTTGCTCGCTTGCTTGATTACTTCATGTTCAGGTTCATGCATTCTCGCTGAGTGCTTGCTTGCACGCTTGCTTGCATGCTTGCTTGCATGCTTACTTGCCTGCTTTCATGCCTGCTGCTTGCATGCCTGCTTGCATACTTACATGCTTGCATGCTTGCTTGAAAGCTTGCAGGTTCGCTTGCTCGCTTGCTTGATTGCTTGCTTCTTTGAAACGCTCATGGTTCACGCGTGCGAAGCCGCGGGCAAAAGCTAGTTATACATAAAAACCTTCCTCTTGATTCTCTCTATCTATTAAAAAAACCGCATCAAAATCCGTTGTGTAGTTTTGAAGATATAAGCATACATAGGGACATAGGGACAGAGAATGCGACTTTGTTTTATACTATGTAGTGATAATCCACTCTAGGTGAATTCGTCTATGACATTAAAATAAAATGTGGAATATTCTTGAAGCTAGAAACAATACTCTTTCTCGTGCGTCTAAAGCGAGTCCTTTTGTCGGCATTCGCGCTACGACTCCATTTACGGATCGATAACTAATTTACTAGTTCTTTTGCGGCGTTTCTGAACGGTTTCATGTATATGTATTTCAAAGTTTTAAACCGACAAAATGTGTATTGTGTAAAAAAGTAGCAGATTCTCCATTTTGTCTTGTGTTTAATAGCTTTGATCCGCGAAGCAAACTCGTATTGAGTCGGGTTTAATTTTTCGATCGACTTTGTATCCTATAGGGATAGCGACGAGGTGGACGGATACTGTTTAAAGTCGCGGGTTCACGGTGGATGCAAGCCGCTTCCAACCGAGGCAACTGGAGGTCTACGGGGGAGGCCTATGCCCAACAGGATGTCCTATGGCTTATTATGGATAGCTTTAGTTTTCCGGCGCTATGCCATTGGTTGTGTTGGTCGCTACGTCTTCTACTGTTTGCCCTTGTGCGACACCTGTGGCCGTTTCTCGAAACTATTTTTTTTTTCTTAACTACCAACTTATTGGTCATATCCTACACTTAGTTGATAGGGCCAGTTTAGATATAAAATTGTAACTTGTAGCTTTTGTTTGCTTCCACGCTGTATGGGAGCAAAGAAAACCATTATAATATACCAGTTGCTTCTCTTTCCGCGCAAATGTAAAAGCCCATTGAGGGAATGGGCAAAAATATTTATGAATCTTGTTATAGCCGATGCGGCTAGCAAACCATTCCTATTTTGATTCCCTATTACACCTGTACATATAGGTGGGCGTATGCCCACAATCATGCTACACGTGGCCTTTAAGTCTTGCTACTAGGTCTTGTTACCAAGCTCTGTCTACCTAGTAAGGCATAAGGACGTGGTTTATGTATATACATATGTATGTATGTATCATTGAGAACCGCGCCACTGGTGTCACGTCAAGCCTCTCGTTGGCTCAGCATTAGGCAATCGGCGCCATTTGCAAAGAAGCGACACGCCGACCATGCCCCGCCATTGTCTGGGAGTAGCACGGGAGCCGGTCAAAAATATGTGTATTTTATTTTTGACTCCCTAACTGTTGCCTATCTCCAATGTTGTGTTCCGGCGTGGAAGGTACGATAGCCTTCTAGGTCGGTAACGCCATTGCAATAGGTGTCACGGGTGTCTATTAGAAGCAGTGTGCTGTGTAGCTATCACGTATTATAATCAAACCGATCAGTCTGACACCCAAGATCACAAAGTTCGAGTGACGCATCATCTCAGACAATTCTACTCGTATAATGGAGACGTCAAAGATATCTTCGTAAATACGGCAAGTATAGCATTCTTTGTATTTTTTGCTATCTCTCCGTTTCGTTTACTATTGGTGTTCACCAGGGAAGTCATTTTTCAAGTAAACATAAAACCAACGTGAATGGAATCCTCGAAGTAAAATTGTTTACAACGACTTACAAATACTCGATTACAAGCGAATGCACACGAATAATAACTGTTATTAAAGCGCAACGGCATACTTTCCACAGGAATTAAATCAGAAATACCGTGTAACCTCCCGCTCGCCCATTTTAAAGCAACCACCGAATAAATCAGGCCACTTTTCTCGTCTAATATATTCGGCATGGAGCGCCATAAATCCCGGTAAGTTATCACGCGGCCGAATGAGAGTAATTCTTCTGATAAGTCTGGACTTAATCGTTAATTTGGGCTTAGTATTGTTAACTGCGTTTGATGGGTTTTGGATGGCGGGACGGAGAATAGTGGCTTTTGCTTCGGATAGAAGCGACACTTCGGTACCTTCGCCAATTTGTTTAACTCCGCTATGTATGAGTATACCTATCATGACCCCTCCTTCCATAGGTCACCGCCTACTTACTTACCAGGATTATAATTGTACCTTATTGTTTTACTAGCTGTTGCCCGCGGCTTCGCTCCCGTTTTTTTTTCTTCTAAATTTCAATATGAAAAATAGATAGTAGCCGATTCTCAGACCTACTGAATACGCATATAAAATTTGGTAAGAATCGGTAAAGCCGTTTCGGAGGAGTACGGGAACGAACATTGTGACACGAGAATTTTAAATATAAGAAGACTATTATTGTTTTTGATTTTGAATTTTTTGTAATATTCAATAGATTTGTATTATTTAATTTTATTTTATTTACTCTTGACGATTTCAATCTAAATTCTTCTAACTTGACAATGTACCTACAATATGATGTAATTTTTATTGAATGAATAAATAATCTAATCTAATCTATCTACCTACCTGCTCATTTGTCTTCCTTGTCGGATAAAAAAAAGGTTACTGCTTCGTCGGTCCGACGTTTCTCGGCATCATGTCGGGCGCAGACGCAGTGCAGAACCGCTTTAAATGTATTAACAAATTCTAACTATTGCGGTTGTTAGTGTAGTTGTTAGTTAATACATGCATTTTGGTAAGTTTGGTGTTTCTGAACTGCATACTAAGCCGGTTCTATTTAACCTAACTCGGGTCTCGGCAGCCTAAAACTAACTATTACTATGTTAATGTGTATTTATGCAGCAAATTCTACGGGAACTGAGAGTTGGGTATTTGCGGAGACGAACTTTGTATTTTCTGATTACAGTTTTTAATTAGCTGTTATTCTCCTGGCTTACGTACGGTTTTATAGAAGCCTGTACATATTTCATGCTTTTTTCAATCTGTTTGTATATCTGCGTTTTAATATTTTTATGACATCTTAGGATAAAATAAACGTAAAATACTCATTTACTTCCATGCTGGTCTAGCAAAGGAAAAACATAGCATGCACCAGTTGCTTCTCGTCCCGCGCAGATGGTAAAAGCCCATCGAGGAAATGGGCGAAATTCTTAGGAATCATGTTATAGGCGATGCAGCTAGCAACCCATCACTATTTTGATTCCTTTTCCACATATACGCCTATAATCATGCTAAACGTGGCTATTAGGTTTTGTTACTTCAGGCTCTGTCTACCCCGTGATTTGTGATGTGTATGTTTATGTATGTAAAATACTCGAAAAATACTGCAATTTATTTCAAACAAACGAGCCTGCGACTTCGTTTCAATTAATTCGTCGCTATCCCACGGGAAATATGTGCAATTTTCCAGGACAAAAAGTATTCTATATTTTATCCAGTATTCGTCAAGCTATTTTAGCGTGAAAGAGCAACAAACATACACACACACACACAGTGATACACACTCGCAAACCTTGCGCACTAGTAAACGTTAACTTTATCAAACTAATGATAGTTAATTCAATTTATGCACATAATTCTGAATCACTTACCATCAGGTGACCCACTTGCTCGTTTGCCTTCCTATTCATATAAAAAAAAAAAAAAAAAAAAAAAAAAAAAAAAAAAAAAAAAAAAAATCTACCCTTTGATCTTATAACCGAAGATGCAACTCTACCTTAAGTAGAATTTAAAAACAGAACGTGTAAAATTTTAAAAGTCGTTAAAAACGTTTGAAACGCTACACCGCGGATTCGAATTTCAAATCAACCGCCGCAAAGGCATCTCGCCTTCGCCCGAAACACAATTAAAAAAATAATATTTTTCTTTTAACACTCGCGTTTTTGTTTTTGTCCGCGGGTTCTTTTAGTTTGTGCTGAAAAACTATTAACTAAGGCATTAAAACTACGTTTTGAGGCACACCAGCTGCTTCTCTTCCCGCGCATGGTAAAAGTCCATCGAAGGAATGGGCGAAAATCTTATGAATCATGTTTTGCTAGCAACCCATCAATATTTTGATTCCCCTTTCCACTTCCACCTGTGCGCCCACAATCATGCTAAGCGTGGCTTTTGGGTCTTGTTTCCCTGGGCTCTGTCTACCCCGTAAGTCAAGTGATAAAGACGTGATTTATGTATGTATTTTCACTTTTACGTCTGCAAACACGCTAAACGTTATTGTTACCCAGGGTTCTATCTACCCCGTTAAGGACAAAGTCGTCATCAATATGAATATGTACAGGATTGTAGCAAATACTACAACTCATGAAACAGTGTAAGATAGATAAAAGAAGACATTTATTCCTTTTTGCAAGACACACAAATATAAGAGAATATACACACATTTATAGAAAATAAACAAGAAAAATAAACAGACATGAAAAATAGATCATCAGCGGTGTGCGTCTTCGCAAAAGTGAAACGGTCGCTGGCTCAGCATTACGCTGAGGTGTTAGACCTGCAGCACTGATTTTCAGCCAGAACCGTGTGTAGTATAAACATTTTATCTATCTATACTTTTACGCTATAGCGGGGTGTCCCAGACACAATCTAATCTAAACCAATTAACTGAATCTCCGAGCGATCCCCGAAAATATTCAAAAATGGAATTTAAAATGTAAACAGCGCACCTGCGCCGGAGTTATAAAATTACGTTTTTCGTCTGAATTGCAAATTTGCAGAAATTCGTTACGTGTTTGCAATAAACAAGTCGTTTATTCCTTTTTTTCCCGTTTTTCCTTTAGGCCGCGGCCGTACTACGGATAATATGGATATTTTAAACTCACTCTTTGTTGGTCTCTCGCTTAATACTCCTCTCATTTACTCAAAGGTTAACTGGTAGAGATCCCTTATAGGGATAAGTTCGCCTTTGTGCATATATTTAAGTTCTTTTTTTGTGATTTGTCTCTGCTTCTTTATATTTTATAAAGCATTTACTTACTTACTTACTTACTCACACACTTTTTTGGACGACCGGATAGCCTAGTGGTTAGTGACCCTGACTATGAAGCTAGAGGTCCCGGGTTCGAATCCCGGTAGGGGCAAACAGTTGTATGATGAATACGAATGTTTGTGCCCGAGTCATGGATGTTGTATGAATTCAATTATGTATTTATCTACATTATATGAGTATGTTTATCCGTTGCCTGGTACCCATAGTACAAGCTTTGCTTAGTTAGGAGCTGGGTCAATCGGTGTAAATTGTCCCAAGATATTTATTATTTATTTATTTATTTTATTTTTAGCGCTTCAATAACGCTTTAACAAACAAAGTATGGTGTCCTAAAATATTTATTTATATACATTTGAAAGGTGAGTCCTCTATTTTTCATATCTGAATGGCTTCTACACCACTTCACACAACACGATGGCATATTTTTCTAATGTATTAGCGCAAAAATACAATGATAACGTCACGATAACGGCTCGAGCGTCCCGGCCGAACTAATTCGCCGTGCGGTACATATTTTAAGCCCCGCCCCCTGCGGTTCACTTCGCATGGAATGATTTTTCGGGCTTAGTTACGCTTCTTGACTTATTATTATTCGTAGGGATGAAGCGAAAGAGGATCGTAGCAAGTGGGGCGAAGTAGTCTCTGCCTACCCCTATGGGAAAGAGGCGTGACGGTATGCTTGATGAGCAGTTGTCGGCGCCTGCGTTGCGACCTAAGCCTAATTATTTTCTGGGTCAACGGGTTTCGGGATCGGCGGAGTTTTGCGTTTCGTTAAAGAAATCGTTTGTGTAATTGTGCGGCTCTAAAATTTAGGTTTTATTACAAGTTTTTGGCCAAAGGTTCGCGGAGAAAGGTTAAGGTCGTTCGCTATTGGATCCCACGTTTCTTGCAGGTACGTATTATACATAAAGTTTGAAATGTATACATACCTACATACATACACATACACAAATCACGTCTTTATCCCTTACGGGGTAGACAGAGCCTAAGGTAACAGATAACTACAGGCCACGTTTAGCAAGATTATGGGCGTATAGATGGAAAATGGAATCAAAATAGTGATAGGTTGCTAGCCACATCGCCTATAACATGATTCCTATGCGTTTCGCCTATTTTCTTCTAGGTTATTTACCATCTGCGCGGGAAGAGAAGCAACTGGTACATACATTCTATGTTTTTTCTTCGCTACCAGACCAGCATGGAAGATAGAGATGAAATGTATAATGGTACAAAATATTTAAAGCAATCATCTCACAAAATGATAATTTGACAGGATTATTATAAAATAAACCAATCTGTAGATTGAATTGAATCCAAAATTACGATGAAGAATATTTACAGGAGTATTCTATTAAAGATACCGACTCGCAAGAAGAATGCGCCGCAAGGAACTTGGCAGAAAGTCATGAAGTTATGAAAAATCGTCGGTTATCGTTAAAATAACTTGGTATAACTCACGCTTGGACACCTTGTACAGAAGATACTTACAATATTATATATACATACACATTTAGCACGATTGTAGGCGTACAGGTGGAAAGTGGCATCAAAATAGTGATGGATTGCTAGCCGCATCGCCTATAACATGATTCTTAAGGATTTCGCCCATTCCCACGATGGGCTTTTACCATCTGCGCGGGACGAGAAACAACTGGCAGACCAGCGTGGAAGTATAGAAGATTATCTGTCTGCGACGGGAACTAAGCGATATTCCGGGATAAAAGCTGTCCTATGTCCTTCCCCGGGACTGTAACTATCTCTGTACAAAATTTCAATAAAATCGGTGTAGCTGTTTTACCATGAAAGACCAACAAACATCCTTTCCTTACTAATATTATAAATGCGAAAGTAACTCTGTCTGTCTGTCTGTCTGTTACCTTTTCACGCATAAACCGCGGGGCCGATTTAGTTTAAATTTGGTATATAGATAGTTTGAGTCCCGGGAAAGGTATGTAGGCATCCACTAAGGAAGGATTTTTGGAAATTCCCACGGGATAAGGAAAAAAAACGGGATTTATATATTCAGTTCTTACGGGAACGGGAAAAACGGGAAGCGGTGATGCTCATGGTTCACGCGTGCGAAGCCGCGGGCAGAAACTAGTTTATAATATTAGTAAGAGTAAGGTACACCTACCAATTAAATGAATTATTTAACCAGAAAACAGTCAACTCTGGTATATCAGTGCAGCCGGGTGTCCGTCCGGTCGCCGTGCGATGTTAACAATATAGTTGTAGTTCCGCGCCGTGTGCAGAAAGGTTAGCGGCCTATCGTCGTAAATTACGGCACGGCTCATTCCCGGCGCCGGCCAAATTTACGGTCTGCGAGCCGGCGGACACGGCACTCCGGCGAGACGGGGCGGGGACCGGGGCGGGGACGCGGCGTGTCGGACGCAGCGGTTTAACCGCCCGTTGTTGATGTTAGATAACGATTAGAAGCAACTACACTGGTCAAGAGAACGAGTTAGGCTAAGTTCAGATGACCGCGCGGCGACGCGCGGTTGGCTCGGCGCGCGGTTCAAGATTGTAACAAATCTATGTTGCCGCGCGGGACAAGAACTTGCGCGCGGTGCACGGCGGCACGCGCGGTCCCGCGCGGCACCGCGCGCTCATGTACACAGCAACATAGATTTGTTACGATCTTGAACCGCGCGCCGAGCCAACCGCGCGTCGCCGCGCGGTCATCGGAACTTAGCCTTAATATAGCGTTCTCTCTGTTGCACTTTTGTATGCAAATGAAAGGGACAAAGAAAAGCCGATGGGCCTAAACAATTGCAGCTCAATGCTTGAGCATGTTCGTTTTTATGTTCGTTTATTCGTGACACTAGCCATAAAAAATATAAACCAAATCCAGAAAAAGGGCGGCGCAAGCAGTTCTCTTCTCAAGTAAATGGTAAAAGTCCATCGAGGGTGTGGGCATAAATCTTTGGAATCATGTTATAGGCGAAGCAGTTAGCAACCCATCACTATTTTCATTACTCTTTTCCACCTATACGCCCACAATCATGTTAAATATTAACTTTTGGCTTTGTCTACCCTTGAGGGCGGGGAATCCCAAGCCCGCACTCAATAGTGTCGTTGCCATCTACTCCATCCCTGGGCGGCCAGTGGGCGTCGCGGTGACACCTAGTGCTCCCGCAACGCTCACAGTCCACGGCCAGGAGGGAACGTGTCGGTTTAGACGGTATCCTCCCCTCCTTCCATTAGGCAAGGCAGCGGTAAGCTGAAGAGTCCGATATACCCCCGTTGCTGCCCCGAGCGCGGGAATGCATAAGGTGCATTTTCCACACTTAAAAGGCTTTGTCTACCTTTACCCTGTAAGGGATAAAGACGAGATTTATCACTATCACTACATAGTATAAAACAAAGTCGCTTTCCGCTGTCTGTCCGTCCCCATGTATGATTATATCTTTAAAACTACGCAACGGATTTGGATGCGGTTTTTTTTAATAGATAGAGTGATTCAAGAGGAAGTGTTATGTATAATTCAACGCAGACGAAGTCGCGGGCAGAAGCTAGTAATTATTATAATGATATCGTATCCGTTGGTAACGCAGCTCCGTGTGTTTCCAGCCAAATACAGCGTGAAGTATTTTGCGACGCATAAGCGGATTCAATCGCCGCGGTGACGAAACTAACCTGTTTAGCCGACGCGGCGCGCGCTGGGACGCACACACGCACTGGGACGTTTTGATTAATCTAATTAATACCAGTGGCTCTGTGAACTGTAAATCTAGCGAGTCTTTTAATTTTTCGAAATTACAACCCCTATTTTTGCTTCCATGCTGGTCTGGGAATAAGAAAAAACATAGAATATACCAGTTGCTTCTCTTCGCGCGCAGATGGGGAATGGGCATAAGAATCATGACTTTTATAGGCGATGCCGCTAGCAACCCATCACTATTTTGATTCTCCTTTCCACACGCCCGCAATCATGTTACACGTGGCCGGATAAAGACGTGGTTTGTTTGTGTGTGTGAGTCTGAAAAAAAAACAATTATGGAACTGCGCAAAATTTTCCGATAATTTTTTTAGAAATGTATCTAACCTGTTTAAGAAAAAGACAGACTTCTATTGCGTATGACATTTAAATTTATTCGTCTTGGCATGCCTACCACATTTTTAAACGACTTTACGACGGAAGTTTATATTACCCAAAAAATATTTTACATAAACACTTTGCATGCCACTGTTGGCTAAACATGTGAACTAAATAACTGTTATCACCTGTATGTACCTACCATGTTTGAGCAAATAAAGTATTATCTTATCTTATCTTATCTTTGCCATCAAAAAATACTCTACGCGTAATAATTGTAACTAGACTTGTAAAACCTTTGAGACATACGGGGTGTCTCAAAAATCATCAGTCTCGCAAATTAAACAGAATGTCTTTTTTAATTGGCATGGCCGGGTCCCTATTAAAAAAATCGCAAGGCCATATTGCGCCCCATCCATCACGTCATAAACACGGCCGAAGACAAAGGAGCGAGTAAAATTCAAGACAAGTCCTCTATTAACTAAGTACATAAATAACTCGAAAAGGCCCACAATGGAATGCTAAACAATAGGGGAAATTATACGATAATCGACCTTATGCTCCAAAGAATAAGGCGATGCTGCGGATGACTGGTTTGGAGAAATATGGGGTTTTGGGGAGTGACCGCGATGCCGGAATATCGGAGGAGGTAATTAACACTTGCTTTTGGATATATTTTTTAGGGTTCAAATGGACCTCTAATAATTGCTCTCATCTGTTCTGGCACTTTTTATTATTTTTTATTTTTATGATAGGGGGAAAACGAGCATATGGGTCACCGGATGGAAAGCAATCACTGCCGCCTATAGACACTCATAACAAAGGGTGTTTAGAGTATGTTGCTAGCCTTTTAATAAAATAATAGACTCTTTATGACGTAAAGAAAGTAAATATCCAGGTATCATTACTGTCCATAGATTGCAGATGCTTTACCATCCTAGAATACCGTATAGATTCAGGCGTTACCTTACGGCAGTCCATTTTAAACTAAATGAGGAACCTTACTTTGTTACGCCGCGAAATAGCCTAGATCAGATCGCCCTTACACCTTGTCTTCCGGGCAGTCGCCACTCCAAAACCTTACGGCCCCGACGGCCATCAGTTCCACGAGCACTTCAGGCGTCCAATTTACTGATCAGTATTTACCAGATCATCTTTACAACACCTGGTTACCGATGCAAGGTTCTACCACCTGCAGAAACCAAACTGCCCTATCCACGATCCCTGCGGCGGTCACAGTGCATTCGTTTCAGTTTTATCAAAATTATGTCAGCCGAGAGTCGTCCCAATCTGATTGACCATGCAGACCATAAGACATTTCATCAACGGGATAATCATCATCATCATTAGCCTGTAGACGTCCACTGTTGATTAAAGGCATCCCCCGCACACCATAATGAACGACAACTCGCCACCTGCATCCACCAGTTTCCCGCAACTTTCACGAAGTCGTCGGTCCACCACTGGGAAACAACCACCCACTAAGGAAATCTGCCAACACTGCGTCTTCCGGTTCGTGGTCGCCACGGTTGTCTGCTCTTTTTGTGTGTTGGTTGTGTGACCTGCCCATTGCCACTTCAACGTACATATCCCTCGAGCTATGTCGGTGACTGTAGTTCTTCGGCGAATCACCGTATTCCGGATTTTGTCGCGCAAAGAAACACTGAGCAAAGCTCTCTCCATAGCTCGCTGAGCGACTCTGAGCCTCTCCAAAAGGCCAGCAGTCAAAGACCACGTCGCAGAGCCATAAGTTATCTGGCAACACGCACTGATTATAGACTGGTCTTCAGGCACTGCGGAATTTTGGACGGGAAGACATCGCGAAGTTTCCCGAACGTTGTCCATTCGCGTTGGATTCTCCGAGCGACCTAATGTGTCTTAAGTTGAGCTACCGGTATAAGGGTCTACCCCGCGCAGAACCCGAAGTGCCCTATCCACGGTGGCGGTGGTCCCCGCGTTAGCCAGTAATTGCACATTGTCTCGATCCCTAATTGTGGATCACGGGCGGCTATTAATCTGAACACCAGATTTTTGGGGCGCTTGTGAAGATGGGCGCGGAGAGACAAGCAGGACGGAGTGGTCGGAGCTACAGGCATATATATATTTATTTATTTATTCATTGTCAAGTCATGTACATTACATATGAAGGTGTTAACATTGTTCTAAGTCAGTCCATGACGCCCTGCAAGGGCACACAATAGTAGTTAATATCTAAATCTAGGGTTGTAATATAATGTCACAACATGCCTTCAAATTAATTAAGTACATTAAAGCTATTCACTGATATTATCAAATTCATTAATGTTATTCTATTCTAGTTAATTATTTGTTAATAGAATGAGATGATTTCAGTATAATATAATAGTATGTCAATTAAATCTAAGAATCAATACAATGGTTTATAATGTCATATAAATTTAAGGAATATCAATAAGCAGCTTAAAATGTCAATGTTTCTATAATTTTCGTTTGAATTACTTCACAGTCTCATCATTTAGGAACTCGTTAACAGAATAATAGCATTTTTTGATTAAGAATGTCTTTAAGTTATTTTTAAATATATTGTTTCGGGATTCTTGTCTTATGTATTCAGGGATTTTATTCGCTATTTGAGTACATTTATATATACTGTTATAAATTTGCCATCGTCAATACTTATTATAAAACAAAGTCCTCCGCCGCACTTGGCACTGGTCACTTCAAATACCTACTAAAATAAATTAAAATATGTGAAAACAATGCATTTTATTCATTTTAGACATCATGTTTCATAGAGCCATTTACTGCTTAAGACCTACACAATCGGTATTTAAATAGAAAATAGTGTAAGTTTATTTTTTTCAAAACAACCGGGTGTGTTTCCCGAGCTAAGTACAGGTTTTTTTTAATGTATGAATGTAGTTTTTCTTGTTATTAAAATCGATGACATGGTTCCTAAGAACAGATCCTTGAATGTTTTATAGTTTCAGACTTTCCCATACTGACCGATTTCAATGAGACACCCTGTACATTGTTATTTTTTTGGTAGTCAGGGTCGCCGTCGTGGAAACCGATGAGGACTATATACGATACTAAAAACTATACAAAAAATGACCTAAATCGTATCAGACCCTCCCACAGGTAGGTAGTAGGTTAATCGTAAAAAAATAAAACTAAAATTTTGATACAATGATATTACTCAATCTACAGTACTATTATAAAGAGGATTTGATTTTTTGTTTGTTTGCAGTGAATGGGCTCTGAAATTATTGAACCAATTAGAGACATTAATTAAGCTATCCCTGGTAAACATGAGGCTATACTTATTCTGCATGAAATGCGGACGACGTTGCGGGCAACAGCTAATGTTTTCAATAAAACGCCTCTAAACTAATAAAATAATCAAAAACCCCACGCATTAATCGAGTGATCATAAGTAAAAAAATTATAATTCAATTTTGTGCCAAAAATGTCTTACAACTTTTCGGAAATGGGCTGATAGTCTTCAAACTACCGGACCGATTTTTACTTAACATATTTTTACAACACCATAAGGAAACTGGCTTTTAAATAAAAAAAAACCGCATCGAAATCAGTCCATCCGTTTGAGAGCTACAATTCCACAGACAGACACACACACACGGACATAGATGTCAAACTTATAACACCCCTGTTTTTGTGTTGGCGGTTAAAAAACCGCTCGAAAACAGTAGGTTCATCAACCCCATCCGCAGTGACCTTTGGCCGCTGACCTTTATCAATACATGACCGGGTGACACGGCCGGATCACCCGGATGCGACCCGGATCACGGTGTATCCGGTGCGATTTAAATATATCGGACGTGATAGCTTAGCGGTTGGATTGTAACGGGGTGAAGAAATGAGGAAATGGGGAAAACGGAGGAGCGCGAGCGGTGTGCAAGTTGAATAGTTCCGCTAAACACCGATAGATGGCGCTGTATGGCTTTTTAACGTGGTAACGATGTAATGCTTTATAACTAAGTCACCCGTTTTGATTTTGACTCCATTAACTTTGAAAATCAGACGAACCCAATGACCTTCTGAAGTAGTCCGGATTCATTTTGAGAGAAGAAGATAATGTATACAAGTAAAGCAGTTTCGCTATGCTAGTAAGTATGCACACAACGAAGTGACACCTCGTCAAGCCTAAAGGCGACCATTACATGAAAAAGTTGTCTCAAAACGCTTCTATTAATTGTAATTTTAAATACAAAATTAAATCACCCTTTAGACACCGTACACTTTGCCCAATGACCAATGTAACATTTATCCAGCACAATTCAAAATTCGAAAAATAACTTAACTTAAAAATTTCATTTTAGATACATCCTTCTTTGAACCCCGTTTTTTGCGTCCGTGTTTAAAAATAGAACTACATCAACATCACAAATAAAATTCCCGATCAGCCCAGGCCGGCCAACATAACGCAAGCTACCACCATATCAGCAACTATTCCGATGTATCCAAACAAATCCGTTTCAACAGAATTCTTTAAGCCCAAAGGGTAGGGGGTTCTCAAAGCGTCGGTCGCGTTACACCCGTTCGCCGGAACCGGATCATACTGGTATAAACCGGATGATCTCCACAAAGGTCCCGCACGCTTGGAGAGACGGCTTTGCGTATTAAGTCGTACGTTTATAGTGGATGTTTTAAATGGTTCGGATCGTGTAGTTTATCTTGTCCATATTGATACATTCATTTTTATTGAACTTGTTGTTGCCGTCGATTTCGTTCGCGCAGAATAAAAATTTGAGTGGAGCGCCTTAAACTACCTTCATCCGGCCCTGTCGTCAAATTATTTCTTAGCGGATGCCTACGTCACAATAAATCTGCGTAGGTACGGTCAAGTGCAAAAATAAGTATCGATAGGAACTTCTCAAAAATATGTCCCACGACCTTATTACGCTGGCGTAAGAGCGTATGGTACTTATTTTTGAAACTTTGTCTAGATACATATTATTACACTTGACTGTACATACCAAAGACCATGTCAGGATAAGCTAAGTGAATGTTTTTTTCGATTGTTTTTTCTAACCACCCCATTTTAGTGTGATTCACATTGTATTGTACTTACTAAATATGAATAATATGACATAAATTACATTTTCATTATGTCATGGAAAATAGGAAAAAACGCTGTCTAAATTTTTCAGGTATTTTTTTTGTTTACTTCCACGTTAGAGACCGCTCCATTTTTTTCACCAATAATACACCCACCAACGACCTATAATTTGATTTTTTTTTTAATTATAGCAGTGGGAGAACATATCTTTACATAAAATACTTTACATACATTTCCTAGAACCGCGATAATATAAAAGGAATGATTGAAACCTCTTTAGAGAAACGCGCATGACATACTAAAATACTGGCCACTTACAATTCCTTAGGTTTAAGTAAAAACAAATTAAAAAAACGAATATTCGCAGCGGATTAAACCTAACGAATTGTAAGTGGCCAATATTTAGTATGTCGTGCGTTTATCTGATGTGGTTTGAGCTGTATGTTGATAGATCAGTCAGTCACGGTTGCTTTTCTATAGGTATTACTGAATAACCGTGGTTCTGTTCTTAAGTTTGCCTGGTTATGGCCACCTTAGCCTTTAGTAATTTATTTATGTACCTATTTTCTGTATTATGTCGTGCTCAATACAGAGTCATTGTATTGTAGGATCGTGTGAGAAGTCGGTCCGGGTTGCTACCGTTACCGTACTCGCTAATACTGCCGCCAAGCACAGTGCACAGTGATTGTGCTGCCGTGTTCCGGGATAGAGAGCAAGATAGTCGATGAAATTACTGGCACGTGAGATATCATATCTTAGTCCTCTATACTGGCAACGCATTAACAATCCTCTAGTGTTGCGTGTATTGAACCCAATTGCTCATTCCCCTTCTATGTCGTATAAAAAACTTATAGAGTACAAAATCCGTGAAAAGTTAAAGGCACTCAAGCCATGCTTTGTGAAAAACCTCCGTAAACATGTAATAGCCCGTTATTCCAAGTTTCCTCCCAAAGTTCGAGACTTAACATGATGCAAACTATCCGGGCTGTGTGTTTGTCTGTTGAAATATCCGGCAAAGAGCGCAAGTTTTAATAAGAAAGCAGAGCGGGTCGGGGTCAAACGCGGCGGCGGGCAAAAGCGAAGGCGGGAACACATCGCTTAACCCCCCACGCAAAAAGAGGGGGTTATAAGTATGACGTCGATGTCTGTGTGTCTGTCTGTCTGTAGCATCGTAGCTCTCAAGCGGATGGACCGATTTCCTTGAGTTAGTTCTTAGCAGACGCGTTCATCTCTTACAGGCATATAAGCAGTGCTTGTTTGTAAGCATACGTAAATGTGCCCGACACTGTACCAATACGGGTTTTGTTGTCAATATACCTACCCTCTGTCAGAACCCACTGCCCGCCCCTGGTTCTTAGCCATGTTTAGTAAAAAGAGGCCCAGCAGTTATGGAGTACAAGTTGATCAATAAAGGAAGCACTTTAAACATGTCTAATTTTAAATTTCTAAATGTCAGTGAAAATTAGAACACATAGAAAAATCCGAAAAGTAAAGCTACGGCCGGGAATCGAACCCGGATCCTTGTCATTCCGTGACGCGTGCTATACCCCTACACACCACCCATAGCAGATGGGTAGTCTCCGAATTTTTCTACCTGTTACTAAACTGTCACGTGATGTCTAATTTTCACAAGATGTCGTTGAATTGTTCCAGAATATTGCAGCAGGCGCCTATTACACTAATTATGACAATTGTCGGTGACAAGTGACATTTCTATTTACATTGTAAACTCGACCAGAATCTATGCCAGTTGGCTCATATTGTGTTAAGATTTTTCATCATACAAATACAGAAATACTCATAATTTTCATGATAATTTTGACCGTTGAAGAGTTCCCCCCTGCGGAGACGGTCCTGGCTGGTCCACCAGCACTCCACTACCAAATTATTGTATTGTCATCTAACTTACTCAAGTATGCAAAATTTCAGCTCAATCGGTTGAAGATATCTGCTTCTAAATTGAGTCGCAAGATTCCACCTGAAAAAACATACATAGGTACTACATACATACATTGCAAGTTAAATAAAAGATTGTAAAGTACTAATGAACCTTTACAAGGCTTTTCGGTCAAACCGGAACAACCACCGGATTATTTTAAAGACACCTTGTGTATTCTCCATCTATGGCAGGAACTTATTTGCCTTCTCCCGTGGCTTGTGCCTGATGTACACTTAGCCGGATAAACCGGGTAAATTGCCCTCACACCGTATATAAAATGTACTCGTACCTATATTAGCGTACGCGCGGCCGGCGGAGCCGCTGCATCCGGGTATGCATTACGTAATCAACGCTACTATTGAATTAGAAATGACAGCCGATGCTTACTTTGGCCAATAGGTTCCTCCGTTACGCGTAAACGGTTACTGCAGAATCCTACTAATATTATAAATTCGAAAGTTTATGAGGATGGTTGGATGTGACGATTTGTGTGTGTATGTTTGTTCCTTCTTCACGCTGAAACGACTAGACGGATTTGGATAAAATTTGGAACGGAGGTAGCTGGTACCCTAGATTAAAACATAGGCTACTTTTTACCCCGGAATATTGCACAGTTCCCGGGGAATAGCGATTAACATGTGAAGGTCGAAGATGCCCAGAGTCGCAACGTAAATACTTATAGCAGAATATACTATCAACCTCACCACGCAAAATAGGCGCAGTTAATAGTCGTCGAGTTGCGGAAAACAGCCCGTTACAACATAACAACATAACATACTATCAACATCAGTTCTTAAGAGTAATTCCACGCGGACGAAGTCACGGGCAGAGCTAGATATATTATAAAAAAAACAAGGAACATTAGTCCATCATTTGCAACTGGCAGACCTTGCATAATTTAGGAGCGCTCTTTGAATTTCTTACCAGGATAGCATATTATTCCATCCAGGAATATCTGACAGACTCCTTTTCATATTTTAGTTTATTGAGTAGGTAGTTATTGCAGTTATATCTATTTGTGTATCGTTCCGTGAGTCACAGACGGTTCTGGCTGAAAATCAGTGCTGCAGGCGTCTAACACCTCAGCGTGATGCTGAGCCAGCGAACGTTTCACTTTTGCGAAGACACGCTCATTAAATACTATCATTCATTATCATTAAATAATTTTATTGATGATCTATTTTGATGTCTGTGTTTTATATATATATATATTTTTTAATTGTGTGTATGCTCTATCTGTCTGTAAATGACTTCTCTTCAGGTTAGCTGGAAGAGATCCCTTCTTAGGGATAAGTTCGCCTTTGTACTATTTACTCTGTATTTCTGTATTTTTAAATTTTTTATGTGCAATAAAGAGTTTACATACATACATACTTCTTTCAGTTTCTTTCTTTCTTTCAGTTAGTTTCCTTATATTGTTTTGTGTACCATTACTTAATGCATGCTGCATGAATATCTGTAGCTGTTTGTATAGCCACTGGGGCGAGACATAGTGTACCAACTCATTACTCTAACATCTCCACCTGTGTTTGACAAATAAATGATTTCTGATTTGAATTAGTGGTGTTAGTGAAAAAAGTCTGCTATCCAGAGTGCGAAATCGATATAGAACGAATTTTTGCTTTAAAACTTCCTAATTTATCACTTATTAAGTTAAGCTAATTCCGATACGTCTGCCGGACGAATGCCGAAGCTCCGTGTAATTTGCAGCGACTTCTAACAACTCCGGAAATACACGCCAATTTACTTAGTGATGTGCCCGCGGCAAGGCAATTAAATTATTTTCACTGAAAATACCGGGACTTAATCTTTTTTTCACTGATAGACCGAGGGAAACGTGCGAGCGGGTCACGAGTCGTGGGAGTCAGCAGCCCCGCGAGAGTCACCGGTACGTTGTCGGCCCTAGAGTGAGGCCCCACTCGTGTCAGCGGGAACGGTAACGGGGCATTACCTACCTGCATTGCACGGTCTCATTGTCTAAGGGAAGACGGGCCCAGCGTACGGGCCCCTTCTTGGCGCGGGCCTGGTGGGCGCCGGGGCCACCGGGGGGGCGTCTGTGGTGAAACCCTAGTGGCATCCCACTGCGTCCCCGTCACACCGGATTGAGGCAACGCCGGAGTTTTTAGTTTGGGTATACCCCTTCGGGGGGGAGTCCCACATAACCCTAGGCATCCCCGTGCCTAGGCCCCACTCGTGCGTTGCCTTGCGTGGCATCGCGTCTTCGCAACGGATCCACGCATTGATGGATCATCAAAGTATATCAATGAACTAGCTGTTGCCCGCAACTTCGTCTGCATAGAATTCGTTTATCGCTATCCCGCAGAAATTACGCAATCCGTTCTTAGCGGATGCCTACGTCATAATATCTACCTGCATGCCAAATTTCAGCCCGATCCGTCCAGTGGTTTGGGCTGTGCGTTGATAGATCACTATGTCAGTCAGTCAGTCAGTCAGTCACCTTTGAGTTATATATATTTAGATTGAGAATCTTACTTCCCTATTTTTGTATTTTTACTTTTACTGTTAACCCGTTAGAAATTATATTTCTAAACGATACTGAGAACCAGAACACATGGGAAAATCCGAAAAGTAAAGCTATAGCCGAGAATCGAACCCGGATCCTCGTCAATCCACGATGAGTACTTTACCCTTGCACCACCCATAGTAGGTGGGTAATTCTTCGATTTTTTCCATCTGTACCACCATTCATGTCATTTGCTAAACGAATATTGTCATCAAACGCCATCTGTTTGAATGATGTATCATTACGACCCAACTACACACTCCTCAGGAACATCTACTGCTTATCGAGGACGAAAGATGGCGCTGTTTTCAACGATAGATACAATCAATGGATCGAGAATTTTACTTTCCGATTTTTGTTTTTTTTTTCGGAGTATCTGTCCATTTGTTTCCGCCACCTACTTAAACTGTCTCCAACTTATTTAGCTTTTTGGTTGTCTGGAAGAGATCGCTATTAAGCGATAAGACCGCCTATTGTCTACTTTGTTCTTTGTTTCTGTATTGTTTTGTACTGATTTGTGGTGTTCAATAAAGGGTATTTGTATTGTATTTGTATTGTATATTCAGAGCATATTCTAAGGTAATAATTCCCTTTAATGCTGTGAAGACGCATACATACTTTTGTGTTTTTTGTTTATTATAACCTACTTAAAACATGTTCCATTGGAACATGCGACCACATCTCTAGTTCATGGGTATTGGGTTTATTAAGCACGCTCGGCGGAGCTCCGAGTTGTGATTGAGTCTCGCAAAATGCGGACCAAATCAAACTTTTATTAAAACTTTTAGTACCTACCATACAAGTACATGTAGAAAACATATAATTAATAGATCCACCGGATAGCCTAGTGATCAGAGAACCTGACATTGCTTCATAAAGCTGTAGGTTCAGAATTCGACCCCCGATCGACGTAGATAATTATGTATAAAAAATCGAATGTTTGTTCGTTCTCGAGTCTTCGTCCGCGTAGAATTAACACACACACACACACATACACACACACACACACACACACACACACACACACACACACACACACACACACACACACACACACACACACACACACACACACACACACACACACATAAATCACGTCTTTATGCCTTACGGGGTAGACAAAGCCTAAGGTAACAAGACCTAAAGGCCACGTTTAGCATGGTTGTAGGCGTATAGGTGGAAAGGGGAATCAAAATAGTAATGGGTTGCTAGCCGCATCGCCTATCGCTCACAATCTTGCTAAACTTGGCCTGTAGGTCTTGTTACCTTATTTTAGGCTCTGTCTACCCCGTAAGGGATAAGGACGTGATTTGTGTGTGTTAGTTTTGCCCACGGAACGCAGAAAGTAGGTTTTAACAGCGTTTAGGGTGAGAGGTTCTTTGTTTGCGTGTTTGTTACGTACCTATATTTCTAAACGACATTGAAAATTAGAACACATAGAAAAATCCGAAAAGTAAAGCTATGACCGGGAATCTAACCCGGATCCTCGTGATTCCGTGACGCGTGCTATATTCCTACACCACCCATAGCAGGTGGGTAAGCCTTGTTACTAGCTGTCACGTGACCTTGTTACTATGTGAATTTTTGTCGCCAAGCGTCATCTGTTTGAATGATGTGACTGTACGCTGCAATTACAAACTCCCGTGGAACATCTACTGCTCACCAAGGACGAGAGAACCTACCTATATGTAAAAATAATGGGGTATGGGCAACAGAATATCTACTACAACATGTGGTGCTGAAGGGCGCGGCGAGTGCGCTGCTCTCAGTTGGAAATTGATTCAAAACTGAGCGCATTCCGGGCGTGTAATCGACACGCGGACCACACGTGCGCGCCCGAGTGTGGTGTGCGAGCGAACGGCTCGTGCGCAGAATACTACTACTATTATAAATGCGAAAGCTTGTGAGGATGTGAGGGAGTTAGTGCGCATGTTTGTTCCTTTTTCACACTTCTCACGACGGATTTGAATCAAATTTGGAACAAAGATTGATACTATAGATTTTTTATACCACGTCGGTGGAGGGCTACGAGCGTGCGGCTCGCCTGGTGGTAAGCGGTTCCCAAAGCCTATTGGACGCTTACAAGATTAAAACATAATGCTACTTTATATCCCGCAAAATCTGAATGTTTGCGGGATAGCGATAAACGCATTCTATGCAGACGAAGGCGCGGGCAATGGGTATTACATACATAAAAGAAACAATGATACTACCTTCCCTTATTCCATCTATCTCTACCGCCATATCCCGCAGATATGTGGAATGTGGAAGATATTATAAACGCGAAAGTTTGCAAGTATGGATGGATGGATGGATGTTGGTTACTTTTTCACGCCAGAACGCTACTTTTTATACCGGAAAATTGCGTAATTCCTGCGGGATAGCGATAAACGAATTCTATGCAGACGAAGTTGCGGGCAACAGCTAGAGTGAAATATTTTTCCTTTCTTCCCCACCGGCTACCTCTTTATAATAATACTAGCTTCTGCCCGCGACTTCTTCTGCGTAGAATTATACATGAAAACCTTCCTCTTGAATCACTCTATCTATACAAAAAACCGCATCAAAATCCGTTGTGTAGTTTTGAAGATATAAGCATACATAGGGACATAGGGACAGAGAAAGCG
The DNA here is from genome assembly GCA_949127965.1 of Pandemis corylana. Classification (NCBI taxonomy): domain Eukaryota; kingdom Metazoa; phylum Arthropoda; class Insecta; order Lepidoptera; family Tortricidae; genus Pandemis; species Pandemis corylana. Next base: position 9,748,192 of record OX421876.1, read on the forward strand.
ACTTTGTTTTATACTATGTAGTGATAGTGATTAGTGTAGAAAAATTGAGTTGAGTTACTTATTTTTTTATTCACCGCACATCATTTATTCAATTGCTTGCCTCTCTCTCCCTCTCGTCTCGACGCCCACATATTGAGCATAACATTATACATACCAACACACGCACATGTATCAAAAGGCATTCCAAACTACCCCCAATACCCCATAAGCGCAAATTACGCCAAACCGAATTTACGCTTCAAAAAACTAGGATCACCTTCAAAATCGGTTTATTGCCGTCCCCCCCGCGCCCCCACCCCCCGGGGAGGACAGGTGAGAACTAATATCGCAGGCACCGATTTTAATTACGTACACTCCAAACAATGGGACAGCGGAGGCGTGGAGACGCCGCGATATATTTATATAATATACTAGCTTCTGCCCGCGACTCCGTCTGCGTAGAATTATACATAAAAACCTTCCTCTTGAATCACTCTATCTATTAAAAAAAACCGCATCAAAATTCGTTGTGTACTTTTGAAGATATAGAATAGAATAGAATAGAAGAAATTTTTATTCACCAACACAAGAAAAAAGTAAGATAGATAGAAAAGTAAGGTAGATATAAGCATACATAAGGACATAGGGACACAGGGACAGAGAAAGCGACTTTGTTTTATACTATGTAGTGATAGTGAAGAGTGTACCAGTTACCTCCTTCTCTTCCCACGCAGATGGTGAAAGTCCATCGAGGGAATTGGCGAAAATCATAGGAATCATGTAATAGGCGGCTAGCAATCCATCACTATTTAGATTCTCCTTTCCCCCTATACGCCCATGATGCTAAGCGTGGATTATAGGTCTTGCTTTATTAGGCTATAAGGGATGAAGACGTGATTTATGTATGTATGTATTACTTTATATTATATAACGAAGATCTCCGCCGCGTCTGTATGTTTCTCTGTCTGTTTGCGATAAAATTAAAGATTATTGAACGGATTTCCATGCGGTTTTCACCAATAGATAGAGCGATTCACGAGGGAGGTATAGGTATATAACTTGTGTAAAATGGTTTAAATATACCGATAATTGGGACAACGCCGTGTTATTAAATATATTACGTATCTACATTGCACACGCCGCTTGTTAACATTTCCCCTCCAAAACTATTGTATTCTCGCCGGATTTGTTTATCTGACTATATTTATATTAAATTATATGTATAACGTTACTTATTTTTAGGTTTCGTTTTTAGTTTTGCTACGCCCGCGCCCTAGCAGGGTCCACGTTTGTAGTGGCTAGAATAATATTTGATTGATTGATTGAATGCTGCTGGAAGTAGGTAAAAATTTCAGTAAAGACCGGGCAGTTAAAAGCAAAACAAAACGGTTTTTAAAACGAATAAGGCTAATAACAGACGACAAAACTTGTGATTAGCTGATATTTTTGATGTTTATTATTCCGTAGCCGATTGTACACTAGATTTTGTATTGGTTTTAATACTTATACATAGGTATATTATGTTCAACATAACAAACATATTTAATATGACAATAAATCGTTCGCGCCACGCGCGATCAAACACTGATTGTCACGTTTTGCTATAAAAAAACTGGGTAACGTGAAAATTTATGCAGAAATTTCGCTTCTAAAAGAATATTAGATTACGTCACAGTAAAAAAAAGTACGTAGAGTTTATTTTCCATAACTCTTCCTCTTTTGGAAATTATAGCCTGTGGTAATTTCGAAAAACCCACCTTATTCCTTGTCTACGTCCACACTAATGTTATAAATTTCAAAGTGTTTCTGTCTGCATGTATCCTCTTCGCACTTAAACCGCTGAACTGATTTAGTTGGAATCAGTAGTTACGCAACTGGCTTGGCGGCAGTATAAACAAGCACAAGCTTAGCGCTGGCAGTAAGGCCGGCAAATGCTGAGTTGGGACCATTTTGTGACAATTTATTTTTCTGTAACTTTTTATACATTTATACGTTTTTGGTTTTTTAACTACTTTTGTGATTGTCATAAATAAACTTTTTATTTCTTTCTTTTTTCCTTTTTGCCCTTTAAAATTATTAAAAAATATCCACTTATTTAATTACTGCACATCGATAGTTCCCGCCTCCACGGCTGTCGCTGTTCCCCGCAGATATCTCCTATTGAGTGCCAGCTATAATTCCGCTGAAAATTCACCCATTCCAATAAAACTGAACCGATTTTATACTGGCCCGGTTCCAAGACTTTACATAGGCCCTAATAGCCCTCCCCCTGGCGGCATTGTGCGGAACTAATGAGTTTTAACACAATGGGAAGGTTCGTCCGATAATGGGCGAGTTGCATGGATGATATACGGGTGTCTTTGCGGCTTCATTATTAGAATAATTGAGTAGACTCCGCGGGTTCCTGGGCGCCTGGTACCTACCTGGCAACTGGCCTGCTTATATACTTGTGAGTACACACTACACGCCATGATACACAAACACACAGATTTGTAAATTATCTGGCTGTTGCCCGCGAGAATTAAAATTTGTGTTTTAGGCCAACAAACCTTGACAAATTGTATACGTAAACTATAGTATTATACTAGGACATTAGGACTCTGGTGCCATGCGATCATTAGAAGCGTCAATATTAACGTGTCTACTTAGTTACTGAAAATAAAATTTCAACTAAAATCTTACTGGTAACGTCTTGGTCGTGTCAAAGTCTAATGTTTCCGAAATAAAGTCGGTATTTATACAGTTGCAACAACAAAGCGAAAGGGTAATTATTCAAACTCAAAACATCCCTGTCCCATGATAGATTACCCTTGCAATTAAGAATTTTAAAACTTTTAAAACTTCCCGGATCGTTAATCTTGGATCCGAAAACATCTTGGCTAAATAAAACAAGATTTCTTTCCGCGTACATTGCTTGTCCGTTCTCTTCGAGTTTTCTAGACATTTCGAGAAACAAAGTTGTTAGCTGTGATGCAGTCCAGTCGATGTAGAAACTCATGAAGTACCTACGCGAGATAAGAGACATTACAAGAGACTAGCTGGTGCCCGCGACCAAGTCTGCAAAAATTCATTTATCGCTATCCCGTGGGAACTACGCAACGTTCCGGGATAAAAAGTAGCCTATGTGTTCCTGACTAAAATTTATCTATGTGCAAAATTTCTTCCAGATGTGTTCAGCCGTTCTGGCGTGAAAGAGTAATAAACATCCATGCATCCTCACAAATTTTTGCATTAATAATATTAATATGATTTCATGAGATTTTATGAGTTATTCGTTAGCCTTCTAGACTGACAACACACATCAATCATTTGATGCTGTGGGTGTCCATGAGGGCTGGTGCTTGCTTACCATTAAGTGTACTACTTGCTCGTTTGCCTTCTAATTCATAAAAAAAACGCAAATTTCTTTCTTTCCAACCTCACCACCTCCGTTGGCAATCCATACAGTTCGCTTCTATAGTCCTCGCCCACGCGGGTACAGGGGCGCGGGGTAGATGCGGGCTGGTAGTGCGCCTGCCGCCCGCACCTCCTGCCGCGCCCCCGTACCGTACCGCGAGGGCGAGGATTCATTAGCGGTCGGTCTATAGCAGAACCTCTTGTTACGAAGAGCATCATCAATATTTCCGGACCGGTGCAACTTAGAGATCTTAAAAATGAACCAAGACGGGTTAAAGACAACTCCTGTGTATTCGTGCTGTGTGTAGGAAATGTAAGAGGTGAAGTTGTACAAAATATCGGAAGCGGGACAAAGAGAGTTGGCCTTTGAAAAGTTTCGTCGGCTTAGTTGGCTTCTATGGAGGCGTCCGTGGGTCCCAAACTGTAAGTATTGCCAACCGAGGAGTAAACCTAGATCAGAATCGAAGTCGAATTGACAAAATGTGTCTGTGCAAGAAGTGGTTCCCAACCCATGGTCCGCGGGTATCATTTTTGGTCCCCGAAAAATCACCACGCCCGAAGTACCAGTCATCGATTGAAAGTAAGTGATGATTCGCACGTAGCTTTGTGCCAGTTACGACTTGTCCCAGTAGGATTCCTGAACTTGTGAAGAAGCTGCAAGCTCCAAAAACAACGTTTACAAAAACAAAGTTTTCATAAGTACCCCAATTTGTATGGAAATAATGTATATTATTTTTTTATATTGAATCAGGCGTTACATGCGCCCACAATCATGCTGAACGTGGCCTTAAGGTATTGTTACCTTAGGCTCTGTCTGTCCATTTCAAAGCCTCCAGCCGCGAGAAGCAGATAGCAAGGCAGGTGTTTTTTGTTCATGGATATACTTATATTTTCAAGTGACTGCATCTTTTGATTGCTGTAACAAAAAAGTATGAAGTTGATTGATTTTTTCACTGCTCCAAGGGATAGCAGACCTTGTGACATTTATTTTAACTTGATACCTCCACCTTCCTGAGAAAGAGTCTTGACAGACGGACCAGCGGACAAAAAAGTGGTCCTATAAGAGTTACGTTTTTTCCTTTGTGGCACGGAACCCTAAAACAAGTAAATAATGCAACAATCAGTGTATAAAGTCCATTTGCCGCCCGTTGGTGCGGACAGCGGATCTTTTGTCGGACGTCGCTGGAAGCTCCCGAGGCGCCGCGTTGCCAACTGCGATACTGCGATGAGTATCGGGTTTCTCGCCGAGCTGCACTTCTGGGATAAGAGTTAAAAGATTAAAATTGTACTGAATCGCAGTGCACGTCGAATAAGTCCCGTTTTATCGGCAATAAAAATAAAATACTTTTTTTGTGGTGAGTTTTACTCGCTCCGAAAAATCGCAGATTCCTTTTTTGTTACGTCCATTTAATTGCAATCGCGTACCAAAATACCATTTAAGTATACAGACACATACACACATAAATTACGTCTTTATCCCTTACGGGGTAGACAGAGCCCAAGGTAGTATAACCTAAAGGCGCCGTTTAGCATGATTGTGTCATTAAAATTGCAATCGCTTACCAAATCGCCTGCCGAATGCAATAAGGGCACAAGTCAAAAAACCAATAAGTCGAGAAACGGCTACTTAAAGTTTTGAGAAACAGGTGTATGACCACCAAATTGGCTATATTTTTTTTTATTTTAGAAAAACGTACCTGTTCCTGAGATTTTCTTTTTCTTTGGCATAGATAGCTTCGAATGAATCCGTTAATTTCATTTATAATAATATACATTTGAAATTATAAGGGTCTAAACATGGGTACTTAGTGTTGTGCCTTTGTTGCAGAAAGTATTTTATGCAATTTCGTGATGTGCCTGAAGTCATGCTAATTATTATAAGTATAATCAATAATATAAATGCAATAAATTAATGACAAATTTAAGAAAATGCTAATATAAAATAAAATCAAAATCAAAAACACCAAATAGGTTAGGATTGGTATCAACTGTTTTCTATTTTTTTTATAATATCAGTATTAATTTCGTCGTACCCTATAGATTTCGTATTATTTAATGACATCCTATGCATTTCTTTTTCTGACACCGGTGTTATGAAGATGCTATTATGTCGTGCATTACCATGTATGTGCATTTGGGGTGTTTGAGGTTGTTTAACTGAACCTGCTAGTTCTGTGTAGTAAGTATTAAAATTTGATGCTATTTTAAAGGGGTCCGTTATCATTTAATGTTTTATTACCAGTTTATTAATATTGAGGTGTGTTTATAGTATTATTAGTTTCATTTTTTATTATTTAAATAAATAAATAAATAAATATCAGGGAACAATTCACACACAACCTAAGCTAATCCCAAAGTAAGCGCTAGTAAGGCTTGTGTTATGGGTACTAGACAGCGATACTCATACTTATTATTTGCCACGAGGCTCTGCATTTATTTTTTAATGTTGATCAAATATTTGTTATTATTTAATCTTTGCGCAGTATCGATGCATTTTTTAACAATTTTGTGTATCTGTAATATTCATGTTTATTTTGTTCGGTTCTTTGTTTTGTTTTTATAATATCGAAAACGAAGTAATCTTTTCTTTTGCAGCTAATTTTTACTCCTGTTGTCATCCATTTTGGAGAATTATGATTTGTATTGTTATTTTTTTCGCATAACAGGAAAACATAGCTTATAAACAATTCGATCAAGTCGTGAAACTGATTGAATGCGACATTGAAATCACTTTCTAAATATATATCTGAAAAAGATAGACTTGACAAACATTTCTGAAATTTATTTATATTCTTCTTCTTCTTATGGTGCCTCTCTAACTAGTGAAGGTTGGCAGTCAGCTCCGCATACTTCACACAGTCCCTGGCCAGGTTGAAAAGCTCCGCTGCACTTGTAATTCCAGTCCATTCCCGGATATTTCGCAGACAAGATTTCTTCCTGCGCCAAACAGCTCTTTTTCCAGCCACTTTGCCCATGATTATAAGCTGTAAAAGCTCGTATCTTGTGTGCCTCGGCACATGTCCCAAATAAGCAACTTTTCTTTGTTTGATGGTCTGCATCAGTTCACACTCCTTTCCAACCCGACGCAGGACCTCAACATTGGTCACCCGATCCGTCCATCTTATGGCCAACATGCGTCTATATGCCCACATTTCAAATGCTTCTACACGTTTACTGAGTTGCTCTTTAAGGGTCCAGGCTTCACATCCGTATAGAAGTATGGGCTATATAATAGCATTGCAGTAAACGGATGCGCAGACGTATTTTGAAACTGATTTTATATTATCAATGTTAAAATCTCTTTTACATTTAAAATAATGTCCTTGGTCTTGACCTTAAGCCTTAGCATTTGTGCTGTGCCATGATCAGAAATGCCGAGAGGTAAAATGGCAGCATTGGCCCTTTTTACATTGCTCAATATGATTGTCTATGCAGGGGTATCCCTTATTGGTTCTATTAAATGAATTGTTAAATTATAATTATTTGATATGTCTATTAGTCTGTTACAGTCGTTACTAATTGCTAGTGTATTAATGTTCAAGTCACCACATACGAATATTTTTTAAATTTAGATTTAGTGTTCAATTCGTGTAGTAAAATATCTAGCTTGTCAAGAAATAAGTTAGCGGATGAACTTGGAATTCTGTACAAACAAATTACTACAGCATTATGTTTGGGTACCTCAATACCACAGTACTCAAAGATCCTCGATACCGACATTTTCTGCACAAAATCGAGTTCCTTAAAAGTTACCTCTGGCTTTGCCAAGATACAGACTCAGCCTCTATTTTGATCTCGGGAATAGCTACTGGCCAATGCGTAATTGTGAACTTATATATATTTTTTTCATTTCCAGATTCGATGAAAGTTTCTGTGAGACATATAATATCTGGCTCATTGTTTTTTTGTATATTTTCGTGGATTCATTATGCACAATCAATGTTCATAAGAGTCATAAGAACATAATATCACAAGACACAACTTAAAATTTAACTCGAATGATTATGAAATAAGGGCACAACTAAGAAATGCCGTTATTACATGAACAGGGTAGGCCATTTCGTCACATGCAAGAAGGGCATTTATACCCTCTATATTCCGCTAGAGTTAACTTTTGAAAATAGTCTTTAATGTATACGATAAAACGATCAAATTGGAACACGATTCCGGGATAAACTCAAAAACCGAAAATTTTTAGTTCGGCCCTTTTTGCATTCAGCAGGCGAAATGCTTCCATGCTGAGTTGGGAGTAAATAAAAACCAAAGACTGTACCAGTTGCTTCTCTTTCCACGCAGATGGTAAAAGCCCATTCAGAGAATGGGCATACGAATCATGTTATAGGCGATGCGGCTAGCAACCCATCACTATTTTGATTCCCCTTTCCACCTATACCTATGCCGACAATCATGCTAAGCGTGGCCTTTAGGTCCTGTAACCTCAGGGTCTGTATCCCGTAAATGATATGGATGTGATTTGTGTATGTGTGTGTATTGTTATCTATGAGTGCGGTCCAGCGGGGCTAGCAGGAGCGATGGCGTCGTAACAATACAATAAATCACGTCTTTATCCCTTACGGGGTAGACAGTCGTAACAAGTGTTTTATAAACCCGCGCTCGTAATCTCCGTCTGTTTGTTGCCGTTATTTAATATTCGACGTGTTTACGTGTGTTTGTTCGCGTTGATTGTGTGCGCGTTCACGCGGAGCGCAGGCGCCGCCGCCGCGCAGTACGGCAACCGATAACACAACAGTGACTTGCACCAACTTACTAACTTCAATTCGATGCGATTCAATTCCGATTCGGTTTAGGTCGCTCGCTGTCAGATCGATATTAAAAATGACAGCTAAAAGCTGTAGGCTTATTACCAACTCGCTCGCAATCGCCTTCGTGTTCATTTTGACAGTTCATGTATGGGCTGACAATTGGCGTCGGAATCAGATAGATGTCATATTCATACAAGCACTGTCAAAATGAACACGGCGATTGCGAGTTAGGTAATACGTATGTGTAATGTGTAGTTAATAGTACATTACTGTCTAGGCCAGGAAGTAGGCAATTTCTGGCTGAGTATTGGTTTGAACGGACTAGCTTGCGAATCCGTTTAATAATACGAAGCCAGCAATGCTATTCTGTCCGAGGCAAGTATAGTGCTTTTCTCAAAAATCGCAAAAGAAAACAAAAATAAATGAAAATGTAATTGACATAGATTATTAATTATTTTTGCTTTGCCGCCTTTTTCTATCAATGGCATTTAAAGAGAGTATTTTTCTACCCAAAACATGTAAAGCTATTTCAGACACAGATAAACACGTTGTCATACTAGCTTTTTTTTAATTTGGTTTTTAAGTCTTGTGCCTTTATTTTTTATAATGGTGATTTGCATTTTTAAAAAGTTTATAACTAGACAGTAATGGAATTTGTATGCAACATTACTGGAAAGTTTAGCGCTACAGTAATGTTTTTTTTTTAATTTTGGACTGACCGGCATCAATTAACTTCCTGTTCTAATATGTATACCTATTAACGGATATTTTTGAGAAAAGTGAGTTGCGCCGTTGCCGTACTGTGCGCGGGCGGGCGCTGCGGGCACGCAATATGCGGGCTACGTGAACCTACTACGGGATTTTTGCTTTGTGTTTTTTTTGCGTTACCCGACAATGGGGTAAACACGGCACAAATAATACGTTGACGTAAGTGACACGCGCTGCGATTTACCCGACGGGAGTTACACCCGACGAATTAAGTCTGTGTATCTGTGTATCCATCATTTTATTAAAGCCGACAAACGGGCATGTGGTCCAGCTGATGTTAAGTGATCACCGCCGGACGTAGACACCTACAGTACCAGGATTGCTGGTGCATTACCGGCCTTGCAAGTATTGGTACCTACTTGGCTTGGCTCAACCGCCAGTCCATTCCAAATCTCACACGTATAGGCAAGAATACATACATACATACATAAATCACGTCTTTATCCCTAACGGGATAGACAGAGCGTAAGGTAACAAAACCTTAAGGCCACGTTTAGCATGATTAAGGGCGTATAGGTGGAAAGGGAAATCAAGTTGATCATATTTATGAGTACATTACATAATTCCATTTTCCTTTCATTATAAAAACAATTGGATAAAATGATACGAATTGCAAAATGTCGTTTATTCTTTTGTGCACGCGCTGCACATTTGTTAATTATTGTCATCGCACCTATTAATTGGATGCTTTAATTAATTCTCCTTCCATTATTATAATTCGTCATTACAGTGTTATTTGCCGGGTGACAATTAATTATTTTCTTTAGCGGTTGTGGGTTATATTATTATTTACAATGAACCCGTGCAATTATGAGAATATCGTTAATGAGTAGTAATTAAGTGATTGTTTATAGAATATTGGATAATTATATGTATATTAAGTGCCGCAGTCAATAATGATAGTAGTTTACGCAACTGAGACATAATGAGGGTTTTTAAAACACGAGTTTGGCTTTATTAAACGAGCCTTGGCGAGTTTCATAATAAGTACACATGAGTGTATTGTATGCAACTCTTAAATAACTGTTGTAAAGCCAAATTATATAAAGTTGTATCATCAGATCATCACTACATAGCATAAAACAAAGTCGCTTTCCGCTGTCTGGCTGTCTGTCTGTCTGTCCCTATGTATGCTTAGATCTTTAAAACTACGCAACGGATTTTGATGCGGTTTTTTTAATAGATAGTGATTCGAGATGAAGGTTTATGTGTATAATACGCAGACGGAGTCGCGGGCAGAAGCTAGTTTTATTATAATATTTTATCAATACACATAATTACGTGCGCAAGCACTGTGAACTTATTTTCTTTTCATTTCTTTTTTTTTATTAGGAACTTCACACACCATCGAATGTGAGTGAGTGTGTGTGTGTGTGTGCGTGTGTGCGTGCGTGCGTGCGTGCGTGCGTGCGTGCGTGCGTGTGTGTGTGTGTGTGTGAGAGAGTGTGTGAGTGTGTGAGTGTGTGTGTTCTTTCTAAATTTATATTCTATGGTCTTGGCGTTAGGAGACAAGCATTCCAAGACAAGATGTAGCGAACCCATGAGAGAGTGAGACAACAATCAAGCCGGAATACCTGACGGACTGTACGAGCTGAGTTTCTTAAACAAATAACTTCCCTAAATTGGGGTCGGCTCGTGTTTTCACTGGATTGATCATTGTTAAAATATTTTAGAAGAATGTCCCCGACCCTTTCGGTATCAAAAGCAGCCGCCGAATAAATATGTTAGAAATAACGAAGATACCTGGATGTCGTTATAAGCAATTTTACCTTTTGTAAAGATTGGGTGAGACTTGATCAACTGTACAAGGTGAAGAAAAAAGTCTAAACTGCGCCGAAAATAAAAACACAGATAAATCCGAAAAGCAAAGTTATGGCCGGGAATCGAACCCGGATCCTCATCATTCTATGATGCGTGCTTACGCTACACCACTCATAGCAGGTGAAAAAGTGTTCGAATTTTTGTATCTGTACCAGCTGTCACGTGACCTTCCTACTATGCGATTTTTTGACGCCAAGCGTCATCTGTTTGAATGATGTGTCGGTACACAATTACAATATCCCGTGGAACATCTGCTGCTCGCCAGGCACGAGAGAAGGCGCTGTTGTTCAAATACAACATACATTTTCAACGGACGACCCTCGTGCGGGCAGCTTTCTCGCACTAACACTCGCAATTACGATGCAACGCGGGAATGCCGGCGTGATGGGGATCCTACCTAAGGGTCCAAATATATGTTATTTGTGAATTTATTAAATATTTTATTTAATTTTGTGTAACTTCAATGTATTTAGCGTGGTCAGTGTGAGCGCCGCCTTTGCGTGGGCTGCGCCGGCCGCTTGGGCCTCAGCCAAAAATTGACTCGCGAAATCTCTTTACAAACAAAAAAAGGGTGACCCGAGAATATAACCTTTCAGGGGGGTGGGGAGAGACGCGGGGGGGCGTGACCGGGAAAAGGATACCGGCTCCTAAATACCCAATTACTTTGATTTAACTTGGAGTATGTCTAATTTAAGGTTCAATTTCGTCTATCGCCATCAGTGCCGTTTACAGGCAAATATATATAGGCGACAATTTGTTCCTAGTAAATTTCTTCTTCCATTCTGGTCTGGGAGCAAAGAAAAAACATAGAATGTACCAGTTGTTTCTCTACCCGCGCAGATGGTAAAAGGCCATCGAGGGAACGGGCGAAACTTATAGGAATCATGTTATAGGCGATGAGGCTAGCAACCTATTACTATTTTGATTCCATTTTCCACCTATACACCCTCAATCTTGCTAATTGTGACCTGTGGGTACCTGTTACCTTAGGCTCTGTCTACCCCGTATGGGATAAAGACGTGATTTGTGTATGTATAATAATAATAGCAATAAATGGTTATTGCTTGATAACGGGTACAGAAGAATAGATGGTAAAATAATAATAAAACGTACATGACCGTAATCTACCACATAAACATGGTGTGCAATGCTTCAGTATAATAGCCATAAGTCATAAGTCATTTAATCGTCGCTTTCATGTGTACTGTACATTGGATCTTACTAGCTAACAAATTTCCCAACATGAAACCCTGTAGCAGGGCACTGCAACATACAGCTAACTAGTAATATTAGATTAGGTTTCTATTAATACAAATTTATAATATCAAGAATAATATCGAATTACAATAACAAACAGATGTCACGTGGATATATAATTTTCACATTAAGGTCTACAGTTATTCATCCATTTTCATTCATTAATTTATATGTATATTATGTATATAATTATATGTATATAATTCATATGTAAATTTCTTTGCGCGTTTTTAAAGATCCTTAGCTACATCATTCATTATTTTATTCATTGTAGTTTCGTCTTGTCCGCCTGTTTGTCTGTCCGTTCGGCACAGCCGTTTAACTCGGAAACTGTTAAGTGTAGTTACTGAAAGCGTATTCTGTCACCCGTTAAGTATTTCTGTAGTTAAAATATGAAAATGATAATTATTAATTGTAGTGTAGGGTGTTAAGCCTTTTCCTTCCATTCTCAGACGAGGCCTGTGCCCAGCAGTGGGACTGGGGCGTAAACAGGCTGCTGATGTGGGATGTGACGTGACTCTAGTTACTGTGATTAGCACTAACTTACTTTAATAAAACTTAACCATAACCGACCATTTTAAAACGTAATATGGGTCAAAATCTTCAGTTACACATGCTCAAATCACATCTATATATCCCATACGGGGTAGACAGAGCCTAAGGTAACAAAACCTAAAGGCCACGTTTAGCATGTTTGTGAGCATATAAGTGCAAATGTGAATGAAAATAGTGATGGGCTTATAACGTCGTGATTTCTAGGATTTTCGCCCATTCCCTCTATGGGATTTACCATGCGCGTGAAGAGAAGCAACTGGTGCATTCTATAACAACAACTATTAACCATAACTTTAATCCTAAGCGACAATTTTAAAACGTACCTAATATTATGTCACAATCGTCGGTTATTTGTCGTTTGTAGGTTGCGGGAGTGCCTATTCGATACATCTGTAGCGATGCTGGGGCGAGCGCGCAGCGATACGCGAACTCCCTCGCGGACGAATGTCATATTGTACAATATCGGGATTAAAACAACGCTTGGCTTCACACGCGCGGCGCACGCCACGAGCGACAGCGGACGCAGTGCTAAAATTTGGCCCCTGCCCGGGTGACTTGAAATTGGGTAAACATGTGTATAAATACAAGTACGTCCGAAAAAAGAAAAGTCAGCAAAAAAAACTTGTCAAAACTTTTTTTGCGCCATAAATTTTACCCTAGTTTTCTATATAAAAATTGACATTATTCTATAAGTTTATGGGCTTTAACAGCAGAAGATCGCCTCATTGCACCCACCGGCAGCATAAGTTATTGTTTCATTTTGTACCCGACCACACCGCGTCTTCCAGTCCCAGCCACATTGTCTGAAGTGGGTCACGAACCTGAGAGTATTTACCCAAAGGGGTAAATCTGTTTCGTAAGTGGTAATGGGCACCTGGTAGTATGCCGAAACCGCTGGTTCAGCGTGATGGCGCTTGACATTCGCCATGTCTTTCTACCCATATTCTATAGGTACTTACTGTTTGTAAGCAAATACCACTGTGATGATATGTGTTCCTTTACCTTCATAGCGGTTCTACGAGCCCATCTTTACATGATATAAAACTAAGGCGCTCCACGTCGTCTGTATATATGTACGCTTAGATTTTTAAACTACACAACGAATTTTATCAATAGACAGAATTATTCACGAGGAAGGTTTTTACGTATAATTTAACAACCTACGCGAAGACAAGGCGGGTCGCCAATATTGTACTCAAAGTTACGAAGTTTAATAAAATCGCTAATCGCTTCCTCCTGTGACTTAACGCCCGTTTCACCCAGGGACAGTGAGCAAACACAGGTTTTCACATAAAAAGCATTGATTAACTTTTGGCCTGGCTTCCTGGCCTTATTAATAATGTGTACATACGTTTACACGCCCCCCCCCCCCCCCCCCCGGGCCACTGCCAAATTACAAATACCAAGTTCGTGTCACACCGTCTCTCTCACTCTCCCATTAATCACTACTAGTGTGAGCGGAACGGAATAATGCACTTACAATTTTGAATTTGGTGCCAATGGGAATATTAGAGGAAAATGTATTTGAAAATAATAAGGTTTTATTCAACGAAAATAAAGCTGTATAGCTATTTTCAAAAGTAAACTAAAGAATTCTTTTTCAATTCAATTGAATTCTTGAACGGAGTTTGAATCTTAAATTTTGATTGGACTAGGTAGATTACATTTAAATGAAATGGACATCTCAATAAATGTAGGCACCAAATTAATCCCTTTTTGGTTTTTTTTCATTGATAAATTCTCAATTAAGCACTTTTATATTTAAAATAATAATATGTAATATTTGGATATAGTACCTATTTGATTTTTATATCCATGATCATTTTCTCTTTTTTGTATTGTTATGAAATCATTTGACAACTTCTTAACATTATTATTACCTATTCTTTAGAAATAACCATAAAATGCATGATGACACATGAAATTTAACTTAGTCTTTAAGAGTTTACTAATCTAAATTGTAACTATATTATTATTGTGTGCGTACAGGGCTTCATAGATTAAGCAACATTCCTGTAACATCTGTAAATTATGAATGGACATGACTATAATACAATAAATAAAATTATTATTATCTCGCTAAACGTGGCCTTTACGTCCGGTTACCTTAGCCTCTGTCTACCCCGTACAGATAAAGACGTGATTTATATAAGTATTGCACTGACCCAACCTGCTGAAATATCCGGGAACATTTTTGAGAGGCCCTGCAGAAGTTAGCTAGGCTATACTTGGTCCTGTTCGGGATCGCGTACTTGCCGCGGGTCGGCTACCTGGCGGCCATTGTCCGACCCTAGTAACAAAGTATTATTGCAGCCGCCATCAAATTTTCATGCGAGCGCCGGCAATTCGGCGATTCTGTCGACGCAACCTTTCTTTTATAACTCGGATAAATGCGCACGCATCATACGAGACCTTCGTAGCCCGAGAGCTGGAGGCTTCCACTTCGCTACATATTATTATAACAAAGTCTTCCACCGCGTCTGTCTGTCCCGCCGCGGCGCTTACGTCGCCCGTTACAGTAAGTAGGCGATCCCCAGGCGGGGACGATTCGTAATCTAGTCCCTTGCAAAATACATCATCCGTCAGCCGTCGCCTGCTCTCGAACTAGACCGTCTCCAGCTCTCGGGCTAGGCCCTCTCGCCGCGGCGCTTACGTCCCCCGTTACGGTAAGTAGGTGATCCTCCCGTGCAGGGGCACGCTCCGTAATCTAGTACCCTGCAAAATACACCATACAAGGCCGGCCGTTGCCTGCTCTTGAACTAGGCCGTCTCCAGCTCTCGGGCTAGGCCCTCTCGCCGCGGCGCTTACGTCCCCCGTTACGGTAAGTAGGTGATCCTCCCGTGCAGGGGCACGCTCCGTAATCTAGTACCCTGCAAAATCACCATACAAGGCCGGCCGTTGCCTGCTCTTGAACTAGGCCGTCTCCAGCTCTCGGGCTAGGCCCTCTCGCCGCGGCGCTTACGTCCCCCGTTACGGTAAGTAGGTGATCCTCCCGTGCAGGGACACGCTCCGTAATCTAGTACCCTGCAAAATACACCATACAAGGCCGGTCGTCGCCAACTCTCGGGCTAGGCCGTCTCGCCGCGCGCCTGTCTCGAGGTCGCCGTGGCGCTTACGTCGCCCGTTACGGTAAGTAGGTGATCTCCCGCGTGGGAACACGCTCCGTAATCTAGTCCCTTACAAAATACATCATACAAGGCCGGGCGTCGCCAGCTCTCGGGCTAGGCCGTCTCGCAACGCGACTGTCGCGAGGTCCCGCCGCGGCGCTCACGTCGCCCGTTACAGTAAGTAGGCGATCCCCGCGCGGGGACGCGCTCCGTAATCTAGTCCCTCGCAGAATACATTATACAAGGCCGGCCGAAATTACTACAAACTGGTTAGCTTTTGCAGGGTCCCGCTAAGGGGTGTCAATAACACGCAAGGTTAATACTAAGCTCTGTTGTCACACAATGTTGACATTGAGTTTTAACGGCCCGCGACTTCACTTGCCTGAAATTAGTATTTTGGGTAGTTTTTTCAAACGCCTACAAAAAAGTTAGCGGCAAACTTTCAACTAGACCACACCCTATATTACTCATATGGTATCGCATCTTCTTTGTATATTTGACCCCGTTTTCATCTCCTTAAAGGATGATTTCTGTAATAAAAATTATTTTATGTCCTTTCCCGGGACCATAACTATATATCATACCAAATCCATACCATAGTGAAGAGGTAACAGACTGACACACTTTCGCATTGTAATATCAGTAATTGGATGAACAGATTTTTTATCTCTACTTTAATACATGTACAGATAAAGGCATAAATATTTACACCTTTATGGCAAACAATAAGGTCAGTAATACATATATGTGACATGATAGCTGTATCGATATTAATGCCCTCAACTGTAGGCTCTTATAGATAACAAGCCGTCGCCCGCGACTCCGTCTGCATAGAATTCGTTCACCGCTGCCCCGCGGGAAGACAATTAACCGGGATAAAAGCTCCAAATTTCGTCCGATCTGTTCGACCGTTTTGGCGTGAAAGAATAACGAACATCCATAAATACTCAGAAGCGTTCGCATTTATAATAATATTAGTAGATAGTAAAGTAGACAGATATTAGGATAGCTGTCTGTGCGTGTGACGCAGTGAAAACTATTTTTCTTTCACAAACACGACCTTTCCCGCGTCCGGTTAGACAAAAGCAATTTCCTGGACGGAAAGCCGGTTAAACCGCGGTTAAACCATTAATTAGCGTCGGCCGGTTACCCCATGCATTATTTACACCGGCCCCAGATTACATTACTTGCTAATAACTGTAGGTGGCGCCACGGGACGGCACCGCGCGTTGCGGCATTATGCTCGTCTTTATTATGCTTTGTACACTAAACAAGTTGTAAAATTAGCCCGAAAATCCTAGAAAATCCTAGGAATCATGTTATAGGCGATGCGGCTAGCAACCCATCAACTATTTCGATACCCCTTTCCACCTATACACCCACCATCTTGCTTCTTCATTTTCGGAGAACGTGTTACTTTCATTTATTAAGTACCTACTTAGTCGTAGAAAAAGTATTTGTATGCAACCTTCTATAAGCAAGTCAAAAAAAGCTCGTGGCGTATTTTGCCCACATAACTCGCCTTTTTTGACCCCTCTAATACAACTGTTGCATAAAATACTATATCACGATACCGGTATTTCAAACCTTAGTAACAGAACAAAGGTTGTGCTGCTCTCTCCGCGCCGCCCGCGCCCCGCTCCGCTCCGCTTGTGAGCAATGCTTACCTTAACTGACAGACTGTAGCTGTAATGATAGGAAGTAAATGGCCCGCGTGTGATACTATGTATGCGGTTTGTGAATTCGCACAAGATGTCGGACGCAAGTCATAGGAAACATGGTCTGCAGCGGCGTACCCCCAGAAATCTGTTTAAATAATAATGAAAAAAGAAAACTTACCATAACTTAGTACCATAACCATAATTCTTTTTTTGTTGTGTTCTTTATTGCGAGGACAAGGTTTGTATGAAACAAAAATGAAAAAAGAAAAAGAATACAACGGGGACGCAGCCGCGGGCAGCAGCTAGTAATTAATAAAATCTTGCAAATCTAACTTTGATTTTGCGCTTGATTTTTGTATTATAATGTCCAGTGAAGAGGTAAGATAGTATGTGAGCAAGAGTTACTCGGCGCCTTTCAGAAGATGGCGCCACCGACACTCAAATCAAACTTACCTAAAAGGATAAATAGATTTGGACTGAAAACCTTCGCTTATGACTTGCGCCAGCTACTAATGACTATTTAAGTACTACGCCGGAATCGTCCCACAATACGTACTACTGCTAATATCTCCAAATGTATGATTATTATCTACATACAAAAAAACTCAATAAATGCAGTCTGCTTGAAAAAAATTGTTTTCAGCTTCAAGTCGTCTAAGAAAGCACCGCCCAAGAACATCAATTTGATATAAATCATCAGATATCTACGTCGCCCTCGCTGTCGGTTCGTAGTAATATATAGAGACAGTGCCATAGACACACACGAACGTACTGCCACGCCTCTTCCCCATAGGGGTAGGCAGAGACTTCTTTGTTTCACTTATTCCTGACATAGGTACCTCTTTCGCTTCATACGTGGTCGTCGGACCATACATATCTAACACTTAAGGTGTATTGTCAGGATCTTAACTGGGAATGGTAAATACGCATGATAATTTATTGGCTGAATACGATTATATGGGCGAAAATCATCATGGAATCATGTTGTAGGCGATGCGGCTAGCAACCCATCACTATTTTGACTCCATTTTCTATACGCCCACAATCGTGCTAAACGTAGCCTGTCTACCCTGTATGTATGTATGTATAGATATTACATAATCTACGGTGCGAATTTTATACATTTTACATAGAAGGTGCAGTTTGGCAGAGGTATATAGATCTATATATTTAGTAGTAATTATAAGTATATTCTGTACCGCAACACATTTCAATGCCGAGTGGTGTAGGCACCCGCAGCGCGTCTTGAAGCCACTTCCCGGATCTTGAACGAGTCGGAGGGTTTTTTAATTCGATTCGGCCGCTCGCAGCCCAGAGCCAGAGCCCAGCGCCGTAATGGATAGGAATCTAATAAATCAAGGGTAATAGCTCAGCGGAGACAACGCAGCAGGGCCTGCTTCTATTTCCCCAAGTCAACAAGATCATTATAATTGCATAAGAAGCTATAATATACTTAGTGTGAATTTATGTCCGTCGAGGTTTTAGAAGCATTTATTTTTGTTAAATACTTATTTTGTATGGTGCCAAAACACTGTTTATATAATTAAAATTTAAGTTTTTGATTTATATAAAAAATGCCAATTTGCAAAGAAAATAATATAATTTTTATGTTTTTTTTTAAATTGTAATATTGTTTTTATTCAACTTGGTTGTGATAAAAAAACTCAATAAAACATTTTTACTTTTTCTGCTTGTGGCCTTTTATTCAAATTATTTATTTACTTGTGAAGAAAATTGTATGTGCTGAACGGACTTATGTGCTGCTAGTCGTCTTTGGGTTACAATTACCTCAACGTTAAAATAAACAAGAGATAGAGAATTAAAATACGCATCGACGGAATAGTTAATGACACAAAAGCATTGGGAGTAGTAGTGCAAAAAACAAATAAAAATTGAAATGAAAAATTTTAATGGTGCTGTCCCCAAAAAAACTTGATTTTGATTTTAGTCCGGGAGGCAGAGGCTTTTGAAACAAGTCATTTTAAGCCGGCTGATGTTAATATAGATAAGAGAATGCATGTGGCTCATGACGAAATCGATCGTCAGCTGGTCCAGTTGCGGTGGATGCGAGAGTGGGAAGCTGCGGAATATGTAAAAAAAAAAACACCGAAAGTTATTTTAAGCCACATGAAATTTTGTTCATGTGTAATTGACATTGATTAGAATTAAAAAAAAATAGTCAGCTGCACGGCAGACGGGGGATTGTGCGTCAGCTGAGCGTGCGAACTTGCAAAAAAAATTAGGAAATAAAGTTATTTTATGCCGATTGAAATTTTTTTACATGATTTTAGACATATACAGAAATGTGATATTGATAATCAGCTGCATATATAGTGGGGGAAAGACCGTCAGCTGGAGCAGGAATGTATCACTGCGCGCATATATCTCTACGACGCGCGAAATTTTCAATGCTCCGACTGACGACTTTCCCCCCAACGTTCAATCAGCTGACGAATATTTTCTTTTTTCTATATATTAACACTATAATATTTATAAATTTCATATGGTCTTTCAACAATTTATCCATGATTCATGGAAGTGAAGCGGTAACATCATTAATATGATTCATATTAGTTTGTCCCGGACTATTTGTGGCTCTTTCGCTTAAAAGCAGCGAAGTGACAATCGAAATGCGGCGCGTAGTCAATGCGAAGCCTACCGGCGTAGACTTGTCGAGCTTGTAAAGTAAACAGAATTGTCATTAAACCGACATTTGTCGCATTGGTGAAATAGGCGCAGCCTCAAGTGCCAACCGTCCTCTCCAGGCAGATAGCAGATGCTATGCCCGTGGACCGAAGTCCGAAGGAAGAGAGTTGGTTGCATTTAGGTCGTTCCTGGCCGTGGTCGACGTCGACAGTACCTATACCAAATGCTCACTCAACACGAGGAGGCTGACTTGTTTGCTGATCGCTTCAGCCAATTATGCCGTATTGCTAAGACATTTCTTGACACTTTGCATTAATTTATTTTATTTTATTTTAATATATTCATGATTGATAATGTATCCTATAATTTTGAATGTTCTTAATTTGACGATTTTTCTTTTTGACATGTATTGATTTCTGTTCTGTTTGTATAACAATTTATCGTGTAGGTGCTTTGGTATATCATGTGCTGTAAGCTTACACTGAAATAAATATAAATAAATAAATAAATATAGCAGGGAAATTGTAGAGAACAGCACGAAATAGAAGAGAATGGCGAGCATTAGAGGAGGCATATGTCCTGAAGTGAAAAAGAAGAAGAAGATAAGATCTGAAAAGACTGGTGTTCCACTCAAGTGGAAAGTATTGTGACACATCAATTAGATTGAGTGCAGAGATGTCGATTGACTGATTTATGCTTGCGCTATTGTATTTGTTTTACATACATACACAAATCACGTCTTTATCCCTTACGGGGTAGACAGTTCCTCTAGGGTAACAAGACCTGAAGGCCACGTTTAGCACGATTGTTGGCGTCAAGGTGGTAATGGAAATCAAATTGAAAGAATTTGTTTTGATAGTAAATATGCAGAATGTACGTATAGATTCTTTGATGTGATGTGAGGAGTCTACTTCATTGATTTAACAATCTTTTGAACAAAAGGGTACCATAAAAGCCGGCGACGAACAGAGCGCGAGCGCCTGCTGTGGCGGTCTCCCTCGCGCGTCGCAGAGCATCCTGTAATGGCGTTATACCGAGAACATTAAGCCCGCGCTCCATTGCCCTGATTCCACTAAGCTGTCACACAGCTATTCCTAATAGCGATGCCTATAAATTAAAAATGCCCGGGACAGAGTAACTGGTACATATACAGTAAGGGACATATATTTCTCGTAATACCACCGTAGAACCCTGTCGCAATTGACAGGCCGCCACCACTCAAACTCCAGTGATATGTCACCTTACTGCGGTAAGGTGGTACGTGAATACATTCTCCTCAGTGTACCTATTATATTTTGATAACCTACTAGTGTTATCCGTCAGTACGTGGTTGAAATATAGCGCTGCTTGGCTCCGTATTCCGGGCCCTCGGCCCTCTCCGCGTCACTTCAGGACCTATTCAAATAGGTTCGCGGTTCAACGAACCCTTAAGTCTTAAGGAATTAACTTTTTACTTAAAAAAGAACTGGGATTTTTCGACGCAATTTTTTTGACGTGGAGACGTTGTTAGGGTTCCGTGCCCAAAGTATAAAGACGGGACCCTATTAATAAGATTCCACTGTCCGTTTGCCTGTCTGTCTGTCACCAACCTGTATCTCAGGAACTACAGGCTAGACAGTTAAAGTTGTCTCAGATGATGTCTTTCTGTTGTCGCTATAACAACAAATACATATTCTTTCTAAACCCGAAAAGTAAAGCTATGGCCGGAAATCGAACCCGAATCATCATCATTCCGTGATGCGTGCTATACCTACTGCTATACAGCCCATAGCAGCTGAGTAAGACTTCGATTTTTTCTATTTGTACCGACCTAACGCTGCCTACATTTTGCTTAAGAGTAGGGCTCTGCCAACGCTGGATTACTAACGATGGATTCACTTGCCGAATTGGTGCGGAAATCTCGGTGCGCGAGTCAGACTCGCAATAAACTTGGTAATTTTACACATTTCCACATGCAATGGTTACCTTTACATATAAACCACAAGCCCATGGAAAAAAAAACATGTGAAATGAATCAGCGTGAATGAAGATTAGAAGTCTGTTACTATATCATAAAATAACTCTGAGCGCTATGCCGTCATTTCTGAGCGGTAGGTACATTTATGGAATTTCTCAGGTACAAGTGAGGAATTACGACTAATTATTAATTTACGGCGTTTTTATAGCTTATAGATGATTAAAAATAAATGTCGAAAAACCTAGTGCCGCTTTAAAGTGGTGGTGCTGGAAGTTAGTGCAATTTTTTTTTTCAATGTACCTATGAGTAAAAATCTGTACCGCTCAGAAATGACGGCATAGCGCTCAGAGTTATTTTATGATATAGTAACAGCCTTCTAAGCTTCATTCAAGCTGGTTCATTTCACTTTTTTTTTGTCCATGGGCTTGTAGTCTAATACATACATACATACATAAATCACGTCTTGTAGTCTAATAGTGTAAGATAAGTCCACATCCCGTAGTCTGTATATACGCGTAGGTCTTTTAAACTGCGATTTAAATGCGGTTTTTGTCAAGGTACAGTCCGCGAGCTGCTTAAACGATATTCGGGTATGATCGGCCGATTCAAGTGCCCTCCAGAAGAGTGAGTGAGACATCGAGACGGACTCGAAGGTCTTTTTAAATACAGTTGCACGGTACAATGATTTAAGAGCAAGATTTATAAGTACTGCTGGCCGCCGGTACCGATATAATCGATGATGTCGTCAATATAGAGGTTGAAAAAGAAACTGTCAGATTAATTAATTAAATATAGAGGTGGCTCGGTACAAATTATTGTTGGTTGTGTTCGGGTACTACAGCAGGCTTCACGACATTAATCAAATAAATCTGTGCGTCGCTACAAAACTATAGCTCTAATTAAATTTTCGGCTGGTTGGCATGAATTAGTGCTGTAATTTTCTACCGGGCACTGCACTCGTATTCCCAATTCAGCACTTTTTTCACCATTTTCGAATGGTGAAAAAGGCCGTCATGCTTTCAAAAAGCGGCAAAGTGCGAGTCGGACTCATGCACCGAGGGTTCCGTACAAATTCGGCAAGTGAATATGAAATCCAGTGTCAGCAGAGCTCTACTTCATAAGTAAAATATAGGCAGCGTGAGATCATTTTATATTGATTATTTTACATCGACACAGACATAAAAATATTCTTTTTTTAGTATTTGTTGTTATAGCGGCAACAGAAATACAATAATCTGTGAAAATCTAGCTATTACGGTTCATGAGATACAGCCCGGTGACAGACGGACGGACAGCGAAGTCTAATAATAGGGTCCCGTTTGTACCCTTTGGGTACGGAACCCTAAAAAATCGTTCCCTAGATGGGTTTGTAGTTTGACCCCACCGCGATTTGAATAAATAATTCAGTTTTTTAAGAACTCCAGTTAGTCGGAGCTCGTGCCAATCTAACATTAAAATTGTGTACATTGTATAATACAAAGTCGCTTTCTGCTGTCTGTCTGTCTGTCTGTATGTATGCTTAAATCTTTAAAACTACGCAACGGATTTTGATGCGGTTTTTTTAATACATATAAGTGATTCAAGAGGAAGGTTTAAATGTATAATTCTATGCAGACGAAGTCGCGGGGCAGAAGCTAGTATTTGATAAACTGCTGTGTGAGGACACTCAAGCCATGTTTTTGGTGACCTTATCAACACAATTGACTCGTTTGCCTTCCTTGTCGTAAAAAAACATTAATAAAGTAGGTATGTATTCATATTACTCCGACTTTGTGGTGTCTACGCATTTTGACAATAACTGCACATCATTCCAGTTCTTATCTAGATTTCCGTCCCTTTTCCCTGTTTTTACGAATAGAGCGTCTAAATGAACCAAATTACGTATACCTGGTGCTAACTCCGCTACCTACTTAAATAGATAAATGGTCCTCCGCAAAGTAACGCCTGATTCAATCAATATTACCTACAACCATGTAAAAAAATGTACCTATATTGGTATTTCTAGAAGCATTTATTTCAATTGCAATGCCATGTATTGCCAAGTCACATTTTACCAACTTGTAAAAATCGGAGTGCCTTGAAATTTGGTATTCATTATGTTTAACTAGCTGTTGCCCGCAGCTTCGTCTGCATCGAATTCGTTTATCGCTATCCCGCAGGAATCACGCAATTATCCGGGATCAAAAGTAGCCCATGTATTATTCCAGACTATAATCTATCTATGTTTCAAATTTCATCTAGATCTGTCCAGCCATTCTGGCGTGAAAGAGTAACAAACATCCATCCATACTCAAAAACTTTCGCTTTTATAATATTAGTAGGAAGTAGGATCGATGGCAATGTAACCACAGTCAACAAATACACATCACAACCCTACCTACAATCCAATAAAAATGTACCTAATTAAAAAAAGAAACTTTTTTTTAACTTTGTGTTAATATATGCAGTGATTTACGCGTGAGTGACATCTTATAAAGACGCGTCTAACCGCAACGTTTCTATACTTGATAGTTGAAAACATCCCTTTAAAAGGTCAGCCCACGCCCCCGAGGGCGCTCGGGAAAGGTCACGCGATACTATTTAAGGAACTTTCATTTCTTCAATCTAAACAAAGCTTAAGGGCCGGGCGCGCCCTTCGCGGCCCGCCGACACTCGCGCCAATCAAATCAACCTTTATTCTTTAACCTTAAAACTATTATAATAATGCTTCTCTCATCCAATGAACAGTTGTTTTCAAAAATGTTTACGTAATTAAGAAAGTTATTTTTTCAACATGAAACTACCGTGAGACTTAATCATAATTAATTACACATAAACGGATAACTCACGTATAAAAAGTCGAGTGATGCTCGACATGTTTCGGACTATTTCGTATTTCAATTCTCGGTTATGTTTATGTATGTCTTTTATTAATTGAATGCCATTTTTACGGAATCTAAAATCGATGCCATGGTTCCTAATAACAGATCCCCCTCTTATAGTTTTTGTCTTCTCCCCTTCTGACCCATTTGAATTGATCATTCTGTATATACATATACAATAATATAGCCTTTGTATTCCGAATTCTCTACAATTTCAGTACATGTTGTCGTCACTTTCGTGTTTACAGAATATCGCGTAGTTCGCCGTGCATCTTGACATAGGCCTCCTCCAGCTCTCTCCTCTGAGCTCTGCCTCTGCTACGCTGGTCCCGTGAGGTCCCAAGGTTAGGCGGATATCATCCTGCCATCTTGTTTTCGGACGCCCGTTTTTTCTCGTATCCTCTCTTGAGTACCATAGAGTTACTTGTTTGCTCCATTTGTTCAGTCTGCAAAGCAGCATATGTCCTGTCTAACTCCATTTCAAATGTTAACCCGAGTAATATATATACGGAAGTAAATAATGTAAATCGCCATAATTGAAAACACGGATTATCTTAAGTCCATTCCCAATTCTTTTGTGTTTATTTACATTTCCACGATTCTTTATACTTCACAATATGAATCAAGAATGAACATATTGTGTAGGTGGGTATTGAGTTACTTCAATAAATCCATTCCTAGCCCGGGAGGCGGCCACACAATTATTTGATACATACATACATAAATTACGTCTTCATCCCCTACAGAGAGATAGACAGAGCCCAAGGTAACAGGACCTAAAGGCCACGTTTAAAATTGTGGGCGCATAGAAAGGGGAATCAAAATAGTGATGGGTTGCTAGCCGTATCGCCTATGACATGATTCCTAAGATTCTCGTCCATTCTCTCGATGGGCTTTTACGAACTGCGCGGGAAGAGAGGCAACTCGTACATGCTATTTGACAATAAACAAAAAACAATGTTTTGAATGATGATATAAAATTGAGGGGTCGTTAGATGGTAGTCATGTTCTATCCTGGTCATGTTCTCTTGTAGTCATGTTCTCGCTTAGTCATAAGAAACCAACTGAAGGAAATCAGCATCATCTCCAGCCTAAACGTGTCACTGCAGGGCACAAGCCTTCTTTTAGAATAAGAGAGCCTGTCAGTAAATTATTATAAAAAAAAAGCAGCGTAGCTCCCGGCCCAGCGCGTATACACAGCCGGTACAGTTAAGTAGTTCGTTTGTTATTGAAACTACAAATAAAGCCTTTTCCTCCTCTTTTGTCGTTGCTATTGAATTCGAACCTTTTACAATGCTCGCGATTGTACAAACTGAAACTGTAAGGGCAGTTGCTCACGGCCCAGTACAGTATCATTAGGGAACACGGAATGCAAATACAAAATCACAACGTGTATGTACAGTCGAGGGCATATATATCGGTACACCCAATATACATGTGTCACCGGCCTTACTGTTTGAGGCATAAAGGTGTATAGATGTTTTTGAAAAGGAAAAGCAAATGTTGGGTAATAGTGGGCGCGGGTTCGAATCGTGCCACTTTGATTTTAACCAACTTGGTGTGGGTTCTGAAGTCTGAAGTGCTGAAGGACCTTGAATAATGAATTATTCTTGAGGATCACTGATTTATATTTGAATATTTGTCGTCGGAGTCTGAAAGAGAGAGAAGATACATGTCCTGCTCACACTATGGCAGCGTTCAGTAGCGCTGCGTTTTGAATATAATAAAATTGTATGAAAAATATACTGGCAACTGTTAATTTGAACTAACAGCAAAGATGGAAAGCAACTTGGTAACTTGGTTTATGCCCTTGACTGTACTATAATTGTAACTTGACTTCCAGGAAAGCTTACATGAGGTTTTTTTAAAACCGCTTATGTTCATGAAGCCGGTGCCCAGCAGTGGGAAGTGTATAGGCTGGAGATACAAACAAAAACGTGGAAGTTGCCGAAAACTATGACATGCATGTTTTATCGACCTTGTACTTACATTATGAAGTGCAAACAACGCGCAAAGGATTGCCAACCTCAGCACGGCTGATGGTAGTCAGGCGCGGACCTGCGTGTTATTATGAACGTTACCAAGACGTCAATAAACTATACAATACCATGCAATACAAATATTCTTTATTGAACGCCACAAATCAGTACAGTAACATTACAGAAATAAAGAACAAGGTAGACGGTGGACGTATAATCGCTTAATAGCGATCTCACCCCAACAACCAATAAGAAAAAGAATTAATTGTAGTTAAAATGCGAAAATTCGCAGTGGATTTCCGTTCGAATAACCTGACGAGCGTATCAAATATATATTTGCTGCTTTTTGTCCCACCACACCATTTATGGAGCTCGTTTTTTGTTAAGTTGTTTGAATGCCATATTAAATTTCACCGTCACCATGTCAGTCTGTCCCCTCCCTAACGCCGGAACCGCAATTTATTGTTGCAAGATTTTCTATCATAATCCCGAGTGTTGTGCCCCACGGCGACGCGCGAAGATGGCGATTAGTCGATAAAAAACATCGATACTTTATATTTGTGATTGTGTCCGTTTTTCAAAATCGTTGATTTACCTATTGAGGTGGAATTTAGCCGTAGGTACAATTAGCCCCATGAATATGTTGAGCGTACATAGAACTTTCTCGTTTGATAATAAAAATATATTAGTAAAGTTAAACTGGTATACTCGTTGTATGTCAAGGATGAAGGAAGTCCGACCATAGAAGAAAGAGAAACCTAGAAGTGGTGTGTGAACGAGACGCGTGCCACATATAAGCGGAAAATTGTACGTATGAATGTCAAATTGAAGTTGACGGTTCGAGTAGCAGGATGATCCTGCCAGAATCAGATTTTCTCGAGTGTTGCGCTGTCACCAGTTAGGTTTTCAGTCACGTAAACCTAAATACCGTTCAGCAGAATCCATTTTGCAACGCGGCTATTTTAACGACATCTGTTGTGCAATGGCAGAACTATTATTTTTAGACAACTGCCATTTTCAGACTTCTATCTTTTGGCTACTTCACGCTAGATGGTGTATATATACCGGTACAATGGACTCTGAGCAATATTCTGTGGGTGGAAAGTTCAAATTATAATACCGATTCAGAATTTAAGTATTACATTTTGGTAATAGAAAAGCTACGACCAATAAGTGCCTAGATTTCAAGGTATAAGTAAATGTCAAAGTTTGGCGACACCGGTTTACTTACGACTTATCGCAATTGTACTGTATCTCTTTTTTCTGTGAGTCTAACGCACTCGCATCTACTATCTGCTTGTGTCGTCGCCATTTTAAACAATTTCACAATGATGATAAATGATTTTTAATAGGTAGGTATGTAGCTGAAGTAACTTCGGCTTACGTATTTCAAATTCGATACAAACAAAGATATATCGACAACCGCGGCTGATGGTGGCCAACCCTAGTTGTTAGCCAATATAAAGGGAACTGTCTTCGGCGTGTTTTAAATTGTTATTTCTTTGACTATTGACACATAACTCCTCTCTTTTCTGAGAGATTTTAGAGTTCCCTCGCGTGGAGAACCTTTGAAGATGAGGTTATGTTCCGTGGATATGATTTACGAAAATTTTTGATCAAAAATTTCCTTGGTTAAATGACGACAAGGAATCATATAAACAGTGCAATTTTTCGTTGCAAAATTAAAATTTATAGGTACTCGCCTTGATATAGGAATATAAGTAAAAATGATGAAATTAATACGTATTTTTCTAAATCAAATCTGTTTTAATTGTAAACTCAATGCCTATAGAATAGCTTTCAATGGATTTACCGCTCTAAAAGCAAAAGAAAATAAACTTATACATACATACATACATACATATATCACACCTTTATCACTTACGGGGTAGACAGAACGTAAGATAACAAGCCCTAAAGGTCACGTTTAGCATGATTGTGGGCGTATGTGTCCAAAGGGGAATCAAATTAGTGATGGGTTGCTAGCCGCACCGCCTATAACATGATTCCTAACATCATTGCCCACTCCTTCGATGGGCTTTTACCATCTGCGCGGGAAGAGAAGCAACAGGTACATTCTATGTTCTTTCTTTGATCCCAAACCAGCATGGAAGTAAATAAACTTATGTTCCTTAATAAATATCTTCATTTCCGGTTGATACTTATCACAGAATAAACAGACATTTTCTCGAAATGATGTTTTATTTTATTTCGTAACGTTTCACAATTTGCTTGCTTTGTTTAAACGTTACAATTCACGATAATTTACGCGATGTTGGCTACGCAATAAATACGAAGGCTGTCGAGAAAAACACGTAGCTAATTACTTTTTTTGGTAAACATTTAGCGAAAAATAGTAAATAGACGTCAACTTGATTTGATTTTAAACTGCAGTCGCACAATGATAATGCCCCAGCTATCAGCGACCGCGATCGCCCGCAAGCCGCGCCCGCCTGCCCGCGGCCGCACACTGCACAGCGCACTCGGCAATGAAGGGAAAAACACATTTCATACTTTATTTTATTCTAGTTTTATGTTCAGCGGGATGCGAATCGGCTCTTGCTAAGGTAATTAATACACATACTTGCACAAATCACGTCTTTATCCCATACGGGGTAGACGGAACCTAAGGTAAGAAGACCTAAAGGCCACGTTCGCGCAGAGTTAAATGTAGCCTACGTTACTCAAGGACAATGTAGGATTCTAACGGCGAAAGAGTTTTTCAGTTTGGTCCAGTAGTTTCGGAGCCCATTCAATGCAAACAAACAAACAAATCTTTCCTCTTTTAATATTAGTGTAGATATAGATAAATATCTTGGGACAATTGACACCATTTGACCCCGTCCCAAACTAAGCAAAGCTTGTAATATGGGTGCTAGACAACGGTTAAACATACTTATGTAGATAAATACAATACTTAAATACAAATAACAGTCATGTTTACTACTGCGGCCGCCTACACAAACAATTTGCGCAAATGAACAATTGACATCTTTTTATTCAATGAATTACGCGCGTGTACAAAGTCTGATAGCAGATCAGTCTTTGATAATGTTTCAGTAGACAGTCAAACACGAACTGACGTCGGTTGAAGACTGCAACCTTCCGAAGGACGCGTACGAAGCGACCCCGATACAGCACTCCGTGAGGATCATTAGCGTGAGGAACACGAGGAGCTTTGAGATGAACCTCACCGTGGCCAAGAAGACCTTGCCGCTGCTTGTAAGTTCAGAAAAAAACTTATAAACATAGAAAGCTATTAAAGAAGTGTGCAAGTATTCAAATAATTGATAAAATGAATATGCCAACAAATAAAAAAATAGAACCGCCTTCAAATGTAGCCTAAATACGCCTATAGATTTCATATTAAATTGTATTAATTACGCTACCTACTTTAAAAACGTCAAATTAGAATTATTCTTCGGTGTGCGCTACCTATTCACTTATGCGTTTGAAGTCGGTGCCTCGCCCCGCGCCACCACCCGCACTCCCATCATAACATCGTTATGTGTATGTGTGGCATGCGTGGCAGAAGTGGGCCTAGTCTATCTGCCTATAAAGTACCTATTTGGCTTGGAACTATTGGAGCTGAACAAAAAAAGAATTTTCCATATCGGTCCATAACTGTCGCAGTTCTGAGGTAACAAACATTAAAAATAAAAATACAACCGAATTGAGAACCTCCTCCTTTTTTTGAAGTCGGTTAAAAATGCCTTACATCAGTACGGAAAAGCGAGTGCGGCATTGTAGCTCTCAAACGGATGGACCAAATTCAATGCGGTTTTTTTCATTCGAAAGCCAATTGCGGTGGCTCTTGGCTATGTTGGGTTAAAATCGATCCAGCAGTTCGAAAAGTTATTATTTTCCAAAATGATGTATGGGCATTTTTGGCATTTTTGAAGTGAAAACTTCTTTAGCGGCGTTGAACACTTTTGGGATGGGTAAAAAATGTTAAACTCGTTCGTCACTCACTCGCAAGCTACGTTTGGCTTAGTGGTATAAAGTGTGGAATAACAGTGCGATCGCTCCGGTGACCGCGTGAAGAATAACTTGTTTCAGACTACAGTCCGCGTGTACAAGCTGGTCAACAACAAGAGGATCATAGACCACGCGGTGTCCAACCTGACGTGCAAGAACCCCGTCATGGCGCTGCTGTGGCGGATGCTGCGGTTCAAACACGACCGGAAATGCCGCATGCTACCCGTAGGTGTAAAGCCTGAGTGCGGGCGCCCAGCGGCAAAGGGCTCTGAGCAGCGTGCACTCAGGACACTCACATACATTTGCTTGGGTTTAATATTAACGCCGCACGCCCCGCCCCGCTGCACGCGCCGCTGAAGCGTCCGCTCGTACATTAAGTTACCGTGGGATGGCAATTGGGGAAGGGATAGGACTTGGTATAAAAAAACGCTGCCACCTTATAGAACATCAGTCACCTCTTTTCTAAATTGAATCTGGATAGCATTACTGGACTGGCATACCAGTGGAGCTTCGTCTACTACAACCTTGCAACTGAACACTTGATTGGGTCATTTCTTTTCTCAATCCTTGCCTAGACAAGTTTGAATGAACATAATAATGTAATCTTATGTATATTCCAGGGCCTGACTGTCATAGATCATGTATCTAATCTTATGTATATTCCAGGGCCTGACTGTCATAGATCATGTAAACTTGGATGATTTTTTTCATAATCCCCGGAAAATAGCCACGCTGCCGGCGGGAACGTAAGTTCTTCGGATTTTATTTTTTGAAGAACAAAACTGCCAAGCAAGAATAATGGGTTTCTTTTCATACAACTTTGTATGGGAAATCACCCGTTATGTCTGCTCATCGGTGTAGAACACCAGGATAAATCCGCAAAGTAAAGCTATAGCCGGGAATCGAACGCGGGTCCTCATCAATCCGCTATGCGTGCCATACCTTTACAACCCGTAAAGACCCAGACAGACGGGCGACTAAGTTCGCGTATGTACCCGCCCGTGTGTCAGTCCAGGTACGCGTAGGTATTTTTAGAGTAAAGTACAGGCGAGTAAAGTCGTCGAGCCGTAAACAAGTACGCGAACTTACTCGCCCGTCTGTCACGCACTTAAGGCTTACCTTACGTCTTTGGTGTGATCATCACGAATTATTCGTTTGTCATCGGTTCTGTTCCAGACGCATCTATGACTACCAGCTGCACACAACAAGAGGAGTTATGCTTTGTCTAGCGTGGCGGATTGAGGGAGTCGACGAATAAACTTTACAAATTATACATAGATACGGTGGTATTAACTTGGCTTTTATTATTCACTAGCTGTTGCCTGCGGCATCGTCTACAGAAAATTTATTTATCAGTATTTTCCGGGATAAAAAGTTAGTCAGTGTGTTATTCTAGACTATAATCTCAACGATGGAGTAAAGACGCAATTTTCTCTATTATAAAGTCCAGTGAAAACAAAATATAACGCCAAATACGCCGAAGCCAACGGGAAGCTCGTCAAACGGTATAAAACGGAATACTTAAAACAAAAAATACATCCCGAACAATTCGGTCGAGTCCAGAGTTTTTGAAACACTCTGAAATATGGCTGAAAAGTTTCAGGTACCTATTAAAAAGTTTTCGTTTTACCATAAGCGGCAGCGCCGGCGGTGGCCGCTCGCAGCGAGTTGCTTTCGAGTTTACTTCGAGATGAACATAAGTTTTGTGATCAAAATGATGTTTTCCAAACCGTGGCTCGCGAATCATTCAAGGAAGGCTTTCTTTTTATTATTTCAGATCGATACGATCCATATTATTGTGATAGTAACAATTTTCTTAAATCTAGGTTAGTGGTCAATAAGAACAAAAGAAGAATACAAATCTATAAATTGTACTGGGCAATGATTACGGGTGGACCTCAACAAACCGTACAAACCAAGCCAGGGAGATCCTCCTAACACAGCATATCCATTATTGCCCCGCAGAAACGAACTAGTAGAGGAGGACGTAAGATACATAATTCCTGACTTGATAACGTTGGAGACAAGTCGCGGTGCGGGGAACCGTGGGACTGGTTTAAAGCCAGGATCTTCATTTACCTCATATGAAATGAAAAGAAAATATACTTTGAGTAAAAGCTTACAATATCGAGGAAATGGTTAGCAAAATAAGGAAACAAAAATGTGTCTGTATTTGCACGACAGACGACACACATATTTCCTTGATTTTTTTTTCTATTAAAGTACTGAAGGTATCTGCCCTTATACATCCCTTTTATAAATGTATTTAATTTAAGTAGAATTTAAGTATTCTTACTGTATTTTATTCTGAAAAAATCTCTCTGCCAAGTTTCTTGCGGCGCATTTTTCTTGGCAATGATGGTCTTTCCGCGCTGGTAGTTTCAAAAAGACATGTAGATAAAGAGCCTTTGATTTTGATCGCCCTTTCCACCTAGCCCAAAACCATGCTAAACGTGGCCTGGTGTTGTTACCTTAGCCTGTGCCTGCTCTGTAAGGGATGAAGCCGTGATGTGTGCGGCCGGTGGTAGCGCCGCAGACCCATTTAAATCCGGGCCGCATTAGCGCGGCTTACGGCCGCCGTATGAACGCCGTCTGTTTGTTCCCGCGCGTTGTGTAGCGTTTGACTTTATGCACTTTTTGTGGACATAACTAATAGTTGAACTAGATGCTTTCGCGTCTGTACTCGCTTTTATTGTCTGCTGTGTAAACATTTGACAAAGTTGGCTAAATTGCTGGTCCATTTGCCCTGGCGTGCAGTGGGCCATCACCAGGGTAGGCAGTGCAATGCATGCAACCGCTGCCTAACTATACACTGTATTCAGCAGGTTGTATAGGGTTAGCTGGGCTGAACACCCCTGTTCCATTTTTTTAATTTTTTTGTTGTCGATGTTTTGAACAGTACCTAGGTATTTGACGTTAAAAGTAGACTTACTCCCTTATTCATAATCGCTCTATAGGCTTATAAGGGGATTAATGTGTAATCCTACTAGTATTATAAATGCTAAAGTCTGTGAAGATGTTAGTGTGTATGTTTGTTCCTTCTTCACGCTGAAACGACTAGGCCGATTTGGATCAAATTTTGAACGGAGATAGCTGGCATCCTAGATTAAAACAGACTACTTTTCAACCCGGAAAACCGCATAGTTCCCGTGGGATAGCGATAAAAATGTGAAAGGTCGTAGCTGCCTGGAGTCGCAACGTTAGTAATTATTGCAGAATATACTAGTTATCAAAGTCAGTTTGTAAGTCTAATCCTACGCGGACGAAGTCGCGGGCAGAAGCTAGTCCAAAATAACGATGAAATACTTGTATAGGACTGAAACCGAACCACCTCAAATATTGCGGAACTATTCTAAATCATCCTGTATACCTATACATCCAGCTGCGAGACACAGGCCGCTTCTCAGCATTAAAAAGCTTGGGCTATAATTCCCACGCGAAACCAGTTAGTACGGATGGAGAACTTCACACACGCCATTCAACTGCTTTGCAGTTTGTGTCCAGGTTTCCTCGCGATGTTTTCCTTCACCGAACTTCAGCTCGTATATAAAAACTCGATTGATTTTTTCTGATGCAAGTTGGAACTGTCAAAAAAATGGTGCAGCACTAACTTTGTCAAATATACAATGTGTCCCAAAGACGTAGTCGTCTTGCACGTGCGATCTTGGAGTGTCTAAGTTAACAGCAACAAAGGTTCTTTCAACTTTGCGTTTTTATTTTTAACCGCGTATTTTTCTCGCACCAACGCTTAAACCATTCGTAGCATTAATCATATTTTCCTCGAACACTTTTCCCGCGCGTTGTTCTTTGTTGGCGTTCCCGTTTCCTCGGATAGTGTCGCCATGGCAACGGGCGCCATGACGACGATTTGGGAATGACACGGAAACACCAAGGTGACAAATCACGACTGTTTCCATACGCTGCTTTGTATGTATTCACCTGTAAGTATTCTAATATTGTGACCTTTCTCGTTGGTTTAATTAGAGTATATTTCGCACAGACTTGGCTGTCTCGCACGTGATTAGCGGAGTAGCAATAAATGTTTTTGTTCAATAAATTGGACCTCCTTAAAGTAAGTAACGCCTGATTCAATAAAATAAGAGTCCTTGATTTATTCTTAAATAGGTATAAATCAAGATAGAGTGCCATAGAGCTCAAAAAGAGAAACAAAAATCACAACAGAGAGCTTTTAACCAAGGAAAACAACTGGGCGTCTTTCGAGTCGAGGAGCCAATTAGATGCTACTGCCTGTTGTTGTGGGCTGCCGCAGACCTCGTGGCTTCTCCTACAGCAACCACCACGCGATAGTCTTCTCTATGCTTCGCCTCTCTAGTAGTACTCAGAATGGCAGCGTCTGAAAAAGTGGTTCAAAACCCTTCATGTAATCGCACCATGTTCTGACCCAGATGACCCGGAACCTCTACCTCTTCTCTACTTCTTTTTCATCAATTCCAGCTTATTCGAGTATACGTCCTATTTTTCCTTTCGATTATGTTCTTTTCAGTTGCATATTTGGTGTTCAGATGTCCAAAATATATCGTTTTTATTCTTTTAGTACCGTTTGTTTTTTTCATGACACCGATGTATAAATCTAAGTTACCTGTATTTTAGAGTTTTCGGTCTACGAGTGTGTACTTCTTCCATTTAAAACGAGCTGTCCCCGAATTTAAATTTGGATGCAGAGCCCTGGGCCCTCCTTCAACAACTCGACAATAAACTTGTCGGTGACTGTTGGCTTTTTTGTGTTGTCTATTAAAAAAAAGCGGTTTTTTTTTTTGCTTAGTGTGTGTCGTGTGATTTCTAGTGCTATGTAAAAATGTGTGATGTTTTTAATTAAATAATAACAGTGACAATTTATAATTCGAAATGCAACGCGTAGTCAATTCGAAGGCAACCTGCTTAGATTCTTGACGAGTTTGGAATGTCAACAGATTTATCACTTTTCACTGACAATTGGCATTGTTCATTTTTTTAAAGCCGTGCTTTTAACACCTTTATTTGATAAAATGGACTATTTCAAGCAACTAATTTGAATGTTATGCTTTTACGTAGCTTTGTTAATTAATAATAAATATTTTTTCGCTGTTTGATAATTCGTGAATTTAGACAGAATCCCAATCGCCTTCGTTCGGCTGGCTATAAAAAAAACGGCTTTGTCTATGGTTTTGTAGATTTGACAGTGATACGTGACAGTTGCCGTAGCCAAACTTTTTTTTTCATTTTTGTGGCAAACATTCGATGCTGGATTCTGTCTAAAAACCCGGTCGTTCGGTCAAACAAAGGTTCAAAGTACTTTTACAAAAATATCTGCAATCATAAAGTATTTTTGAAATCGGACAAGATAAATCGGATAATTGATGGTTTTCCTCGAAATGGTTTTCGAATTGGAGCATACTAAAAAAAATGAACAATGCCAATTGTCGCGTTGTTAAAATAGGGGCCTGGTTGCGATGCAGCCAGTGCGTTACAGTATCGTGTGTCGTGTGTCGCGTGTCGTGTGTCGTGTGGCTGTGGGGACGGCGCGGCGCATCGACTTAGGTTTCTATTAACGAGGGGCAATAACGCGCGCAGATACCGAATGCTGACGGATGGCGGCGATACGTCACAGCGGCCGCGTCGGGCATCAGCGCGGTGTTAATTGGCTGGTCTCTGTGTGGTCCAACTTCGCTTACTTGTACAATTACTAAATATGACCTAGTTTTTATGTGAAATCACCCTAATGTTATTTGTGAATAGTTAACCAAACTATAGTTAGACTGTTGTACTGGAACTAGGTGTTGCCCGCGAGTTTGTGGAGAATTCGTAGATCGCGCTCCCGCGGGAACTATACTATTTTCCGGGATGAAAACTATCTTATTTCCTTCCCAGGGTCTTGAATTATCTTCATACCAAATCTTATCATGATTGCTTGAGTAGTTTACGCGTGAGAGCGTAACAAACAAACAAACTCACATACGCATTCATAATATTACAGGTAGGTAGGTAGTTGGTAGAATGTTTTATTCCGAATTTAATCCCATTTAACAAATTTTATGGAACTGTCGACCTCTGCACCGGCTAAATCGACATGCAAAGGCGGCCTTAGTTTATTAAAAAAATCTTCATCTTTGACAACTTTTTAGTTGCCTTTGTTCTGTCTCTCAATATTAGTGTACAACTTCCTGAGAATTCATTCCGAAGCATAATACAATAATACGCATCTATGGTAAACTGAAGCAACGCAGGCGCCACCCGCCCGCGCCCGCGCCCGCGCCCGCCCGCGCTCGTCTGTCAGAAGCCTTACTAGTTTCACATTGTCCTCATCTCAATATTGAGATTAAAAGTGACGCTTCGCTTGGCGCAAATTATCAGGTGTACCGCGCGCACAAAAATGGCGACGACTGAGCAAAAATGAAGTATTTTACGACTTACAACGTGGCAATGCTGCTATATAGCCTTCTGGGCACCCTCCCCATTGGCGGCGATTTGAGAGAAATTTTTTATCTTTAATAATAGTTTTAGCTAGGTTTAAGTTATTTTTAAGTTTTGACTGTATGTATGTATGTATGTAAACTCTTTATTGTGCAAAATAAACAAGACAAATACAATTGACAAACACTGAGATACATGCACAAAGGCGGACTTATCCCTTTAAGGGATCTCTTCCAGTAAACCTTTACTGTTTACTTGACTGTTTTTTATTGTTTTCTTTTTCTTTTACGACTGACATGTTACAAATAATCTCACTGCGGAATTCGTGTATTCTGAGTATTGTGTCTACAGATTTATATTACAGCGAATGTGAGAGTGTGTCGGAAGGGGACTGTACGGATGATCTGTAACCAAATTGGAGACGTTCAAAAAAAAGTCAGATCAAGAGTAGGTACCCTAAACGAACGAGCATGTACGAAGAGATTAATGATCGTAGATCAAGAGACAAAAATATGTCAGGATCGATCAAGTGGAACAAAGTAGTTTCCTAGTCATCTGGCTACCTCTTTGGGAAAGAGGCGTGATTTATATAATTTCTAAACATACGTCGCTAACTTCGTTGCATTTTTGGAGACATTATTAATTTTAATTGTGCATAATTTCACCACATTCCAACTGATGGTGTTTCAAAATTGATTTCATGGTTGACACAAATTGCCATACGTTGGTCGATGTGCAAGGTGAGCGGCGTCAAAGCGTTACATAATATGTAATCCAAAATCATAACGCACAACCTTAACTTCTTCAATCAAATTAACCCAATATCAGAAATGTTCCACAACAATTCTGACACCTTGTAAAGTAAACAAAAAAAAACATATGCTATCTAAGTGATACGTAATCTCGTGAAACGTGATTCCTTAGTTCCTAAAAGATAAACATAATATTCCCTATTTTTATGTTGGCTAATTATTCTGTGTGTGCGTGCGCTGCCGACGCTCCTGCTCCGCGAGGAGCTGCAGCCGACATCTCGACACGAACACCTTTTTATGTAAAGACCCGGCCGACGTACGCCGCTGGATGTGACGAAAAAAAAGGAATTTACTTATTCCTTTCCGAATTCGCGCGAGTGGGAATTTCTATTTTTCGGAACTACAGCGTCGTAGCGCTGGAATAGGTAATGATGAAAGGTTGAAGTTTTGGCTTGGGACCAGTTTGGCTTTTTTAAACATACATAACATTAAATTTAAATTAAAAAAAACTCCCCACGCAGTAATCGAATACGTACTTAAATAAAAAATATATATACCAAATATTTCTTACATCATTTTAGAAAAGAGTGGGTAGAACAACGTCACAGGGGTATTTGTAAACTAGCAACAATATCGATAGAGCTATATCTTTAAAAATTGGATTGTATTAACTAGCAACACTGACCCGATCAACCAACCAGCGGTTGCGATTTGACCAATGTTGCTAGTTTAGACTTGTAAAATTGTAACCTACTAGATTCAAACATCGGGCCACAGTATGTATGTATGTATGTAAACTGTTTACTGCACATAAATTTTTTTATGTTGGTTGCTCTGGGCTATCCTATCATATGGCAAGATTCCACAATCTCTTCCAGCAAACCTACGGCGAGCGCAGTAGGTGCCGGTTGCAAGAATACCTTTTTCTCAGCGACGAGGTCGGAATACCAACTCGCCGGCCCCACATTATCTTGTATTAAATTACGTCTTTGTTCAAAAACAGCAAAAATGTCCGTCAGCCTTGCTGCTGCGCTGTACATACTAAACTTCAGCACGAGACTAAACTTATTATACAAAGTCTTCCGTTTGCCGTTGCCAAGAGCAACGTGTCGTCTGCAGCATTCACAATGCTGTAATGCTTCAATCTGAACCAGCTCCGGAGTATTTATAGTTTTTAAATGAAATTGAGTAATTAATGAGCTGTATACCTAACCAGATTTTGCCCGCGACTTCGTACGCGTACCTACACAATAACCCAAGTAATACAAATACTGGTTTTTAATAGAAGAAGGTGATGCTGCTGTTTTTTAGGGTTCCGTGCCCAAAGGGTAAAAACGGGACCCTATTACTAAGACTTCGCCATCCTTCCGTCTGTCCGTCTATCACCAGGCTGTATCTCATAAACCATGATAGACCATGTTGCCGCAACAACAACGAAATTAATACTAAAACAGAACAAAATAAAATATTTAAGAGGAGCTCCCATACAACAAATTTAAATAAAAAAAAAACACTAATTGAAAGCTACATGCACTGTTCTTGATTGACATAGACTACTTTTATCCCGAGATAGTGTAAAGTTCGCTAGAGATAGAAACTGTTTTGACCTATTTTAGAAATTCTTAAATGTCAATCAGAATCAGTGTAGCTTTCTATTAGTTCACTAAATGAACAAATTTTTAAAAACTGCCCCGAAGTTGAATGCACTTATTTCAGTCCCGCGAGAATTTTGCATTTTCCCGGAGAACATGTTTTAGTTTTACAATCATCTACATGTGTGCCGAATTTGAAGAGTCCAGTCGTTACAGTTACTGGGTAACATATAAGCCTCATTCATTCCCTGTCCCGTGGGAATTTCAAAATATACGTCTGCCAAATTTCAAGTTCCTAGGTCCAGTGGCGTAGGCTGTGCGTTGTTTGTCAGTAAAGTTAGTCACGGTGCTGTTTGATAGGTATATGTAGTGTATTGGGAGCTCCATTTCGAAATACTTCGTTCGCCTTCTATGAAGATGTTAGTGTGTACGCTATTTGGCTTCATTTGTCACGAGCGAATCATTTGATTACGAGAGACAGACAGTTAGCATTAGGCACTGAGTGCGTTGAAATTCACTAAAGTTGGATCGGCTAAGCCGGATTAGGGCCCGGCCCCGGGAGACTGTCTAGATTATCTAATTGGAGGAGGCTCGTTAGGTAAGGTAAGGCTGGCTTCACACGGATGCCTCGCACTAGGCTAGTGCAGATGCGACCTAACATTATGTTATGTTAGAAATAAAATCTCCGCCATTGTTAGAATGCAAGCACCCCATCATTAGATCAGAGCGGTGTGTCAAAGTTTCAAGTCAGCATAATGATCGCCAACCTTCGATAGAAGAAGGAAAATAAAATGACTGATTCAAAATCACAAGCAAATCGGCCACAAACATGCCTTACATCGTTTTGGAAAAGAGTTGATACTCTTGAAACTGCTGCACCGATTTTTACCAAACATAGCTAAGAACCACCGCAAGAAAATTGGCTTTTGAATGAAAAAACTGCATCCAAATCGGTCCATTCATTTGAGAGCTACAATACCACAGACAGATACACACACGCACACACAGACATCGACGTCAAGCTTATAACGCCCTTGTTTTTGCGTTGGGGATAAAAAAATTTACGTGTTAATGATAATTCTTCCTAAATCTGAGCTGCACTCGGACGCATCTGATTAACAATAGATCTTGCATAATGATGCCAATCGGCCGGCAGCCAATCAGGAGCGTGGTCGCTCGCGCGCAGCGTCTGTAACTAGTGGGACCACAAACCGCGTTCTTGGACGTCGAGGACACTCGGTGACAACACTGACCGAAAATAACGGGTCATTAACAATGAGCTCCGGTCCCAAATAATAGATCTATTCGTACGGCTGTGTGTGGATTGTCTGTCTCTTTTTGTCCCATAATAATCATTTGTCATAATATTCGTTAAGTAGTCATTTTTTTCATGCTGGTCTTGGAGTAAAGGAAAAACATAGAATTTCCCTACCAGTTGCTTCTCTTCCCGCGCGGATGGTAAAAGCCCATCGAGGAAATGGGCATAGGAATCATGTACAGACGATGTGGCTAGCAACCCATCACTATTTTGATTTCCCTTTCCACCTATACGCCCACAATCATGCTAAACGTATCATTTAGGTCTTGTTACCTTAGGTTCTGTCTACCCCGTAAGGGATAAAGACGTGATTTATGTGTGTGTGTGTGTGTGTGTGTGTGTGTGTGTGTGTCATTTTTTTTCAAAACATGATTTGATGCATTGTTACAGGAATTTTTAGAAAAGTCATCAGAATGTGTAGATTAAGGTTCGTTGTTCGTTTACTATCTATCAATCTAAAAATAAAAATTAAAACCCTCCCCCCCCCCCCCGTATTAATCATCACTAATGTCAAGGAGCGGTGCAAATTAGACCGGTGCTGTACCTACACAGCGCCTCCAGCCTGCCCGCTGCCGCGCTCTGGATGCTGTTGGCACCGGCGGCTCTCTGCGCATAATGATATCCTGTGGACACTTAACATGAAATCATTATTAAAGCCAAAACTTCAGAGAACATTCCATTAAAAAATTTCGCAACTTTGGTAATTTCTCCTTTGTGCTTTGCTACGTCCACGCTAGGGCTTCAGTTACTGTAACAACAGCAGTGCAGCGGTTGCAGTCAAAGCAGAACAGTACAAAACCAAGAAAGGACCTCTAATGAAAAACCTGATGGAGCAATCATTGCACATCGAGTGCGACGAACACAGGGTGCAGTCGAACCATTTGATACCGGACCCACCGGAGAACGTTCTCACAGTAAATGTCCCGACGATTTTCCTTGCCAGTTCAATGTAACGTCACTATGACATTTACTGCGAAAAGGTTCCGCAATGGGTCAGAAATGATTGTACAACGCAAGTCTGTAATTTGATGGAGCGTCAGTGGAGGTGGCCGCGTTGTTTGCGCGAGGTATTTAAGCCACTCTTATTGCAGCGCTAACTCCACAAAGGTACACTTTGATGTAGCCCAGCGTAGTTGCACCCGCAGACCTGTTACAACTATCAGTGGTTCAGGGCTCTGAAGAAACTTGCCAGCGAAGCGACGCGGCGTGTAATGCAATCGTAACTTGACATGTTCTCTCGTTGGTATTATACGGAGTCATAACTACGGTCAACGCGCGGCCAACACAAAAACTCCTGATTCCCATTTTGAAAACTCTTAATAGGTAATTTGTCTAGTCAATTTAAGCGGCAGCTTCGTAGCATCATGTTGAATGATATTTTTAAGGATATGATT
Source organism: Pandemis corylana (assembly GCA_949127965.1). Lineage (NCBI taxonomy): Eukaryota > Metazoa > Arthropoda > Insecta > Lepidoptera > Tortricidae > Pandemis > Pandemis corylana. The sequence continues at coordinate 9,790,387 of OX421876.1, forward strand.
TCTAAAATCAGACCCCTAATTGTTTTGAACAGTTATTGCCTCCCTTTCGAACGCTCATGCGTGGCCAGCGCGCCACGCAGAACCACTGGCAGTAATAAACCTGCTGCATCTAAGGCATCAAAGTGCATACCGTGAAATCGGATTTGTCTTAGAACTTCCCGTGCGCCGGAGCGAGTTGTTCGCCGATTCCCGCGATCGGCCGACCGGTCGCCCAACTAGTCGGGTACCACATGCAAATGGACGGTTTATTGCTGAGCTGAAGTTTAATGTTTGGTTTTAGTTTTATACATATGTAGGAGCAGAAAATGTTAGGTGCTTTGTCGTTGAGAGAAAAAATGCCTTGAAATTTCAACAGAACGTATTTTTGTATCTACAAGCGTGGACCAAATAAAAAAGAAGATTGAGTCCTGCAGACGGCGGCGGCGAAACGAGGCCAATTTCAACTGCGCCTTAGCGTGTGCATACAGCTATAAGCACACAAGCACAACCAAGCTTTGTCAAGCGTGCGACACAGTGACATTGCTGACACATGAAGTATTTCACCTTAGCCACAGACGGCTAAGCATACCTTAGCACTGGCTGGCAACGCATCTCTAATGCTCCGGTGTTGCGGATTACAAAGCGAAATACAACATTTCCGTCTGAAGGCACACAAAAGTACAGACAGAGTGGGACAGAAGTGTTAACTTATAGTTATGTGTAAAGATGCAGGACAAACAGAGTTGTTTTGCACCGCGGTGGTCGTAAACATAAAGCAACGCCACGCGAACCCGCGGAGCACGCGCCGGAACGTATGCGTAAGAGCAACATAAACAGAAGACGCGACACTCCATCAAACACTCTAAGATTCACTCTCAGTAAATACGAATATCTCAGTTCTGCAATGGACTATTTGGCTTGGATAACGTATCATTATCGCGTGATCCACGCACATCTCGATCTATGTCACGAAATACAACCTGGTTGTTTTGAAACTACGATCCTATATTGACCATCCTACCCTAACGGAATAACGAAGATTTAAAACCTAACTCTCATGCAGCTTTGTTGGTTATAGGCTTAGACGCGTGGTCCTTGCATTTCAAATTTGCCAGGAACTTTCAAGCCAGTTTAATGGTGTGAGTGAAGTTCACAATCCTTAGTAGGCCAGAGTAGGAGCTACCAGGCCGTTTCGTTCTGAGAGGACTGTATCCAGCAGAGAAATATTATGTATAGGTACGCGGTGATGATTACAGTAGTCGGTATTAAAGCCTCGACCGAAATCGCTCGAGTTCCAGTTCTAATAGCACATATTCTCTCAACTTTCTCGACATTACGTAACAAAAATACCAAGGAAACGAGACCGAATGCGTGAAAGCTTTTAACAATATTGAAAGAGGACATAAAGGTGCACAAAGTGACGGCGCGTCAAATTTACAGCCGCGGAGCGATCGTAGCTCAGTTACAGTTACAGGCGCTCCACAGCAGCACGCGGGGATACAGAGAAGTTGACGGCACATCATGCACTATTTACCCGACTAACGTCGCTAAGAAGGGTAATGTGTTAACAGCCTATACCGGGTGTCACTATTAAAGTTTACCACATCTTTTTTATTGTGCTCGCGCGTTCAAAGTATACGGCGTTAAAGGGGTGAATCCATTTTGAATTTAAATTTACAATAAAAAAAAGTTTGGTCGATTTAACCGTATACCACCATCCAAGACATTTTGTATTTGTTTAACGCCCACCGGTGATTCCGACTCATTCTCTGTTATTGGAACCCCTACAAACACCGGATTAAATCCCATAACTCAGTCAGTTCCATATTTTCGGTTCGTAAAATTTCGTTTTATTTGGTTACCCCTCAAAAGGCTACGTTTGGAAACACGCGTGCTGTACTTACACTGAGTACACGCACACGCGGCAAACAAAGCGAGAAACGAGATTGTCCGTGTCCCCGCGCCGGCCGCCGAACCTCGTTACGGACCGACTCGACTGCACTAACTTGTTTTCATTTACTTCCGAAGGCCATAGCAACCCCCCCCCCCCCTCAACCCCCCACAGCGGACTCCTACGCTGATTTAGGTACCTCGAGTCATTTAAGTGAATTGAATTGTTTATTGTACCTATTTAAAGATGAACACTCTATTATGACTTTCACTGTATGTAACGTTAAGGGGCAAGAGGGCCTTCACACTATATTATAGGTGTCAAGCAGGGCGTCGGCAGACGCCTGTGGCAGCAGCAGGAGCGGCAACATGTGTCCTCGTGGACATCCGTTTTTTTTTTGTAATGAAGTGCGCCAACCCAACCTAACCGAAACAAGTCGCGCTGTTGTGTGTTAATGTGGAGGCGCCCTTACGATTTTTGCAACAGTACCTATGCGTGCAAAACAAACAGTCATGGACGTACTATCTAAATTTAGATAAAGTTGATTGTCACCTTATTGACTTGAAAATTAAATGTATGTATGTATGTAAACTCTTTATTGCACATAAAAATTAAAAAAATACAGAAGTACACAGAAAATAGTACAAAGGCGAACTTATTCCTAAGAAGGGATCTCTTCCAGCTAACCTGACACAGAAAGAAATAGTTTACAAAGAAAGGCAAGCAGTCATTGTTAAAAACCTTTAAAGAAAGTAAAAATGAAAACTACAAACATCTGTACATCAATAATAAATTTACGCTACGTACTGATCTGAACACACACCCCTCGAAGCCTATTTGCCTGGCTAGTGAGTTTGAGCTACGCACACGAATACCAGGCGAGGCGTAGTTTTAACCGGCCTCAATTTGCCATTCGCGGAACTGCGTTTCTATTTTTTTTTCGGCCCCAAGCCTGAGCATAGAGCTATTTAAATAATAGTCCAATAACAGTCTCGTAGCGCGGCAGAACTATTGAACCGCTTGCGTAGCGAAGGCCTACAGCAACGTTAGTGTATTTTCCGTTTAAACCAAATACAGTGTAATCCAATTCTGTTTTCCTGTCAGTCTATTGTCGACGATAAATTCGCTTCGAGTGACGCGCGATGGCGGCTGGCACCGGCCGAATGTTTTATGGTTTGTTTTAGAAACAATCAAAATCGGTTTTTGGTTTGGAGGTTTTAAAAATTCGCGGTTGATTGATTTGGCTGAAGAGCACTGTATTCGTATATCCTTTACTGTGCTAGTGTTCACGTTCCCATACATATACCCAGCGTCATTCTCGGGCAGTTAGTATAACTTGACAGTTTAGCTCGCCCACAGCCTTGCTAGAAGTGGCCTGTGTATTACGGTTTTAAGTACATTTTATTCATAAGTTGGTCGACTATTACGCGTTAAATTGTAAGTCCACCTGGCTGTAGTTTTCCTTTAAAGTTCGTTATATATACGAGTACTGGTACCATTTTTTTTCATCTATCTAAATACAACCGGTTCCTGGCAAGGGGAGACTTGACTCTAACGATATTAGAACTTTAAGTCGAAAAATGATTGTCTCATACCCACAATATTTTTGAACGACCTTTCCAACGACACCCCACACTGGGAAAAAACGAGAAAATAAATTGCGCTGCGATCCGCAAGGGGCGCTGCCAATTTTTTATAGTAACTGCGACGTTTTTACAATCTTTATATTAACTTGCAACGTATGGATGTACGAGTATATGTATGTTTGTCCGGGTGGAATCAGTCACTCAATTTCGAAGCAGATATCTTCATCCGATTGAGTTGAAATTTTGCATACTTGTGTAAGTCAGATGACAACACAACAATCTCGTAGTAGAATTCTTATGGTTCATCCAGGACCGTCTCCGCAGGAGGAAACTCTTCAACGGTTGGCCCGATTGACTTGAATTTGGTTCACATTATGTAAGACCGGTGACAATGCAAGTAAAGTCAGCAAAAAGCTTGTACCTAAAATGAAATTTTTAGGTTAGGTTATTTTTGTGTTAAAAATTACACTAGAGACATATCAATGTTTACACGCTGGGGGCTTACCACAATCGCACAATGGGTGCCAAGTTCTTTTCAGAATAATGGACAGAGCCTATGGCTGCATAAAACTGTGTCCCTTACGCTGAATAGAACTTGGCACGCGTTAAGCGACTGTGGTAACCCCGTGCTCTACCAAAGTCGGTTACGAACCCGCCTGTTGCCACGCTGCGACAAAGCAATGAACAATTGGTACCTAATTAAAAATCACCCGACATTGAGAATTTGGGGGCGCAACGCGGAGAGCGCGGAGGCGGACTGGTGTTAAGATAGTAACCAATAATTTGTCCCGTTTACTCAATGACTTCGAAAACACCACAATGAACGACTTGCCACGCGTATCCACCGACTTTCCGCAACTCTCGCGATGTCCGACATCCGCCACTCTCCACCACCTAGTTATCCAGTACATAAAACTGCAACGACGCGCGAATAGCTAGCGCCACGGTAATGTCAGATGGTTTTACATCACGCCAGCGAAATTGTTCAACGCGAATGCAAAACAAATATAACCTCCAACTCTCTTCCTTCGGCCTTCGGTCCCCAGGCATAACATCTGTCTGAAGAGAGAGATCTCTCTATTGCGCCTCTCCCCACACCTTAATCCTAAATGTTCTTTACTTCTCTGCTTATACTGTGTTCCAGTTGAGCATAATGAAAATATGTGATAATAGAATAGTTGATGTTGTTTTAATGGTAAGTAAGAAAGACATTTAAAGGAAGCGCTCAGAGGCAAAATTAATAAAGAGGTTAGGTACATAATCTGAGTGCGACGGTAACGTTCAATCGACCAATATAATAGCAGCTATGAGGTACGACCCCATACGCGGCTCCTCGCTCACCTTGTTTAACGGCCGATTAATATGTAATTCGATCTCAGTTCAATTTGAGTTGTGAAATTACATCCATTATTTGTGTTCAGATATTATTCCATATTATTAACAGGCTGTGGCTTCGGCTTCTTTGCATTTAAGACCACTTCCACTTTTAATTTTCTGTCTTTTATTTAACAAGACATCAGCGGAGGAGCGATAATTCCCGAACCTAAACTCAACGACGTGCAGTAGGGTCGCCGGGATAGGCAGCAGAAAGGTGACGGTAGGCAACGGTAGGGTGACGGTAGGCAGCGGTAGGGCGACGGTGAGCAGAGATAAAGGTGACGGCAGCGGATGTAAACGTCACGGAAATAAATAGGTATGTACTCAAATTTCCGAGTAGTTTCTCCCCTGTGAACTAACTCCGATCACTCTCGCATCAAAGCCGAGAAGCGCTCGACATATCTCAAATTAATTGCGTGTTCGTATCGCTGCCACCAAGACCAACGCTCCAACAAGAAGGATCACGAACTAGTCCCAAAAATGTCTAACGATTCTCGACTTTGATGCTTGAGCCAACCGTTTTAGTTCGCAACGGTGGAATCACTAGGCAGCTTTACGTTAAAAATAGTATCTGCACTACAGTGGTCAGTAACGGAGTCTGCGGAATGCACCCAGAATATTCCCACGCCTTTTAAACGGCCAAATAAACGGCCGCCATTTTTCCCGGGCAATATCGGGCATGACGGATCCGGGCAATATCCCGTCCGCCGGGCCGGCTGTAAACGAGCGGCGATCCGGCTAATGCCGCGCCTGATTAGATCCGGGACACGCCTCTAATGAGCGACTGCAGCGCGATTTATGGCGCTAAGGATATGCTGCGGTGGACAGGTAAACTAGTTTTTTTTTATTAAAGCCGACAAACGGTTACCTATTGTCTACTTGAGGCTAAGGGCCTTTACAGTGCGTCTAGTTTCTTAATGTGTTTGACAGTTGCCGTGTTCTGAATGAAAATAATGTTGTTAAGATCGAGAGCAAGTGCAACAGCTGCATCCAGCATCACTTTGTCCGAACTACTCGCTCTCATCCCCTTTTCATTCATGTTTATTCAAAACACGGCAACTGACAAATACACTAAGAAACTAGAAGCACTGTACACACTAGCGCTTTGTCCGGCGATTGCTCAGCTTCTTACTTACTCCATGCTGATCTTGGAGCAAAGAAAAAACATAGAATGCACCAGTTGCTTCTTTCCACAATCGTGCTAAGCGTGGCCTTTAGGTCTTGTTACCTAAGGCTCTGTCTACTCCGTAAGAGATAAAGACGTCATTTATGTATGTATATAATTATGTATGTATGTATTTCTCAGCGATTTGCTCGCCGCAAGAATACGGCGCTCAGCCGACGAGAATGTCACTAATGTGTAAGGGCCCTAAGTGGTCAGTAGGTACACCGCCGCGCCGCCCAGTCTTGTGTTCGACCGAAAAATCCCATACATTGGTCGTAGTTCAACGTGTCAGGCGTCAAAACCTTCGTTCATTTTGAATAAAAAATTACGATGAGAATCTTTCACAGGAAAGTTCAGTCTATAAGCCAACCAGCTGCTGAGATATTGCACTATAGCTCCAAGACACCTTGTACTTGTTTAAGATAAAGACTTGTGTCGGCTGACCCGTGAGCTGCAGCTCGGAGCCGCGCGTCTCGCACTAACTGATACGTGAGCCGCGTGGTTCTCCAGATGCAATCACTTATCCATCCGCTCCGGGAGCCGGCGGCCGCTACCAGCGCTGCGCAACTCGACCTGACAGATACCATTCACACCTGACGATATAAGTAAAGTCCCTGAGCTCTTAGGATGCCATTCGGGCTTGTCTTGCGGTCTCCTTCACACGGCCCATTCAAGTATCAAACCCATAGAGTTGTATACTGTAGTTAGGTTCTGGAGTAAAATACCCAGAAGTACATAATATATTGTGTTGTTTTGCCACAGAAACATTAACTGACTTATAGCAAAAAATCTTAATTTCATAGAAATATGTATGTGTATTGTGTTTCAGTCAACCTTTTATTATAAATTTGGGACGGACATTGAGTGAGTAAAATAATTTATGTAGGTACTACGAAGTACTAACCTATATTTTGTTGTCTTCATTTGTACGAAATCCCTCTGTGTGCGAGTGCGACTCCCTTGTGCCGGGAACCTCATTTATTTCTTACCTACTATTAAGTGGAGCGAACGCTTTTTCTTCCTCTACAACTACAAGTCGCATTCGTACTTCGAAAGATCTTCAAAAGACAGACGCGGGCGATCTACCCACAAGCTCACAGAGCTACCGAGTAGGTAGTTACTTAAGGCGCTGTAGATAGTGAAAACTACAATTCTAGAAAATATTAATAAAATACTTGCACAGAACTTACAACTGCAATTTTTTTATATGTATATTTTCAGTCTATTCCCTAGATTTTTACTTCATCAGAAACACGATTGCTGAAAAAAACCTCGATAGTTTTTTTTTTTGAAAATAACCCTTTTTTTAAACCTTAAACCAAATATTTCGATGACTATTATGAATATCTGCACAAAATTTGTTTTATTTAATAGTTTTTTAGTAGATCTCGATTTGTGCTTCATAGATTTTTAATAAGTTGAGTACATCAATCATACCAACTTATTTCGTTTTTGGCAAAATAAAATGGTTCAACGCGCGGCGGCGGCCGACTATTGCCCAGTCGCCAGTACGCTCGTGGCCGCTGCCGACGCCGGACCTGTGCACATTTTTCTAACTCGGTAATAGTACTTTAGACAGCAAGCAATATGGGTAATCGCGGTGTAAATAAAGTTAAGCGAAAGAGGAAACGCTTAAGTGAACTAAGAGAACATAATGAGAAACATTAGAGTGCCTAAACGGTAAGTATCTACATACCAGACCGCGTCGTAGCGATTTCACATTCGTTTTGACGTAGTTGGTTTGCAGTTTTACTAATTGTGTGTTATACAGTTCTATTCTATTCTAGTTATTTTCAAGTGAGTTACAGCCGTTATTTCCTTAATGAGTATTAAATATGTCTTACGATAATTTAAAATCCGGTTTGTAATGCATTAATTTGTAACTAAACTACACGTGAATTAAGTATCATTATTTTAGAGGTGTTGAATAAATACCATCCTACTAATATTATAAATGTGAAAGTTTGTGAGTATGGATGTTTGGATGTTTGTTACTCTTTCACGCCAGAACGGCTGGACAGATCTGGATGAAATTTGGAACATAGATAGATTATAGTCTGGAATAACACATAGGATAGGCTACTTTTATCCTGGAAAATTGCGTAATTCCTGTGGGATAGCGATAAACGAATTCTATGCAGATGGAGTTGCGGGCAACAGCTAGTTTAGTATAATTGTAATTTTAGAGCAAAACAGGACTCTCTCAGCTTGAAAACCCCGGAACGTCACTTAGAACCCTGACACCGATAGATGCGTCACTGCCAAACTCAACGGACACTGAAACCCCTAATCCTTCTCGTAAGGAGTAAGTTTCATAACCATAACTTAGATAATTCTTAACTCACATTATTACTGTATTTTCCCCGGATAGTTTAATTCGAGAAATGCTTTATTATTCCATATCTCACTCGTGTCGTCCTTGTCTCAGAAAATAATAAAAAAAAAGAAGCGCGAGACACCCATGAACATTATAAGTAGTCGATATACGCTTGACATGTGTCGGGTTCGTCCGAAACCCTTAATCAGAGCGGCCGCAGCACATTTACTGCGCGTGGTCGCTCACTCAGCTCAGCAGAATTATTATGAATTATTATGAAATATTAGAGCTTATTACGAAAACGCTTGATTATTATCCTATCTCTAAGTCGGAATATCATTATATGACTTCTATGTTACTTTAAAAAAAAATGGCGATGCTCGCCAGTTTGTTAGGTGAACTTGGCTGGAATGGCTGGTCATGCTGCCGCTTCTCTAGATGTTTCAATTTCTGCCGTCTAAAAATAATGTTTTTATTTCAGGGCAGAAATAACTTGTCCGCTTAATTACCTTAGGCCATCTCTATCAACTCTAGAACACCTACTATCACCAACCATGTGGGTCAATTTCAACAGTACTCATTTTTTGTATCATTTCGGTGTGGTCCCTTATATGTGTTTTTTTTTTTAGATTTTTAAATGTCGAACGACACCTTAGGCAATTTTACAAGACATAATGTAAAAGGGAACCTAAAACCTTAAGTAGTTTTCGAGTTATTAGAGGTCGAATTTCTAAACACACAGCGGAACGGAATTATACAATGTACACCGGAATGAATGACACCTTACAACGGAATGATAAATATACACGGGGATGATAATATCAGCCCACTGGAATGAAATATGGACCACCGGAATTAAAGTAATAAATAAGGCTCCATAATCACGTCTTTTATTTAGAAAAAATACAGACAGACCTTAAGTATATTTTAATAGTCCTAAGAGCGAAAATTTGGTGCCAGTTAATGAATATTTTTTAAGTAGGTATTTCATCACTTGGTAAACAACATTTTATGAATTCATTTTACAAACTACGTTAGGCAAATCAACGATTCACAAATTAGAAATTGCATAAAACATTAGATACTTGAAAAAACATCATATTATGTTGTAGAATAGATAGATATATGAGATTATTACCGAGTAATTATTTGTAAATTGAATATTTTTAGGAATGACAGGTGTCTGAAATGAATAGTTTGTAAATCGTTGTTTGTTAAGAAGTGATTATAAACCTGAGTTAATCTTTTGTACATAATTTTGCTGATATTTTATCTCCAGTTCCTTTATTTACGATGAAATAGTTAAAAAATTACAAAAATAAGACGTTTTGAGGTTAGAATTTTGTTTACCAAATAGGACAGGTAAGAATGACACTACCTTACATAGACAGACCAACATAAAAATAATTCTGTCTTTAGTATTTATTGTGTAGCTGCGAAAGAATCCTACATCGTATGTGAAAATTAACTGTCTAGCTATCACGGTATTCACGGTTCATGAGATTCCCCTGGTGACAGACAGAGAGACGAGCAGTGATCTTAGTAATAGGGTCCTGTTTTTGCCCTTTGGGTACGGAAACCAAATTTTTAAGCCTTTTTTGTAGCACCCCCTGATAGCCTAAAAGCGTAAATTTTATCTTAGACATGAGCTGTGGTACAATAAAATAAGTTCAGTATTTGATTTTAGAAATTATGCTACGGAACCATTTCATAATAATAAAGTGAAGCTACATTTGATGTCATTCCGGTGTTATTTTCATTTTGGTGAGTATTTAAGTCATTTTACTACACCGGAAACACCGGAATAAATATGGTGGAATGAGAAATTTGACATAAAAATAAATATTAAAAAAAAGTAAGCCTCGTGTTCTTAAACTAATTAAACTCTTGAAATCAGAACTACATTAGACGTGACATAATATAAATTTAAAACAAAAGTGATACAAAATACAAAAGCTATGACTAACTCCGGAATGAAACTTTTTTTGTCCCCACACCATGGCGATGATAAATGCCCACGTTTTGCTCGGAAACGTTCGCCGTTACACACGTCTACTCTCGCTGAGCGCCGCAGTTTGACTATCGCTCGGGGTGCGCGGGAGACGGAGGGGCTTAAGGGTCAAACTCGGCAAATAAATCGTTCCCAAAATTTGCCCGCGGAATGAGAGCGTGTCTCCGGACAAATATATATGCATATATTCAGAGGTTTACAAATGAGGTAAAAATCAGGCGATGTGCTTTTTTTGTTACCTGTTTATTATGGTAATAAAACAAAGATATTTTTTTTTGTTGTCACGCATAGTGTTCGACTTATCCGGCATTTTGTAACTTAAACCGGCTCCGGGACAACCCACCTCGATGAGAAATATGGTCTAAATATATTTTTTTAAATGATTAAATAACATAATATTTTAATTTTAGCTGTTGCCCGCGGTAGACAATATATATATATACATATATTTATTTCTCTATGTGTGTGTGTGTATGTGTATGTATTTGTCTACCCCGTAAAGGATACAGACGTGATATATGTATGTATGTATATATTTTATATGAATAGGAAGGCAAACGAGCAAGTGGGTCACCTGATGGTAAGTGATCACCACTGCCCATAGACACCCGCAACCCCGGAGGGATTGCAGATGCGTTGCCAACCTAGAGGATTAAGATGAAACGCCTCTTGTGCCCGTAATTTCCCCGGCTGTCTTACTCTCCACACCGGAACACAGCAGTGCAAGCACTGCTACTTAGCGGCAGGAAGCACTAAACTTAATTATATGTTCAGAGAAATTACTGAAGATCTGCAAGTCGAGACCAGATCGAATGAAGAGAATTGGTCACAAATTGAGGACGAAACTTATTGACATAACTTATTTTATTCAGCAGCTGCAGACACAGCTGCCAGCCACGATTCCTTGTTTAATTGCAATTTTACTCATGTGTCACTTATAGGAGAATTACAGGAATTACTTCGGCTGGAATCGGCTATTCCCACACACACACACACACACACACAAATCACGTCTTTATCCCTTACGGGGTAGACAGAGCCTAAGGAAACAGGTACCTACAGGCCACATTTAGCAAGATTGTGGGCGTATAGGTGGAAAATCAAATCAAAATAGTGATGGGTTGCTAGCCTCATCGCCTATAACATGTTTCCTATTTTAATCGCCCATTCCCTCGATGGGCTTTTACCATCTGCGCGGGTAGAGAAGCAACTGGTACATTCTATGTTTTTTCTTTGCTCCCAGACCAGCATGGAAGTATTCCCAGTTTACAGAAATCACAGCGTGCATGGATATACCAATATTTACGGCAGCAACTTATTCAAAAAGTCAAGATATTATCTATGATAACTGGGAATTAACCGCTGTTGAATGCATGGCAGCAGCAGCTAAGCGTGAGTGTGAAGCGGCGATAGAAGAAGGCAAACTCAGAAAAACGTCAGATTTACAATGAAAGCCCGACATGTCCATATTTTACAAGTGACGAAAATAAGGAAAACATCGCTTCTTGCTCCAAACAATTAACCTTTGAAGAGCTATAACTACGGTGTGCGCTGTCAATTTTTTTTATTATTTTTTTTATTTATTTATAAATTTGCTACACAGCATTACAGTAACAACTAATACACTGTGAAACTACAAAACTTAGTCTAGTTAGGGTCTATGATAAGGCACATACTGTCCCGTAAGGGAGACAGCAGGTTACAATACATTAAGTAGGAACACTAGATTGCCTGTCATACCTCTTCTCGCAAAACAGCAACAATTCTCGACACACCGCCGCCCAGCGCCCCGCCAGCAGATCGCACTCCGGTGCCGCCACGAGAAGTGCGTTCAGCTGGGTCAGGGCGCGGAGCAGCGGCGAGTTTGCCGTCATTGATAAAAACACGGTCTATTGTTACCACTAAGTGTTACTATTTACATTAAATTAGTATCAAATGAAGCATTTCTTTTAATTAACCAAAAATAAAGTATTTTATAATTTTCGGAAAGCTCCGGAATTTACTTCACCCAGAATACGGTTACGAACAGAATAAGGCCGTGCGCGGGGCGCCCCGCATGCGCCTCCACTTCATGTCTGCTTCACCCCCGCAAATACCTAAAATTCGTCTATAAGCGCGCCTTAAAACTGAAACTTGAGATTCAAACGTGATCTTTGTAATATTCTAGAATACACTTTAATAAATGGGTTTGCAGCGTGCAGTCTCCGCTGGTAGGGCCGCGCCGCCGGCCGCCGCGCCGTCCCGACCGATTTGTTGGACGCGTCGTTTGTTATCGCAAATATCATATCATATTTCCGGCAACAAGCCGTTCTACAGTTTTATTACTTGGCTTTCGATTCCCGCATTGCAGTTTAAAACGATCGATAAGTTTTCATATCGACACCTCCTAAGTATACTGAGGCAAGTGACCATTTTGACATTTTCGGTTTTTTACATAATTTTGACTAAAATACTAATATCTACTTGCCACAAAAATTTCATGGTAAAATTCCTGTTTGTTTCGAAAATAAAGTGACGTATATAAATGTATACAACACAATTTTGTAAATCAGTACGTTGTATACTGAGGCAAGTCGCTTGCACCACTGTACGCGGTACAGATATTGTGGAGGGGCGGCACAAGCGTGGTGTAACCTGACGTTGCCTCAGTATACGCGAGAGACCAACGACGCGGCGTACGTCAAATATACCTTTTACGATAGAAATTAAATTATTTTGTCTAAGATACAACCACTTATTTTCTAATGCACTGTGATTTCCGTAAAATTAATGATTATTATATTTGTAACCTTGCAAAATGAAGCTTTTCTTGACAAGTTATTCAACTGACCTTAACAAATTGATACAAATTAAAAAAACTGTCTTAATCGTTTCTCTCTTAATTATAATGGCACTAGAATATTTATCATTTTATATCAAAATCACAATTATGAGTAAAAGCCTTTATTCCAAATTGACAAGGTACTATTATTTTTCTTTAGTCATCGTTTTTTGTGACCAACCTGTTGTAAAATTCAGTGTGTTGAGATGGTATAATACCACTTCGACAAAGATTTATTTATTTATTCATTGTCAAGTCATGTACATACATATGAAGATGGTAACGTTGTTCTAAGTCAGTCCATGACGCCCTGCAAGGGCACACAATAGTAGTTAATATCTAAATCTAGGATTGTAATATAACGTCAAAACATGCCTTCAAATTAATTAAGTACATTAAAGCTATACATTGATATTATCAAATTCATTAATGTTATTCTATTCTAGTTATCTATTATAGTTATCATTAATGATCTTAAGATCTTTAAATTTTTGTTTGTCAATTGGCAAACGTTCGTGGTACGCTACTTTAATGTTTCTTAAGCCAATTATGAGGTCATTGTTATGTACTTCCAACAAGGGTACATACATGTACATGAGAAATACAATCCGGTTACGGTTTTGCCCTCCACAATTGTGGTATAATATAATACCATCGCAACACACTGAATTTTACAACAGATTGATCACAAAAAACGATGACTAAAGGAAATAGTACCTTGTCAATTCGGAATAAAGGCATTTACTCGTAATTGTGATTTTGATATTAAATGATAAATATTCTGCGATAATAACTGTAATATTGCGATAAGTAGTTTTGACAATTGAATTTTTGCCAAATAAAAATTTGGGAAACAAAATTTGCGATGTGATGCTTTGGGGAACATTCTTTGCCAAACATTAGTAATCCCTCATATTGTAATTTTTAAATAAATATTTTTTAATTTTAGAAGTTATGAATAAAGGTGCAATGATAAATCCTACTAAGGTGTTAAAAATAAGGAATGAATCCTTGCTAATGATAAATCGAACCTTTAGAAGAAGCGACTTAAGTTTTTATATTTTTTATAAGTACTTAATAGTACAGTCTCAATAATTAAGAAAAGAAGACTATTTTGGATATATTTATGTTGATTTTTAGACTAAAACGAATATTGCTCAAACTGTGGTTGTTGAATAAGTTACTTTTAGGAATGATGGAACTATGATTAAAAGATTTACGAACATAATAGAAACAGATTTTATTTGAAATTTACGTTTGTTCATTAAAAAAAAACTTTTTTCTATTATCATTAATAAAAATATATACATAATTTCCCGTTTTAAACAGCAAAACATTAAATATGTTTAACAGTATACAGGTGTAAGCGACCTTAATTTAAGCGTATACTGGTGCAAGTGACTAATATGTCGACCAAATAATGGTAAAGGGCATTTGAGCATGAGCTGAGTATTTATTTTTAAACAGTATGGATTTATGTAACATATTTATCTAATTATTAAATGAAAAATAGAAAAAATAACAATTAACTTAGTACGGTGTATACTGGATCAAGGGGTAGTTGCCTCAGTATACCACAAATCAGAACACGTAAAATACGCGTACACTAGTGTATCTACCATTTTCTCAAAAACTAACATTAATTTCAGAATTCCATATATGTAGTCTGAAAAGAGGTACTTTTGTTCCAGCGAATCCAAAGTTTTATGGAATTGACTTTACAGATTAAAAAGTTACAAATGATTTTACCTTTGCACGGCTCTCCTGTAAAATCAAGATTTTGCAGTTGCCTCAGTATACTTAGGAGGTGTCGATATGTAGTAGTAGAGATACGCCATAGATATCAACAGCGACGCGCATAAAAAAAACCGTGTAGCCTACGTAGTGCCTTGGGCAATGGCCTCTCAATGTATGTGCCAAAACGCAAGTGAAATTAACTATTAGCTTATCGGTGAAGGAAAAGAGAGGAAACCTACCAAGCGGGGCAATGGTGTCTGTAAAGATCTCATTCCGAAGTGTGTCCGCGTGTGAACTACGACCCAAACCGAACCATTCTGAATGGGGCCCGTCATCCAGCCGTGAGAGAAGTGGGACATAATACATACTATATGGACCGGTATGAGACGGTGATGATCAGAGATATTGGTCATCGGCAGTGGTCTTCAATCGATAACATTCCTATAACGTCTTATAGGAGAGTCGGACTGGAAAACGCCGCGAAGATTGACCCTGTGAGATGGATCGACAACTTAGAGTCTCGTGTAACCCAAGGATGCGGAAAGCACGCCACGGTTTTGTTCCAAAAGCTTCAGTGCAAGACAATCGGGTGAAGTGACGAGCAGGTGAGCTGGTATGCTTAACCCTCGAGGCTGCGGCAGCGCACCTGCAGTACTACACTCTGGTGGGTGGCGCACCGCTTACCGTCAGCTGACCCACTTGCTCGTTTGTCTTTGTGGTGTATAAAAACCGGTCAAGTGCGAGTCGGACTCGCGCAGGAAGGGTTCCGTACCATCCTTAGGGTGCGGCTCCACTGAGGCGGAGACGTGTGGGGATCGACCAATCATATTACATTCATATTACATGAAATCCACATCTCGTCTCCGATCTGTAATATGATTGGTCGATCCCCACACGTCTCCTCTCCGCTCCGCTCGTCTCCGCCTCAGTGGAGCCGCAGCCTAATCCTTACTAATATTATAAATGCGAAAGTAACTCTGTCTGTCTGTCTGTTACCTTTTCACGCTTAAACCGCTGGGCCGATTTAGTTGAAATTTGGTATACAGATAGTTTGAGTCCCGGGAAAGGACATAGGTTAGTTTTTATCCCGGAAAATTGCATAGTTCCCGCGGGATAGCACAGCCCAAACCACTGGACTTTGAAACTTGAAATTTTGCACATAGATACCTTATACAATGTAGGCATCCACTAAGGAAGGATTTTTGGAAATTCCCACGGGATAAGGAAAAAACGGGAATTATATATTCGATTCCGAGTGACGCTATCTCAGTAACTATAATAATTAGACTCTTCAAATTTGATACAAAAGTAGGTGATTACAAAACTAAGAAACTAATTTCAGGATTTTTGGAAATTCCCACAGGATAAGGAAAAAAACGGGATTTATCTACGCGGACGAAGTCGCGGGCATAAGCTAGTTATCTATAAAATGGCAAAAAAATCGTCTGTTGTATGGGAGCCCCCTTAAATATGTATTTTATTGTATTTAGCATTTGTTGTTATAGCGGCATCAACTGTAGAAATTTCAACTGTCTAAATATCACGGTTTTAAGATATTCAGCCTGGTGACAGACGGACGGGCAGCGAAGACCAGACCTTAAATAATAGGTACATACATACAGTTACGCCTCTTTCCCACATGGGTAGGCAGAGACTACTTTATTCCACTTGCTACGATCCTGACATATTTCTTTCGCTTCATCCACACTCATCAATCTCTTCAATAAATTCAATTTTCAATTTTCTTAAATAATAGGGTTCCGTTTTTACCCTTTGGGTACGAAACCCTAAAAATTTTGAACGTGTACTTGCATATTTATGATTTATGCTGATTCTGGGAATGTTACGTTCAATTCGAACTAAAATCAAAGACACACCTAACAAACCTGTTAACCCAAGCCTGGGCTAGGAAACTACGGATAAACGCACGCATAGAATAGAGGCTTCAAACTTAAAACATAACAGGCGGATGCTTCAAAATTACTACCTACTTTTGCTTTCGGTGGCGTGAATTGAACGTGAATTGAAATAAAAGCCGTTTTTACACGAGTCGCGTAAGCTCCGCAGTCCTCTTTCATCAAATTCGTAAAACAAACAAGGGGTTGATTTTGCGCTGCATCGGGCCCAATTGTTTTTTATTGGCCGACAAAAAATCGCGAGCGCCCGGCCTGCCGTCACACCGCACCTCGCGACGACTCCAACCCGACCTGCAGTACAGTCCATCGGCCGATTCAAGTATAAAACCCATAAATGTGAGTGGGACAGCGAGACACAATAACCGAATGGCATTCTAAGTTCTAAGGGCTCATAGACTGTATCTTACAGCAGGCATTGTACGGAGTCTGGAATCTCATTCTGTCGGTAGCGTTGTCCAGTTGCCCAGAACCATGACCCTGTACGACGCCCACGAGAGAACGTGTCACGTTATGATTGCAATTGAAAGTGCAGCGATCACTTTGAAGAAGAGTTTCTTTTAGAGAACTTCACCCCTTGTTCTGTACCTACTCTGAAGTTGGGAATTCGCAGTTCGTATTGTGTGAGAGGTTCGTATTGTATGAGTGGAGGGACGGTGTGATACGAATTTCGAAGAAGCCCCCGTGTGTTTGAGAAAGATAAAACTACGACTCTCTTTGACCAACTGTGGCGCGACACAACTTCTGAGTAATCGCCGATTTGCTAGTCGGAAATGGATAAAAAAGCTCTTGCCGTATAATAAATATAAAAATCTTTCACTGTTATTAAATGACTAATAAGAATATCTATGACATTCTAAGAAGACCTAATATTCTTCCATAAAAGCAAGCGATATTTTAGTTGAATTCTTCCCAAATTACGCGTCGGTCTGAGAGCGTGCAACTTAAAAAGCCCAATTTATCATACACCACGCACGATGAGAGATGCAAATTTAATGTCCGTCATATGTCAGGAGCGATGCGCGCAAAAACACGGCACTATATTAAACGGTGTAAATCACGCGCCGAATATATTCGCGCGGTTTACAAATTGCGACGGTGTGAGCGAGACAAATGGCGGAAGAAAAAGCGACGTCGCACCGGGATCCCGAGTCACGCTGCTCCAAAATTAAAACAAAGTGTGAAAAAATTACTTCCTGCCGTGCTTCCTGCGGCGCGTTGTTTCGGCAGCGATGGTCTTTCCGAAAATGAGGGTAGAATGAAATAATAACATAACGAAGCATTTGGAGTTGACATTCGGCTCGTGGGGCGGGGGCGCGGAGCCCGAAATAAGCGCTTGAGAGGACTTGCTCTAGGAAAATAGCGCGGGAATACTGCCTGCGTTGCGCGATGGCTACCCTGCCTAAACGTCCGAATTTAGGTAATTAATTTTCAGTTAAATTTTTGGTACTTACTTGTATTTAATTCAGTTTTAGTTATTAATTCTAACATTTTGTAAGAGTACGCTTGGCAGGAAACTGCAGCCTATAATAATGCACAATAATTTATTTTGTGAGTGAACTGGCAAATAACGGATTTAGCTAATAAGTCAATGTGATTGGTCGGCCGCTGACCCCGGCCAATCCAATCGCGCGGTTGATTGCCGCGGCCAATGGCGGGCTTTGTCTTATCGCGTCGCTCGCCCTCTCGAGCGCGGTCACAAAACTGCAGACAAATTTGTTCAATGACCTTACAGCACTTGTCTCCGACACTCGCGCATAAATGTACACATAGTTTTTACGCTGTACCAATAAAAGCACTCTTAAATTCTGGGACATTTCAGCAGGTTTTTATCTTGCTTTTTGATTAAGAACAAAGTAGCACGTAGACTGGGAGTTAGAGGCCGATCACTAATTTGAAGATCGACCAAACTATGTGGACACATTTTACCAACCACAATCTAAAACTCCTAAGAAAGAAGGCCATGGGGTATTCAATAGACAGTGTTAGGCTCTCGTCATCGTTGTGAAATTATTTAATTAAAGAAACGAGTCTCACAGTACGACAATGTTTTTACAAACTTAATGCTGAGTAGATACCCCCTTATTCATAAACGCTCTATAGGTTTCTGCTGACTTAGCAATCGTTTTGTCCTTATCCGTGAAAGCTAAATGTCAAAGTGACAGATAAGGACAAACTATTGCTAAATTAGCAGAAGCCTACAGAGCATTTATGAATAAGAGAGCTAGAGTTAAAAAAGAGGTGTTTTTCAGTGACCATTGCCGCGCCGCACAACGGTGTGTTAGCACGCTGCAGAGTTGTGTCTCAGTATCATTTATTTTGTAAGTGTAGGCCAATTTGTAAGCAGATTGAACATTGTTGTAAAATTTCAACGCGAAAGTCGAATAAGTGTTTTATGTGGGCAGTAACTCCCCTCCCCCGAGACAGACGCGTCGGCGCTCGGGCGGCCAGCGACAGCGCGAGCACACTGGATGGACGACTCTGAAGAACACGACACGAGACTCGGCTGGTAAGTGGTCTATACAACCGTAATTTACACGAATTTTTAAATTAAAATGTGCGGAGCTAGGGTAAGACCCGTTATCAATATAATATGAGGGTAGAACGTGCGCGGTCTTTCCAACATCAACTTACAGCTGCCATTTCTTCGGTCTATCCGTGATCATGTCATGATGCATGCTGCGCCTAAATGACGGTAGCTCGTTATAAGTCATCGCGGTCTGTATCTGGTTGATAATCTATATAAATAAAAATGAATTGCTGTTCGTTAGTCTCGCTAAAACTCGAGAACGGCTGAACCGATTTGTCTAATTTTAGTTTTGAAATATTCGTGGAAGCCCAGGGAAGGTTTAAACGGTGAGAAGATATTGAAATTTAGAAGAAAAAAACGGGAGCGAAGCCGCGGGCACCAGCTAGTTGATAATAATAATATATGTCTTAGGTATGTTATTCATGGTGTGGTGGCGTTACTAAGTACGCAAATAATGATGTGGCGCAACAAATACCAACATTAAAGGACAACCTAAAAACCCCAAATGGAACTGACAGGTAAAAACTCGGTGGATCTACAAACAGTTTCCTTCACAAAGCGTCACAAGTAGTCAAAACAAAGTTTATTGCTTTTTATGATTCCGTAGCCAAAATTACAAAATAAGAACTCTTAAATACTACTTTCCTCCTATCCGTATGCGTGTCTTTCCGCATGTCAAATGCATTTTAAGTCCGTACAAAAAAAGTTGAGAGAGTATTTTAGGTGGTTCTTGTAGTTACGGTAATCTATGATCAAAATATTATGTTCTCTCCCACCTCCTTCTCTAACTTTCGAACAATGCCATTAAAATACATGAATAAAACAGTGTAATAAAATTATGTTTCAGCTAAAATAATTTCGGAGATATCGACAAAAACTAAAAACTATCTTGCGTAAAAGAAAAAAAAAATCAGGTAGGGTGCGTTGGGGTAAATTCGAATTTGGGGGAATTTCGAAATTCGAGGATATCCACTAAACGGGGAACAGTTCCATAATCTGGCAACGCTTATCTAGAAGCCAAACATTGGAGCTTCTAGGTAAGCGTTGCTAGGTTATGTAATATTGTTCCCCGTTTAGTGGATATCCACGAGTTTCGAAATTCCCCCAATTTCGAATTTACCCCATGCACTATACATACATACATACATACCGTCACGCCTCTTTCCCACAGGGGTAGGCAGAGACTACTTTATTCCACTTGCTACGATCCTGACATATTTCTTTCGCTTCATCCACAGTCATCAATCTCTTCATACATGCTCGTCGGTTTCGGGTACTCCTGACCTGATCTTTTTCCAAAACGTCTCCTATTTGGTCTCGGAACATCCGTCTAGGCCTTCCCCTCCCAACGTAACCATTCACACTCCCCATATAGATCTGTTTAGCTAGTCTACTTTCATCAATCCGCTCTACATGCCCAAACCAACTAAGCATACTTTTTTCTATCCTAGTCACTATATCCTCTTTCACACCAGCACGTACACATCGTACGTCGTAGGCATGCACTATGCCTACGATTTTTCACTTCCTTCACATCGGTTAGACCTCGGAACCCTTCTCTCTACGTGGCCCGACACGCACTTGGCCGCTTTTTTAAATAATAGACCGTATTCCCAGAACGGCGCGGCACCTGTCATTCCGGCCCTCTATAAAAGACCCCGATAAAAGTTTCATAGCCGTCCATTTCAATTTCGACGAATCAATTTTTATAACTCTCCTGAATTAATCGGAGTTTATTTATCCTCCGCTTTATCGGGCTCCAGATTAAAGCCGCGTGCGGAGCGGTTTTTAAGTTTGTTTTTGATTTTGTACAAAGCCGAGTTAAATGTGGAGTAAATGGATACATTCTCTGTCGGTCAACAGGATTGCGATTTATGACACTTGGGTATTAAGAAATCACGATTTCGACGTAGTTAATGTCCAAGACCTTTGACACCCGTCGTTCAAATTTACTAACTCGGAACAACATACGTTGATACGACACATCAGTTTAAATTTGTATTGTGTGATGTGGGTTTTGCAGTTATTAGTACCTATATACTTACACTGAACGTCGATCAGTCTCGTCGATTTAACTAAGTAGGTACAACTTCAGTTCTCGACCGTGAAATCGAACAAACGGCATTGACTTTCATAATAATAGTTTGCATCGAACCAAACTGCTAATTGCTGGACTTTACTATCCACAGCAGTTTATGAGATTGCGCCAACCGGCGGAATCTGTTCAGACACGGTTCAAACTTGGCCGTGCTGCAACTTGGCCAGAACTAATAATCCAACAACACCGATATCCCGCAGACTCGCGCACAACGAAATGTTTACCTGAACAGTGTAAACGAAACTGCGGAACAGCAAAGCCGAGTAGCAGCTTGGGCCGCAGCGGTCCCGCTAGAGGCTGGAAAGAAACGTTTCACGGGAGTTGTGGCGAAGGTATCGCATGAATTAATTAAGTACATATTTATGTACGAGTATCATCTAAGTGCCTGCCTATTACAATAGATTTCACACGACATTAGTTTCGTTCGTATGCACGGTGCACTTTAACAGTCTACAGACTGCGGGAGCAGTGTAGAATGTGACGGTCTGAGTACTATCTTCTTAAACCAATTCACCTCCTGCTGTGCGCAGTAGGTGTAGGTATTCATCCCCGACTAAACCCCCAACTAAGCACTCCACCACACATAACTCCGATGAACTTCGCTGCGAGTCCCGCCGCGCCGAGCGGCGAGCACTAGCTAGCTTACCTTACCTACAACCTACAACTAACTATTGTACTCCCGCTCCAGGCGCACCAACACAACAAACAGAAAAGGAAAACTTACAAAGACTTACAATCAACGGGCCTGTACTTGATTGGCTCAAACGTAACGAACTTAAAAAAAAAGAAAACAAGGCAAAGGCTTCAACTTCTGAGTTCTACCCCTTGATTGTTAGTGAAGAAAAAACAAAAGTATCAAGTTACCGAAATGAGTGGAAATTATACATGCGTAAGAAACAAGTTTTGTGCGGAAAATCCCTCGGGATGGTTATATAAAAAATCTGTAATGCAAAGAAAATTGTTGAAAAGTTCTGCCCCGCTCTGAATCTCTAAGTGGAGTTTGAAATTATATAAGTATTCTTACACCTGCATTTTGAGCGTAACTAATGCGCGGGAAAAGTAAAATGGCGGCCATTTTTCGCCGCTATGTTGGCGTTGTTTGAGCCGAGTTTTTTGACGTCGCGAAATATTTGTTGCGATTTAAATTTTAATGAAAATATTTTAAGTTAAAATAAGCAGTAGAGTTTCCTTTTAGTGTAGTCCACACTATGAAAGGAACGCTGCAGGCTGCCAAAAAGTATTTGGAAATGAGCTTTAAATTCTACATGTGCGATTTGACACAGGTACCTATGTGAGTACCCGGCAAACATACTAATATTATAATTACTACTATCTAAACTGGTTTAAACCAGACTTTACAAACAAACATGCGTCTTTCAAATGTATCCATAGCTAAGCACCTCGTAATAATAAGCACCGATAGATAGCAGAAAGGCCACTTTACATTTACAATCATTAGCGTTTCCGCCGCAAATCGAACAAATTACACAATAAACAAACCTTTTTAAAAGACCAAATGCCTACTTCAGCTTCCGGTTTATTAAAAAAAAAACAATTTGCTTCGAGTGACAACTAGAGTCGTTAGTCAAACGTCACATCAGTGCTGGACGAATTTAATCGGCCTACAATTTACTGAATGAACAGGGAATGAATGAATGATGAAATGGATCGACAATTTGCGACTTTGGCTTCTGTCATTTTTGTGGTTTAGTGACTAGTTAGTTGACTGAATGTTTAAGAGAAGATATTTACCTACTACCGTGTACGTTATCATATCATACGATAGTTCGTAGCTAGTCTCTTCACAACACATTATTTTGGCTTAAAGTTATACATATAAAATACCGCAAATTTTGTAGCAGCTAGATAATTTTAAAGTACCTAAGTATCTGGTTATAGCTAGGCTCCTACTCCTTGTTTTACCACCGCGAAGAGGTGTTTACTAAATAAACGATAAGTGCCCAAATCAAAGAACAAATACCACTTCAATTTCTCTTCGAGTTGACTAAAAATTCAATTCCGTGCCCAAATAATTATTTTACTACTTAGATACTCGCAAACGAACCGTCGAGTCGTGTTCCAAATTTAGATGTTCGAAATTCAAATATCTGCGCCGACCTGAAACTTTATGGTCTTGCTGGAAACTTTTTAAACAGATGTTTCGAGGGACGTCAACTCTTTACAACTCGAGACCGTGACCTTTGTAGAAACAGCCAGTAAATTATTTCATTTAATTTGAGTTGCCAGTAAATGAAAAAGTGTAACGATAAAAAATGCCTTCAAACGAGTTCACAATTTCGCCTCTGGAATTTTCTGCAAGAAATATTTAAAAATGCCGACATAAAAGAGATTTTGGATTTGAAACATTTCGGGTGCGGGTGGACTGCCTCCGGCTGCCTCAGCCCTTCAACTGCAACCTGTTCAGTCCGAGAACGAACGATAATAATACGGACAAGGAGCCGATAGATTAGTAAGTAGTTACAGCTCAATTAGTTACAAATAAATGAAGAGCACATCTTTCTTTCTGGAAATGTAAATATAATCGTCAACACGTCATCAATGTAACGTTACCTACTCACGTCGCGTTCATGTTCATGAATGGTTAATTACGAGTGTGTGTGTGTCCCCATCACCCGGCTGTTATCTAAAACCCATACATCTGGTACAATAACGTAGTTTAGGCGCACTATCAGGCATTTAGCATCGCGTCCGATAGTCGGCCTCATCACTTACCTCACGGCGGGCTCGGCAGCGCGGCGCGCGAACTGACGATGAAGATTTTCGTTTTTGGCGCCGTGCTCTGTGCTCTACAAGTTTTGGAAGCGGTAGGTGGCCCTGGTGGCTCTAACTAAAAACGAAATCAATAACAAATGAACTACTTAACAAAATTTCATGAGAATCGATTGAGAAATGCGATCCGTAGAGGAGAACATACAGCCGGACCTAGGAAAGTATTTTTTCACAAGCTGAAACGGAGACGCTTCGTGGTCATTCGGTCAATTATCACTTTATACAGTCAAGGTCAAAAATGTACCTACATTTTTGGCCTTGACTACTACTGTTAAAGGCATTACAGAGTTAATTAACATTAAGTACTTAATTGTATAATTGGGAAATCTCGAATATGTTATTCAAAATAATTTGTCCAAGCCCTTTCTGAGCATTTTGTTTTACCTGTGCCCCAATGGGGGCTATCGCGTGTGAATTTGCCACTAGAGGCGCTAGTGTCGCGTGAGGCCCAATACCATTCACTTTTCACTGGTTCTGGCGGGCGTCGTGACATAAATTATAATTTCTTTCATTTACGTGTTGAAAAGTGGTCTCCTTCGTGAAATTATCGCAAATATGATTTATTTGGCGATGAATGTGAACGCTTTGAAAGCGGTTTTTTTCGAACAAAACGGAACTGCACAACATTGCGGCATAGCTACTCGATGCTACTATGATGATAGTCACTACATAGTATAAAACAAAGTCGCTTTCCGCTGTCTGTCTGTCCCTATATATACTTATATCTTTAAAACTACGCAACGGATATTGATGTGTTTTTTTTTAATAAATAGAGTGATACAAGAGAAAGGTTATAATGTATAATTCTACGCAGATGAAGTCGCGGGCAGAAGCTAGTTATTTATAATTAGTAAACTTAATGAGATTCAAGATTTAAAACTTTATTTCGGCGCTGATCTTATACAGTCGCCTTTGACAGCTATACCTCTGGACCTTAGTCAACAGTGGCGCCAACTGGCGAGCAAAGAAACGATAGTCCCCATTTTGAGCTGATTGATACCCATTTTGGAGCTTTTAATTGAGACGTGAATATTTAAGTTGGGACATTTAAATTCAAGATAAAAGACTGAACTCAAAAGAAATGATGACTTTTGTATCAAAATCTCCCCTTTTAAACCCTAATTGTTTTCAGAAAAAATACAAAGTGAAGTTGATATCGGTAGAGAAGTGCGACCTGCCTGCGGAGAAGATGGACCAAAGCGAGCCGGTGCTGTACGAGACGAGCGTGCGGCGCGTCAACGCCCGCAGCAGCGTCATCCGGACCAACTTCACGGTGCTGCGCACTGTGGGGCCCGTGCTGGTCAGTGCTAAAGACGGTTCATTAACGTGTGGAAGCTACTAGCCTAAAGTGACAACTGCGACGCCAACTGACCACCTAAGGATGGGGCTCCCTTGCAGCAACTCTTCCAGCATGCCGGGGAAAACCTTCAGCCGCTAGTCTAAATATTCAAACCCCCTAATTCATAAACGCTCTATAAGCTTCTGCTAACTTAGCAATCGTTTGTCCCTATCTGTGAAAGGTAAATGTCAAAGTGACAGATAAGGACAAACGATTGCTAAGTTAGCAGAGGTCTGCGAGCGTTTATGAATCAAGGGAAAAATCTCGCACGTACAGGACAAGAAACACCGCTTACCCGGCACATTGAAGGAGCACCATCTATCGGGCGGTTTTAATGAGAACTTAACACATGGGGCGAGGTTATGAAGCATCTTCATTTTAGCCAGTTCGCATAATGTATTTAAGTACGTACTATTATAGTAGGCACATTAAAAGCTTTGCTTAGTTTGTGACTAGATCAATAATCTAAGTTAAATGGTCCTTTGTTATTTTTGTTGTTTTCCCTTCCAAGGAATTAAGGCGGTGTACGGTTGGCTAAATAAGAGGTCTATCACTCTTTTTCCTATCAAATTAATTGACGGCACGTCTTATCGACGTTATATTTTACGCCAAGGATTTCCAACATTTAGGGTACCCAGCTAGGCCTTTACAGTAACGGCTCCGCTCGTCCGCAGATGAACTTCCGCATCTCGCGGCTGGGGGCGGCGCGCGAGCCGGTGTTCCGGCTGGAGCGGCTCGGCTGCCGCAGCCCCTTCACCTACCAGCTGGTGCGCGTGGCGCAGCTGCAGCTGGACGACGACTGCAACGCGCTGCCCGTGAGTAGCCGGGGCGAGGCCACGGGGGGCGCAGTTACTTTCCAAGGGGTAGATCATCAATCATCACCATCGGCCTGTAGCAGTCCGCCGCTGGACATAGGCCTCTCCTGAAATTGTACCCTGTCGTCTGCTTGTTGCGCCTACCCAATACCCGCCACCACCCGCCAGCCGTCATGGTCTCCACTCAAGAACTCGTTTTCCCCAACGGTTATCGATTCTTCGACGGACATGGCCAGCCCGCTGCCACTGTGTGGGGTGAGACAAATGTCTTCTCGGATAATTACAGTATTGACATCATCACATCAATTACAGTCCGTGTGCTCTTAGAATGCCATCGGCCGATTCAAGTATCAAACCCATAAGAGTGAGTGAGACAAGACAAACCCGAATGGCATTCTAAGAGCTCGCGGCCTGTAGTGTGTAGGCAAGCGTTCGCTAGTCCCATGTTGTATTTGAAACAAATCGAATGATTCTGTTATTGCTAAAAATGTTCTGCCCAGTCTACTCTACACATGTCTATTTGTCGCAGGGTTCGTACTTGACGGACAACATCAACCTGCAGGACTTCGCCTGGATCCTGAGCAAGGTCGCGGTGTCGTCCGGCAAGTGAGTGGCTTTCGTCATGACCGTCCGGGGCTGCACCAACCTCTCACTGCACATCAGCGCAAACTTGCCGCACGCTTCAGTTTTTGGTCACTTTGTTTTGACACGATGAGCTGATTCCCACGGTTTCTCCCCTGCGGAAATGTGGAAAACGGGCTATTTTATGTCCTGTTGGAATTTCAAAGAGCCTTCTTAGTCGACCTCTTTGATTCTCCATGATATCTGGCAAATTTCAAGCCCCTAGCTCCAATAGTCTAGTTCCAATCGCCTTACTATACGTATCAAGGAGACATCAGAATGCATCTGTTCACTTGGATAATTTCAGATACCGGTACGATTTGGAAGTCTACACCAGCAAAGGGGTCGCGCTTTGCAACAGCATCGTATGCGACATCTCAGAAAGAAAATAAAATTACTGTTGATCGAGTCCTAAATTTTGTGTTATTTTTCTTTTCCCTGGAAATTAAGGACTAGACTTTCCCAGAAAAGAAAATCTTCAATCTCTACATTTTATCTCGAAAGTAGATCCCACGCGCTTAGCAACCGACAGGATTAACTATCAGTTTAATAACACAACGGGTCTCTTATGTATTTGTAGTCGAGATATGCCCGACGTGTTTCGAACCAATTAGGGTTCATTTTAAAGGTAAGCTCAAACGGACAGCTAACCGTGAACACTTCTACTAAATATTAAGGTGTGACGTGTAAGCATCTACTGGGTT
The DNA here is from genome assembly GCA_949127965.1 of Pandemis corylana. Taxonomy (NCBI): domain Eukaryota; kingdom Metazoa; phylum Arthropoda; class Insecta; order Lepidoptera; family Tortricidae; genus Pandemis; species Pandemis corylana. The sequence goes on from OX421876.1 coordinate 9,818,081, forward strand.
TCAATTATGTAGCGTTGCAAATAGCCAGAGCGTCCCGCGCCGCGGGGGGGGGGACGGGGCGGGGCGGGCGGGAGTTAATGCAAACAAACAGTGTGTGCCCCAATTTTAGCAGAATTAATTAATATTTTCACAATGGCCGTCTTGAGTCATTTGTTACTGGTATTCGGGGCGCGCGGGAACTGCGGACTTGGGCGACCAACCCGCAGGTTTTTAATAATAACACAAAACCTCTCCGTAAAGACCAAATACTTAAAGGAATCCTGCATTCAATTTATGAACAACCTGTGATTATACGTGTAAGACAGCTAGATCTGTGCGACAGTGAGTGTAGGGATATAGTAGACTAGACAATGACATAATAAAGCACGTTATTAAAAAAAGTTGGCAGTTTAAGGTTGGGTTGAATGTAGTCGTTGGTTTGTTTGAGGAACAGCTGCTGTGTTCAGTGTTGGCGGTCTACTCATAGTAGCTTTGAGAATAAACCCGCGGAGAGTAGAAACGCGTCCTGTGTGGTTGTGTTGGGGACAGTACCTACATCATTGTACAGTTGGAAGACAATAATAATTGTATTGTGCAGATTCAAACAATGTTTTCGATAAGACCACGAAATTGGATCGTAAGGTGAACTAATATAGAAAATATTTTAAGCAGCCCATGAAGATGGAATAAATCCTTCTATAGCACATTTAGCTGTAGCCCATTCGCAAATTATTAACAAAATATTTTAATTTTTAAACCCAAATCGGGCATTTCCGGTGTCATTGGCTTGATTGTGTTCTACTGAACAATGCAGCCGGGTCGCCAGCTCGGGGGCTCGGTGCGTCACAGCCAACGACTGAATCAAACTCATCCGCCTGTTCAAATAATAATGGCAAAGTTGCCCCAAGTCCGCAGCGTCCGCGGCCCGCGCACTGAGGCAGGCAAAGACAAATTACTTTATTTCTTTCCCCCTATTTATTTATTATGCCTCCTTCTGCTTTCATTATTTTTTGTTTATAAGTGTCCCTTATTTACGCGCGGTTCAATTATATACCGGCTTTATTTGCGCGACGAGAGCCGCCAGCAGCCCCCTTTGTCGGCGACGAACAGCGACAACGACAACAATGAAGCGGTCCATTGCCGCTGGGTCCTCCGTCGCGAGCGTGAGCAACGCTGTAGGCTGATACAAGGGTGACCAGCCTACGTGCAGGATCCTATTTCAATGTCTGGAGTCCCACAGTAATGGCGCACACGACATTAAGTATACGAGGGCGACATTCCGTGTGAACCATACTTACAACTTGATTTTTACTGATTTTCAATGGTCTTAATTTCATTGGATGAGCTTCAAATATAAATAACCAGCTTCTGCCCGCGACTTCGTCTGCGTAGAATTGTACATATAAACCTTCCACTTGAATCACTCTATCTATTAAAACAAAAACCGCATCAAAATCCTTTGCGTAGTTTTAAAGATTTAAGCATACATAGGGACAGACAGACAGACAGACAGACGACGGTAAGCGACTTTGTTTTATACTATGTAGTGACTAGTCAGGTACAAATGTGCTTCAGTTCTAATGTAGATAACTTTGGGTTTGACAAATAGGTGCGATATGGGAGGAAACGGGTACAAAACAACACCGCCTCATTTGATCAAACTCAAGTGCCCACTATTTCCTGAGTATTTATGTAGTAGTTGCAGTACTTACCTACATACATTTCCAGCCATACAAGTCGCATTTAACCTAATTGGGGCTGCTTGTCTCAATGAGACATACACAGATCACGTCTTTATCCCTCAAGTCATGCTAAACGTGGCCCTTAGGCCTGGGCTCTCAATGAAGCCCGTGTGCAGCTGTGGGGCGTATCTAAATAGGCTGCAGGTGAGATGTTGCTATAGTTTGACTTGTAATATACCTAACCTTTAGCTTTGAAGAACGGGCGTCTGCTTCAAAATAATATTATATAATAATAATAATATTATGTCGCCGGCGGGGCGCGCCCGCGGCCGGAGCAGTCATTACGGAGTCCGCTTGACTCTCCACGCTGAATTCCAGACGCGTCTCGTCTGAAAGCGACCGTAAGTCTTACTAAGCTGAAGTCGGGCACCGCTATTGTGGCCATGATCCTATCGACTTGCATTAGGTACCGACATGTTATTTGCTTGATGCTGAGTTAAGTTTCTATCCATTTACGTGATGGCTGGCAGCTGTACTGTACGCATAATTACCTATTTCCAAATCAATTCGGCGAGTCATGATGATAACCCATAATCAACGCCTAGGTAGTAAGAAATGAGTACCACATTCCTTCGTAAACTGCGGCTCTTTGAGATTCCGATAGCCGATATTTTCCCGGCATCCGGCTCTTTGTCTCGTTCTGTTGCCCTGTGAGAGCACTAGTTAATGCTAACCGTGCTTTAGTTAACTCGGAGTTATATTAACTGCAGTGTAAGCCGAATGTCTTGCTGCACAAAACGTCTTGCATCTTAACCAAAGTTCCGCTTTAGGCAGCGAAATGGAACGTCTCCGAGACCTGATAGGTACCTAAGCCTTTTTTGTACTGGAAAACTAAATCCATCTAGGAATCGGTCCTTTCTAAATCAATTTAATTACGTTTCTCGAAGGGCTTTCAAAGGGCTGGCGATCCTGGGCGCTCGCCCGACTTAAATATTTATTGGAAATGCTCAGGGGCGCCCGACACCACGACCGTAACGCGAGCGCTAACTCGGCTCTTAAAGATTGGCAACAGAAAAAAACAGTCGTAAAAAGTTGTTGTTGCTGTAGTTTCAACTTCCTTAGTAATCCGGGTACGTGTACTATTGAGTCTCGCCAAAATGAAAAGTGCATTCATTAGCTGCAGCAGCTCCGCAAACGGCGTAAAAAGTAGAAAACTAAAACCCAACTACGACAAAATACGAAGATGAACACATACATACATACATAGCCAGTACCTATACGCCCACAATCTTGCTAAATGTGGCCTGTAGGTACCTGTTGCCTTAGGCTCTGTCTACCCCGTAAGGGATAAAGACGTGAGTTGTGTATGTGTGTATGTATAGCCAGTAAAAATCATAACCCTCCTTTGGCTTTGACGTAGTGTAACGTATATACGTTAACTCTTTAAACTTAGATCTAAACACTTAAAATCTAGAACTAGAAAACTAATTATAATGAAATTACTACACATAAATTCCTTAATATCTACTTACATACGTTAAATTCTTATGAATACGAACCTTATAGCTAAATTCTAATTTTCTAAATAATCGTCTTAATCTAATTAAAAATAAACTTACACTAATTAACTAAATGAAATACTTCTACAAACAAACTCACGGAGCGTACGCGCAAATAATGTTTTGCTGTATATCGTGGGACCGGTCGCCGGCGCAAGCCGATCTATACCGAAGACCGCTCGAGGAGGTCCGAGCGCCCGCTGTCGCCGCGCACTCAGCCACTGGCCTTAAGACGCACAGCCCGCGTCACCATGTACTCGGAGCGGAGCGATCGCTGCCGAGCGTCTTTATACGTTTAATGTTTGATAATATTTTCTAAAATGTGAGTGTTCTTTCGTCCCAAACTATGGGAACACCCTACCGGGTGAAGATCACCATACGATAAACACCCTACCGGGTGTAGATCACCACACGATGAGCACCCTACCGGGTGAAGAGCACCCTGCCATCACCTTCTACTACTCACCCATACCTGCGCTTCGGCTCGTCGCACCTTCTCGGCCGTCACACCACCCTGGCTCTCCGCGTCGAGCTTCGCACGGCCAAGGGGCGTACGGTATTCAGAGGAACGGCCATTCTCACACAGTTCCAGGCATCTAGCTACGGCCCTGCCTAGTGGCAACCGATTCCCTCCCTGAGCTAGTCTCACGTGCTAAACCTTAGGACTTAAAATTAATGACTAGACATACTTAAATCTAATCGTTAATACTACCTTACATCTAATAATTAAATCTACCTTGAATCTAAAAATAATAAAATAGTCTTAAATCTAGTGCTTTAAATAATGAATTGATGTGAATAATTATTTTATTTTAATTAATAGAAGAAATTATACTAAATTATGAAAATTATACGGATTAAATTATAATTTTAAATTACTAAATTTTAAATTATTAAATTTTAAATTATTAAATCTTAAATTATTAAATTATTTATAATATTAGTTATTTCGTTTTGTCTTAAAATGAAATTAACGTTTTAAATTATTTATTATTATTGTCTTATTATTATTGATCTTTAAATTGTATTAAACTATTATTCAGGAATTAAATTAACTTATCGTTCTTAACTTAACTCTTTTTATTTGTCTCCGTGTTAGGTTACCTGCCTTTTTGACACCCCTTACGGGACAGTAGTCGAGTAAAAATGAGGTTTAAAGTTAATCAAAGTACACATCGCAGTGCGCGCGTGTGCGTGTAGCTGCTTATAATAGTATAAGTACCGAAGTTTGGTCGAACTAACAACCTTAGCATAGTTTTTTGGACGGGCTGACTGTTTTGTGAATTCTTGAATTTAGGTGCACTACAATGACATATTTCTGTAAGTAATTTAAGAGTTAGGTAGCTACGTACATCTCTTTGAAAGTGCAATATACATAGAACCATTTTATGTTTTTTGTTTACCCGGCTCCCTATGAAGTTTATTTCTTAACTCTGAAACCTTGCACTAGACACTCTCGCAGCTCTACTTACTGCAGGTGCGGCAGTCGGCGGTAACTACAAATACGTGAGTGATCCATGCTTGCACTGGGCAGTATCTACATACATCTAGGGCAAGAATAGGCAAGTTTTCAATAAACAAACTGCTTTTCAACCTTACAGTAAAGGATTAAATAAGAGTAACTCAGATTTTAAGTAATTGTTTGTGGTCGCGTCGCGTCTGCTTTCATCATAAGGGTTAGTTAGTATTGATGTCTGGCTCACGGTCTAAGAGAGCCAACTAAAAACAACCGAGTTCTTAAAAATATTTATTACTAAATAAATAAAGCATAATTACCTAAAATTAACATTCCACCACATTTAAGTCAGACATGATTGCTTCTTGCTTCTTGCTTATCGTATACATTAGCACAGTTATACTACTAACATAGTAATTCACTTTTATATTCACTAACAATCTATATTGGTCTATACTAAGGCCCAGTAAAGTCGGGCTGCACTCAGGCTGCAACCTAACTGCTGACGGACTGCACTCCGACGGCATCGTTTATATTCACTAACAATCTATATTGATCTATACTAAGGCCCAGTAAAGTGGGGCTGCACTCAGGCTGCAACCTAACTGCTGACGGACTGCACTCCGACTGCATCGTAACTGCCGACTGCCCGTACATTATCGGTTGCAGTTCCATTGCAGTCGGTACAACTGCACGCTAACTGCGATCGAAATGTATCGGCAGTCGGCAGTTGGCGGTTACGTTGCAGTCGGAATGCAGTCCGTCTGTTCTGGCCCTAAGAACAGTTAGTATATCCTAAATAGTACAGCTTATGAAAAACCGAGGTAGGTGATTCTGTGCATTTCAGTCACGAGACATCAGGTCAAGGATTTTTCTTTTCGCGTTTTTTCACGAATGCAATTTCTTCAAGCCTGTTATTTTAATGAAGCTTTTTTTCACAGTAGCGATTTTTCAGTGTCGCATTTTGCCACAGTCGCGTTTTTATTTTTACCCGTTACCAATAAACACAGAAACTGTGTCCATGGAACCCTGGTATCACAGAGCTCCTGTTTCCCACCGAGTCTTATGCATCGCACTACAGCGGAGCTCCGTTGACACTGTTGCCGTGCCGATCGGGATCGGGTAAAAACGGGACTGTGGAAAAATGCGGCACTGAAAAATCGCTATTGTGAAAATAAATTTCACTAAAAACCATAGTGGAAAAAAAGCGTTTGGAAAAAAATGTGAATGGAAATTTATCTACTATGAAAAACTGCTTTTGTGAAACTTGTCGAACAAATCCAAAAAACCGGTCTCGTTTATCTATCTCGCTCTGACATAGGCGTGTTACATCGCTCTTTCTCTTGCATTGACGATCTTTTCCTATTCTGTCTTGAAATTTATCTGGAATACTGGAGCGAATGGTGTGGTAAGTTTCACTTGGTAAATGTTTTTCAGTGTTTTTAATAGCGGCTAACAAAATAAAGGTTTCCATACACGTGGGCGATGTTCAGAGTGTAGGTATAACGTTAATTTTGAATGTCAAATCTTTAACAAGTGTGTTCACCTGCCTAAGTACTCCAGATCAACTCGAAGACACATCGTGTAAGGCAGTACCTATACACACAGTAGCTTACTTAACGAGTGGTGCGCGGCCGCGGCTAGGGCAGCAGCTCGAGCTCGGGCGGCAGCGGGATGTTCTTCATGAGCGCGAACCGCTTGAGCGCGTCGTACTTGCCGCGCAGCGCCGCGATCTCCTCGCGCAGCCGCCCGTTGTCGTCCTGCATCAGCTCCGTGTCGTGCCACTCCTGCAGGGGGGGAGGGGAACTTTAGTAGAACGAACCATCTGCTTAGTTGAACAACGTATCAATTTAGTTGAAGGAACTATCAACATAGTAGAAGGAACTATCAACGTAGTGGAAGAACGTATCAATTTAGTTGAAGAAATTATCCATTTAACTATCAACTTAGTTGAAGACTACTAACTTAATTGGAGGAACTAAAGGAACTGTAAATTTAATTACTTAAGTGAAATGACTTGCACACATGGTTTTTGTGCTGCCCGTAATAACCCTAAAGTGGAAGAAATTTTAGCTCTAAACCGTGTTGTCAACTCGTGACAATTTAATTCAAACGTTAGTTTTATAGCAATACACAGATTTTTACAACCAATTTTACTAAGCCGACTTCGAAAAGGAGATTCTATGTTCGACTGTATGTATTTTTTTAGCACATTACATTCGAGTGATACATAAATGACATCTTTATCCCTTACAGCAGGGTGGCCAACTTGATTAGAGCCAAGATCTCCTGTTTACTAACGAAACCCTGTGCGATCTACCAATTACATACTTCATGAAACCTTAAATCAGCAGTTGGTGATTACGATGCGCAGTCTGGTCTACGTATTTATATTTTTTGCCTTGCCACGATCGACTGAACTAACAGTCGCGATCGACCGGTCGATCGCGATCGACCTGTTGGCCACCCCTGCCTTACAGGGTAGACAGAGCTTAGGGTAACAAGACCAAGGCCACGTTTAGCATGGTTATTCGAGTGACGTGCTTTAAGGTCCTGGGCGGCGCCAGTACCTGCGACTTCTCCGTCTCGAGCTCGTCCTTCTGCTCGATGCGCTTGATGCGGCACGACGCCGCGTAGCCGCGGTTCTTCAGCGTGCGCCGCCGCTGCTTCATCCTGCAACACACACACACGCACACATTCATTACCGTTTCACACTTCTGCGGTTCTCACTTACTGAGACGGAATATACAGGGTGGAAAGTTGAAATGGGGCAGTAAGGGCAGCTACTAGATCCCTTGCTGCTACGCGAAAATGCTCTTAGGAGACCTTTACTAACTTTTTGAGTGATGACAATCGACATTCACAGATTTTTGATAAAATGTACAGTCAGCGAAAAAATCGACAGTTTTGACTTTTTTTTTTTTAATGCCAATCGGTCCCATTTCTGTCAAGGATTAAAACACTCTTTGAGACCAACCGAGGTTAGAGCACTAGAACACCCACAAATCAAAGAAAACTTTTTCCATACAGTTCGTAGGGTGAAACTTTCACATGTTGATTTTTGTTAACTGTTTCATCCATGACGGCCAGCTTTATCTGTGTAGCAAAATGTTCGTATTTAGAGTTCTCTTTCCGCACAGACTACAATGATACCGATTTTTCCAATTTCTATTATCCTAATTGTAGTTGTCTACAATTAAATGATCTTTAAGCTAAAGAAAATTTCATTGTAATTAATTACCCTACGAACTGTATGGAAAAAGTTTTCTTTGATTTGTGGGTGTTCTAGTACTCTAACCTCGGTTGGTCTCAAAGAGTGTTTTAATCCTTGATAGAAACGGGACCGATTGGCATTAAAAAAAAAAAAGTCAAAACTGTCGATTTTTTCGCTGACTGTACATTTTATCAAAAATCTGTGAATGTCGATTGTCATCACTGAAAAAGTTAGTAAAGGTCTCCTAAGAGCATTTTCGCGTAGCAGCAAGGGATCTAGTAGCTGCCCTTGCTGCCCCATTTCAACTTTCCATCCTGTATGTACATGCTTGTGACATGTTGCATACCTATGACAAACTTTATGCACATACGACACAAAAATGCAAGCTAAAAAAATGTGCGAGCTGCAGAATGTGTGTTTCCGGCCTAAGTGTTGCCAAAAACGCTGCGAGAAATTGATACAATCGAAATGCACAGTTTATTTAAGGCCGGCGCACACCAACTGCGTGCTGCGTGCTGCGTGACCACGCACCTGGTCTGGCATCTACCTCATGGTTTCATACATTACAACTGGTGCGTGCGCGTACTTTGCCTAAGATACATGCTACATTCGTATCCTAGTTTAGGCATTTAATTTAATTGGGCTATTCCATTAAAAGCCGTACCCTCAACTTTTTTCTGGGATTTTGTTTTATTTTCGGATTCCTACTCATAAATACCGAGCACTACCGATCCTGATAGGAGAAAAAAAATGACCCAAAAATTCCATACATTTTCTAGCCTAGAATTTCGTTCCATTCCGTTACCGCCATACAAATCTGTATGAATAAAGTAACAGAATGGAAAAGGCAACTTTGGGAAGTTTTTTTTCTCTATCAGGATCGATAGTGCCCGTGATTCTGGGTAGGAATCCGAAAATAAAACAAAATTCCAGAAAAAAGTTGGCGCACGACTTTTAATGGAATGTCCCAATTACTCCTATATGCAGTTTATATCTGTTTTGTTGTACAAGCGCAGGCGCCCTTGTTTAATTTTGTTTTATGTTGAGGCAATAGTTTAGTTTTTAATTTTGTTGTGTACTTACTAATACATAGATAGAGATAATATAGTGCTTACTGACCATTTATAATTTATTTGTACAATTGATTATCTTAATAAATAATTTGAATTTGATAAAGAACTGTACTGACGTAAGATTTTTTTAAGTTTTTTTATTACACACTCATTTCAATTATTAATGCAATTTGAATGGTAAAGTCGACATTAAGGATTTCTCAAGAAAATAAACAAATTACAAGAATTATGTCATCACCAGAGGGAGACGAGCTGAAACTTACTGCGGGACCACAGTATATATATAAGCTAAAGCAGTAAGGAAACTACGAACAAATCGGTTGAAACGAAACACGCACACAGGCGCGCGCTTTACACGGCCCCTCAGGGGACCTCGAGGTGCCGTCAGTCGCGAGTGCCGCGTTGAGTCGAGCGGTTGTTTGTTACGTGCGCCCAGACAGTCCGCGATCTTTTTCGTGTTAAACATGCCAAGAGCGTATTGCGCAGTGTACGGCTGCTTGAACTCGACTTTTTCACAACCGGAGCTTTTTAAACTCCCTGCTGATGTTGAAAGATAAGAATACATTATTATTAAATAAAATGCTTTTTCTTAACGGAATGAGAAAAAGTAGCCGCCATCTTGAACTTTTTAGTTATGCGACCGATTGTTTTCAAAATCGATATCTGGGTATCCGGTTGGTCTCCGACATCGAATCCGTGGACGGAATGAGAAAAAGTAGCCGCCATTTTGAACTTTTTAATTATTCGACCGATTGCTTTCAAAATCGATATCTGGGGATATGGTTAGTCTCAGACATCGAATCCGTTAACGGAATGAGAAAAAGTAGCCGCCATCTTGAACTTTTTAGTTATTCGACCGATTGTTTTCAAAATCGATATCTGGGTATCCGGTTGGTCTCCGACATCGAATCCGTGGACGGAATGAGAAAAAGTAGCCGCCATTTTGAACTTTTTAATTATTCGACCGATTGCTTTCAAAATCGATATCTGGGGATATGGTTAGTCTCAGACATCGAATCCGTTAACGGAATGAGAAAAAGTAACCGCCATCTTGAACTTTTTAGTTATTCGACCGATTGTTTTCAAAATCGATATCTGGGTATCCGGTTGGTCTCCGACATCGAATCCGTGGACGGAATGAGAAAAAATAGCCGCCATTTTGAACTTTTTAATTATTCGACCGATTGCTTTCAAAATCGATATCTGGGGATATGGTTGATCTCCGACATCGAATCCGTTAACGAAATGAAAAAAAGTAGCCGCCATTTTTAACTTTTTAATTACCTATTGGATCTTTTCGATGTTATTGTCAGAGACAACATATAAAGTGCAAAGTAGCTTTATTAATTTACAAAGAATTAGAAAAAAAAAACAGTTTTATAGTGCCGTGTCCATCATAGAAACCAAATAAACGTTTGTCTTTTTTTTTAGACAAATAAAGGGTGCCAACCCTAATACTCTTAATTAAGTGTAGCTAGTTACTTTAAAACAGGCGTTACTAGCTGGTATTATAGCGCTAACTAAACAAAAATCTTTACAATCTATACATATAAAATTCAAAGTCCTGACTGACTGACTGACTGACTTAACTATATATCAACGCACAGCCCAAACCACTGGACTTAGAGACTTGAAATTTTGCACATAGATACCTTATACAATGTAGGCATCCACTAAGGAAGGATTTTTGGAAATTCCCACGGGATAAGGAAAAAACGGGAATTATATATTCGACTCCGAGTGACGCTATCTCAGTAACTATAATAACTAGACTCTTCAAATTTGATACAACAGTAGGTGATTACAAAACGAAGAAACTAATTTCAGGATTTTTGGAAATTCCCACGGGATAAGGAAAAAAACGGGATTTATATATTCAGTTAAACGAAATCCTATGAACTATAATTACTAGACTGTTCGAATTTGGCATCGAAGTAGGTGATTATAATAGTAAAATAATGTCTTAATGATTTTCGGAAATTCCCACGGGATAAGGAAAAAAACGGGATTTATATTTTCAGTTCTACGGGATCGATTTTTCGTGTTACTGGTCGTATAAAACTGAAATTTGGCCTTCAAGTTCCCTTGGGGAGTGTAAACAATAAAAAAAGGATTTCCCGAAATTCCCACGGGAACCGGAAAAACGGGACTTTTCGTTTTACTGGTTGCAGAAAGCTGAAATTCGGCATGTAGGTTGCTTCGGGAGTGCAGAGGAGCATTAAGAGAGTACTTTCCCAAATTCCCACGGGAACGGGAAAAATATTTGTTTACAAAGAAATACTGCGGTAGGCATAATATGGCTAGAAACTTGAAATTTGGCACACATATACCTTGAGTATCCTAGAGGTGCACTAAGAAGGTATTTTTCGAAATTCCCACGGGATAGGGAAAAAACGGGATTATTTGTTATACTGGTCGTAGAAAGCTGTAATTTGGTAAGAGCCTTCCTTGATGAGTGTATGGGAGCACTAAGAAAGGATTTCCAGAAATTCCCACGAGAACAGGAAAAACGTGGTTTTTCGTTTACTGGTCGTAGAAAGATGAAATTTAGCATTTAGCTTCCTTAGGGAGAGTAAGGGAGCATTAACAAAGGATTTCGTAACATTTTTACGGGAACGGGAAAAATATTTGTTTACAAAGAAATACTGCGGTAGGCATAATATGGCTAGAAAATTGAAATTTGGCACACATATACCTTGAGTATCCTAGAGGTGCACTAAGAAGGTATTTTTCGAAATTCCCACGGGATAGGGAAAAAACGGGATTTTTTGTTTTACTGGTCGTAGAAATTGGTAAGAACCTTCCTTGATGAGTGTATGGGAGCACTAAGAAAGGGTTTCCAGAAATTCCCACGAGAACAGGAAAAACGGGGTTTTTCGTTTTACTGGTTATAGAAAGATGAAATTTAGCATTTAGCATTTAGCTTCCTTAGGGAGTGTAAGGAAGCATTAACAAAGGATTTCCTAACATTTTTACGGGAACGGGAAAAACCGGGATTTTACGTTTCCAGACGAAACAGCGGAAGAAAGAGACTTAACATTTATAGCGTGTGTTTCTTTAAAGGCTTTAAGTGTACTCCGAAAGCACTCCCCAAAATTTTCACGGGAACGGGAAAAAACTTATTTTTTCGTTTTACATCTTAGCGCGTACGAAGTCGCGGGCAAAAGCTATTTGGGGTAGGTATATTTTAGGACAGCCCTTTAGGTTAGGTTAGGTTTGTTTTATAAAAATCCTGTAATATTTACAGTTTCAGAAAAATTAAGGCAGCGGGGCAATGCGGGGGCTTGCTTGCATGCTTGCTTGAGTCCTTGCTTTGCATGCTTGATTGCATACTTGCTTTCATGCATGCTTGCATGCATGCATGCTTACTTGCATGCATGCTTGCTTGCACGCTTGCTTGCATGCTTGCTTGAGTCCTTGCTTTGCATGCTTGATTGCATACTTGCTTTCATGCATGCTTGCTTGCATGCATGCATGCTTGCGTGCTTACTTGCATGCATGCTTGCTTGCATGCTTGCTTGCCTGCTTGCATGCCTGCTTGCATAGGTTTGGGTGTTCGCTTGCTTGATTGCTAGCTTCTTTGAAATGCTCATGGTTCACGCGTGCGAAGCCGCGGGCAAAAGCTAGTTTTATATAAATTAAATCGACAACCCTAACGCTCTAACGGAGCGTAGGTATTTATTTCAAAAAGTATGCCTAGCTTCCATACTGGTCTATTTATTTACTGTGGCGGGACCCAAATGGAGGAGAGTTGCTCAAGACAGAAAGCAATGGAAACTACTGGAGGAGGCCTTTGCCAAGAGGCACACCGAGTTGAGAGATATCCTATAGCTAAACGAAAAAACTTATACGCCTACATACAGAACATAACAAGACAACAAAAAACAACAACTAAAATGGCAACAACAACAACAAAAACCAAAGGAAATACGGAAAAAAAAAAGACAATCTAAAACCACAAACAATTTTGTCTCCCACCATGGCTGGTCCCCACGGGAGCACTAGACCAAACCCCTCCAGCAAGCTGGAGGAGGCCTATGCCAAGAGGCACGCCGAATTACGCGATTTTATAAATATATATTGAAAAAATGTAGCAATTTCGGAATAAAGGGGCTATATTATTATTATTATTATTATTATTAGAGGGAGACCAAACAATAGTATCATTTCACTGCAGAAAATTGGTTTTGTCAAACAGTTGGTCTTCCCAGCCTGCGACGAACCCACAGACAGGCTCGTTCTACATTTATTATTTGTACAGCCAGCTACCTGACGATCTGGTCGCGCGTGAGGCCGCGCATCTTGAGCTGCCGGTTGAGGTCGCGCACCGAGATGGACACCAGCTCGTCGTCGCTGATCTCCGCGCACGGCGTGGGGGACAGCGGGGCCTGCAACCACCAGCAGCAGCGTCACGGCATTGCACAAGCAGAGCTAATGCATGGCCAGCAGCCAAGCTGCTGACCAACTACATGCAAACAATTTCACTGCCTGTGTCACTTGTGTCATTATTGTAAAATCTATAGCTGTGGCTATACAGAGATTTGGAGTTTGAATGTCAGGTAAAGATTGGCAGATCGAGGACATTACTTGTACAATTAATACAAAAATCTCCCAAAAATATATGTCATGGATTACCATGGATACAAGCTTTGCTTAATTGGGACAATTGGCAATTTGGTGTAACTCATCTTGTGGTGTTTTTTTATTTACCAAGTGCAAGTAGTCAACATGACATGATATGAATTTCAGCCTGAATTTGAATGATAAGATAAAGATAGTTACAAATCCAACCCCAATGTTAGATGCTGTCCAGGTGCTGAGGGCATGCCATACTGCCGCCCCAGAGGAAATACGCTGATATTGAATACTTTGAATGACCTTGATGAATACCTCCAACCTTGTAGTGTCAATGCAAGGCATTGAGAAAAATTTATCAAGCTAGCACTATTGCCTATGATTCTGACTATGAAGAATTCCTTTATTACTATCTTGCAGAAACTGCAGCTGCTCTGCCATCTGTTTGTTTGCCTCCTCTTATAGTATATGAATATTATAAAAAACTATGCCAATATTTTGGGGTTAAATTATTGTACGGATCAAAGCCACATCTATACATATAATAAATCAGTTGAAGGTTTGTGTCTGTACATTAAATAAATTCATCAAAAATAGTGTTAACGAGTAGGGAAGAGGAATCAATAAAAACAAAAAACGCTCATTGGCGCAATAGCTGGTAGCAAGAAAACGAAATTATTTCTTCAGACTGGTAGCAAGTTTAATGCGTAAGTAGTAAATTTCTCTAAAACCTTGAATGTAACAACTATCCTTCGTGAAATGCATTGCCGAGGCGTACTGTCGGCTGGCAAGTAGTTACTTGTAATGTTTGTATTTTAATGTGCCCATCAATGTTAGTAAACAACATAACAGTAAGCTTGGAACTGCTAGGTGGCATTACAGACATTTTGTGCAGCCAGTATCCACGCCTTTCCTTTAATTACGCGTCGGACAAACTTTTTGCAAGTCATGCTCGGAACTTCTAGAATCGTAACCTAAATAACAAAGTACAAGGAAATGTGTTCATACCATTATAGCTTTTCTTCCGCCCAGCTGTTTTAATAAGTCATTAGGCATAATATATTCGGACACACCGTATATAACTTGGTTGTCGTTTGGACAAAATCACAACAAATCACCAAAGAGCAAAACTCAGAGCACAACGTTCCTAGACAAATCAGACGGACTGACACTGACATGGACATTTGATTTGACAAGCGCAGTCGGAATTCAAAGACATTTTTTTTTTTGTAAGAATGCTCCATAGCGTTTTGGAATCCGCTTGGCAAGAAATATTTTTTTTATGGCAACATTTCATTGACGTTTTAGTTGTCTATGCGCTGTTCATTCATTCGCGTTCCCGAGCTCGGCGCTCGTAAGAACTTCAGTTTCATTCTGATCTCGCGTACGGTAGAAAGTGTAGCGTAATCTTTACATTTGTATTTTTATTACACAGTCGCTTAGTGCTTCGAAATGGCTAAAAGGAAGAACAAGCCGTTCTTGGATTCGGATGCGAGCAGCGAGTCTGATATGGATTCGGTAAGTTGAGTTTTTCTCTCAAATACGTAGGTTATAAACTCACGCTTGGCAACAACGTTTTGACGCCTTTCTTCCTATAATTTATCTGCGTATTCGGGCCAAGATCAATGTCTGGCGTGCCTAATTCTGTCTAATGCGCAGTTTTTACCAAATCTCTTTATTACTTCACTTTTTTCTACCACAGAAAGGATCAAAACAACGTTGTGGTATGGCGCAGAAAACATCGTTATTTTTGTCGAATGCGACTTTGTAATGGCATCAAAAAGGCATGAGTCATTCGTATTTGTTATAAAATGCCGCATACCATCATGTAACCTCTGTTGAAAGTCCTCCAACCCACATTGGCAGTGGAAAAATGTGAAAACATTACTATTTGGCTCAATTCTGGGAACTATGTGTAATTTTCATTGATGGAAAGAGAGAGAGAGAACCTGCACTCCTCTGTTATGTAAGCAGTGATGAAAAGACTTTCACTTTTGCAATTAGCTAAATGCTGTAGCAGCTGAAAGCAGGGGGTCAGGGGGGTGCAGGCTCACGAGCCCACGGGGCTGCAGTGGCTGCTCTGCGGGTGCTCTCTTCTTCGTGCACTAGATTATATTTGCAATACCTAGAATTTGATAGCATTATTAAAATTATCAATTCAGTTTGTTGCTACCAACTAGCTATTACCTATTATTGAATGATTAGGCTTTCAATCATATTAAAGTTTTCTTGTCTAATGCTCATTAACACAGCTTGATTTTATTAAGTAATTACTGTATTTAGGTATAAACTATCCTGGTTTTATGGTAATGCTCATTTACAGTATTACAGTTAATTAATTTTAAATGATGTCATTATTAAAATGACACTTGTTAAAAACACTTAATTCCTGTTGTCTAATTAATGAAGAGTATGTATTAGAGATGTCACGAATATTCGGCTACTATTCGGTATTCGGCCTATTTCGCCCCTTTTTTGGTATTCGGCCGAATAATACGTACTATTCGGCCGAATACCGAATTATGAAAAAAACACACGTCATATTACTCAAGATTATATGTGTGCATTACCAAATTACAATACTTTAGTAAGTAAAATTGATCAGTGTTAAGTTGTGATGGATAAAAACAAGCTTTTTAGCATTTGTTGGTAGCAAACGATTATGCTTTTCGTCGCATACACGCTACTCCAAGGAAAAGAAAGATAAACTTTAGCAAATTTCGATAGAATTGGGTATTGTTTTTCGTTTGCTGACCACCACCACTTGTAAGGATCAGCCTATAGACAAGCACGTATTTTGTGCCGAATATTCGGCCGCCATATATTCGGCGCTTCGGCCGACAGCGTTGCCGAATATTCGGTATTCGGCCAAATCACTATTCGTGGCAACTCTAGTATGTATACTAATATAGTTAAAAAGCCGAGGTAGCCTAGTGGATTGATCTGTGGCCGCTTAAGAAGAGGGTTGCAATTTATCATGAGCTTTTCGGTGAAAGAAAACATGGTGAGGAAACCTTGTACAGTCGAGGACTTAAATATTGAGACAGCCATTATGTCAAATATAAGTATCACCGGCCTTATTGTATATGCCATAGAGGCCTATTTTGTATGTCACTATGACTAAACCTTCATGAAATGGTTTATCTATGCATCACTTACTTTTATACATACATACATATGCTTAGTTTCTTTACTATATTAACATACTTTTTCATCTAAATTACAGTATGTGGTAAATAAAAAATAAAAACACTTCAAAGTCAAAACCTCTACCTGAAAATACCTCATAGAGTTATACAGAACATACCTATTTAGAGAAATACCTGCTAAAAATTAGAGGGTGGTACCACACCAATCAATTGATGGCATTGATTGATGGTAGAATGGAACAGTAAATGTCGATTGATAGTTTTTAATGGAGCTATCTATAGACTGACGTAGACTGTATTATTCTACCATCAAATTGATGATTGCTCGATCGGTGTGGTAACACCCCTAGGGAGTCTGGGGATAACAGTCATGGTAGCCTAACAGGTTGACCTATGGGTAGAAACACAACAATATTGGGAAGAATGGGTAAAATGCCTTGATCCCCTAACTCTATGGAGGGCTCCTGCCTGGGCTGGGCCTGGAGCACAGAAATGCTGTTTGTGCACATGTTTTGATGAATTCGCCATGAATCTTAGACGGTATAGTTATAAATGCCAATACCTATGGGGTTTGAGAAGAAGATTATGGGTTTAAATACTTTGTGGATTCATTTCAAAGGGTGTTAAATTAAATATAATAATTGTGCACACCATTTATGTATATTTGTAATAATTGTTAAATCTGTCAACAGCAATTTTTGAACTTGGCCAAAAAGAAAAAGAAGCCGGGCGAGTCTCCGCCTCCCAAGTTCAACAGCAAGTCCTCTGACAGCGAGTCCGAGGATGAAGGCAAACGGAGGAATTGTGAGTAACATTCAAATAGAAGAAGCTAACGTGAAGCATTCAGTTCATTAACGTCACCGAAGCGTAATGCTATCTCCTAGCTACTTCAGAAAACAGAACTAATAATGAGAAGATCAGTAACGCCGCACTGGCTGGCTCCACTTTTATCCATTTTATATTACGTCAACTCAGTCTGTAAGTAAGCGGTCCTCTCACTATTAGTTCCGTGATAGCGAGTCATAGATAGAGTTCGCGATAGCGTATGAGCGTCGTGGTTTCTGTCCCCAGCCAAGTCGTCGTCCTCGTCGGGCTCGGAGTCTGACAGCTCGGCGCGGCGCTCCCCCCCCGCGGCGCGGCGCTCCCCGCCCGCCCCGCGGCCCCCGCCCGCGCCCGCCAGGCCTCCGCCGGCCGCCGCCCGGGCTCGCAGCGCCAGCGCCGGCGACACGCACACCAAGGACACCTACAGCGAGCCCGAAGAAGGTACCTTGTTCCGCGAGCTGTTCCCGCGAGCGTTCGCCTGACGCTTCCGCCCTCGCTTCCGGATCACGCTCGGGGTTGCCGACTCCAGAGAGCGCGAGCCGAGATAGTAGAAGAAATCTACGTTCATTAGTCTCGCGCTTCCCGCGTCGCTGACGAGAACGGAGGGAACGACCGGCCCGATTTTTTCTAATTTGAGACGAAGATTTCTGTCTTTTGAGTTGGTAAAGGAGCGAACCCGGCGTAGGTTTTCGCTTGATTTTCTTCAACGAGACGTGACCTCATGCGGTGCGAGCGATGGACGGTTATAATTTTAGAAAGACCGAAGATATTGCATCCTGGTAGAGAGAAAAAGTAACCATTATTGACTTATGATATTTCCTAACAGAGTTTTATGCACATTTTCAGCTAATCGTCTAGCATTCCGAGGTAAGTGACGGACTGACGACGCTTGCACCGCAGGTCGCTCGTGTCAGACGTACACGCGGGGTCTTCAAAATAAGCTGCACTGGTTTGGCAGATACAATAACATTCACATTCATCCTATGTGTTATTCCAGACTAATCTATCTATGTTTCATCCAAATCTGTCTAGCCGATCTAGCGTGAAAGAGTAACAAACATCCATCCATACTTACAAACTTTCGCGTTTATAATATTAGTAGGATTAGTAGGATATACAGAGGTTGTATTTATGATTAGCTTTAAAATGGAATCCATAATCTAGTTCAAAATGTTAACAACTACGTTATTAGACTGTTCTTCCATTCTTTTTATTCATACTTATTTTGAGATGCATGAATAAAGTTTTATCAATATAAATATTTACCTGTTCAAATTATCTCATGTCTGGTAAAATGTTCGTCTATGAAGCTGCCAAGCTGGTTGGCTGATGAGGACCCGCATGTCGTATGTCAATACTAATGTTTTCACACGTGTATTTCAATTCAATTCAATCAATTCAAATTTAGGAAGAAGTGGCTCCATCAACTTTTTGATGATTCTGCCAATGTCGAGGTTGGGTAAGACACGGCAAGTAGGTGGACGTCTTGTTCAATAATCTGCCAGTTTTCGGTGGGATAACTACCAGTTACTATCTGCAATAAGGATACACATGGATTCAACAACTAACTAATCGACATACAATATATATAAACATATATATATAAATAAGATGAACATAGTTTACAAACTACAGTAAGCTAATATGACAGCACACGTGTATTTATATTTTATGACATTTGCTTAATACTGAAGTTCACGTAACGTTATTGTCACCAGGTGAAGTGTCATCGCACTCGTCGGACAACGACTCGGTCGACTCCGAAGAGGAATTCGACGACGGGTAAGTGTCGCGATTGCAGCCGTGTGTTACATCTTGACAAACAGCGTGACGGGAACGCAGGCTGCGCTGGTATAGTGCCCGCAGCAAATATATTTAGTTACCAGCTACTGCGGCAACACACAACACAACTACGTGTATATGGGCGCCATCTATTAAACCATTTTTTAACTAATTGCCTTCTCTCTAGTTCTAGTATTTTTCCGCTATAAGAGAAATGGCGCTGGCGTCTATCGCAGTACAAACATAATAATAACTTATTTACTATATTTTATTAATATTGACAGCATTTGAAGTTCTATAGCTTGTTTTAATTTCATTTAATTTTATGGAAGATGTTTCAATAGTTTATGAGCGTATTTATGCATTAAATAAATTAAAAGTTAATGGCTAAACCGGAAACGCCTCATGGCCATGATAGCGGAAGTTGACAATTAAAGTTAC
This sequence comes from Pandemis corylana, assembly GCA_949127965.1. Classification (NCBI taxonomy): domain Eukaryota; kingdom Metazoa; phylum Arthropoda; class Insecta; order Lepidoptera; family Tortricidae; genus Pandemis; species Pandemis corylana. The sequence continues at coordinate 9,837,813 of OX421876.1, forward strand.
TTAATTCTCCTTTTGTAATGAAAACTTGCTAAAATCATGTAATAAATCCTGCAGTTTGATCTAATAAATTATTTCTATAAATATAACAAATTTGAAATTAAACAACACTTGTAATTAGTGGATTTGAAGTATTTCAAAACAATCTATTGACTGGGATTCGGCTCTCCGCCAATCAGAGGTAGGTATTGGGATGGCGGGAAACGTGTTGTGATTGTTTATTGTTTTTCGGGACGGCCGCCATTATTCTCGCTCCTAAAAAATAAAATCTTATTTGCGTGTACTGTGCGTGGTGTTTGTTTATTTTGGTGATGTCTGAGCCTCCGGATGATGTCTCCGCGCCGACATGTACGACGCATGCATCGTCATGGAGGCTCAGTGTCAGACGGATGTGCTTTGAAATGCCTAAATTAACTGTGAATTATTTAAAAATGTGGTCGGGATTCTTTTATTATAGTCGGTGGTACATGGTAAGGGGCAAACATTTTCGAATCACTTTATAGAATAGGCGACGCGTCTAGCGACCCATCTCTATTTTGATTCCCTTCTCCACCTAACCGCCCACAATCATACTAAACGTGGCCTTTACGTATTGTTATGTTGGGCTCTGTCTACGCCGTGCGGGATATAGACGCGATTTGTGTGTAGGTACGACGAGAACCTGATGGGCGACGAGGAGGACCGCGCGCGGCTCGCGGCGCTCTCCGAGAAGGAGCGCGAGCAGGAGATCTTCAAGCGCATCGAGCGCCGCGACCTCATGAAGACCAGGTGCGTATACTACACGGTTTCTATAGCAAACCACTCTGCGGTTACCTACACCTCTACTCACTCGAGCGCATATGGTTTACCATCATTTGCTAAACAACTTTTCACAAACTCATCATTTGATTACCTTTTATTTTCTACTAAAATGACTTTTTGGAAAACTTTTAAAACAAACCTAACGTAACATAAAGTGAGCCACGCCTAAAGGTTTTTGATTTTTAAAAAAGTTTACGGTTTATTAGATATGATAGGTTGCCAAATGATGAAAGTTTTTTAGCATATGATGAGATTCCAACGCATATGTATGTAATTTTTTCGATCACCTAGCGAGTAGAATGTGTCCCCTAACTGATGTTTTTTATTTTTAATCGTAACAATTTTTCACATCGTTCCGAAAATACATATTTTTTGCAAAACAGATGTATCTTCGAAAATGTAGGTACGCCTTCGGTTCCGCCACTCCCCAGTCGGGTCTGCAGTTCCGTGTTAGAATACTCTTCCTCGCCTCGAATACACCCATTTGCAAAAAGACGGGCACCCGAAACGTAGCATGCCACGAAGAACGGCAGCAGTCATCTCGGCCAGAGGAGGCCGCGCTCGATAGCAAAGGTTCGACTTCGATTGACTTTCTAGTCAATCAAAGTCACCTTATTTTTTGGCAAAATTATTTAATTTCCAAAAAAAAAATGTACGACCACGCATAACGTTTTTGCGAAGGAGTGTACATTGTCCCTGGTGTCACGCTGTGTGTGTGTGTGTGTGCAGATGGGAGATCGAGCGCAAGCTGCGGCTGGCGCGGCGCTCGGCCGGCGCTCCCGCCCGCCGGCGCCGCCGCAAGCACGAGGCGCGGGACCCCGCCAAGGACAAACGTAAGCACCCGCTGCTTTATCCTCTCTGTTCCCCGGCCGGCGCAAGCACGAGGCGCGGGACCCCGCCAAGGACAAACGTAAGCACCCGCTGCTTTATCCTCTCTGTTCCCCGGCCGGCGCAAGCACGAGGCGCGGGACCCCGCCAAGGACAAACGTAAGCACCCGCTGCTTTATCCTCTCTGTTCCCCGGCCGGCGCAAGCACGAGGCGCGGGACCCCGCCAAGGACAAACGTAAGCACCCGCTGCTTTATCCTCTCTGTTCCCCGGCCGGCGCAAGCACGAGGCGCGGGACCCCGCCAAGGACAAACGTAAGCACCCGCTGCTTTATCCTCTCTGTTCCCCGGCCGGCGCAAGCACGAGGCGCGGGACCCCGCCAAGGACAAACGTAAGCACCCGCTGCTTTATCCTCTCTGTTCCCCGGCCGGCGCAAGCACGAGGCGCGGGACCCCGCCAAGGACAAACGTAAGCACCCGCTGCTTTATCCTCCCTGTTCCCCGGCCGGCGCAAGCACGAGGCGCGGGACCCCGCCAAGGACAAACGTAAGCACCCGCTGCTTTATCCTCCCTGTTCCCCGGCCGGCGCAAGCACGAGGCGCGGGACCCCGCCAAGGACAAACGTAAGCACCCGCTGCTTTATCCTCCCTGTTCCCCGGCCGGCGCAAGCACGAGGCGCGGGACCCCGCCAAGGACAAACGTAAGCACCCGCTGCTTTATCCTCCCTGTTCCCCGGCCGGCGCAAGCACGAGGCGCGGGACCCCGCCAAGGACAAACGTAAGCACCCGCTGCTTTATCCTCCCTGTTCCCCGGCCGCCGCAAGCACGAGGCGCGGGACCCCGCCAAGGACAAACGTAAGCACCCGCTGCTTTATCCTCCCTGTTCCCCGGCCGGCGCAAGCACGAGGCGCGGGACCCCGCCAAGGACAAACGTAAGCACCCGCTGCTTTATCCTCCCTGTTCCCCGGCCGGCGCAAGCACGAGGCGCGGGACCCCGCCAAGGACAAACGTAAGCACCCGCTGCTTTATCCTCCCTGTTCCCCGGCCGCCGCAAGCACGAGGCGCGGGACCCCGCCAAGGACAAACGTAAGCACCCGCTGCTTTATCCTCCCTGTTCCCCGGCCGCCGCAAGCACGAGGCGCGGGACCCCGCCAAGGACAAACGTAAGCACCCGCTGCTTTATCCTCCCTGTTCCCCGGCCGGCGCAAGCACGAGGCGCGGGACCCCGCCAAGGACAAACGTAAGCACCCGCTGCTTTATCCTCCCTGTTCCCCGGCCGCCGCAAGCACGAGGCGCGGGACCCCGCCAAGGACAAACGTAAGCACCCGCTGCTTTATCCTCCCTGTTCCCCGGCCGGCGCAAGCACGAGGCGCGGGACCCCGCCAAGGACAAACGTAAGCACCCGCTGCTTTATCCTCCCTGTTCCCCGGCCGGCGCAAGCACGAGGCGCGGGACCCCGCCAAGGACAAACGTAAGCACCCGCTGCTTTATCCTCCCTGTTCCCCGGCCGCCGCAAGCACGAGGCGCGGGACCCCGCCAAGGACAAACGTAAGCACCCGCTGCTTTATCCTCCCTGTTCCCCGGCCGCCGCAAGCACGAGGCGCGGGACCCCGCCAAGGACAAACGTAAGCACCCGCTGCTTTATCCTCCCTGTTCCCCGGCCGGCGCAAGCACGAGGCGCGGGACCCCGCCAAGGACAAACGTAAGCACCCGCTGCTTTATCCTCCCTGTTCCCCGGCCGCCGCAAGCACGAGGCGCGGGACCCCGCCAAGGACAAACGTAAGCACCCGCTGCTTTATCCTCCCTGTTCCCCGGCCGGCGCAAGCAGTCTGTCTAGAACTCTAGACCCTTTTACACAGGAACGCTTAAAGTTATAAAGTTGAAATCGATACCGAATACTTAGGGCTTAGGGTGTCACGATCGATGATCGATCGATTAGTGTGGTAACAAGCACCCTTAGGTCTGCCGCGCCTTGGAGCTGTGAACAAATCAAATCATGTATTCATTTGCTGAATTTGCTATACACTGTGGCCTTTAATTCGCAGGTCAAATTAGTTTGAGCGATCCGATTATGTGGAAGATCAAAATTTTTTACTTGACTTCTTTTTTCAGCTTTGCCGGAGCCCGAGCCGCCCAAAGAGCCCGAGAAGGAGAAGGAGCTGCCGCCGCCCAGCCCCGGGGAGATACAGGACGACAACAAGGACGAGGACGGTAACAGCACGTTCCGGCTTCCTCCTCAGTTATGCTGTGTCAGATGAAAGTCAGCTTTCCCATTTTTCTTGCGACTTTGAATCGCGAAGGCAAATTCTTTCAGTTTTTCAACGATATAGTTTTATTGGCGGTATTGTGACGACTCTACTCGTTCGGATACGACTACGACTCATAAGGGGCCGCTAGGGTAGGCAGCGGTAGGCTGCAGAAAGTCGACGCAACACTATTCGTACAGTCCGTGAGCTCTCGCAATCACTCTTACCGGCCGAGCGAGGGAGACAGCGAGGCAAACCCGAATAGCATCCTGAGACTACTGCCCGCCCGAGCTGTTATTGGAGTGTAATCGTTATTATCTCGCAGAGCCTTCGGAGCGGTCCGCGTCGCCGCTGTTCGGCGCCAAGTCGGAGCGGAAACGCAACGTCGACGACCGCCGCCAGAACGCCATGGCGGCGCTGCGGGCGCAGCGAGACGCCAAGGTCACGCGGGACCACGCCGCGCGCCTGCGCAGGGAGGCCGAGCTGCGGGACAACATCGTGAGTGCACACACACACACACACACACACACACACACACACACACACACTGGCTAGGGTGGTTGCCCACTACTGACCCCCCCCCCCCTGTGCAGGAGGCGGACGCGGAGCTGCTCGGCGCGGGCTCGGGCAAGCAGAGCGTGAAGCTGAAGGCCTCCGACATCTACTCGGACGACTCCGGCTCCGACTCCGACGACAACAAGTCGCAGGGTACGTCGCGCCCGCAGCAAGGCTCTGGTTGTATTTGCGGTGATAAGACTAGTTCTTGTCGGCCTTTCTGAATATGCTGGCAAAAATTTTTGCCTCGGTGTTGAAAGAACCATAATCGGAAGTGAGCGTTTTCTGAAAAAAAGTCGACGTGAACATTTTTACCAAAATTTAAACATTTTGGGTTATCTCACTCGGAATCGTTTACCCTATCTATTCTTATACAAGAAAAAGTGTGTCCCAGATTTAACTATGGAATTTATTTTCCTGTTCGTAACTTTCCATACGCACTTATATTAGAAAAAGTTATTAACTGAAATAGAAATTTTGGGACACATTTTTTCTTGTATAAGGATTGATAGAAGAAACTATTCTGAGTAAAGAAAAGGTTAAATTCTGGAAATAATGTTCATATGGATTTTCTTTTGGAAAACGTTCTATCTCGTCCGGTGCCTATTTTCGGTATTTTTTTTTTAATAATATGACCCTTTCCTTTTACTGTTTTTAAAATGGAAAACCTCGAAATCCGAATGTTAAATTCATGCTCATTGTGACTAAATTTGTGTTCAATATGACAAAAATATCACCCACCATCCAAAAGAAGATGTCGATTCGAATTCACCGGTACAGTCGCACGAAGCTGATACCCATCTTTCTAATAATTAGTTTGATATATCCCGAGCCTGCATGAGCCTGGCTGAGCCTTGTGTGTGTGCGCAGGGCGCGGGCGCAGCGCGTCGTCCAGCTCGTCGGCGTCGGACGAGGCGCCGCCCGAGCGCCGCCGCGAGCGCGAGCCGCAGGAGGTCAAGCTCGCCGACACCAGGGACCAGCTCAACAAGCTGCGCCTCAGCCGCTTCAAGCTGGAGCGCCTCGTGCATCTGCCCTTCTTCGCGCGCGTCGTCACCGGCTGCTTCGTGCGCATCGGCATCGGCAACAACAACGGCAACCCCGTCTACAGGGTGAGCGCCCGCACACGCGCACGCGCACACACACGCACACACGCAACCCGCCCTGACCCACGCGCCCGTTGCAGGTGGCGGAGATCATCGACGTGTACGAGACGGCCAAGGTGTACAACCTGGGCAACACGCGCACCAACAAGGGGCTCAAGCTGCGCCACGGCACGCAGGACCGCGTGTTCCGGCTCGAGTTCGTCAGCAACCAGGTCACCGCGCACCCCACGGCTCGATCACGTTTCACCGCGAGATCGGACTGCCGTATTAGCACATATGAATAATTTGTAAGAGAGAAGTATGTCAGGATAGCGGTCTCGGCCTACTCCTACGGAAAAGAGGCGTGACTTTACTATTATTTGTAAACACTTTTTTAATGTTTGGCATAAAGGCACAATCAAAAATTTTGTTAAGAAACACGCTGGCACTCTTTAGGTTTCTCACAGAATACGAGCTCTGCAGCGTTTATTCTCCACGACATCGCATGGCTCTCTTAAATTCATAATTATTTGCCTTCTTTTTTATATTATTTTAGTATTCATTTTAGATAACTTTTGGAACCGTGTTATAATTTGTCAATGTTGTTTTGGGTCATGTATGTTTTGTGGGGATTAAAGTATCTATGTACGGTGCGTATATATGTATGTGTTAGTTCTGTATTGTAACGTCGCTCGGTGTGCGCAGGAGTTCACGGACGGCGAGTTCCAGAAGTGGAGCAAGGCGCTGCGCGACGCCGGCAAGAGGCCGCCGCCCATGGACCTCGTGCGCAGCAAGATCGCGGAGGTCAAGGAGGCGCTCATGTACGAGTTCAAGGTCAACACCCCACACTGCCTCTAAATTAGTACAATTCCTCGTTTCGTGCGTGATTTACCGTCAATTTTGATCAAGGTTTAAACATGCTTACAGCATTGGTAACTACCAAGCCAAGCAATGCGGATAACTATCCCCGTATTGTTTTAGAGGGTAAATCACAACATTCTACTATATTAAGGGATTATTTCTAAATAGGTTAAGAAGCAGCATTTCTGAGCATTATTTGATCGTAGAAAAAAAAGCGACAGAATTCTCTAAAAACCGCATTTTATTCTCGGCACCGTCCAGGGAAGGATGCCCGACTTGATACATTATTAACTTCCTCATAATTAATAAAAACCTTGTCAATCTGTTAAATTCAACTTATTATTTCGTTTTCAGGAAGAGGACATTGAAAAAATTGTTGCGGAAAAAGATCGTTTCCGTTCGCACCCGACCAACTACGCCATGAAGAAGACGCAGCTCATGAAGGAGCGGGACGTCGCGCAGCTCAGGTGATGCCCGCTTACAGACTCACTGCTGTCTAGCACAACGCCTGATGCCTGCACCGCTTGCATTACAACACGGTACACCGCGACGCGCAGTGAGGGAAGCGAAATCTTCAATTCCACGCTGAAAAGTTCCGCGGACAAATAAGGAACCTGTTGAGAGTTGATTCCACATGAGAGCAGAGGATAGTTCTTTGATTTCCAAAAGAGATTGATAGAGTATCATGGCGTTGATGGTTTTTGCACATTTCACACCAGCTTCCCAAAATCCGCCGAAATTAGGAGCGCCTGAAGGTAGTAAACCGCGTTCACTCCGTGTGCATAGTCAATTGGCATTCCTGGTTTTAAAACTTTTCAGCCTTTCCTGCGGCGGCTGCAGCCACTAGAAAATGTTGACCATTTTTTATATTTAGTCGATACGCTGCTAAGGTTTTATGCCTCTCTCTTACGACCTCTCTGGCATAGATTAGACGGTCAGTATTATCGTGATATTGGTATAAGTCAATATATAATCGTAGATTTAAAACACCAGGGTTCGCTGCCACGCGCATTAATATGTCGTGATCACACGATAATATGGGCCGTCTAATCCATGCCTATGACGCACCTCTGGGTTAATCATGTCATTTATTTTGCAAACATCGTCGCTCGATTACGAGTCTCTACGATACAATACAATTACAATTTCCCGTGCAACATCTACTACTCACCGAGGACCAGAGATGGCGCCTCTCTCAATGTTAGATACCGTCAAATTAAACGACAATCTTCCCGATTTTTGTGGTTATTAATTTAAACTCGATATATTTGGTAGTACGTACGAGTTGTCGTGTCGTTAGCACTAAATCTGACCGGGTCGGCCTGTGTGTGCAGGGGCGACGACGAGTCCGTGCTGGACCTCAACGCCAAGATCCAGGAGCTGGAGGAGCGCGCCAACCAGCTGGACAAGACGCGCACCTCCTCCATACAGAGCATCTCCTACATCAACAACCGCAACCGCAAGATGAACGTCGAGTCCGCCGAGAAGGCCATCATGGAGGAGGTCTGTGCTAGCACGAGTGCGCGCGAGACCTGTTATCCGTTTCTTTCTAGAACGCACAGTAAGACAAAGACGGGTAGCCTGTCTCGCGCACGACGCGCGATTGCTCCTCAGCTCTCGAACTCGTTTCATATCTTTTTAAGTACAGTCCATTCGGGTCAGTGTTGCTGTCTCCTTCATTTTTGTGGGTTTGAAACTTAAATCGGCCGAGTGAGAAAGACAGTGAGACAGACCCGAATAGCATTCTAAGAGCTCACGAACTATACTCTATACTCGGGAGCAAAGAAACCGGGCCACTTTTCATGCAACTTTTTTGCGCCCGAGTATATTTGCTAATATAAGTACTTTTATCCGTTTTCTGGTACCCCCGGTACAGGCGGCATCAGAAATTAATGAACCGGCGAACAGCTCAAAACGGCTCTCCCATTACGTCGGCGGCAGAGTCGTGTGCGCATTTGGAGCTGTTCAACTGTTTATCGTGTTCTGATGCCGACCGGGCAAGCGCGTGGGCAATTTTAGAAGTCGTTTCACTCAAATTAGATTATTCTTCGAACTCGTGACTGAAGTTTACGAGCTGAATTGTTAAATATGGTTCTGTTTGGACGTCACAGGTGAAGGCGATGAAAGGCAAGAAGACCGACGACCCGTTCACGCGGCGCCACACCAAGCCCGTCATGAACTTCAAGTCGCACCAGGGCGGCCGCAGCCAGGTACCGCGCTCACGCACAACACGCGTACCACTGCGCCAAACCACACAATTATTCATAAACGAGGTGGTAAAAGCGATGGAATAGTGTGGATTCGTAAATACACAAAAGATCCACGAGGGTCGAAGTGCATCCGGAGGGACCCCGCGCTTTAAGAGATAACAATACTTGTAGCCGTCGCCCGCGGCTCCTTCCGCGCGGTGTTAACATTAGTATCCCCTAATCCCCTTGACTTTGCCCGATACTTCCGACAATGATCGTTACATTTCAACCAATTTACACAAAACTTTAACAAATTATGTACCTTCCCCGTGAATCGATCTATCTATTGGTGAAAATCGCATGAAAATCCGTTCAGCACTTTTTGAGTACATCGCGTACAGACAGACGGATAGACGCGGCGCACTTCGTTTTATAATAATGTACCTAGTAACAAATATTACTAAATTGTGAATCGAAGGAAGGCCATGGCTTAGCCGCTGATCAAATGGGGGGGGGGGGGGGGGGGCTCTTTGGTCCCCGACGTATACTGTGTAAGGTTAAACCATGTGAGACGTCGCAGGAGCTGCTGAAGGCGGAGGAGGCGGCTGCTGCTGAGCGGCAGCAGCGCGAGGACGACGAGAAGGCGCTGCGGGAGCGCCGCGACACCAGCGAGCCCAAACAGGTGCGCGCCGTGCCTGCCCCGCGCCAGTAGGATGAGTGCTTCCGCACGCACCCGCCCGTGCTGCTCGGGGAGCAAACAAAAACATAAAACGTACCTGTCACTTCTCGTCTCGCGCTGATGGTTAGGGCCCTTGCACGCTAGCGATTTGTCCGGCGATTCGCTCGCCGTGAAATTGCGACGAGCATATCGCTGAGAAAACGTCAGGGTGCAAGAGCCCTGAAAGTTCATCGATGAAATATTTTGAAAACCCTTTGGACCTATACGCCCACGATCATGCAAAACTTTTCCTTCAGATCTCGTCACCCTAGGCTCCGTCTACCCCGTAAGGGATAAAGACGTGATTTATGAATGTACGGGCACATGTATGTATTTTAAGATACTTCGTCGATTAATGTGTGTCTGTGTGTGCAGGCGGCGGGCGCGGCGCTGCGCGCGGGGGACACGGCCAGCCTCTACAGCCTGCACGACTTCGACATCAGCATCGACCTGGACATGCCCACGCCCAGTCAGTACACACACACACACACACACACGCACACACACACACACACACGCGCGCACCTCACACTACCCTGGACCCTGAAATGTCACAGGAAATCAGTTCCAATGATCGCACCACTCGCTGATTTATGTTATGTATAGCTACTAACATCATTGCATAGATTTGCGCCGAGCCGATTTCTGATCAAATATATAAAAACATAGAGGCCGAGCGCCTGCGAGTCTGTCTAGTATATGAGTACGGCGATCGTCGTTCCGGCCGAGAAATATTGTGAGAAAATTAACACTAAACGGAGTTCGGTTTCAGAAACGTCTACGTATCGTTTCTTAAGTTTTGAATCATTAGAGCCCAAAAAACTGAATTACCAAAAAAACTTATAAATCAGCAAACCGGCTCGAAAATTTCACTGGAATCGGTTGAATAATGTGACCCGTAGATGGCGACGTACGCTTGTGCTAGGCTTACCGCGCAGCCCGGGCTCTGCGCCTCGGTGCTAACACGAACGCTTTGCTCGGCAGAGATGAACCCCAACGTGCAGCCCAAGCCGGTGTCGGCCAAGGTCAAGGAGAGCGGCCCCAAGCGCTCGCTCAACCTCGACGAGTACAAGAAGCGCCACGGCCTCATATAGTGCCCCTGGCTGCCGAGCTGCGGGGCCACAGCCGCCAGCTTAGTGTACTAGGACTACGAACGACATACAAATACTCGTACCTGTGCGGACTGTAGCAGCCGCCATGGACGCGTCCCGCTCGTGTAATGAGTGACGTTCGCGCGAAGAGATAGGGCGTGGCGTCGGGCATCGCCGATGCTCATCGTAATGGAACTGTGTGTTTAGTGCTATGAGGTGAAACGGTAAACGAATGATTAGTGAATGCGCGCTGTCCCGCTCGCACTGCCGCCGCCGGGCTCCGCGCGACGGACGTCGTATGTAAATAGTGAGTGAAGCGCGCCCGCTGCGGGGGGGGGGTGCCGGTGTCGTGTGTGAGACCGTTTTTTTTTTAAACCGGTTTATTTTGACGCGCTACAAACGAAAGCGGTTTTCTTACATTCTGGATTTGTACGGCCGTCTCGTCGCTCGTCGAATAAACCGGTTTATTTAGATCAAAATAATGTTCTTAAAACGTTCGCGTTATGATAGTTCGGAGTACATCCGGAATGAACCGGTATTAGTTGTTACTTTGTTAACGAACCCGGTCCGACTATCCATAAAGTACGTCACACAGTTAGGGGGGGTCTGGAAATTTGTGACGCACGAACAAAATAATTGTAGTCTTCATAGTAAACCCTGTGACGAGGGAGGGGTCTAAATGAGATGAAATTGGTGTGACGTGGTTTATGGACGGCCCCTGATACTATGAATGTTATTATGTACTGGGCTGACGGCTTTGCTGTTGAACATCGCCTGATTGGAATCAAAACTCGTGACTTTGAAACTTTAATGTTACTGAATATGTAATAATAATTGTTAGTGTTTTATTTATCCGAATGGTTCTCGAATCACTAACTTTGTTCAAACAGCACGGTCATTACACGCAACACGCCGCTTCACCCGGGAGAGGGTGACGCGCAAAATAAAGATTATTTCGAAGTAATTTAATTACCATATTACTATTGTCATGTATGTAGTGTAAGAACACTGTTGTTGACGCGATTTGCTGTCGAGTGGGCCGACTGCTTCTCAGACTGCTGTGTGAAGAAGTTCTGGCAACAATACATGCTCCTCCGATCAATAAATATACATCGATGATATGCAGCCTGCGACTTCCCTGCGAGTGTAATGCACATTAGCGCCCCTCCCCGCGGAGTCAAAGCTGACAGTCGCGAGAACAGCACCGAGGTTGCATCCGGGCATATTCACTGACCTGCGGGAGCTGCCGCAGGCGCCTCGCTCCCAACGATATGTACCGAGCGACGTAATATCACTGTGCGTGCACTGTCAGTGAGACAATAACGGAAGATCTGTGCTTTTACTTGGATAACTTTTGATTTGAATCTTTTTTCTGCGCTATGAATTTTATTGAACCTTGTGAAAATAAATTGTCGGTGAAGGAGTTGGCTTACGGATTGGCCGCTGTGCGTTTGGTACTGGCGAGGTGGTTATTTTATTTGATATGATTTTGTAAATACATTTCGATTTTTAGTAATTATTTTTCTAATTTAAGTAGTTTTTACTTATAACTTTATATTTAAAAAAACATTTGTTACATCATAACGTTTATAACATTTTTTTGTAAAATACTCTGAATTACATTCATGCCAAATTACATGCGATTAAGTAATTGAAATACAACACAGGAATCAAAACCGTTGAAGAAATATTCTTAACTTTTATGAACCTGTGTATGACCAGACTATTGGAAGATCTATATTGTGACATTTACCTACTAACATTATTACCACAACCACAAGTATCTTTAAATGATTTCTTGTGTGCGCAATGAACAAAAAATGAAAACAGTCGAATACTCAATAATAGCCAATGCCAATGAAAAAATGTCGAGTGAAATCTGGCTTCATTTAGGAGAGCAGACATATTTTTATTCGAAATCGTTTCTAGTGAGTAATTCTGTGCGGCCGCGCCTGCGCGGCGACGCGGCTGCCCGCTGCCCGGCCTGCCCTCAACGAAGCCATGCCCAATCAATTACTATAGGCATTACAAGCTCGACAAGTTGAACTGTTCGCAGCCCACATTCACAACGCCGGTGCTCGCCGGCGGCGGCAGTCCAGCCGCAGCGCCGGCGCCGCTCAGCGTGACAGGCGGCCAGTTACTGACGGTTCCGACGACATTGCTGGCTTCAACAGTTCCGTTTTGAAGAAGGGTTTCAAATCCGTTTCGAAAATGTAAACCGAAATGTCACTGTCACCTGTCGCCTGTCACGCCATGCGACAGGCGAGCCTCGCGCACGGCCGCCGTCGTGAACTTGTCAAAACCCGGTATTAATATGAATAGTTGACAAACATTAGATTATAGTGATTAGCTTTTTAACTATTTAATTTTTTATTATTTATCGTGATGATGGCGGAAACTTAAGCGTGGAAGCAAGCGGGAGGCTCTCGGCGACCGACCGCCGCGCGCCGGCCGAGGCCCGTGCGAGTTGTGTTTACAACAAGGGATATTCTCCCGCACAAACACTACAAAAATGTAAAAAAGCAATATTGATATACAAATAAATGTATCTTTATACTGTCTGACTTGTTTTATTGGGGTACCTATGGCGGCCGTGAGGGCCGGAAGAAACGAGCGAGTGGGTCACCTGATGGCGAGTGGCGCCGCCCACGTGCAGCTGCGTGCGCCCACGCTGCCCACGCGGCCGGCGCCCTATTTTAGAACATTTATTTCCCGTGGCACTACTGTCCAAAGGTTTCAAAGCCACGTTAAATATATTTGACGCGAATGTGGACCTCCTATGCCTGGGCATTTTTGGGCCTGCCGAAGGTCGACATGACCTAAAGCTACCTCCCATTTATGAAATTTATTTAAGTAACGCCATGGGCGCAATTTTTATCTTTTAGAGAGCACGTCATTTGAACTGTGCTCGATTTGAAATAAGTGATAGGTACAGTAGAAGAAATTAATTACAGCCCTAAAATTAATCCAGTCAACTAGGCACCTAGTCGAAAAATTCATTTCGGATGTGGTTTTGTGGAATTCTTCAAATGTTTGATCACCGCTTCCGAGTCGAGCAACCGTTCCGACAGGGGTCTGCGCCGGAGCCGGAGCAGAGGCGTGTCGCCGCCGTGCTCCGCGCCGTCTTGCGTTCATTGACTCGGTCGGCCATTTCATTGCATCCTCTACAGTGGGAAAAAGCAGAAACACTGCAGTGAAATCACCCCCTTAACTGAGAAACCGACCGAGTACCAAACTGACAGTCCCCGCCTCTAATTGGGTTTCTCAAACTTTAACTAGACCTTCAAGTGTCATCCGACAGAGTTTTGAATAAACCTCCAAACTGAAATAGTATATAAGTCAGTGGCGTAACAATAGGGTGGCAAAATGCCAGGGGCCCCTAGTTTAGAGTAAGTAAGTAAGAGTAAGTTTAGAGTACAGAAGGGACGCGGATGTACTTCTATATATTGAGGAAGGAGCCCCATCTAACGAATTTGCCGCGGGCCCCAGACGTTATGGTTACGCCACTGATATAAGTCCCAGAAAAACACTGTTTGGACACCGTCAAGTCAGCGTATCGGGTAGAGCCGAGTCAGAAAAGGGAACAGCTACAGTTCATTTGCGACTATACTCCAAAAATCACCAACAAAACCGGCAATCGTGAAGATTCCCACCAGAATAAACACCTTTAGGTGAAAATTCTCTGTAGCTTAGAAAATTCTTTTTTTAAGAAAGTGGAAGACATTATCTCCCTATAATTCAAACAGACCTTGGTAAATTCTTCCTTTCGACACCAAAAAAATAATTTTTGGACAAACCGTTAGTTTCCTGGGACGTAATTCCTAGATTGCTATTTTTTTATTTCAGGCGACGAAATTAATGAACTTTTTGTCAGGCGTATCAGCATATTCGGAAATTAATTCCCAAGCAACCGCTAATAGTGAAGCTTGTTAATTTAAACAAAATGTAGTGCTGCCCCGGCGCTACCCACGACAAAAATTTGGTGGGGGTGCGATGACGGGTATATTCGCTACAACTGTCCAAATAGTAAAAGTTTTACTAATGTTTGAATTAAATCTATTAAGACAAAAACCGAAGAAAGAGACCAAGTCGACGTTTTGGGATGAAATCGAGTCATTAGAAGGATAACAAAAAATTGTCTGTATCTGCATTCCAAAAACCACTCAAATTCATCAAGTAGCCATCATGTAAGGAAGAAATTTTACAATTTTTCGAGTCAAAATCAGATTAAAAGTCGAAAAACTAAAGATTTTGTCAATGTATGCGCATAAAACAATGTCAAAAGTGAAATAATAAGCACTTTCAACGTTTTGGTAAGATTTGAGTATCTTTAAACTAGAGATTTGGACATTATTTTAAGAAAGTTGCTAAAATACCTATCGACCGAGGTGATGTAGCTAAGCGTTTGACAGGTGGGTGGGAGTGAATTTTTTTTGCGATTTTTGCTATTACAAAAATTGGAATAGATGCGCGTTAAATTAAGCAATACGAACGTGTGGATACAACAAACAATTTACACGAAAAAGGCAGTGTAAAAAAATTAAATGTGTAAAAAAAAATTTTTTTTTTTCAAGCGAACAAATTTAAACCTAACAAATCAAAACTAACAAATTTAAAGTAAACCCATTGTAAAAAAAAACACCTTGAACCGAAGAATATTATTAAACCTAACCAACCTGAATCTAATCAATAGCAACCTCAACCTAATAATTGAAACATAACAAACTTGAACTTAACAGATTTGAACCTATTCGATATCAACCTCAAAAACAAAATCCTAACCAACTTGAATCCAACCGATTTCATTCAATGATTAAAACCAACGAGCTGAAACCTAACAATTTTTAAACCAAATCGTTTTCAACCTAACAAATTGAAACCTAAGCAACTTGAACCTAACCGATTTTAAAACCAAACGAGCTGAAACCTAACAAATTTGAACCTAATCGATTTCAACCTAATAAATTGAAGCCTAAGGAACTTGAACCTAACCGATTTCATTCAATTATTAAAACCAACGAGCTGAAACCTAACAAATTTGAACCTAATCGATTTCAACCTAACAAATTGTAACCTAAGTAACCGATTTTATTCAATAACTGCAATCGAACGAAATAAAACCCAACAAATTTGAACCTAATCGATTTCAGCCTAACAAATTGAAACCTAAGCAACTTGAATCTAACCGATTACCTACATTGAATGATTGCAATCGAACGAGCTGAAACCTAACATGAACCTAATCGATTCCAACCTAACAAATTGAAACCAAAGCAACTTGAACCTAACCGATTTCATTCGATAATTAAAACCAACGAGCTGAAACCTAACAAATTTGAACCTAATCGATTTCAACCTAACAAATTGAAACCTAAGCAACTTGACCTAACCGATTTCATTCAATAATTAAAACCAACGAGCTGAAACCTAACAAATTTGAACCTAATCGATTTCAACCTAACAAATTGAAACCTAAGCAACTTGACCTAACCGATTTCATTCAATAATTAAAACCAACGAGCTGAAACCTAACAAATTTGAACCTAATCGATTTCAACCTAACAAATTGAAACCTATGCAACTTGACCTAACCGATTTCATTCAATAATTAAAACCAACGAGCTGAAACCTAACAAATTTGAACCTAATCGATTTCAACCTAACAAATTGAAACCTAAGCAACTTGACCTAACCGATTTCATTCAATAATTAAAACCAACGAGCTGAAACCTAACAAATTTGAACCTAATCGATTTCAACCTAACAAATTGTAACCTAAGTAACTTGAACCTAAGTAACCGATTTTTATGGGTAGGCAGGGGGGGTCCATCGTGGACATAACGTTCGCGACCCCTGCCCTAGCCGCGCGTATCGCGGACTGGCGCGTCCTCGAGGACGTCGAGACCCTCTCCGACCACCGCTATATTCGGATGAGGGTCTCCGCCTCACAGCCGACACAGCCGCAGCCGCCGGCGGGATGGAGGTCGACCTTCCCGCGCTGGGTCCTCTCCAGGTTCCCCCCCGACGTGTACCCACTTTGCCGTGGTGGGGGGGGGGCTCACCGTCACATGCCACGTGTCCGGCCTGCGGCGGTGCCAAGAGGTACCGGGTGGTGGGCCACTTCCAGTACTCCTCTGATCCAGCAGAGGAGACATGGAAGTGGCAGCGCTTCGGCGCGGGGGTTGCTCCCTTGGGGCTTGGAGGGCGGCCATGATGGCTGTCGGCAGTACGGTGGCTCTGAGGGCCATCGTACTTCATGGGGTTGGTTGGCGGTGGTGTCGAGAGGGGACTGAGCGTCGGCGTACCCGTTCGCTCGGACACGAGTTCCCTCAAGGAAGGGCGCGTGGGCGCGTGAGGGGTGGGGTAGCTCCGGGGGCCTCCTGGAGGAAAAGTATCCTGGGGACTGAGTTCCCCGGGTGGCCGAAGGATTGATGTCCTTCGGTCTTTTCCTGGCCTCAGTGAGGCGAGCTATCCCCGCCCCCCACAACGAGGATCCGACAAGGTGTCGGATCGGAGGAGCAGGCGGCAGTCGCCGCTGCCCTCCGTAGTGGTGCCTGCTGGCGGGGGATGGGGATCCCCTGCCAGCCTGTTAAGGCCCACGAGTGTGGGCAAGTATCCCCGGCCCCCCTCTCTTGGTGCGGGAACCCCGGCGCTTGCGCTGGGGCGGCCGGAGGGGCGTGACACTTTTATGCTCCCACGGAAAAAAAAAAAAAAAAGTACTGGAAGTGGCCCACCACCCGGTACCTCTTTGCACCGCCGCAGGCCGGACACGTGGCATGCGACGGTGAGCCCCCCCCCCACCACGGCGAGGTGGGTACACGTCGAGGGGGAACCTGGAGAGGACCCAGCGCGGGAAGATTGACCTCCATCCCGCCGGCGCCTGCGGCTGTGT
This sequence comes from Pandemis corylana, assembly GCA_949127965.1. Taxonomy (NCBI): domain Eukaryota; kingdom Metazoa; phylum Arthropoda; class Insecta; order Lepidoptera; family Tortricidae; genus Pandemis; species Pandemis corylana. The sequence goes on from OX421876.1 coordinate 9,855,070, forward strand.
CGGCTGTGAGGCGGAGACCCTCATCCGAATATAGCGGTGGTCGGAGAGGGTCTCGACGTCCTTGAGGACGCGCCAGTCCGCGATACGCGCGGCTAGGGCAGGGGTCGCGAACGTTATGTCCACGATGGACCCCCCCCTTTTTTTTTTTTTTTTTTTTTTTTTTTTTTTTAACGTTTGGAAAATGCGCCTTATGCATCTCCGCGCTCGGGGCAGCACGAACGGAGGTATGACGGGTTCTCCAGCTCGCCGCTACCTTCATAATGAAGGAGGGGAGGATTGGCATACCGTCTAAAAACACAAACGTTCCCTCCTGGCCATGTGCTGTGGGCGTTACGGGCGAACTACGTGAACCGCGACGCCCACTGGCCGCCCCGGGATGGGGCAGATCGCAACGGCACCGTTGGATGCGGGTTCCGGAATCCCCGCCCTCCCCCGCCGGTGACCGTTTGATTTTTTATAGAGGTTGACTCCTCGCAGCCCCCGCAGCGGCCCACGTTCCCAGCGCCTGGGCCGGGTTTACGTGACGACCGACATGACCGAAGTCACCCCGCTCTGTTGATTTTTATAGAGGTTTACTCCTCGTGGCCCCCCTATCTCGAAAAAGACGAGACGGCCCACGGTCCCGGCCCTGCAGACCGGGTTTGCGTGTCGTCCGACCGTGACCGAGGTCACGTCATCCTCTGGATTATTATAGAGGTTTACTCCTCGCGGCCCCCTTATCTTGAAAAAGACGAGGCGGCCCACGTTCCTGGCCCTACGGACCAGGTTTACATGCCGTCCGACCGTGACCGAGGTCACGTCGCCCTCTGGATTTTTATAGAGGTTTACTCCTCGCGGCCCCCTTATCTTGAAAAAGACGAGGCAGCCCACGGTCCCGGCCCTGCGGACCAGGTTACGTGCCGACCGGAAATGACCGAGGTCATTCCGCTCCGCGATCGCATCCCTTGCGGGACGCACCGCTTCGACGGCAGGCTTTCGCCCGCCGCCAGCATGAGGCTCGCCCTTCCGTTCCCTGCCGGGGCGAACCGCAGGTACAAGGTTGAGCTCACCCCCTTCCCTCCCCGTACGAGGCGTTTGGCGCCTCCAGGCCTGTTTCAGAGCTACGGTCTACGCACCACTCATGCCCGCCTAGTACCGGCCGGCACCAGTGGTGGCCGGAGATGCAGAGCAGCTTCCCGGCAGCTACCGCACGCCCCGTCCCACCCTAGGCTCACCCCCCTCAGAAAACGAAGGGCCTGCCGGTTAACCGCAAAGCAATACCTATTTTCGCCAGCTCACGGGCGAGTGTCCACCAGCACTCGGGAAAGGGAGGGGCTACTAACTAGGCAGCTCAGTTCGGTCCGACAAACCCAACGCTTCTGTCCCTCTTCTCCCCAAGGCTCCCCTTGACCCCCCATGAAAGGCGTTTGGTGCCTTCGGGCCTGTTGCAGAGCTGCGCTGCGCTACTTTTCACCTTCTGGCACCGGCTGTTACGAACCAGACCGTTACCAGTGGCTACACGGTCCGCAGTTGCAGAGCAGCTTCCCGTCAGCTACCTCCCGCCTTTCCCCTCCTACGCTAAACCTCCCTCATTATAATAGGGCTTTCGCCCGACCTCTCAAAAATATATACATATATAAAAAAAAAAAAAAAAAAAAAGTACTGGAAGTGGCCCACCACCCGGTACCTCTTGGCACCGCCGCAGGCCGGACACGTGGCATGTGACGGTGAGCCCCCCCCCCACCACGGCAAAGTGGGTACACGTCGGGGGGGAACCTGGAGAGGACCCAGCGCGGGAAGGTCGACCTCCATCCCGCCGGCGGCTGCGGCTGTGTCGGCTGTGAGGCGGAGACCCTCATCCGAATATAGCGGTGGTCGGAGAGGGTCTCGACGTCCTCGAGGACGCGCCAGTCCGCGATACGCGCGGCTAGGGCAGGGGTCGCGAACGTTATGTCCACGATGGACCCCCCCTGCCTACCCATAAAAATCGGTTACTTAGGTTACAATTTGTTAGGTTGAAATCGATTAGGTTCAAATTTGTTAGGTTTCAGCTCGTTGGTTTTAATTATTGAATGAAATCGGTTAGGTCAAGTTGCTTAGGTTTCAATTTGTTAGGTTGAAATCGATTAGGTTCAAATTTGTTAGGTTAGGTTAGGTTAGGTTAGGTTAGGTTAGGTTAGGTTAGGTTAGGTTGAGGAAAAAGTTGACCTGATTGAGGAAAAAGTTGACCTGATTGAGGAAAAAGTTGACCTGATTGAGGAAAAAGTTGACCTGATTGAGGAAAAAGTTGACCTGATTGAGGAAAAAGTTGACCTGATTGAGGAAAAAGTTGACCTGATTGAGGAAAAAGTTGACCTGATTGAGGAAAAAGTTGACCTGATTGAGGAAAAAGTTGACCTGATTGAGGAAAAAGTTGACCTGATTGAGGAAAAAGTTGACCTGATTGAGGAAAAAGTTGACCTGATTGAGGAAAAAGTTGACCTGATTGAGGAAAAAGTTGACCTGATTGAGGAAAAAGTTGACCTGATTTGGAGGAGGACGTTTTGTAAATCGGTTAACTTTATTACTTGCGGGCGCTTTTTTGCGAATCTTTTTTGCTAATTGCCTTAAGCATTAGTTTGTCGATCTTTTGGCGTTTTTTCCGAGTTTCCAGCTTCACTGGTTCTCTCAAAATTAATTTTCAAAGTTTCTTCCGTAAAACTCCTCAAGTCTTGCGGTCGATCAAACTTTGAATCAACTTTTCAAATTTTTTCAAAAATTCATAATTAATTCTGGGTGTAATTTTTTTAGATTCTTTTTGTTGGGAAAAATAGCGAAAAATTAGCTCTGTCGATCGCCGTTTACCGAATAATTTTTGGACTCACCAGTCAAAAGTTATTCGGTAACCTAACTTTGGCGACTTTGCTATTATTTTCGCCACAGGCGCTAACGACTTTTTTCGTAAGTTTGTCGACAACTTCGAAAAATCGTTGCGCCTGTGTCTTAACGGTCAGAGATTTGGTAGCTAGTGGGTCACATAGGGGGTAGTTTGCGCCGCCTAACGGCACCCCACACGACCCTATAGCTATTATAGTCTCGTGGGAAACCGGGGAAAACTACCAACTTTTTCATAAGTTGGTAATTTTCCACGGTTCGCACTTGACCGTTTTGAGTTAGGTTTTGCCCTTCTGGCAAACCAGCTCGGTGAGGGGGGGGTTTTATAGGCGGGTGGGGGGGTTTAGCCCAAAAGGGTTCTGGGGGGAGTCTCCGTTCGGAGATCGGGTGGGAGGGGGGGGAGTTATGAGCGATCATAACTCGGGGGTTAGGACGAGGAGTAGCTCCCGAACGGGAGGTATTACGGGGGGGGGTAGTATGGGGGGGGGGAAGGCCGATTCATCGGCCACACGTGAGGCCCAACAGGTCAAGGGCCCCACGAGCGGTTCCTCAGCGGGAAATTTTTCCCCGGAGGCGGAAAGGTACCGCCTAGAATTTCCGGCCTTGGCGGACAAGGACGAATTTTGGTCCGTCACCATTTCGGACGTGACCGACGAGGACGCGGGCAACCAGTCCGGAGTGGACATGGAGGAGGATGTGGAGAGAGTGCTTCTCCGCCACCCAGTGGGAGGGCCCAAGAAACGGTCCCACTCCAAAACAAGGGTAGGATCAGGGAAGGAAGTAGGAGCCCCAGAGAGGTCCCCACCTTCCAAAGTCGGGCCTGCGGAGAGAGACCGCTTCCTCAAGCACCCTCCAGGCGCCCACGCCGGTCTGGCTGCGGCACGGAGGAAGCTACAGGGGCTCGGTTCGGACACCGAGGGGGAAAGGGAGGAGGACGGGGCAGAATACCGTCCTTCCCAACGAACCCAGCGCGGCGGAAATAAGGAGATGGGGGATGCGGAAGACAACAGCCACCGCTCCCGCTCTCCGGTCTTAATTAATAAGACCAAGGATGAGCTCCTGTCTGAGGCCCTCCTCAGCCTGGTGGCCATTAAGGACCAGGTGCGGAAGTGCGGCACCATGAAGGGTACCGTACAGGGAGCCATCAACGGCGCCATTGCAACGGCGGTCGGCGCCATTGAGGAGGTCCAGGAGCTGGGCCCGGCGGACGAGCAGCGTCGTCTCCGCGCGGACAACGCCCGGCTCTCGAAGCAGCTGGACCTGGTCCGCGCGGAACTACGGGCGTTTAAGGACGCGTACGCAGAGGGCCAAAAGGCGTCAGCTGCGCAGACGAGGCGGGAGGCCGAAACCCCCGCGAGAAACGTTCGCGAGGACCTCAAAGAGGCAATGGAGGAGATGAGGCGCGACCTCCTAACATCCCTGGGTGGGATGCTCAATGCCCGCCTAGGGGAAATGGAGTCACGCCTCCCGCCGGAGCCAGTCCTCAGGCCGCCACTGGCTGCGGACAGAAGGACGCCGCCGCCCCCCCGCCCCAGAGCCCAGTCGAGCTTGGTAGGCGGGGACACGAGGGAGCCCCAAGAGGCGACACAGCCGAGGAAGAGGCAGGTGGCGATTCCCATGCCCCCTCCACCACCCCCGCCAGCCCAAAATGGCAAAAAGGCGGGGAAAAGTGTCGGCCCAACACCGGCCCCTAGGTCCCAGCAGACGAAGCGGCCCAACCATGCGCCGCCCAACCCCCCGCACAAGGCGGGGACAGGGGAGGCCCAGGCAAAGGCCAATGCGGTGCCGAAAACCCGGAGTGGGACACAGCAGGAGCGGGAGCCGGAGCCATCCACATCTGCAGCGCCGAAATCCACCTGGACGGAAGTCGTCAGGAGGAAGCAGAAAGCCAAGGCCCCTCAGGGCGAAACAAAATCGGCCGTCAAGAAGCCAGCTAGTGGCGTCAAGTTGACCACCCCGAAGAGCTCCGCGGTGGTCATCACACTTAAGCCGGAGGCAAAGGTCTCATACCTGCAGACCATGCAGAAGGCCACCGCGTCACTCCGGCTCGCGGACGTGGGGCTCGAAAGTGTGCGGATCCGCAAGTCGGCGACCGGAGCCCGCCTGATAGAGGTCCAGGGCGCTGACAGCGCCCGAATTGCGGACGACCTGGCCTCTAAAATAGAGCAGGTGATTGGAGAGGTGGCGACCGTCAACAGGCCGTTTAAAACGGCGGACCTCCGGGTTACCGGCTTCGACGAGGCGGTAACTCCGGAGGACGTTAAAACGGCGGTCGTCCTGAAGGGCGGCTGCACGACCGAGCAGGTCAAGGTGGGCACAATCCGGATGCTGGCAAACGGCACCGGGTCAGTGCTGGTACGGTGCCCGGTGACAGCTGCCAAAGCCATGATACAGGCCGGGAAGCTGCTGGTCGGCTGGTCGGCGGCGAAGGTAGCGGCCCTCGAGCCCCAGCCTATGCGGTGCTACCGCTGCATGGGCACGGGGCATACAAGGGCGCGGTGCCCATCGGCCGTGGAAAGGGGGGACCTGTGTTTCCGCTGCTCCAGGCCGGGACACAGAGCAGCGGACTGTGAGGCGACCCCCTTCTGCGGGGTATGCCACCAGGCCAAGCGCCCAGCGGGCCACATCATGGGGGGTCAGTCGTGCGCCCCACCCCCCATAAAAGGACGAGATGAGGGTCAAACGACCCCACCAAACCCCACGGCTGCCCCAAGGGCCGAAGAGGAGAACCGCATGGATGTCTAAATGCCAGCACACCGCCAGCATTTAGACATCCTGCAGGGCAACCTCAACCACTCCGCCCGCGCTCAAGACCTGGCCACGCAGGTCATGGCGGAGTGGGGTGTGGCCTTGACGGTTATAGCGGAGCCGTACTTCGTCCCCCCCCAGCCGAACTGGGTAGGATCGACGGACACCACAGTGGCAGTGGTGGTACCGTCGGTGGGGGACTTCCCCCCGCTTGTGAAGGTCGACAGCGGGCTGGGGTACGCAGCGGCCAAATGGGGTGAGACCGTCGTCATCGGCGTGTACTTCTCCCCCAATAGGCCGCTGGCTGCCTTCGAGCAGTTCCTGGAGGGACTGGGGCGGGTGGTAAGGAGGGCTGCACCGGCACAGGTGATTGTGTTGGGGGACCTAAACGCCAAGAGCGCTGCGTGGGGTTCCCCCCACACAGATCCGAAAGGGGCCGCTCTCGTTGACTGGGTTGTGGCTGCCGGGCTGGTCGTAGTAAACCGGGGCGACGCCAACACGTGCGTGCGACGGCAAGGGGGGTCCATCGTGGACATAACGTTCGCGACCCCTGCCCTAGCCGCACGGATCGCTGAGTGGCGCGTCCTGGAGGACGTGGAGACCCTCTCCGATCATCTATATATTCGGATGAGGGTCTCGGCCGTGCAGCCACAACCACAGCCCAACAGGCAGCGCGGGAGTGCCGGCAGCTTCCCACGCTGGGTGCTGTCCAAATTTGACGGGGGCATGGCAGAAGAGGCGGCAATTGTGGCTGCGTGGAATGCGCCCCCGCCGGACACAATTGGAACGGAGGAAAAGGCGGCCCTATTCCGAACCGCCCTGACGTCCGTATGCGACGCAGCCATGCCCAGGACGAGACGACTCCCGGCTAGGCAGAGCGTGTACTGGTGGTCGGATGGAATCGCCACCCTCCGTACCGCCAGTAACCAGGCGCGCCGTGCCTACACGCGCTGCAGGAGGAGGCAGCAACACCCGGCCGAGGAAGAGGAGCGCCTCTACGTAGCGCTGAAAGGCGCCAAAGAGGCCTTGAAGCTGGCCATTGCCAAGGCCAAGGAGGAGGCCCACGAGGAGTTTCTTGCCTCCCTGGATAGGGACCCATGGGGGAGACCGTACAAGATGGTCAGAAACAAGCTGAGGCGTGGTCCCCCCCCCCATGGACTCCATGGGCCCAGAGCTCCTGGAGAGAGTGGTGGAGACTCTTTTCCCCCCAGCGCCGGATTTTGCTCCGCCGAGGATGTCGGCCCCCTCGGAGGAGCAAAACGATGACTACCATCCGGTAACGGATGATGAAATGATGATGGTGGTGGACCGGCTCCGGGTGTGCAAGAAGGCACCGGGGCCGGACGGCGTTCCAGCCAGGGTCATACCAGTGGCCCTTAAACACCTTGGGGACCGGTTCAGACGCCTTTTGGATGAATGCCTGGAGACCGGCTGCTTCCCCAGGGTGTGGAAGGAGGGTAGGTTGGTCCTGCTGCGAAAAGAGGGGCGGCCACCAGACTCCCCATCCGGGTACCGGCCCATTGTGCTGCTGGATGAATCCGGGAAGGCGCTTGAGAGGATCATCGCCTCCCGGATAAACCGGCACCTCAACGATGTGGGCCCCAACTTGTCGGAACGGCAGTTCGGTTTCCGGGCTGGCCGTTCCACAATTGATGCCATACAGGCCCTGAAGTGTTTTAAGGACGAAGCAGCAAGCAGAGGGGAGGGTGTAGTAGCGGTATCCCTTGATATCGCAAACGCTTTTGGCACCCTCCCCTACGCCGTAATAATAGAGGCCCTGAAATACCACGGCATACCGGGGCACTTGCAGAGGATCATAGGGCACTACCTGGAGAGAGTAGTGCTCTATGATCACGAGGGCCAGCGAAAGGAAAGGCCTATGGCCTGTGGCGTGCCCCAGGGGTCCGTCCTCGGACCCTTATTGTGGAACCTGGGGTTCGACTGGGCCATTAGAGGCGTCCTGCTCCCCCGCATGGCCACGATTGTCTACGCCGATGACACACTTGTGGTTGTGCGGGGTAGAGAAATGCGCGAGACCCTGCGCAGAGCGGCGGTTGCGGCCGAACTAGTGGTCGGCCGCATTAGAATGCTCGGCCTCGAGGTGTCCGTGACGAAGACGGAGTCGATGGTACTCGGAGCCCCCAGCTGGCGCATCCCGGCTGACGCCGCCCTACCAATCGGGGGGGAATCTGTCCAGGTCAAGGCCAACATCAAGTACCTTGGCCTTGTCCTGGACAGAAAGTGGGACTTCCACGACCACTTCGTCAGGCTCGCTCCCCGACTGGTGGGAGCCGCGTCGGCGCTGGCCAGATTAATGCCGAACGTGGGCGGCCCAAGCACAATGTGCAGAAGGCTCTTCACGGGGGTTGTCCGCAGCATGGCGCTCTACGGAGCGCCAATATGGGCGGACCGGCTGCAGCGACGTACCAAGGCCATACTCAGACGGCCTCAGAGGGTGTGCGCCATCCGTATCATTAAGGCGTATGTTACGGTGGCGCACATGGCCGCGTGCCTCATTGCCGGGACTCCGCCATGGGACATAGACGCCTCCACCACGGCGGAGTCATATAGGGACCAGAAAGCCGCCCAGGCGAGAGGGGAAAGGCCGGCTCCCCAGGAGATCCTCCACGCCCGCCGAATGACGCAAAGGCGGATGAGGGACCGCTGGAAGAGCGAGCTGGAGGATTGCCGATATGGAACGAGGACCATAGCGGCAATCCTCCCACAGATGGACCTATGGCTCGACCGCGAGTTCGGGCCATTAAGTTATCACCTGGTCCAGGTCCTGACGGGGCACGGGTGCTACGGGCACTACCTGCACCGCATTGGCCGAGAGGAGAGCTCTCAGTGCCATAATTGCGGTGCAGCGGACGACACGGCCCAGCACACCGTGGAGGAGTGTCCCTGTTGGGACCATGAGCGGCGCCAGCTCCAGGCGGCCCTCGGACGGCAGGACCTGTCACTCCACAGCATAGTGCAAGCTATGCTGGATGGGGGTGACGAGTCCTGGGAGGAGGTGGCTTCCTTTTGCGAATGCATCATGCTCCAAAAGGAAGCCGAGGAACGGGAGCGCGAGGAGTGTGTCCATGCGCCCCCGTTCCGGCGCAGACGAACGGGGCGAAGGCGGCGGCAGTTTGCTGCTCGCCTGAACCCTTAGTGGGACCAGCGGGTTGGGGACGGGGGTCCTCCACCTGCATTGCACGGTCCCACACGTCTGGGGGGGGAGTCGAAGCGTTGCGACTCCTCCCTCCTTGGTGCGGGTAGCCCCGGTGATTTTAACCAAAGCCGGGGCAGGCCGGGGGGCGTCGTCGGCTCGAATCTTCGGGATCCCACGGCGCCTACCTAAACCCGGCGAGCGGACAATGCCGTAGTGTTTTTAGTGGGTATGCTCCCCCCTCCCCTTCCCGCAGGGGAAGAGGACGGGGGAGAGAGCCCCACATAACCGCCCGCCCCCCCCCGGGGACGGGGGTACTCGTAAATGGGTTTTCACTACGTAAAAAAAAAAAAAAAAAAAAAAAAAAAAAAAAAAAAAAAAAAAAAAAAAAAAGGTTAGGTTAGGTTAGGTTAGGTTAGGTTAGGTTAGGTTAGGTTAGGTTAGGTTAGGTTAGGTTAGGTTCCCCCCCGACGTGTACCCACCTTGCCGTGGTGGGGGGGCTCACCGCCGCATGCCATGTGTCCGGCCTGCGGCGGTGCCAAGAGGTACCGGGTGGTGGGCCACTTCCAGTACTCCTCTGATCCAGCAGAGGAGACATGGAAGTGGCAGCGCTTCGGCGCGGGGGTTGCTCCCCTGGGGAGACGGAGGGCGGCCATGATGGCTGTCGGGGGTACGGTGGCTCTGAGGGCCATCGTACTTCATTGGGTTGGCCGTAGAGTGGAGGGGACTGAGCGTCGGTGTACCCGTTCGCTCGGACACAAGTTCCCTCAGGGAAGGGCGCATGGGCGTGTGAGGGGCGGGGTAGCTCCGGGGGCCTCCTGGAGGAAAAGTATCCTGGGGACTGAGTTCCCCGGGTGGCCGAAGGATTGATGTCCTTCGGTCTTTTCCTGGCCTCAGTGAGGCGAGCTACCCCGCCCCCCACAACGGGGATCCGACCGAGTGTCGGATCGGAGGTGCAGGCGGCAGTCGCCGCTGCCCTCCGTAGTGGTGCCAGCTGGTGGGGGATGGGGATCCCCTGCCAGCCTGTAAAGGCCCACGACTCAGGGGGGGGGGCCAAGTATCCCCGGCCCTCCCTCCTTAGGCGACGGAACCCTGGCGCTTGCGCTGGGGTGGCCGGTGGGGCGTGCGTGGTGACACCATAGTTCTCCCACGGCGCCCCTCCAAATGGCCGAGAGGGAATACCGGTGAGTTTTTAAGGGGTATGCCCCCCTAGAGGGCCGCTAGGGGGGAGAGTCCACTACACCCCCCGCGTCGTCCCCCCAACTAACACGGGGGGGACATTCCCCAAGGCGCGGGGACCGTGCGTAATTGCATTTTCTCACCGAATCAAAAAAAAAAAAAAAAAAAAAAAAGGTTAGGTTAGGTTAGGTTAGGTTAGGTTCCCCCCCGAGTGTCGCTACCTTGTCGTGGTGGGGGGGCTTGAGCCCCTTAGTGATCTTCGGGTCTCAAAGCTCGAAGTGAAAGGGTGACCAAGAGCGGCACAGCCCCGGCGGAGCCTATCTCGGGCTAGGCGGGGCGGGCGCGTCCTAGTGAAAGGATGCGCCGCAATCCTGCTTCCTGTCTCTCCTGGAACAGGGGACTACGGGGTTGCAGAGGCGGTGGGTCCGCTCCCGGTACCCTGGTAGGGTACTGGGTTGTCCCCATGAAAGGAGGACTGCGAGGAGGGAAAACCTCAGTAAAAAACCAGGGCTAACTGCACCTTAACGCGGTTCTGAGTGCGGGTTGCAGCGCACTCAGTACCAGGCCGGAGACAAGTAGGTCCTGTGGATCGAACGGGTCCGGCCTGGACTAGCGGTCTGCCGGATGTGCCACAGCCGTGGCGAACGGGAGGGCGTAACTGCATCAAGGGGAACTCACCCCTCAAAAAAGAGGAGAGTGCTCTCTCTTTAAAAAGAGCAGGGGACCTGACCCCTTCAAGAAAGGACCATGGGTGATAGTCAAAATATATTACCCCAGGAGGGTACCCTTCGGGGAGAATCCCTCGGCGCGCAAGCGTCCAGCCCCGCGAATTCTGGGGGGGGCAACGATCACTCCGTGGGCTCGAACGGCCCACGTATGGATCCAAGTTCGGCGATGTCTCAAATTCCGCCGAAACTTGTGACCACGGCACCTGAGCGCGAATGCCAGGTGCAATTGACACGACTTGACTCGACTCGACTCGACAACACCGTTTTTGCTGAGCCCGAACCGAGGGCAACAACTAGCGCGGAATTCAGTTTCGCCGCTTCCCAGGCGACCGGAGCGGAGCGAGTGAAGCAGAGGCGGAAGAGATCCCGCGCCGCTTCACTGCTCAGCTCAAGTGAGGACGACGAAAGCTCCACAGGACTTTCAGCTGGAGACCAACAACAACTGGTCAAGGGAAGAGGCCGCCCACCTACATCGGGCCGATATGTAGGGCTTGCGAAAGCCAAAGAAGCCTACAACCGGGCTCTGCGAGAAGAGATCCGGTTGAAGGCTGAAATGGAGGTGCAGAACATGCATATAATGACCCGTCAAGGTTATCAGACGGACACCTCCTCCCCACAAAGGAACGACCCCGAGGCCAACATCGATCTGGCCACACAGGTGGCGGACAGCGTAGCCGTCATCACAAAAGTTGCGACCAAGTCGGGCAACTTGAAAGGCGGCTACGTCAAGAGCCTCAAGCAAGCGGCCGAGGCCATCACTGACGCGTTTGCGGAGCTCAGCAAACGAACGGCCACCGAAGAAACGACTCGACTGCAGGCCGCAAACACCCGACTGCAGACGGAGATGGCCAGCCTCCGCACTGAGATGGCCGATCTCAAGAGAGACCTCGAGAAGTTGCGGAAACAGGGTAGTCCGTCAACTTCTCGTACCGGACTTGACCGGGGAGATCTGCCCCCTGTGCAATCTCCCCAGAAGACAGTTGCCAAAGGACGTGGAGCCGCCGTGTCGACACCGATGGATGTGGACAGGCTGTGCCAAGCGGTCATGGCCCAAGTCGGGGTGTATTTGGACGCCCGTCTGGCGGGAATAGAGGACAGACTGCCGCCAAGGATGCCTGAGCGCGCCCCGCTGGCGAACGATACAGGAAGTAACGCTCAGGCCGCGTCTGGCTCCGGTCCTAGTCCGGCTGAGGAGGAACCCGCGCCCGATCCAACTGGCTCGAGGCAAAAAAGTACCAAAAAAAGGAAGCGGGCCAAAAAGAGTACCCCCAAAAACCCCAACCCCACACCGCCTCCACCACGACCGCCATCACCGGAGCAGTGGTCAAAGGTGGTCCGGAAGGGGAGGAAAAAGAAGGGGAACAAACCCGACAAAGGGAAAGGGCCACTGGGGAAGACCAATAAGCTCCGTCCCCCTCGCTCCTCAGCCGTTGTCATAACGCTGCTGGACAAGGAGAAGGGAGCCGACCTGGGCCCAGTTATTGCGGAGGCCAGGCAAAAGGTCAGCCTAGAAGACCTTGGCATACCTGGCCTACGTTTCAGACAGGCCCAAACTGGGGCCTGCATCTTGGAGGTGCCGGGTACCACCAGCGGCGAAAAAGCGGATGCTCTGGCCAGGAAGCTTGTGGAGGCCATGGACCCCGGGGTGGTACGCATTTCTAGGCCCAGCAAATGTGCAGAGCTGCGCATCTCGGGCCTAGACCAGTCTGTGCAATCCCCCGAGGTGGTGGCAGCGGTTGCGCGAGTTGGCGGCTGTGCCGAGGCTGACATTAAGTCCGGGGATGTCGTGTTCTCCCCTGCCGGACTAGGTACAGTGTGGCTACGCTGCCCCGTCCCAGCTGCGAAAAAGGTGATGGAGGCGGGTAGACTTCTTGTCGGCTGGGTGTCGGCGCAGGTAAAGCTGCTAGACGCCCGCCCACTGCGCTGCTTCCGCTGCCTCGAGACGGGCCACGTACGGGCAAAGTGCAAGGCGGCAGTAGATCGTAGCCTGCAGTGCTACCGATGCGGACGTCCCGGTCACGTTGCGAACGGGTGTACAGCAAGTCCGCATTGCCCGCTCTGTGCCGAGGCTGGTGTGGTAGCAAACCACAGGGTGGGTAGCAAGGTGTGCAACCCACCCAAACCAAAGAAGAAGGCAGCTGGCGATGGCCCCCGGGCCTCCTCGCAGCTAGATTCCCGTGCAAGCAGTGCTGATACTGCTGAACCACAGGATGAGGAGGAGCAATCGGTCGTGGGACGATAATGCCTCACACGCCCACTCGCTTCCTTCAGGCGAATATCAACCACTGCGCCAGAGCTCAAGACCTTCTGTTTCAGAGCTTGGCGGAGTGGTTGATCCATATCGCAATAGTGGCAGAGCCATATTCGATCCCTCGCCGGGACAACTGGGCAGGAGACCTAGACAGCCTTGTGGCTCTCACCACACAAACTTCGGCTGGCTCTGCACCGCTCGAAAGAGTAGTGCGGGGGCACGGATATGTGGCCGCCTTTATTGGCAAGACAATGGTTGTTGGGGCGTACTTCTCGCCGAACAGGAGCCTAGCCGACTTCGAGGCTTACCTCGACGAAGTGGGGGCCATCATCGGCAGAAGTAACCCCGAACAAGTGCTCGTCGCGGGGGATCTCAATGCCAAATCCATGGCGTGGGGCTCCCCCGCGACTGATGCTCGTGGGCAGTCTCTGGTGGAATGGGCTGTTGCAACGGGATTGGTCATTCTGAACCGGGGAACTGTAGACACATGCGTGCGGCAACAGGGTGGCTCGATTGTCGACGTCTCGTTCGCAAACGCTGCCCTGGCGCGTCGTGTCCAGGGATGGGAGGTGTTGGAGGGTGTTGAGACACTATCGGACCACCGGTACATACGGTTCAAAGTCTCCACCCAACAAACCGCCCCGGATGGCCCCAGCCAATCACGGAGGCAGGAGAGCCCCAGGTGGGCACTGAAACAACTCGACCGGGACCTACTCCACGCGGCGGCCCTGGTCCAAGCCTGGCCGGAAGTGCCCGACCCAGTTATGGTGGAGGAGGAGGCGACCTGGCTAGGCGAGGCCATGACTCAGGTGTGCGACGCCGCAATGCCCCGAGTCAAACCCGCTGGCCCGAAGCGACGTGTGTACTGGTGGTCCGCAGAACTAACGCAGTTGCGCAAGGAATGCGTGGCTGCGAGACGCCGGTACACTAGGAGCCGAAGGCGCAGAAGGCGAGACCTAGCGGAAGAAGGAAGGCTTTACGAAGCATATAGGGCCGTCAGCAAGTCCCTGTGCACGGCCATAGGGAAAGCCAAAGACTTAGCGGAGGAAGAGATGCTGGAGACTCTAAACAGCGACCCGTGGGGGCGACCGTACAAGGCGGTGAGGTGTAAACTTCGCCCCTGGGCCCCCCCACTTACGCAAAGTCTCCAGCCGAATCGACTGAGCCAAATTGTGGAAGTCCTCTTCCCCCAACGGGGCGAACACCTGCCCCCGAGGATGGCCTCAGCCCGAACAGTGGCCGAAACTAGCCCGCCGGAGGTGACAGAGGCGGAGGTGGAAGCAGCTGTGCTGAGGCTCAAGGCCAAAAATACTGCCCCCGGACCGGACGGCATTCCTGGCCGAGCGTGGGTGCTCGCACTGGGCCCGCTGGAGCAAAGGGTCAGGGCACTGTTCACGGCGTGCATGGTGCAGGGCCTCTTTCCACGAAGATGGAAATGCGGAAAACTGGTGCTCCTTAGGAAGGAGGGGCGACCGGCCGACTCTCCCTCGGGATATAGGCCGATTATCCTTCTGGACGAGGGGGCAAAGCTCTTCGAGCGGGTGGTGGCTGCCCGCCTGAACAAACACCTCAGGGAACAAGGGCCGGACCTGAGCGAGTGCCAGTACGGATTCCGCCAAAGCAGGTCCACCATCGACGCGATTGCGCGGGTGAGGGCTTTGGCGGATGAAGCAGTCTCGCAGGGGGAGGTGCTGTTGGCGGTATCACTTGATATCGCCAACGCGTTCAACACCCTTCCTTGGGAGACGATCAAGGAGGCGCTCAAGTACCATGGTGTGCCGGAGTACCTCTGCAGGGTGGTGGGGTCTTATCTCTCCGAGAGGATGATCCGATACCCCACGGAAAATGAGTGGGCTGAACGGGAGATGTCGTGCGGTGTCCCACAGGGGTCGGTCCTAGGACCGCTCTTGTGGAACATCGGTTACGACTGGGTGCTGCGCGGTGCCAACTTACGGGGGGTCGACGTGACATGCTACGCCGACGATACCCTCGTCACCGCCCGTGGCTCCACCTTTCGTGAGGCATCACGGCTTGCTACCGCTGGCGTGGCCCATGTGGTGGACCGTATAAGAAGGCTGGGGCTCGAGGTTGCCCTGCCCAAGTCGGAAGCCGTTTGCTTCCATGGGCCTCGGAGGGCACCTCCAGCGGATGCCGCTATAGTGGTGGGCGGAGTTTCCATCGGTGTCGGGAGGACGCTAAAATACCTTGGGCTCGTCCTCGACAGCCGATGGAACTTCGAGGAGCATTTCCGGCGCCTGGCCCCGAAACTAATCGGAACTGCGTCGGCACTAACGCGGTTACTCCCAAACGTGGGCGGGCCGAGAGCGGGCTGCCGACGACTATATACGAGCGTGGTGCGGTCGATGGCCCTTTACGGGGCGCCCATCTGGGCGGATTCCCTCTCCGCCCGAAACAAGTCCCACCTGCGGCGACCGCAAAGGGTCATGGCGGTTAGGGCAGCCAGGGCATACCGTACTACCTCGTTCGAGGCGGCCTGTGTAATGGCGGGTACCCCACCATGGGAGTTGGACGCGGTGGTGCTGGCCGAGGTTCACCGACGGGTAGCCGAGGCGCGCTCCAGAGGGGAACGGCCGTGCCCGGAGGAGATTAGGCGATGGAGAGAGATCTCTCGCCAAAGTCTCTTCCAGAATTGGCTGGAGGCTCTGGAACGGCCGAGCGCCGGCCACTGGACCATCACGGGAGTCCGACCCGTTCTGCAAGAATGGGTCGACAGGAAATGTGGTGCAGTTTCCTTCCACCTAGCGCAGGTACTGTCGGGGCATGGTTGCTTCGGCAAGTACTTGTGCAAGGTCGCTAGGAGGGAAGCAACGCCAAGCTGTCATCACTGCGGAAACGCGGAGGACACTGCGCAGCACACGCTGCAGACGTGTCCCGCGTTCACTGAGGAACGGACTCGCCTCACGGCGATAATTGGTAGCGACCTGTCGCTGCCGGCCGTGATCAGAGCCATGACCGGCAGCGAGAGGTCGTGGAACGAAGTGGCCTCCTTCTGCGAGGAGGTCATGGCGGCTAAGGAGGGAGCGGAGCGGGATAGAGAGGACGACCCGTCCTCACAACCCCAGCGCCGCAGGCGAGTCGGGCGCAGGCGGCTCAACCACGAGCGCCAAATGCCGCCCTGAGGAGGACTGCGGGTGATGGGCATGGGGATGCCCGTCCTCCGCCAATGAGTCCTCGAGCTGTCAGACGCACCATGTGTTCCCGGTGCGTCCATAGCGAAGGAGACAGGAGACAATAGTCTCCCGAGGTCGGGCCTTTTCCACGAGGGCAAACTGCCGTGCTGCCGGGGCCATGGATGCGAAGAGTTCCCAAAGCCCCGGAAGCAACACGGCGGAGAAGAGGAACACCCTGGGGTTTTTAGTGGGTAAACCGCCCCCTTCTGGGGCGGGACTCCCACATAACCGCCGGTATCCCCAGCCGGTGGTATCCATAAAGGATTTTCCCCAGGAAAAAAAAAAAAAAAAAAAAAAAAAAAAAAAAAAGGTTAGGTTAGGTTAGGTTAGGTTAGGTTAGGTTAGGTTAGGTTCCCCCCCGACGTGTACCCACCTTGCCGTGGTGGGGGGGCTCACCGCCGCATGCCATGTGTCCGGCCTGCGGCGGTGCCAAGAGGTACCGGGTGGTGGGCCACTTCCAGTACTCCTCTGATCCAGCAGAGGAGACATGGAAGTGGCAGCGCTTCGGCGCGGGGGTTGCTCCCCTGGGGAGACGGAGGGCGGCCATGATGGCTGTCGGGGGTACGGTGGCTCTGAGGGCCATCGTACTTCATTGGGTTGGCCGTAGAGTGGAGGGGACTGAGCGTCGGTGTACCCGTTCGCTCGGACACAAGTTCCCTCAGGGAAGGGCGCATGGGCGTGTGAGGGGCGGGGTAGCTCCGGGGGCCTCCTGGAGGAAAAGTATCCTGGGGACTGAGTTCCCCGGGTGGCCGAAGGATTGATGTCCTTCGGTCTTTTCCTGGCCTCAGTGAGGCGAGCTACCCCGCCCCCCACAACGGGGATCCGACCGAGTGTCGGATCGGAGGTGCAGGCGGCAGTCGCCGCTGCCCTCCGTAGTGGTGCCAGCTGGTGGGGGATGGGGATCCCCTGCCAGCCTGTAAAGGCCCACGACTCAGGGGGGGGGGCCAAGTATCCCCGGCCCTCCCTCCTTAGGCGACGGAACCCTGGCGCTTGCGCTGGGGTGGCCGGTGGGGCGTGCGTGGTGACACCATAGTTCTCCCACGGCGCCCCTCCAAATGGCCGAGAGGGAATACCGGTGAGTTTTTAAGGGGTATGCCCCCCTAGAGGGCCGCTAGGGGGGAGAGTCCACTACACCCCCCGCGTCGTCCCCCCAACTAACACGGGGGGGACATTCCCCAAGGCGCGGGGACCGTGCGTAATTGCATTTTCTCACCGAATCAAAAAAAAAAAAAAAAAAAAAAAAAAAAAAAAAAAAAAAAAAAAGGTTAGGTTAGGTTAGGTTAGGTTAGGTTAGGTTAGGTTAGGTTGAAGGCAAAATTTGATGTTCCTAAGGCAAAATTTGATGTTCCTAAGGCAAAATTTGATGTTCCTAAGGCAAAATTTGATGTTCCTAAGGCAAAATTTGATGTTCCTAAGGCAAAATTTGATGTTCCTAAGGCAAAATTTGATGTTCCTAAGGCAAAATTTGATGTTCCTAAGGCAAAATTTGATGTTCCTAAGGCAAAATTTGATGTTCCTAAGGCAAAATTTGATGTTCCTAAGGCAAAATTTGATGTTCCTAAGGCAAAATTTGATGTTCCTAAGGCAAAATTTGATGTTCCTAAGGCAAAATTTGATGTTCCTAAGGCAAAATTTGATGTTCCTAAGGCAAAATTTGATGTTCCTAAGGCAAAATTTGATGTTCCTAAGGCAAAATTTGATGTTCCTAAGGCAAAATTTGATGTTCCTAAGGCAAAATTTGATGTTCCTAAGGCAAAATTTGATGTTCCTAAGGCAAAATTTGATGTTCCTAAGGCAAAATTTGATGTTCCTAAGGCAAAATTTGATGTTCCTAAGGCAAAATTTGATGTTCCTAAGGCAAAATTTGATGTTCCTAAGGCAAAATTTGATGTTCCTAAGGCAAAATTTGATGTTCCTAAGGCAAAATTTGATGTTCCTAAGGCAAAATTTGATGTTCCTAAGGCAAAATTTGATGTTCCTAAGGCAAAATTTGATGTTCCTAAGGCAAAATTTGATGTTCCTAAGGCAAAATTTGATGTTCCTAAGGCAAAATTTGATGTTCCTAAGGCAAAATTTGATGTTCCTAAGGCAAAATTTGATGTTCCTAAGGCAAAATTTGATGTTCCTAAGGCAAAATTTGATGTTCCTAAGGCAAAATTTGATGTTCCTAAGGCAAAATTTGATGTTCCTAAGGCAAAATTTGATGTTCCTAAGGCAAAATTTGATGTTCCTAAGGCAAAATTTGATGTTCCTAAGGCAAAATTTGATGTTCCTAAGGCAAAATTTGATGTTCCTAAGGCAAAATTTGATGTTCCTAAGGCAAAATTTGATGTTCCTAAGGCAAAATTTGATGTTCCTAAGGCAAAATTTGATGTTCCTAAGGCAAAATTTGATGTTCCTAAGGCAAAATTTGATGTTCCTAAGGCAAAATTTGATGTTCCTAAGGCAAAATTTGATGTTCCTAAGGCAAAATTTGATGTTCCTAAGGCAAAATTTGATGTTCCTAAGGCAAAATTTGATGTTCCTTGACGGTTCTTGACGGTTAGCCTTGCGATTTTTTGGAGTTTATCGATTGGATTGGATAAAAGACGACCCCGGCTTTCATCCCCTGACTCGATTTCTACCCTCACATGATATTTGGCTTTTTTATAACGGATTACGATTTTGCATACTGATTTTAATCGGTTTTAAACGATTGCTAACTTTTACTATTTGGCGCTTAATAGCTTCTATACCCGTTGACCTACCCCCACCAAATTCCTGTGGTGGGTAGAGGAGGGGAAGAAGCTATTTCGTTGTTAATTAGCATCGTTAGCAATAAGGGGTTATTTAGTTACAGATTTTTAAACAGAGGTCTAAAAATCTGTTAACTGCGCCGTTAAAGTTTTTGAACAATTTATAAAACCTCGTATAGATTGTTCAAAATACGTCGTAGAGAGGTGATTTTGGTGTCGAAAGATAGGCTTTATTTTTCGCCCCATAATTGCCCTTTACAGTGGGGGGGTATCTCCGCCCTGAAAGGAGATATTAAATTTTTAAATTTCCGGACCGGCGAATTGCAACGGTGGTGAGTGGGAGCTCATCGTTGAAGGTTTGTTGTCATTGTTGGACAAAAGGGTGGAATTTTGGAAAAAATTCCATTTGTTACAGAAAAGTTCCCGGAAGGTTCCAGGAGGAAGGGGGGGGGTCCCAACCTCCACTTTTGGACTTTCTGAAATTTTTAGAAGCGGATAAAGGTGGTGAAAAGGGAGGAGAGTTCGGGTTCTTTAACTCGATCTCCGAATCTTTTCCCGGGGGCGACCTCAGGTGGTGGGGGGTGCCCCACCCCTACTTTTTGGGTGTTTTAAAACAGCCTGCCCCATAAAGGGGCTAAATTTAAAGCGAGTTTTTCGGTGTTTTCCACCAAAATGGAAAATAAATCAGCGGATATAACGGAACCCTTCCAGGACGCGATGGGGATGGAGATGGTTTCGAATCCCATGAAGAGGGGCATGGTAGACGGAAGGACTACCGGGGCCAGAACTCTGTCCCCGAAAGTCAGTAGTGCGACAAGAGGGCGCACTCCCACGGCAATGGGAGCCTACTCTGGGTTGGCCGCCGCCAAGGCTAAATTGCGGGAATCTGACAGCGAGGATTACCAATCCCAGGCGGACAAAACAAAGACGTACCGCCTGGAGTTCCCAGGATTGCGCTCCCTCTCGCAGGGAAGCAGGAAGGCCGCGAAGAGGGATAGGAGTCCTATCCGCTCTGTCTTCGTGTCCGACGCGTCAGAGGGAGAGGACGAGGACGACACTCGCCGGCCGCCGAACGCGCGCGACCCGGCTCTGGAGAACGGCCGTTTGGAGCCCGAAGGAGCCGGGGTGGTAGACTGCGCGCGCAGGGCGGCCCGCCTGGTGCTATCTGAGGCTGCCAAATCAGGCAACCTGAACGGGGTAGTGAGGGGGAATATAAACGCGGCCTGTCGAGAGATCCTCCAGTGCATGGAGTCCCTCGACAATCGGGTCGAAAGCGAGGAGATCCGAAAACTCCAGGCCGACAACAAGAGAATGCGGGAGCAGCTGGCGCAGCTCACAGCGGAGACAAAGGCGCTGCGCACCGCATACTCGGAGCGGCGAGGAGCCCCTCAACCCGCGGCTCCGGGACTCACAGACGGACTGCAAGAGGCACTCGCGGTTCATTCGAGGGAGTTGTTTATCAGCCTGGGGAACATGATAAACGCTCGGTTGGAGGCGGTAGAGAGCCGCCTGCCACCGGAGCCAATCATGCGCCCCCCGCTAGCGGCGGACAGAGCTAGCCGAGCGCAAGAGGCGCCGAAGGGGAAAAAGGCTAAGAGCGGGCGCTCCGCCAGCCAGCCTGAACCCCGGTCGGCGCCGCAAACGTCGCAGGCAAAAGCGAAGACCCAACCTAAGGCCCAGCCGAAGGCTCAGGCTCAGTCTGGGGCTCAGCCTAAAGCGCAAAAGGCGCAGCCTAAGGCTAGGACGGCGCAAAGGAGCCAAAATAGGACTCAGACAACGCCAGAGCCGGTACCCTCCTCCTTGGCGGCTACACAGCCGAGCGCGCAAACTTCTTGGACTGAGGTGGTTAGAAGGAAACCCAAGTCCAAGAAGACCCAGCAGACGGCACCGGCGGCTAACAAGAAGGCAGCCGGACCAAAAAAGCTGGCAACCCCAAAAAGTTCGGCCGTCATTATAACATTAAAGCCGGACGCGGAGGTCACTTATGTGCAAGCCATGCAGAAGGCTGCAACATCGCTCCAGCTTGCCGACGTGGGACTGGAGAGCGTGAAGATCCGCAAGGCGGCCACGGGCGCTCGACTTATTGAGGTCCCAGGGGCTGATAGCGGCCGAATTGCGGATGACCTGGCCGAAAGAATTAGGCAGGTTATTGGAGAAGTGGCCACAGTAAATAGACCGTACAAGACGGCGGACCTCCGAGTTACCGGCTTTGATGAGTCGGTAACTACGGAGGACGTCAGGACGGCAGTGGTCCTGAAGGGCGGCTGCACAGTGGAGCAGGTGAAGGTGGGCCCAATCCGGCTACTGGCCAACGGTACTGGGTCGGTGCTGGTGCGGTGCCCGGTGCTAGCCGCCAAAACCTTACTCCAGGCGGGGAAATTGCTGGTCGGATGGTCGGCGGCCAAGATTGTGGCCCTTGAACCCCAACCGATGCGATGCTATCGCTGCATGGGGACGGGCCACACGAGGGCGCGGTGTCCGTCATCAATAGAAAGAGGGGACCTGTGCTTCCGGTGCTCCAGGCCGGGACACAGAGCAGCGGAATGCGAGGCGGACCCCTTCTGTAGCGCCTGCCACCACGCCAGGCGCCCAGCGGGCCACGTGATGGGAGGGCAGTCGTGCACCCCCCCTCCCACCAAAGGGAGGGACGAAGCCCAAAAGACCCAGCAGGGTCCGACGATTGCCCCAAGGGCAGAAGAGGATAACCGCATGGATGTCTAAATGCCAGTACACCAGCATTTAGACATCCTGCAGTGTAACCTCAACCACTCCGCCCGCGCTCAAGATCTGCTCATGCAGAACATGGCGGAGTGGGGTGAGGCAATGGTGGTCATGGCGGAGCCATACTTCGTCCCCCCCCAGCCTAACTGGGTGGGATCGACGGACACCACAGTGGCGATGGTGGTACCGTCGACGGGGGATTTCCCCCCCATCGTCAGGATCGACAGCGGGCAGGGGTACGCAGCGGCCAAATGGGGGGAAACCGTCGTAATCGGCGTGTACTTCTCCCCCAACAGGCCGCTGTCGGAGTTCGAGTCCTTCCTGGAAGGGCTAGGACGAGTGGTGAGGCGGGCCGCCCCGGCACAGGTAATAGTGATGGGGGACCTCAACGCCAAGAGCGCCGCGTGGGGTTCCCCCCGCACAGACCTCAAAGGGGCCGCTCTCGCAGACTGGGCGGTGGCTACCGGGTTGGTGGTCATAAACCGGGGCGACGCCAACACGTGCGTGCGTCGGCAGGGGGGGTCCATCGTGGACATCACGTTCGCGACCCCCGCCCTAGCCGCACGGATCACTGAGTGGCGCGTCCTGGAGGATGTGGAGACCCTCTCCGACCACCTATACATTAGGATGAGGGTCCTGCCTGGGTCACCACAACCACAGCCCGGTAGGCAGAACGGCAACGGTAGCTTCCCACGCTGGGTGCTAGCGAAATTCGACGGAGGCATGGCGGAAGAGGCGGCAATCGTAGCTGCGTGGAGTCCCCCCCCGCCGGACACAATCGGAGCGGAGGGCAAGGCAGCCCGACTTCGAGCCGATCTCACGTCGGTGTGCGATGCAGCCATGCCCAGGATGAGGAAGCTGCCGGCCAAACGAACTGTTTACTGGTGGTCGGATGAAATCGCCGCCCTCCGTACCACCAGTAATCAGGCGCGCCGCGCCTATACGCGGTGCAGGAGAAGGCAGACGCACTCGGCCGAGGAGGAGGAGCGCCTGCATGAAGCCCTAAAAGGAGCCAAAGATGCCCTTAAGGCGGCCATTGCCAAGGCCAAGGAGGAGGCCCACGAGGAGTTCCTCGCCTCCCTGGAGAGAGATCCATGGGGGAGACCGTACAAAATGGTCCGGAACAAACTGAGGCGTGGTCCCCCCCCCATGGACTCCATGGACCCAGAGCTCGTGAGAAGAGTGGTGGAGACCCTCTTCCCCCCGGCGCCGGACTTTGCTCCCCCGAGGATGTCGGCCCCCTCGGAGGAGCAAAATAATGACTACCATCCGGTAACGGATGACGAAATGATGATGGTGGTGGACCGGCTCCGAGTGTGCAAGAAGGCACCGGGGCCGGATGGCGTCCCAGCAAGGGTCATACCGGTGGCCCTCCAACACCTTGGGGGCCGGTTCAGAGATCTCCTGAACGAATGTCTGGAGACCGGTTGTTTCCCCAGGGTGTGGAAAGAGGGGAGACTGGTCTTACTTAGGAAGGAGGGGCGACCACCGGACTCCCCATCCGGCTACAGACCGATCGTGTTGCTTGACGAATCCGGGAAGGCGCTGGAGAGGATTATCGCCTCCCGGATTATACGGCATCTTAAAGACGTGGGCCCAAATTTGTCGGAGCGGCAATTTGGTTTCCGGGCGGGCCGCTCCACAATTGACGCCATACAATCCTTGAAGGATTTCAAGGACGAGGCGACAAGCAAGGGGGAGGGCGTAGTAGCGGTATCGCTCGATATTGCAAACGCCTTCGGCACCCTCCCCTATGCGGTGATAAAAGAGGCACTCAAGTACCACGGCATACCGGAGCACCTGCAAAGGATCATAGGGCACTACCTTGAGGAAAGGGTAGTGCTCTATGATCATGACGGTCAGAGGAAACAAAGGCCCATGGCCTGCGGCGTCCCCCAGGGGTCCGTGCTCGGGCCCCTACTGTGGAACATGGGGTTCGACTGGGCCATAAGAGGAGTTCAACTTCCCCGCATGGCCACGATTGTCTACGCCGATGACACACTTGTGGTCGTGCGGGGAGAAGACATGACGGAGACCCTACGCAGAGCGACTGTTGCGGCCGAACTGGTGATTGGCCGCATCAGAATGCTCGGACTGAAGGTGTCGGTCTCGAAAACGGAGGCCATGGTCTTCGGGGCCCCTAGATGGCGCATCCCAGCTGACGCCGCCCTACCAATCGGGGGCGAACCTGTCCAGGTCAAGGCCAATATCAAGTACCTTGGCCTTGTCCTGGACAGGAAGTGGGACTTCCACGAGCACTTCGTCAGGCTGGCGCCCCGATTGGTGGGGACCGCGTCGGCACTGGCCAGGCTAATGCCGAACGAAGGCGGCCCGGGCGCCGTATGCAGGAGACTGTATACAAACGTCGTCCGGAGCATGGCGCTATATGGGGCGCCAATATGGGCGGACTGTATAAAGGAGCGGACGAAAGCCATACTTAGGCGGCCACAGAGGGTGTGCGCCATCCGGCTGATCAAAGCCTACGTTACGGTGGCGCACATGGCCGCGTGCCTAATTGCTGGAACTCCGCCGTGGGATATTGACGCCGCCTCCATGGCGGAGACATATCGAAAGGGGAAGGAAGCCCTGGCGAGAGGAGAAAGGCCGGCCCCGCAGGAACTCCTGCACGCCCGCCGAACAGCAGCAAGGCGGATGAGGGACCGGTGGAAGAATGAGCTGGAGGATTGTCGATATGGAACGAGGACCATAGCGGCAATCCTCCCCTCGATGGACCTCTGGTTGGACCGGGAGGGTGGGTCACTGACCTACAGAATGGTCCAGATTCTGACGGGTCATGGCTGCTTTGGCCATTACCTGTACCGCATAGGCAGGGAGGCCAGCGCGGAGTGCTTTAACTGCGGCGCACCGGACGACACGGCCCAGCATACGCTCGAGGAGTGTCCCTGCTGGGCCTATGAGCGCGGTCAGCTCATGGCCGCTATTGGAAGGACGGACTTGTCACTCCACAGCATAGTGTCAGCTATGCTTGGGGGTGACGAGTCCTGGGAGGAAGTGGCTTCCTTTTGTGAGGCAGTAATGCTCCAAAAGGAAGCCGAGGAACGGGAGCGTGAGGAGGATGTCCACGCGCCCCCGTTCCGGCGCAGACGAACGGGGCGAAGGCGGCGGCAGTTTGCTGCCCGCCTGAACCCTTAGTGGGACCAGCGGGTTGGGGACGGGGGTCCTCCACCTGCATTGCACGGTCCCACACGTCTGGGGGGGGAGTCGAAGCGTTGCGACTCCTCCCTCCTTGGTGCGGGTGGCCCCGGTGATTTTAACCAAAGCCGGGGCCTGCCGGGGGGCGTCGTCGGCTCGAATCTTCGGGATCCCACGGCGCCTACCTAAACCCGGCAAGCGGTCAATGCCGTAGTGTTTTTAGTGGGTATGTTCCCCCCTCCCCTTCCCGCAGGGGAAGAGGACGGGGGAGAGAGCCCCACATAACTGCTCGGGCCCCCCCGGGCCCGGGAGTACTCGTAAATGAGTTTTCACTACGTTAAAAAAAAAAAAAAAAAAAAAAAAAAAAAAAAAAGGTTAGGTTAGGTTAGGTTAGGTTAGGTTAGGTTAGGTTAGGTTAGGTTAGGTTAGGTTAGGTTAGGTTAGGTTAGGTTAGGTTAGGTTAGGTTAGGTTAGGTTAGGTTCCCCCCCGAGTGTCGCTACCTTGTCGTGGTGGGGGGGCTTGAGCCCCTTAGTGATCTTCGGGTCTCAAAGCTCGAAGTGAAAGGGTGACCAAGAGCGGCACAGCCCCGGCGGAGCCTATCTCGGGCTAGGCGGGGCGGGCGCGTCCTAGTGAAAGGATGCGCCGCAATCCTGCTTCCTGTCTCTCCTGGAACAGGGGACTACGGGGTTGCAGAGGCGGTGGGTCCGCTCCCGGTACCCTGGTAGGGTACTGGGTTGTCCCCATGAAAGGAGGACTGCGAGGAGGGAAAACCTCAGTAAAAAACCAGGGCTAACTGCACCTTAACGCGGTTCTGAGTGCGGGTTGCAGCGCACTCAGTACCAGGCCGGAGACAAGTAGGTCCTGTGGATCGAACGGGTCCGGCCTGGACTAGCGGTCTGCCGGATGTGCCACAGCCGTGGCGAACGGGAGGGCGTAACTGCATCAAGGGGAACTCACCCCTCAAAAAAGAGAAGAGTGCTCTCTCTTTAAAAAGAGCAGGGGACCTGACCCCTTCAAGAAAGGACCATGGGTGATAGTCAAAATATATTACCCCAGGAGGGTACCCTTCGGGGAGAATCCCTCGGCGCGCAAGCGTCCAGCCCCGCGTATTCTGGGGGGGGCAACGATCACTCCGTGGGCTCGAACGGCCCACGTATGGATCCAAGTTCGGCGATGTCTCAAATTCCGCCGAAACTTGTGACCACGGCACCTGAGCGCGAATGCCAGGTGCAATTGACACGACTTGACTCGACTCGACTCGACAACACCGTTTTTGCTGAGCCCGAACCGAGGGCAACAACTAGCGCGGAATTCAGTTTCGCCGCTTCCCAGGCGACCGGAGCGGAGCGAGTGAAGCAGAGGCGGAAGAGATCCCGCGCCGCTTCACTGCTCAGCTCAAGTGAGGACGACGAAAGCTCCACAGGACTTTCAGCTGGAGACCAACAACAACTGGTCAAGGGAAGAGGCCGCCCACCTACATCGGGCCGATATGTAGGGCTTGCGAAAGCCAAAGAAGCCTACAACCGGGCTCTGCGAGAAGAGATCCGGTTGAAGGCTGAAATGGAGGTGCAGAACATGCATATAATGACCCGTCAAGGTTATCAGACGGACACCTCCTCCCCACAAAGGAACGACCCCGAGGCCAACATCGATCTGGCCACACAGGTGGCGGACAGCGTAGCCGTCATCACAAAAGTTGCGACCAAGTCGGGCAACTTGAAAGGCGGCTACGTCAAGAGCCTCAAGCAAGCGGCCGAGGCCATCACTGACGCGTTTGCGGAGCTCAGCAAACGAACGGCCACCGAAGAAACGACTCGACTGCAGGCCGCAAACACCCGACTGCAGACGGAGATGGCCAGCCTCCGCACTGAGATGGCCGATCTCAAGAGAGACCTCGAGAAGTTGCGGAAACAGGGTAGTCCGTCAACTTCTCGTACCGGACTTGACCGGGGAGATCTGCCCCCTGTGCAATCTCCCCAGAAGACAGTTGCCAAAGGACGTGGAGCCGCCGTGTCGACACCGATGGATGTGGACAGGCTGTGCCAAGCGGTCATGGCCCAAGTCGGGGTGTATTTGGACGCCCGTCTGGCGGGAATAGAGGACAGACTGCCGCCAAGGATGCCTGAGCGCGCCCCGCTGGCGAACGATACAGGAAGTAACGCTCAGGCCGCGTCTGGCTCCGGTCCTAGTCCGGCTGAGGAGGAACCCGCGCCCGATCCAACTGGCTCGAGGCAAAAAAGTACCAAAAAAAGGAAGCGGGCCAAAAAGAGTACCCCCAAAAACCCCAACCCCACACCGCCTCCACCACGACCGCCATCACCGGAGCAGTGGTCAAAGGTGGTCCGGAAGGGGAGGAAAAAGAAGGGGAACAAACCCGACAAAGGGAAAGGGCCACTGGGGAAGACCAATAAGCTCCGTCCCCCTCGCTCCTCAGCCGTTGTCATAACGCTGCTGGACAAGGAGAAGGGAGCCGACCTGGGCCCAGTTATTGCGGAGGCCAGGCAAAAGGTCAGCCTAGAAGAAAAAAAAAAAAAAAAAAAAAAAAAAAAAAAAAAAAAAAAAAAAAAGGTTAGGTTAGGTTAGGTTAGGTTCCCCCCCGACGTGTACCCACCTTGCCGTGGTGGGGGGGCTCACCGCCGCATGCCATGTGTCCGGCCTGCGGCGGTGCCAAGAGGTACCGGGTGGTGGGCCACTTCCAGTACTCCTCTGACCCAGCAGAGGAGACATGGAAGTGGCAGCGCTTCGGCGCGGGGGTGGCTCCCCTGGGGAGTTAGGAGGGCGGCCATGATGGCTGTCGGGAGTACGGTGGCTCTGAGGGCCATCGTACTTCAAGGGAGGGCTCGCGGTAGAGTGGAGGGGACTGAGCGTCGGCGTACCCGTTGCTCGGACACAAGTTCCCTCAGGGACGGGCGCATGGGCGTGTGAGGGGTGGGGTAGCTCCGGGGGCCTCCTGGAGGAAAAGTATCCTGGGGACTGAGTTCCCCGGGTGGCCGAAGGATTGATGTCCTTCGGTCTTTTCCTGGCCTCAGTGAGGCGAGCTACCCCGCCCCCCACAACGGGGATCCGACCGAGTGTCGGATCGGAGGTGCAGGCGGCAGTCGCCGCTGCCCTCCGTAGTGGTGCCAGCTGGTGGGGGATGGGGATCCCCTGCCAGCCTGTAAAGGCCCACGACTCAGGGGGGGGGGGCCAAGTATCCCCGGCCCTCCCTCCTTAGGCGACGGAACCCTGGCGCTTGCGCTGGGGTGGCCGGTGGGGCGTGCGTGGTGACACCATAGTTCTCCCACGGCGCCTCTCCAAATGGCCGAGAGGGAATACCGGTGAGTTTTTAAGGGGTATGCCCCCCTAGACCCCGACTAGGGGGGAGAGTCCACTACACCCCCCGCGTCGTCCCCCCAACTAGCACGGGGGGGACATTCCCCAAGGCGCGGGGACCGTGCGTAATTGCATTTTCTCACCGAATCAAAAAAAAAAAAAAAAAAAAAAAAAAAAAAGGTTAGGTTAGGTTAGGTTAGGTTAGGTTGAGGAAAAATTTGAGCGAGGAAAAATTTGAGCGAGGAAAAATTTGAGCGAGGAAAAATTTGAGCAGAGGAAAAATTTGAGCTGAGAGGAAAAATTTGAGCTGATTGAGGAAAAATTTGAGCTGATTTGGAGGACACGTTTTTCTATTTCACTCAAATTTAGTACTTGCGATTGGAATTTTCCAAACTTTTTGATCTCATTGCCTTCCGCATTAGATTCTCGATTTTTTGGCTATTTTTCGGTACTTCTAGCTTCTCTGGATACCCCAAAATTAATTTTTGCAATTTTACCCCAAAAACCTTCTGTTTTTGCGGTCGAAATTGCAAAACACAACTTGTCCCAAAATTTTTTGAAAAATCGTAGCTTCACTACGGTTTACATTTTTTAGATTCTTTTTGTTGGGGAATAGAGCCAATTAGTAGCACTACCAATATCCGTTTACCGAATAATTTTCGGACTTACCATTCGGAAGTTATTCGGTGAAACGTTGGTTGCTATTAGATTCGCCATAGGCGCTAGTGAACTTTTTTGTTAAGTTTGTCGGGGCTTTCAAAAAATCACTGCGCCTATACTATAACGGTCCGGGATTTTATAGTTATAGGGTCTTATAGGGGGTAGTTTGCGCCGCCTAACGGCACCCCACACGACCTTGTAGCTATAATAGTCTCGTCAGAATCTGGGGAAAACTACCAACTTTTTGATAAGTTGGTAATTTTCCACGGTTCGGACTTGACCGTTTTTGGTTAGGTTTCGCCCTTCTGGCGAACCAACCTGGTAGGGGGGGGTTTTAGCAAGGGGGGAGGGTTCTTGAACCTGAACGGGTTCGAGGGGGGGGGGTCCGATTGGGAATCGGACGGGGGGGGGGGGGAACTATGGGCGACCATAGTTCCGGTGTTAGGACGAGGAGTAGTTCCCAAACGGGGGGAGCTACGGGGGGGGGGTAGTTCGGGGGAAAGGGGGGCCAGGTCATTGGCCATCCCTGACAATGGTCAGGAGGAAGATCGTAGCAGCGGTTCTCCCGCTGGGAATTTTTTGCCGGGGGCTTCCTCGTACCGGCTCAACTTTCCTGCGTTGCTCTACGGGGGAGGGAAAAAGGGGATAAAGGTGGGAAACGGCTCTCTCTTCGAGCCCAACGTCGACGGGACAACGGAGTCAGAGGCGTTTGAAGGGGGGGAAACGGGGTCGGAGCTCGGGTTTCAGACCGTGGAGATTTCCGAAACCTCCGACATGGAGGAAATGGAGGAGGAAACTGCGGAGGCTGCTCCGGCTAGCAACCTCTTCCTGAAGAGTCCCAAAGGAGACGCCAAGAGGGCACCTTTAAAGAGGACTAAGTCCGTTGGTGCAGAGGATGTGGTACCTGCGAAGGTCAAATCCTCATCAAGGGGAGGCCACGGCAAGCGCAGTATGGGCGCATATGCCTACATGGCGTCGGCGAGGAGGAAGCTGGAGGGTCTAGGAAGCGACGATGACGATTCCTACGACCAGGACGACCTGCAGGACGATAGGTCATACCGCCCAAAGCAGAGCCGACGGAAGAGATCGCTCAAAAGCGATGAGGATGCCCGCACTCCCCAGGAGAAAACCAGGGAGGAGCTCGCCGCCGCCGCCCTCCGCAGCGTTCTCACCATACGGGGGAACGTTGCCAAATGCGGCAATATCAACGGGAGGATAAAGGGCCTCCTGAACGATGCGGCCGCAGAGGCCTTCGAGGCAATAGAGGAATTGCGCGTAGTCTCCCCTACCGAGGAGCAGCGCAGACTCCGGGCGGACAACGCCAGGCTCGCGAGAGAGCTGGAAAATGTCCGCTCGGAGTTGAGAGCCTTCAAGGAGGCATACGCGGAGGCGCAAGGCACAGCCTCCGCAGTGCGCAGGGAGGCCTCAGTCGCCGAAGAGAGGGGGGGGCTGAAAGAAGCCATGGAGGAGCTAAGGCGCGACCTGTTAACATCCCTGGGCGGGATGATCAACGCCCGCCTAGGGGAGATGGAGGCGCGCCTCCCTCCGGAGCCCGTCCTCAGGCCGCCGCTCGCCGCGGACAGGAAGACGGCGCCCCCACCACGCCCTAGAACCCAGCCGAACCTGGTAGGGGGGGGGCGCGAGGGAACCCCCGAAGGTCACGCAGCCGAAGACGAGGCAGGCGGGAAACCCCATGCCTCCTCCACCCCCACCCCCGCCAGCCCAAAATGGCAAAAAGGCGGGGGGAGGGAGCGGCCCAACGCCGGCTCGGAGGACCAAGGCGGTGGAGCGCCCTAACCACGCTCCGCCAAATCCGCCCAACCCCCCCAAGACGGGGACGAGCGGAGAGAGGGAGTCCCAATCCCAAACCACGCCCCAGCCCCAGGAAGCCCCCTGGTCGGAGGTGGTAAGGAGGAAGGGGAAAGGGAAGAAGGCGAGCACTGCCTCCCCGCCCACCCCACCCAAAACAGCCCCTAAACCGAAAAAGGTTAAGGTGGTGGTGCCCCGTACGGGAGCAGTGGTGCTAACCCTGAAGGAGGGGGCACAGAGGGGGGGAAAGTTGTCCACATATACGGACCTAATGGTGTGGGCCAGGGCCGGTGTTAGGCTGGCCGACTTAGGACTGGAGTCGGTTCAAATGAGAACCACGATGACCGGCTCCAAAATAATCGAGATCAGGGGAGACACCCCTGAAGCCACCGCGGACCGCATGGCGGAGAGGCTCCGCGAGGTGGTAGGGGATGTGGCAGAGATCACCCGGCCCACGAAGTTCGCAGAGCTCAAGCTCACTGGGCTTGACGAAACTGTGGGCCGGGATGAGGTGGCGGCGGCCATCGCGGCCAAAGGGGACTGCAACGTGACCCTAGTCAAGGTCGGGGCCCTCAGTGAGAGAGCCTGGGGGCGGGGCACCGTCATAGTG
This sequence comes from Pandemis corylana, assembly GCA_949127965.1. Lineage (NCBI taxonomy): Eukaryota > Metazoa > Arthropoda > Insecta > Lepidoptera > Tortricidae > Pandemis > Pandemis corylana. The sequence continues at coordinate 9,886,175 of OX421876.1, forward strand.
CGGTGCCCAGCGACGGCCGCGAAGGAGGTGGCCAAAGAGGGCCACATTCAAGTAGGCTGGGCGAAAGCAGCCGTGACGCCCCTGGTGGCCCTGCCTACACGCTGCTTTAAGTGTATGGCGCTGGGCCACACCAGGGTCACTTGCCCCTCCGCCGCGGAGCACGGAGGAAAGTGCTTCCGATGCGGGAAGGAGGGGCACCGAGCAGCGGACTGCAAGGAGCAGCCCAAGTGCGCAGTATGCGCGGAGGCGGGCCGGCCCCATGGCCATGTCATGGGCGGGGAGAAATGTGCCCCGCCTAAAGTTAAGGGGAAGGTCCGCGCGCCCCAGGCCACCCCACAAGACGGAAGCCGGAAGGCACAGGAGGAACTCGCAATGCAGGTGTCTTAATGTCAGCACACCAGCATTGCGAGATCCTCCAGGCGAATGTGAACCACTCCGCCAGGGCCCAAGACCTGCTCATGCAGGCAATGGCGGAGTGGGGCATAGCGGCCGCAGTGGTGGCGGAACCGTATTACGTTCCGCCCCAACGAAACTGGGCGGGATCCTCGGACGGCCTCGCGGCCATCGTTGTTCCGACGAACGGAAACTCCCCCCCCCTCCACAAAATCGGAGAGGGCCCGGGGTACGTAGCGGCCAAATGGGGAGAGATCGCAATCATTGCGGTCTATTTCTCCCCCAACAGGCCGCTGGCGGCCTTCGAGGCCTTCCTAGCGGACCTAGGGCGAGCCGCGGGGGGGGCTGCCCCAGCGCAGCTGCTCATGATGGGGGACTTCAACGCCAAAGGCGCGGCGTGGGGTTCCCCCATCACGGACCAGAGAGGGGCCAAGCTAGAGGGCTGGGCGACCGCCATCGGGCTGGAGGTGGCCAACCGAGGCAACGTGGACACGTGCGTGCGTAGGCAGGGGGGGTCCATCGTGGACATAACGTTCGCGACCCCTGCCCTAGCCGCACGCATCGCGGACTGGCGTGTCCTCGAGGACGTAGAGACCCTCTCCGACCACCGCTACGTCCGGATGAGGGTCTCCGCCTCGACACAGCCGCAGCCGCAGGCGGGGAGGAGGTCGACCTTCCCGCGCTGGGTCCTCTCCAAGTTCGACCCCGGCATGGCGGAGGAGGCGGCGGTGGTAGAGGCCTGGAACGCCCCCCCACCCGACGATTTGGACGTCGATGGGAAGGCGACCCGCTTCCGCGAGGCGCTCACCGCGGTGTGCGACGCGGCAATGCCCCGGATGCGGAGACTCCCGGACAAAAGGGGAGTCTACTGGTGGTCCGAGGAAATAGCCAATCTTCGGGCCGCCAGTAACCGCGCGCGCCGCGCCTACACCCGCTGCAGGCGGAGAGTGGCGCACACGGCCGATGAGGAGGAGGTCCTCTATAGGGCCCTTAAGGAGGCAAAAGAGGTCCTCCAGGTGGCGATCTCCAAGGCCAAGGACGCCTCATACGAGGAGTTCCTGGCCACGTTGGAAAGGGACCCATGGGGGCGCCCGTACAAAATGGTACGGGAGAAGGTCAAGCGTGCCCCCCCCATGGACTCCCTGGAGCCAGGACTCCTCGACCGGATCATCGGCGTCCTCTTCCCTCCGGCGCCGGACTTCGAGCCTCCGAGGATGTCGGCCCCCTCGGAGGAGGAGCAAAGAGGAGATCCCGCAATTCCCAGGATCAACCAGGATGAGATGATGTGGATCACGGACCGCCTCCGGGCATGCAAAAAGGCCCCGGGCCCGGACGGCGTGCCCGCGCGGGTGATCCCCATCGCCCTAAAATACCTCGGGGAGCGCTTCAAAGACCTCCTGGATCAGTGTCTGCAGGAGGGGCGCTTCCCGAAGGTATGGAAGGAGGGGCGACTAGTGCTGATTCCCAAGCCGGGGGGCTCGCCTGATTCGCCCTCAGGCCACCGGCCCATAGTCCTCCTGGACGAGTGCGGAAAAGCACTAGAGAGGGTGATCTCCTCCCGAATCCGGAGCCACCTTGAGGAGGTCGGCCCCGATATTGCGGACCACCAGTTCGGCTTCAGGGCGGGCCGGTCGACGATCGACGCCCTGAAAAGGCTGAAGGAGTTCAGTGACCTAGCGGCCAGCAAGGGTGAGGGGGTCGTGGCGGTATCGTTGGATATCGCCAACGCCTTCGGCACCCTCCCCTACTCCGTCATAAAGGAGTCCCTGCGGTACCACAGGATCCCCTGGTACCTGCAGAAGATCATAGGGCACTACCTGGAGGGAAGGGTAGTGCTCTATGATCACGGCGGCAGGCGTAAGAGCCAGCCCATGGCCTGCGGGGTCCCCCAAGGTTCCATACTCGGCCCACTCCTATGGAACCTTGGGTTTGACTGGGCGATCCGGGGGGTGCAGCTTCCCCGCATGACCACCATCTGCTACGCCGATGACACGATGGTGGCCGTCCGGGGAAGGGACCGGCAGGAGACCCTGCGCAGGGCGGCTGTCGCGGCCGAGCTGGTCGTTGACCGCATCGGCGCGCTTGGCCTCAGGGTCAATGTTAGGAAAACCGACGCCATGGTGTTTGGGGCCCCCGCCTGGCGCATCCCGGCCGATACCTCACTCCCGATCGGAGGAGAACCTGTCCAGGTCAAGGCCAATATAAAATATCTTGGTCTTGTCCTGGACAGAAAGTGGGACTTTGGCGCACACTTCGCCAAACTCGCCCCCCGACTGATGGGCACTGCGGCTGCCCTCGGCAGACTACTGCCAAACGTGGGAGGGCCACTCACGCCCTGCCGGAGGTTGTACGCCAACGTCGTACGAAGTATGGCCCTGTACGGCGCCCCGATATGGGCTAGCCAGCTCACGCGGAGAACGAGGGCCCTCCTCCGAAGGCCCCAGCGAGCGTGCGCCACGCGGATCGCAAGGGCGTACGTGACGGTGGCCCACATGGCGGCCTGCCTGATTGCTGGTACGCCACCCTGGGACCTCGACGCCGAAACCATGGCGGAAAGCTACTGGTCCCAGAGGGAGGCTCAGGCGAGGGGGGACAGGCCGGCCCCGGAGGAACTGCTCCATGCCCGCCGGCAAGCCCAGCGCAGAATGCGCGACAGATGGAAAGAGGAGCTGGAGGACTGCCGCTATGGGACGCGCACTATAGCGGCCATCCTCCCCTCGCTCGACTTGTGGCTCGACAGGGAGTTTGGTACGATATCGTACCATCTCGTCCAAATCCTGTCGGGCCACGGGTGTTTCGGCGCATATCTCCATCGCATCGGGAGAGAAAGCAGCCCGCAGTGCCATAACTGTGGGGCTGCAGAGGACACAGCCCAGCATACGCTGGAAGAGTGTCCCTGCTGGGCTCACGAGCGCCGCCAGCTGGTAGCGGCTATTGGACGACAGGACTTGTCACTCCACAGCATAGTCTCGGCTATGCTGGATAGGGGTGACGAGTCCTGGGAGGAGGTGGCTTCCTTCTGCGAGTGCATAATGCTCCAGAAGGAAGCCGAGGAACGGGAGCGCGAGGAGTGCGTCCAGGCGCCCCCGTTCCGGCGCAGACGAACGGGGCGAAGGCGGCGGCACTTTGCTGCCCGCCTGAACCCCTAGTGGGACCAGCGGGTTGGGGACGGGGGTCCTCCACCTGCATTGCACGGTCCCACACGTCTGGGGGCGGAGTCGAAGCATTGCGACTCCTCCCTCCTTGGTGAGGTAGCCCCGGTGATTTTAACCAAAGCCGGGGCAGGCTGGGGGGCGTCGTCGGCTCGAATCCTCGGGATCCCACGGCGCCTACCTAAACCCAGCGAGCGGACAATGCCGTCGTGTTTTTAGTGGGTATGCTCCCCCCTCCCCTTCCCGCAGGGGAAGAGGACGGGGGAGAGAGCCCCACATAACCGCCCGCCCCCCCCCGGGGACGGGGGTACTCGTAAATGGGTTTTCACGACGTAAAAAAAAAAAAAAAAAAAAAAAAAAAAAAAAAAAAAAAAAAAAAAAAAAGGTTAGGTTAGGTTAGGTTGAGGAAAAATTTGAGCGAGGAAAAATTTGAGCTGATTTGGAGGACGCGTTTCACTAGATCACTCAAATTTATTACTTGCCTTGGGAAATTTCCAAATTTTTTAAGCTATTCGCCTTCTGCATTAGCCAGTCGATCTTTCGGTCTTTTTTCGGAGTTTCTAGCTTATCTGGATCTCACAAAATTAATTTTTGAAGTTTTCGGCCAAAACTCTTCAAGTTTTGCGGTCAGGAAATTTCAAAACCCTTTTCTTTGCTTTTTTCGAAAATTCATAATTAATTGTAGATTTAACTTTTTTAACTTCTTTTTGTTGGGAAAAATAGCGAAAAAATAGCTCTGTCGTTTGCCGCTTTCCGAATAATTTTTGGACTCACCAGTCAAAAGTTATTCGGAAACTAAACTTTGGCAACATTGCTATTAGATTCGCCATAGGAGTCGGGGACTTTTTTGATAAGTTTGTCGACACTTTCAAAAAATCGCCACTCCTGTGTCTTAACGGTCAGAGATTTGGTAGTTAGTGGGTCACATAGGGGGTAGCTTGCGCCGCCTAACGGCACCCCACACGACCCTATAGCTACTATAGTCTCGTCAGAATCTGGGGAAAACTACCAATTTTTTGATAAGTTGGTAATTTTCCACGGTTCGGACTTGACCGTTTTTGGTTAGGTTTTGTCCTTCTGACAAAACCAACCGGTGAGGGGGGGGTTTAGTAGTGGGGGAGGGTTCACGAACCTGAAAGGGTTCTGGGGGGGGGTTCCGATTGGGAATCGGACGGGAGGGGGGGGAACTATGGGCGACCGTAGTTCCGGTTTTAGGGGCGGGGGTAACTCCGGAACGGGGGGAGTTACGGGGGGGGTTAGTTCAGGGGAAAGGGGGGGCCGGTTCATCGGCCATCTCTGGGGGGGGGCAGGAGAAAACTTGCTTGAGCGGTTCACCCGCTGGGAATTTTTCGCCGGAGGCAGCCGGAGATCGGCTGAATTTTTCCTCCAAGTTGCGGAGTGCGAAAAGGGGGTCGGTTGGCTCCCTTGTCAGCGCCACCGCGGCGGACACGGCCTCCCTGTCGGAGGCCGGCGAGTGGGCGGAGGCTGAGGCTGAATCCGACCGACAGGTCACAATCGAGGACGCGTCGGAGACCTCTGGAATGGAGGAAGACGAGGAGACTGTTCCGCTCAGCCTCCTGAAGGGCCCCAAAGGAGACGCTAGAAGGGCTCTTCTGAAAAGAGCCAAGTCCAGCGGCGCGGAAGAGGTAATTCCCGCGAAGGTTAAAACCTCAACCAGGGGAGGACACGGCAAGCGCAGCATGGGTGCCCACGCCTTCATGGCCTCGGCACGAAGGAAGTTGGAGGGTCTCGGCAGCGACGAGGACTCCAACGACGAGGACGACCAGGGCGACAGAACCTATCGCCCCAAACAACCTCTTCGGAGGAAGTCGCCCAAGGGCGATGAGGACGTCCGCACCCCCCAGCAGAAGTGCAGGGAGGAGCTCGCTGCCGCCGCCCTCCGCAGCGTTCTCTCCATTCGGGGGAACGTTGCCAAGTGCGGCAACATCAATGGGAGGATCAAGGGCCTCTTAAATGATGCGGCCGCTGAGGCTTTCGAGGCCATCGAGGAACTGCGCGTGGTCTCCCCTACCGAGGAGCAGCGCAGACTCCGGGCGGACAACTCCAGGCTTGCGAGGGAGCTGGAAATAGTCCGCTCGGAGCTGAAAGCCTTTAAGGAGGCATACGCAGAGGCGCAAGGCACAGCCTCCGCAGTGCGCAGGGAGGCCGCAGTTGCTGAAGAGAGGGGGGGGCTGAAAGAGGCCATGGAAGAGCTCAGGCGCGACCTGTTGACGTCCCTAGGCGGGATGATCAACGCCCGCCTGGGGGAGATGGAGGCGCGCCTCCCGCCGGAGCCCGTCCTCAGGCCGCCGCTCGCTGCGGACAGGATGACGGCGCCCCCACCACGTCCCAGGGCCCAGCCGAACCTGGCAGGAGGAGCCACGAGGGAACCTCCGAAGGCAGCGCAGCCGAAGGCGAGGCAGGCGGCAAACCCTAGGCCTCCACCTCCTCCTCCTCCACCCCAGCCAGCCCAAAATGGCAAAAAGGCGGGGGGAGGGGCAGGAGGGGCAGGCCCGAGATCGGCTCAGAAGTCGAAGACGGTGGAGCGTCCTAGCCATGCTCCGCCAAACCCACCGAATGCCCCCCCTAAGGCGGGCACTAGCGGCGAGAGGGGACCCCAACATCAAGCCACGCCCCAGGAAGCTCCCTGGTCGGAGGTGGTGAGGAGGAAGGGGAAGGGGAAAAAGGCGAGCGCCACCTCCCCGGTCACCCCCCCCAAGACGACCCCCAAGCCGAAAGCGGTGAAGGTGGTGGTGCCCCGCACGGCAGCCGTGGTGCTGACCCTCAAAGAGGGAGCACAGAGGGGGGGCAAGCTGGCCACATACACCGACCTGATGGTGTGGGCCAGGGCCGGCGTAAAGCTGGCCGACCTCGGTTTGGAGTCGGTCCAACTAAAGAAAACGATGACCGGCTCCAAAATGCTGGAGATTCGAGGAGACACCCCCGAAGCCACCGCGGACCGCATGGCCGAAAAGCTCCGCGAGGTGGTGGGGGATGTGGCCGAGATCACCCGGCCCACGAAATTCGCCGAGCTCAAGCTCACGGGGCTTGACGAAACTGTGGGTCGGGACGAGGTGGCGGCGGCCATTGCGGCCAAAGGGGGCTGCCACGTGGCCCTCGTGAAGGTCGGGGCCCTCAGCGAGAGAGGCTGGGGGCGGGGCACTGTCTTCGTACGGTGCCCAGCGACGGCCGCCAAAGAAGTGGCGAAGGAGGGCCACGTCCAGGTGGGATGGTCGAGGGCCGCCGTGACGCCCCTTGTGGCCCCGCCCATGCGCTGTTTTAAGTGCATGGCGCTGGGCCACACCAGGGCCACGTGCCCTTCCGCAGCGGAGCATGGGGCCAAGTGCTTCCGCTGCGGCGAGGAGGGGCACCGCGCGGCTAGCTGCGAGGAGAAGCCCAAATGCGCAGTGTGCGCAGCAGCGGGCCGGCCACATGGCCACGTAATGGGTGGGGACAAATGTGCCCCCCCAAGCGTAAAGGGAAAGGCCCAGGCCCACGCGACCCAGGCCCGCACCCCAGTGGACAGCCAGAAGGCACGAGAGGAACTCGCAATGCAGGTGTCTTAATGCCAGCACACCTGCATTGCGAGATTCTGCAGACGAACGTTAACCACTCCGCCAGGGCCCAAGATCTGCTCATGCAGGCCATGGCGGAGTGGGGAATAGCGGTTGCGGCGGTGGCGGAACCTTATTACGTTCCGCCCCAACCGAACTGGGCCGGATCTCCTGACGGCCTCGCGGCTATTGTGGTCCCCACGAATGGGAACTCCCCCCCCCTCCACAAGATCGGAGCAGGCCCGGGGTACGTGGCGGCCAAGTGGGGAACGACCGCAGTGATCGCGGTCTATTTCTCCCCCAACAGGCCGCTGGCGGCCTTCGAGGCCTTCCTCGCAGATCTAGGAAGGGCTGTAAGGGGGGCTGCCCCAGCGCAGATGCTGGTGATGGGGGACTTCAACGCCAAAGGCGCGGCGTGGGGTTCCCCCATCACAGACTTGAGAGGGGCCAAGCTGGAGGGATGGGCGGCGGCTGTCGGGCTAGAAGTTGTCAACCGAGGAGACACGGATACGTGCGTGCGTAGGCAGGGGGGGTCCATCGTGGACATAACGTTCGCGACCCCTGCCCTAGCCGCGCGTATCGCGGACTGGCGCGTCCTCGAGGACGTCGAGACCCTCTCCGACCACCGCTATATTCGGATGAGGGTCTCCGCCTCACAGCCGACGCAGCCGCAGCCGCCGACAGGGAGGAGGTCGACCTTCCCGCGCTGGGTCCTCTCCAGGTTCGACCCCGGCATGGCGGAGGAGGCGGCGGTGGTAGAGGCTTGGTGCGCCCCCCCACCCGACGACCTGGACATCGACGGGAAGGCGACCCGCTTCCGCGAGGCGCTCACCGCGGTGTGCGACGCGGCCATGCCCCGGATGCGAAGGCTCCCGGACAAAACGGGGGTCTACTGGTGGTCCGAGGATATAGCCAATCTTCGGGCCGCCAGCAACCGCGCGCGCCGCGCCTACACCCGCTGCAGGCGGAGAGTGGCGCACACGGCCGCCGAGGAGGAGGTCCTTTACAGGGCCCTTAAGGAGGCCAAGGAGACCCTCCAGCTAGCGATCTCCAAGGCCAAGGACGCCGCACACGAGGAGTTCCTGGCCACGCTGGAGAGGGACCCATGGGGGCGCCCGTACAAGATGGTGCGGGAAAAGGTAAAGCGCGCCCCCCCCATGGACTCCCTGGAGCCGGGGCTCCTCGATAGGATCATCGGCGTCCTTTTCCCTCCGGCGCCGGACTTCGAGCCTCCGAGGATGGTGACCCCCTCGGAGGAGCAAAGAGGAGATCCCATACCCAGGGTAAACGACGACGAGATGATGTGGATCACGGACCGCCTCCGGGCATGTAAAAAGGCCCCAGGCCCGGACGGCGTGCCCGCGAGGGTGATACCCATCGCCCTTAAATACCTCGGGGAGCGCTTCAGGGACCTCCTGGACCAGTGTCTGCAGGAGGGGCGCTTCCCGCAGGTATGGAAAGAGGGGCGGCTGGTACTTATTCCCAAGCCGGGGGGCTCGCCTGACTCGCCCTCAGGCCATCGACCCATCGTCCTGCTGGACGAGTGCGGGAAGGCGCTGGAGCGGGTGATCTCCTCCCGAATCCGCAGCCACCTGGAGGAGGTCGGCCCTAACATATCGGACCACCAGTTTGGCTTCAGGGCGGGCCGGTCGACGATCGACGCCCTGAAAATGCTAAAAGATTTTAGCGACCTAGCGGCCAGCAAGGGGGAGGGGGTGGTGGCGGTATCGTTAGATATCGCCAACGCCTTCGGCACCCTCCCCTACTCCGTGATCATGGAGTCTCTGAGGTACCACCGGATCCCGTGGTACCTCCAGAGGATCATAGGGCACTACCTGGAGGGAAGGGTAGTGCTCTATGATCACGGCGGCAGGCGCAGGAGCCGGCCTATGGCGTGCGGGGTCCCCCAAGGTTCCATACTCGGCCCACTACTATGGAACCTTGGGTTTGACTGGGCGATCCGGGGAGTGCAACTTCCCCGTATGACCACCATCTGCTACGCCGATGACACTATGGTGGCCGTCCGGGGAAGGGACCGGCAGGAAACCCTGCGCAGGGCGGCGGTTGCGGCCGAGCTGGTCGTTGACCGCATCAGCGCGCTCGGCCTGAGGGTCAACGTGCGGAAGACCGACGCCATGGTGTTTGGGGCCCCCGCCTGGCGCATCCCGGCCGACACCTCACTCCCGATCGGAGGAGAACCTGTCCAGGTCAAGGCCAACATAAAGTATCTTGGCCTTGTCCTGGACAGGAAGTGGGATTTTGGCGCCCATTTCGCCAAACTTGCCCCCCGGCTGGTGGGCACCGCGGCAGCCCTCGGCAGGTTACTGCCAAATAAGGGAGGGCCGCTCACGCCGTGCCGTAGGCTGTATGCCAACGTCGTACGGAGCATGGCCCTGTACGGCGCCCCGATATGGGCCAGCCGGTTAACGGGGAAGACGAGGGCCCTTCTCCGACGACCTCAGCGGACGTGCGCGGCTAGAATAGCCAGGGCGTACGTGACGGTAGCCCACATGGCGGCCTGCCTCATTGCGGGAACGCCACCCTGGGACCTCGACGCCGAAACCATGGCGGAAAGCTACTGGTCCCAGAGGGAGGCTCAGGCGAGGGGGGACAGGCCGGCCCCGGAGGAACTGCTCCACGCCCGCCGGCAAGCCCAGCGCAGAATGCGCGACAGGTGGAAAGAGGAGCTGGAGGACTGCCGCTATGGGACGCGCACTATAGCGGCCATCCTCCCCTCGCTCGATCTGTGGCTCGACAGGGAGTTTGGTACGATATCGTACCATCTCGTCCAAATCCTGTCGGGCCACGGATGTTTCGGCGCATATCTCCACCGTATCGGGAGAGAGAGCAGCCCGCAGTGCCACAACTGTGGGGCTGCAGAGGACACAGCCCAGCACACGCTGGAAGAGTGCCCATGCTGGGCTTACGAGCGCCGCCAACTGGTGGCGGCTATTGGACGGCAGGACCTGTCACTCCACAGCATAGTCTCGGCTATGCTGGATAGGGGTGACGAGTCCTGGGAGGAGGTGGCTTCCTTCTGCGAGTGCATAATGCTCCAGAAGGAAGCCGAGGAACGGGAGCGCGAGGAGTGCGTCCAGGCGCCCCCGTTCCGGCGCAGACGAACGGGGCGAAGGCGGCGGCACTTTGCTGCCCGCCTGAACCCCTAGTGGGACCAGCGGGTTGGGGACGGGGGTCCTCCACCTGCATTGCACGGTCCCACACGTCTGGGGGCGGAGTCGAAGCATTGCGACTCCTCCCTCCTTGGTGAGGTAGTCCCGGCGATTTTAATCAAAGCCGGGGCAGGCTGGGGGGCGTCGTCGGCTCGAATCCTCGGGATCCCACGGCGCCTACCTAAACCCGGCGAGCGGACAATGCCGTAGTGTTTTTAGTGGGTATGCTCCCCCCTCCCCTTCCCGCAGGGGAAGAGGACGGGGGAGAGAGCCCCACATAACCGCCCGCCCCCCCCCGGGGACGGGGGTACTCGTAAATGGGTTTTCACTACGTAAAAAAAAAAAAAAAAAAAAAAAAAAAAAAAAAAAAAAAAAAAAAAAAAAAAAAAAAAAAAAAAAAAAAAAAAAAAAAAAAAAAAAAAAAAAAAGGTTAGGTTAGGTTAGGTTAGGTTAGGTTAGGTTAGGTTAGGTTAGGTTAGGTTAGGTTAGGTTAGGTTAGGTTAGGTTAGGTTAGGTTAGGTTAGGTTCCCCCCCGACGTGTACCCACCTTGCCGTGGTGGGGGGGCTCACCGCCGCATGCCATGTGTCCGGCCTGCGGCGGTGCCAAGAGGTACCGGGTGGTGGGCCACTTCCAGTACTCCTCTGACCCAGCAGAGGAGACATGGAAGTGGCAGCGCTTCGGCGCGGGGGTGGCTCCCCTGGGGAGTTTTGAGGGCGGCCATGATGGCTGTCGGGAGTACGGTGGCTCTGAGGGCCATCGTACTCCATGGGGTTGGCCGTAGGGTGGAGGGGACTGAGCGTCGGTGTACCCGTCCGCTCGGACACAAGTTCCCTCAGGGTAGAGCGCAGGGGCGTGTGAGGGGTGGGGTAGCTCCGGGGGCCTCCTGGAGGAAAAATATCCTGGGGACTGAGTTCCCTGGGTGGCCGAAGGATTGATGTCCTTCGGTCTTTTCCTGGCCTCAGTGAGGCGAGCTATCCCCGCCCCCCACAACGAGGATCCGACCGAGTGTCGGATCGGAGGTGCAGGCGGCAGTCGCCGCTGCCCTCCGTAGTGGTGCCAGCTGGTGGGGGATGGGGATCCCCTGCCAGCCTGTAAAGGCCCACGACTCAGGGGGGGGGGCCAAGTATCCCCGGCCCTCCCTCCCTAGGCGACGGAACCCTGGCGCTTGCGCTGGGGTGGCCGGTGGGGCGTGCGTGGTGACACCATAGTTCTCCCACGGCGCCCCTCCAAATGGCCGAGAGGGAATACCGGTGAGTTTTTAAGGGGTATGCCCCCCTAGAGCCGTAACTAGGGGGGAGAGTCCACTACACCCCCCGCGTCGTCCCCCCAACTAACACGGGGGGGACATTCCCCAAGGCGCGGGGACCGTGCGTAATTGCATTTTCTCACCGAATCAAAAAAAAAAAAAAAAAAAAAAGGTTAGGTTAGGTTAGGTTAGGTTAGGTTAGGTTAGGTTAGGTTAGGTTAGGTTAGGTTGGGGTGCTACGTCGGAAACCTCCCCGAGAGCTCTAGCGTTACAGTTCCCTTCTATCAGGGGCTTTGGCCCCATGGGGGGGGAAGGGTAACGCTTAGGCCGGTGCACCCTGGGCAACAACGGCTGATTAAACCCCTCGGGGATTAGTTAGCTGGTGGCAAATATCCGACCTGGGGGGGTGGGGGGGTAGGGCGGGGCGAATATTATATATATGTATATATTTTTGAGAGGTCGGGCGAAAGCCCTATTATAATGAGGGAGGTTTAGCGTAGGAGGGGAAAGGCGGGAGGTAGCTGACGGGAAGCTGCTCTGCAACTGCGGACCGTGTAGCCACTGGTAACGGTCTGGTTCGGAACAGCCGGTGCCAGAAGGTGAAAAGTAGCGCAGCTCTGCAACAGGCCCGAAGGCACCAAACGCCTTTCATGGGGGGTCAAGGGGAGCCTTGGGGAGAAGAGGGACAGAAGCGTTGGGTTTGTCGGACCGAACTGAGCTGCCTAGTTAGTAGCCCCTCCCTTTCCCGAGTGCTGGTGGACACTCGCCCGTGAGCTGGCGAAAATAGGTATTGCTTTGCGGTTAACCGGCAGGCCCTTCGTTTTCTGAGGGGGGTGAGCCTAGGGTGGGACGGGGCGTGCGGTAGCTGCCGGGAAGCTGCTCTGCATCTCCGGCCACCACTGGTGCCGGCCGGTACTGGGCGGGCATGAGTGGTGCGTAGACCGTAGCTCTGAAACAGGCCTGGAGGCGCCAAACGCCTCGTACGGGGAGGGAAGGGGGTGAGCTCAACCTTGTACCTGCGGTTCGCCCCGGCAGGGAACGGAAGGGCGAGCCTCATGCTGGCGGCGGGCGAAAGCCTGCCGTCGAAGCGGTGCGTCCCGCAAGGGATGCGATCGCGGAGCGGAATGACCTCGGTCATCTCCGGTCGGCACGTAACCTGGTCCGCAGGGCCGGGACCGTGGGCCGCCTCGTCTTTTTCAAGATAAGGGGGCCGCGAGGAGTAAACCTCTATAAAAATCCAGAGGGGCGACGTGACCTCAGTCACGGTCGGACGGCACGTAAACCTGGTCCGTAGGGCCGGGACCGTGGGCCGCCTCGTCTTTTTCAAGATAAGGGGGCCGCGAGGAGTAAACCTCTATAATAATCCAGAGGATCGACGTGACCTCGGTCACGGTCGGACGACACGTAAACCCGGTCCACAGGGCCGGGACCGTGGGCCGTCCCGTCTTTTTCAAGATAGGGGGGCCACGAGGAGTAAACCTCTATAAAAATCAACAGAGCGGGGTGACTTCGGTCATGTCGGTCGTCACGTAAACCCGGCCCGTAGCGCTGGGAACGTGGGCCGCTGCGGGGGCTGCGAGGAGTCAACCTCTATAAAAAATCAAACGGTCACCGGCGGGGGAGGGCGGGGATTCCGGAACCCGCATCCAACGGTGCCGTTGCGATCTGCCCCATCCCGGGGCGGCCAGTGGGCGTCGCGGTTCACGTAGTTCGCCCGTAACGCCCACAGCACATGGCCAGGAGGGAACGTTTGTGTTTTTAGACGGTATGCCAATCCTCCCCTCCTTCATTATGAAGGTAGCGGCGAGCTGGAGAACCCGTCATACCTCCGTTCGTGCTGCCCCGAGCGCGGAGATGCATAAGGCGCATTTTCCAAACGTTAAAAAAAAAAAAAAAAAAAAAAAAAAAAAAAAAAAAAAAAAAAAAAAAAAAAAAAAAAAAAAAAAAAAAAAAAAAAAAAAAAAAAAGGTTAGGTTAGGTTAGGTTAGGTTAGGTTAGGTTGGACGGGGGAGAGAGTCCCACATAACCGCCCGGCCCCCCCCGGGGCCGGGGGTACTCGTAAATGGGTTTTCACGACGTTAAAAAAAAAAAAAAAAAAAAAAAAAAAAAAAAAAAAAAAAAAAAAAAAAAAAAAAAAAAAAAAAAAAAAAAAAAAAAAAAAAAAAAAAAAAAAAAAAAAGGTTAGGTTAGGTTAGGTTAGGTTAGGTTAGGTTAGGTTAGGTTAGGTTAGGTTAGGTTAGGTTAGGTTAGGTTAGGTTAGGTTAGGTTAGGTTAGGTTAGGTTAGGTTGAGGAAAAATTTGAGCTGATTGAGGAAAAATTTGAGCTGATTGAGGAAAAATTTGAGCTGATTGAGGAAAAATTTGAGCTGATTGAGGAAAAATTTGAGCTGATTGAGGAAAAATTTGAGCTGATTGAGGAAAAATTTGAGCTGATTGAGGAAAAATTTGAGCTGATTGAGGAAAAATTTGAGCTGATTGAGGAAAAATTTGAGCTGATTGAGGAAAAATTTGAGCTGATTGAGGAAAAATTTGAGCTGATTGAGGAAAAATTTGAGCTGATTGAGGAAAAATTTGAGCTGATTGAGGAAAAATTTGAGCTGATTGAGGAAAAATTTGAGCTGATTGAGGAAAAATTTGAGCTGATTGAGGAAAAATTTGAGCTGATTGAGGAAAAATTTGAGCTGATTGAGGAAAAATTTGAGCTGATTGAGGAAAAATTTGAGCTGATTGAGGAAAAATTTGAGCTGATTGAGGAAAAATTTGAGCTGATTGAGGAAAAATTTGAGCTGATTGAGGAAAAATTTGAGCTGATTGAGGAAAAATTTGAGCTGATTGAGGAAAAATTTGAGCTGATTGAGGAAAAATTTGAGCTGATTGAGGAAAAATTTGAGCTGATTGAGGAAAAATTTGAGCTGATTTGGAGGACGCGTTTTTCTGTTTCACTCAAATTTAGTACTTGCGATTGGAATTTTCCAAATTTTTTGATCTCATTGCCTTCCGCATTAGATTCTCGATTTTTTGGCTATTTTTCGGTACTTCTAGCTTCTCTGGATACCCCAAAATTAATTTTTGCAATTTTACCCCAAAAACCTTCTGTTTTTGCGGTCGGAATTGCAAAACACAACTTGTCCCAAATTTTTTTGAAAAATCGTAGCTTCACTACGGTTTACATTTTTTAGATTCTTTTTGTTGGGGAATAGAGCCAATTAGTAGCACTACCAATATCCGTTTACCGAATAATTTTCGGACTTACCATTCGGAAGTTATTCGGTGAAACGTTGGTTGCTATTAGATTCGCCATAGGCGCTAGTGAACTTTTTTGTTAAGTTTGTCGGGGCTTTCAAAAAATCACTGCGCCTATACTATAACGGTCCGGGATTTTCTAGTTATAGGGTCTTATAGGGGGTAGTTTGCGCCGCCTAACGGCACCCCACACGACCTTGTAGCTATAATAGTCTCGTCAGAATCTGGGGAAAACTACCAACTTTTTGATAAGTTGGTAATTTTCCACGGTTCGGACTTGACCGTTTTTGGTTAGGTTTCGCCCTTCTGGCGAACCAACCTGGTAGGGGGGGGTTTTAGCAAGGGGGGAGGGTGCACGAACCTGAAAGGGTTCTGGGGGGGGGTTCCGATTGGGAATCGGACGGGAGGGGGGGGAACTATGGGCGACCGTAGTTCCGGGTTTAGGGGCGGAGGTAACTCCGGAACGGGGGGAGTTACGGGGGGGGTTAGTTCGGGGGAAAGGGGGGCCGTTTCATCGGCCATCCCTGACGTTGGTCAGGAGGGAAATTCTACGAGCGGTTCTCCCGCTGGGAATTTTTTGCCGGGGTCACCCCAGTTTCGGCTGAACTTCCCAGCTTTGCGCAGCGGGAAAAATAGGGTGAAGGGTGGGAACGGCTCAACACTTGAGCCCGCCGTTGACACGACAAGCCTGTCTGAGGCACGCGAGGAGGGGGACTCGGATTTCGAAGTCCCGTCTGAATCCTCTGATATGGAGGCAGACGAAATTGAGGTCGGGGGTGCCCGTAGAAAGGCCCCCTTAAAGCGAACCATGTCGCTTAGGTCCAGTTGCGACGCTGAAGTCATCCCTGTAAAGGTGAAGACCTCGAGCAGGGGCGGAGTGGGAAAGCGTCCCATGGGCGCCCATGCCTTCTTGGCTAAGGCAAAGAGGGGGTTGGAGGGTCTGGGTACGGATGAAGACTCCAACGACTACGAGGACGCCCGGGAAGATCGGACTTACCGTCCGAAGCAGTCCCTGCGCCGGGGGAAGTCATCACCCGCGGGCGGCGAGGAAGAAGAGGACGCACGCACCCTCCGGGAACAGACCAGGGAGGAGCTCGCCGCCGCAGCACTTCGCAATGTACTCCTCATCAAGGGGGACATTGCGAAGTGCTCCAATATAAACGGAGTGGTTAAGGGCCGTTTGAACGATGCGACCGCTGAGGCCCTGGAGGCCATTGAGGAGCTGCGGACGGTCTCCCAAACAGAGGAGCAGCGCCGTATCCGAGCGGACAACGCCCGGCTCTCTAGGGAGCTGGAGATCGTCCGCGCCGAGCTGAAGGCCTTCAAGGCGGCCTACGCAGAGGCGCAGGGTTCGGCCCTAGCAGGGCGGAGAGGGACCGCAGCTGCCGAGGTAGGAGGAGACCTCAAAGAGGCCATTGAGGACCTGAGGCGCGACCTCCTCACATCCCTGGGCGGGATGATAAACGCCCGCCTAGGCGAAGTAGAGGCGCGCCTCCCGCCGGAACCCGTCCTGCGGCCGCCGCTTGCGGCCGACAAGAGGACGCCGCCGCCCCCTCGCCCCAGAGCCCAGTCCAGCTTGGCAGGGGGCGACGCGAAGGAGCCCTCAAAGGCCCAGCCGAAGAGAAAGCAGGCGGCCATCCCGATGCCCCCTCCACTGACCCCGTCAGCCCAAAGTGGCAAAAAGGCGGGCAAGGAGGCGGGCAAGGCTGGCTCAACGCCGGCCCCGAGGGCACAGCCGATGGCGCAGCCAAACCACGCGCCGCACAATTCCCCCCCCGAAGCGGGGACGAGCGGACAGGGCGGGTCCCAACCCCACGCCGCCTCCCAGCCCCAGGAGGAATCCTGGGCAACAGTGACGAGGAAGAGCAGGGGGAAGAAAGGGGGCGCCAAGGCCCCAAATGCCCCCCCTAAGACAGCCCCCAAGGCGACCCCCAAGGCTAAGCCTGTGAAGGTGGTAGTCCCCCGCACTGCAGCGGTGGTGCTGACCCTCAAGGAGAGGGCACAGAGGGGGGGCAAGGACGCCACCTACACACAGGTGATGGAGTGGGCCAAGGCCGGGGTCAGGTTGGCTGACCTCGGACTGGAGTCGGTCCAAATGAGGACGACGATGACCGGCTCCAAAATGTTGGAAATCAGGGGGGAAACCCCGGACGCCACCGCAGACCGCATGGCGGAAAAACTGCGGGAGGTAGTGGGGGACGTGGCAGACATCACCCGGCCTATAAAATATGCCGAGCTCAAACTGGCGGGGCTCGACGAGACCGTAGGCCGGGATGAGATAGCGGCGGCCATCGCAGTCATGGGGGGCTGCGACGTGGCCCATGTCAGGGTAGGGGCCCTTAGGGAAAAATCCTTTGGGCGGGGCACCGTCATCCTGCGGTGCCCAGCGACTGCCGCCAAGGCCATCGCAAAGGAGGGCCGAATCCAGGTGGGGTGGGCGAAGGCCACCGTGACGCCCCTTGTGGCCCTGCCCATGCGCTGCTTCAAGTGCATGGCGCTGGGCCACACCAGGGCCACATGCCCTTCCACAGCGGAGCACGGGGCCAAGTGCTTCCGCTGCGGCGAGGAGGGGCACCGCGCGGCCAGCTGTGAGGGCACGCCAAAGTGCGCAGTATGCGCGGAAGCGGGCAGGCCTCATGGCCATGTAATGGGTGGGGAGAAGTGCGCCCCGCCCAAGGTTAGGGGGAAGACCCGTGTGACCCAGGGCAACACCCCCAAGGATGGCAGCCCGACGGGGCAAGAGGAACTCGTAATGCAGGTGTCCTAATGCCAGTACACCCGCATTACGAGCTCCTGCAGACGAATGCGAACCACTCCGCCCGCGCTCAGGACCTGATTATGCAGGTCATGGCGGAGTGGGGCATAGCGGCAGCTGTAGTGGCAGAGCCATATTACGTCCCCCCCCAACCTAACTGGGCGGGGTCAAGGGACGGAAAAGTGGCTGTGGTGGTCCCAACGGCCGGAACCTTCCCCCCCCTTTACAAAGTGGAGGAAGGACTGGGGTACGTGGCGGTCAGATGGGGTTCGACAGTGGTCATTGGGGTGTATTTCTCCCCCAACAGGCCACTGTCCGACTTTGAGTCCTTCCTGGAGGACCTGGGGAGGGTGGTTGGTAGGGCCGCCCCGGCTCAGGTTGTGGTAATGGGGGATCTGAACGCTAAGAGCGTAGCGTGGGGATGCCCCCACACAGACCCCAAAGGGGCGGCCCTGCGGGACTGGGCGGTGGCCACTGGGCTTGAAGTGGCCAATCAGGGCGCAGCTAATACGTGTGTGCGTCGGCAGGGGGGGTCTATCGTGGACGTTACGTTTGCGACCCCTGCCCTAGCCACACGGATAGCAGATTGGCGCGTCCTAGAGGACGTCGAGACCCTCTCCGACCACAGGTATATACGGATGAGGGTCTCCGCCTCGCTGCTGCCACAGCCGCAGCCACTGGCGAACGGCAGGTCCAGCTTCCCGCGGTGGGTGCTCACGAGGTTCGACTCGGGCATGGCGGAGGAGGCCGCAGTGGTGGAGGCGTGGTGCGCCCCCCCACCTAGCACCTTGGGGGTGGATGAGAAGGCGGCCCGCTTCCGCGAGTCACTCACTGCGGTGTGTGACGCTGCCATGCCTCGGGTCCGAAAGATGCCGGCTAAGCCGAGGGTCTACTGGTGGTCGGACGAGATTGCGGCTCTCCGAACCACCAGCAACCGTGCCCGCCGCGCCTATACCCACTGCCGGCGGAGGCGGCACACGGACGAGGAGGAGGAGCGCCTCTACAGGGCCCTGAAGGAGGCAAAGGAGGCGCTCCAAACGGCCATATCCAGGGCCAAGGACGAGGCACATGAGGAGTTCCTGGCCACACTTGACAGGGATCCGTGGGGGCGTCCGTACAAGATTGTACGGAACAAAATGAAGCGCGCCCCCCCCATGGATTCCCTGCAGCCGGAACTCCTAAACAGGGTGGTGGAGACCCTGTTTCCGCCGGCGCCGGACTTTGTTCCTCCAAGGATGTCGGCCCCCTTGGAGGAACCAAACGAACGAGAGGAAGTCCCAAGGCTGAACGACGACGAGTACATGATGGTTGTCGACCGGCTCCGGGTGTGCAAGAAGGCTCCGGGGCCGGATGGGGTGCCGGCGAGGGTTATACCCATCGCCCTAAAACACCTGGGGGGGCGCCTCAGAGACCTGTATGACGAATGTCTGGAGGTGGGGCGCTTCCCTAGGGTGTGGAAAGAGGGTCGGCTGGTTTTGATACCAAAACCGGGAGGCTCGCCGGACTCGCCCTCTGCCCATCGCCCTCTGGTCCTCCTCGACGAAGCGGGCAAGTCGTTCGAGCGAGTGATAGCCTGCCGAATCCGCAGGCACTTGCAGGAGGTCGGCCCAAACCTATCGGACCGGCAGTATGGGTTCAGGGCCGGCCGGTCAACCATGGATGCTCTTGGGGCGCTGAAGGAGTGCTGCGACTTAGCGGCCAGCAAGGGGGAGGGGGTAGTGGCGGTGTCCCTTGACATCGCCAATGCGTTTGGCACCCTCCCCTATGCGGTGATAGAGGAGTCCCTCCGTTACCACCAGCTGCCGGGGTACTTGAGGAAGATCGTAGGGCACTACCTCGTGGGAAGGGTAGTGCTCTACGATCACTGCGGAAGGCGCAGAAGCCGGCCCATGACATGCGGCGTGCCCCAGGGTTCCGTGCTTGGCCCCCTGCTATGGAACCTGGGGTTCGATTGGGTGATCCGTGGCGTGCAGCTTCCCCGCATGGCCACGATCTGTTACGCCG
This sequence comes from Pandemis corylana, assembly GCA_949127965.1. NCBI lineage: Eukaryota > Metazoa > Arthropoda > Insecta > Lepidoptera > Tortricidae > Pandemis > Pandemis corylana. Next base: position 9,905,693 of record OX421876.1, read on the forward strand.
ACGACACGCTCGTGGTCGTGCGGGGAAGGGATATGGGAGAGGCCCTGCGAAGGGCGGCGGTAGCGGCTCAGTTAGTCGTGGACCGGATCCAGGCACTTGGGCTCAAAGTGTCGGTCGCCAAGACGGACGCCATGGTGTTCGGGGCCCCCAGCTGGCGCATCCCGGCGGCCACCACGATCCCAGTAGGAGGAGAACCTGTCCAGGTCAAGGCCAATATAAAATATCTTGGCCTTGTCCTGGACAGGAAATGGGACTTCGGGGAGCACTTTCGCAGACTTGCTCCCCGCCTAGTTGGCACCGCCTCTGCGCTGGCGAGGCTATTGCCGAATGTGGGTGGTCCGAGCGCGCCCTGCAGGCGGCTCTTTGCCAACGTAGTGCGCAGTATGGCGCTCTATGGGGCGCCAATTTGGGCGGACAGGTTGTCGGCAAAAACCAAGGCCCTCCTGCGAAGACCTCAGAGAATATGCGCCATCCGTATCATCAGGGCCTATGTTACGGTGGCGCATATGGCGGCCTGCCTATTGGCCCGCACACCTCCGTGGGACATAGATGCCTCCGTCATGGCGGAGGCATACAAAGAGCAGAGGGAGGCCGAGGCGAGGGGTCACACACCGGCCCCTGAGGAGCTGAGGCACGCCCGCCGCATGACAGCGCGGAGAATGCGCGATAGATGGAAGAGCGAGCTGGAGGACAACCGCTATGGAACGCGCACCATAGCGGCGCTCCTCCCCTCCCTCGACCTGTGGCTCGACAGAGAGTTTGGTACGCTGACGTACCACCTTGTCCAGATCCTGTCGGGCCACGGGTGTTTTGGAGACTATCTCCACCGGATAGGGCGCGAGGAAAGCGCGCAGTGTCACAACTGCGGCGCACCGGTGGACTCAGCCCAGCACACCGTGGCAGAATGCCCGTGCTGGAGCTTCGAGCGCCGCCAGCTAGTGGTGGCTATCGGACGGCAGGACTTGTCACTCCACAGCATAGTCTCGGCTATGCTGGATAGGGGTGACGAGTCCTGGGAGGAGGTGGCTTCCTTCTGTGAGTGCGTAATGCTCCAGAAGGAAGCCGAGGAACGGGAGCGCGAGGAGTGCGTCCACGCGCCCCCGTTCCGGCGCAGACGAACGGGGCGAAGGCGGCGGCACTTTGCTGCCCGCCTGAACCCTTAAGTGGGACCAGCGGGTTGGGGACGGGGGTCCTCCACCTGCATTGCACGGTCCCACACGTCTGGGGGCGGAGTCGAAGCATTGCGACTCCTCCCTCCTTGGTGAGGTAGCCCCGGCGATTTTAACCAAAGCCGGGGCAGGCCGGGGGGCGTCGTCGGCTCGAATCCTCGGGATCCCACGGCGCCTACCTAAACCCGGCGAGCGGACAATGCCGTCGTGTTTTTAGTGGGTATGCTCCCCCCTCCCCTTCCCGCAGGGGAAGAGGACGGGGGAGAGAGTCCCACATAACCGCCCGGCCCCCCCCGGGGCCGGGGGTACTCGTAAATGGGTTTTCACGACGTAAAAAAAAAAAAAAAAAAAAAAAAAAAAAAAAAAAAAAAAAAAAAAAAAAGGTTAGGTTAGGTTAGGTTAGGTTAGGTTAGGTTAGGTTAGGTTAGGTTAGGTTAGGTTAGGTTTTTTTTTTTTTTTTTTTTTTTTTTTTTTTTTTTTTTTTTTTTTTTTTTATGGTGTGGAAAATGCGCCTTATGCATCCGGCCCGGTACGGGGTTACCGAGGGTATCTGGGGCTCTCCCGAGGCGTCAGGCATACCCAGTAAAAAACACACGGATTCCCACATTTGGCACTGTTGCAGGGGGCCGCGGGAGAACTTTCGTGAACCGCGACGTCCCTGCGGGCCCACCCCGGGATGGGGCTACCTCCCTGCGACACCTGTGCAATGCAGGATTGGGAATTCCCGCCCTCCCCCGCAGGTGCCGCGGATTTTTTATAGAGGTTTTCTCCTCACAGTCACTGCAGTAACCCGCGGCCTCGGCATTAGGAACACCAAGGTTACGCGTAGCCACGACAGGCACCCTAAGGCGCCTCCGTCACAAAGGGGTGGTTTTCCAGGACAGAAAATGTCCCTTCAAGCCGCCCCTGTCCTCTCAAAGTCCCGAAGGATTCCTCACAAGAGGGTTGCTCTCCAGGGCTGAAAATGCACTTTCGAGCCACCCCCTCCCACTTTCGTCCTGAAAAGGACGTTTGCGTCCTTAAAAGGACGGTTTTGGTTTCGTCCTAAGAAGGACGTTTTGCCGACATCCCGAAGGATTCGTAATATCCCGAAGGATCCCTCTCTCGCCCTGAAAAGGACGTTTGCGCCCTTAAAAGGACGATTTCGTCATGTCCCGGAGGACCCCGCCGCTCTGAAAAGAACGATTAAGTCTTGAAAAAGACTGTTACCCGCTCGCTCTGAAAAGGACGAATGCGGTTGCGGATGCGCCCTTAAAAGGACGGCTTCGTCATGTCCCGGAGGACCCCGCCGCTCTGAAAAGAACGATTAAGTCTTGAAAAAGACTGTTACCCGCTCGCTCTGAAAAGGACGAATGCGGTTGCGGATGCGCCCTTAAAAGGACGGCTTCGTCATGTCCCGGGGGACCCCGCCGCTCTGAAAAGAACGATTAAGTCTTGAAAAAGACTGTTACCCGCTCGCTCTGAAAAGGGCGAATGCGGTTGCGGATGCGCCCTTAAAAGGACGGCTTCGTCATGTCCCGGAGGACCCCGCCGCTCTGAAAAGAACGATTAAGTCTTGAAAAAGACTGTTACCCGCTCGCTCTGAAAAGGACGAATGCGGTTGCGGATGCGCCCTTATAAGGACGGCTTCGTCATGTCCCGGAGGACCCCGCCGCTCTGAAAAGAACGATTAAGTCTTGAAAAAGACTGTTACCCGCTCGCTCTGAAAAGGACGAATGCGGTTGCGGATGCGCCCTTAAAAGGACGGCTTCGTCATGTCCCAGAGGACCCCGCCGCTCTGAAAAGAACGATTAAGTCTTGAAAAAGACTGTTACCCGCTCGCTCTGAAAAGGACGAATGCAGTTGCGGATGCGCCCTTAAAAGGACGGCTTCGTCATGTCCCGGAGGACCCCGCCGCTCTGAAAAGAACGATTAAGTCTTGAAAAAGACTGTTACCCGCTCGCTCTGAAAAGGACGAATGCGGTTGCGGTTGCGCCCTTAAAAGGACGGTTGGTTCGCCCTTAGAAGGACGGTTGTCAAGTCCCGAAGGATCCCTCTCGTCGTCCTGAAAAGGACGTTTGCGCCCTTAAAAGGACGGTTGCATCCTTGAGGGGGCGTTTGCGCCCTTAGAAGGACCGCGCACAAGGTTGCTCTCCAAGGTGGGTGTTAACGGCCGTCTGCCCACCCACCCCTTCCAGCAGCCAAGGGCGCTTCAATCCTTAGAAGGACGTTTGCGCCCTCAGAAGGACGTTTCGCCCTTAGAAGGACGGTTGGTTCGCCCTTAAAAGGACGGTTGTCAAGTCCCGAAGGATCCCTCTCGTCGTCCTGAAAAGGACGTTTGCGCCCTTAAAAGGACGGTTGCATCCTTGTGAGGACGTTTGCGCCCCTAGAAGGACCACGCACAAGGTTGCTTTCCAAGATGGGTGTTAACGGCCGTCTGCCCACCCACCCCTTCCAGCAACCAAGGGCGTTTCGACCCTTAGAAGGACGTTTGCGCCCTCAGAAGGACGTTTCGCCCTTAAAAGGACGGTTGGTTCGCCCTTAGAAGGACGGTTGTCAAGTCCCGAAGGATCCCTCTCGTCGTCCTGAAAAGGACGTTTGCGCCCTTAAAAGGACGGTTGCATCCTTGAGAGGACGTTTGCGCCCCTAGAAGGACCACGCACAAGGTTGCTTTCCAAGATGGGTGTTAACGGCCGTCTGCCCACCCACCCCTTCCAGCAACCAAGGGCGTTTCGACCCTTAGAAGGACGTTTGCGCCCTCAGAAGGACGTTTCGCCCTTAAAAGGACGGTTGGTTCGCCCTTAAAAGGACGGTTGGTTCGCCCTTAGAAGGACGGTTGTCGAGTCCCGAAGGATCCCTCTCGTCGTCCTGAAAAGGACGTTTGCGCCCTTAAAAGGACGGTTGCATCCTTGAGAGGACGTTTGCGCCCCTAGAAGGACCACGCACAAGGTTGCTTTCCAAGATGGGTGTTAACGGCCGTCTGCCCACCCACCCCTTCCAGCAACCAAGGGCGTTTCGACCCTTAGAAGGACGTTTGCGCCCTCAGAAGGACGTTTCGCCCTTAAAAGGACGGTTGGTTCGCCCTTAAAAGGACGGTTGGTTCGTCCTTAAAAGGACGGTTGGTTCGCCCTTAAAAGGACGGTTGTCAAGTCCCGAAGGATCCCTCTCGTCGTCCTGAAAAGGACGTTTGCGCCCTTAGAAGGACGGTTGCATCCTTGAGAGGACGTTTGCGCCCCTAGAAGGACCACGCACAAGGTTGCTTTCCAAAATGGGTGTTAACGGCCGTCTGCCCACCCACCCCTTCCAGCAACCAAGGGCGTTTCGACCCTTAGAAGGACGTTTGCGCCCTCAGAAGGACGTTTCGCCCTTAAAAGGACGGTTGGTTCGCCCTTAAAAGGACGGTTGGTTCGTCCTTAAAAGGACGATTGGTTCGCCCTTAGAAGGACGGTTGTCAAGTCCCGAAGGATCCCTCTCGTCGTCCTGAAAAGGACGTTTGCGCCCTTAGAAGGACGGTTGCATCCTTGAGAGGACGCTTGCGCTCCTAGAAGGACCACGCACAAGGTTGCTTTCCAAGATGGGTGTTAACGGCCGTCTGCCCACCCACCCCTTCCAGCAACCAAGGGCGCTTCGACCCTTAGAAGGACGTTTGCGCCCTCAGAAGGACGTTTCGCCCTTAAAAGGACGGTTGGTTCGCCCTTAAAAGGACGGTTGGTTCGTCCTTAAAAGGACGGTTGGTTCGCCCTTAGAAGGACGGTTGGTTCGCCCTTAGAAGGACGGTTGTCAAGTCCCGAAGGATCCCTCTTTTCGTCCTGAGAAGGACGTTTGCGCCCTTAAAAGGACGGTTTATGCTATTATTGTCAGTTGTTTACATGGAGTATTCAATGTCCATTAGTTATAACATAGGCGATGTTGGCACTATTGCTGCCGACCACGGATTAACAAACTTGTACAAATACTAAGATATATCTAGCCTTATATTTATATGGTACACTTATTATCATACATATGTTGCATAGGGACTTATTCTAGTGCATAGTAACAGGCGTTGCATAACGAATACATATATACTATCTGCCATTTACTCCCGCGTGCATGGCCGCGCGCCGCTCGTGGCGTGGTTTAATTTGTATGTGTTGCCATTTCAGCATTATCATTACTATACTTATTGTTATTATTATTTGATTATTCTTATTAGCGCGCTGCCAGGCTCGGCCGCCCAGCACTCCCGAATCGGTGAAATCGCCGAACGCGGTTTGGTTTTTCGACCACCTTGCCTCAGTGGATCATCGTAGAGACCTAGTTTAGGCCTCACTCTGTAGGGCTCCCCAATGCGCAACGCGCCGCACCGCGTGAATTGTTGATTTCACTCCGGTTCCCCCCTTACGGCTGAAAAACTCCCATAATTTCACTTTTTCTCACTTAAATATTTGACACTTTCACTCTTGCACTTGTTGATGGTACGGTTGTGTGCGTGACTTCATTCCGCGTCTTTTGATGTATCGCACGGCTTCGTAGCTCGACGTGGCGCAAAATCGTCGCTGCTCCCCCCCCCCAGTGGTTCAGTTTTTCAACCACCGTGTCTCAGTGGATCATCGTAGAGCCCTGGCTTAGGCCTCATTCTGTAGGGCTCCCCAATGCGCAACGCGCTGCACCGCGCGAATTGTTGATTTCACTCCGGTTTTCACTCTACGGTTGAAAAACTCGTAAAATTTCACTTTTTCTCACTTAAATATCTGACACTTTCACTCTTGCACTTATTGATGGTACGGCTGTGTGCGTGACTTAATTCCGCGTCTTTTGATGTATCGCACGGCTTCGTAGCTCGACGTGGCGCAAAATCGTCGCTGCTCCCCCCCCCCCAATGGTTCGGTTTTTCAACCACCGTGTCTCAGTGGATCATCGTAGAGCCCTGGCTTAGGCCTCATTCTGTAGGGCTCCCCAATGCGCAACGCGCTGCACCGCGCGAATTGTTGATTTCACTCCGGTTTTCACTCTACGGTTGAAAAACTCCTAAAATTTCACTTTCCCTCACTTAAATATCTGACACTTTCACTCTTGCACTTATTGATGGTACGGTTGTGTGCGCGGCTTAATTCCGCATCTTTTGATGTATCCCACTGCTGTATAGCTCATCTGGGTGACCGACCACGCCTCTCGTGGTTCGGTTTTTCAACCGCCGTGCCTCAGTGGATCATCGTACGGACCTGACTTAGGCCTCATTTTGTAGGGCTCCCCAGTGCGCGGTGCACTGCGCCGCGCGAATTCTTGATTTCATTCCGGTTTTCCCTTCACGATTGAAAAATCTTAAAATTGCACTTTTTCTCACTTAAATATCTGACACTTTCACTTTTGCACTTGTTGTTATTATGGTTGTGTGCGCGGCTTAATTCCGCGGCTTTTGATATATCACACTGCTATACCCATACGCCCCGCGACCGTCGACCGTCCCCAGCCCGCGCGCCCAGCAACAAGGCTTCCGCGACCGCCCCAGCTCCGCGCGCTCACCAGCGAGACCTCCGCGACCGCCCTAGCAACGCGCGCCCAGCAACGACTCCTCCGCAATCTCCCCAGCTCCGCGCGCCCAGCAGCCAGACCCCGCGGCCGTCCCCAGCGCCCGAGCCCGGCAGCACCACAACCCTCGGCCGGCGTCGTCGCCCTCACCCCGAGCGGCGCGCATACACATTGCTAGATGGCCATATACACATCATCCTTATCACAATCAACATCATCCTCCAATCATACATACTTCCCCCCCCCCCCCCTCACTACTTTAGTCGTCACGCAAAAATCTATTTAGCAATAACAATAACATAACCACCCAGGTTTGAAGTTGGCCGAACCAACTCATTCTATAAATTAATAGCACCTTAGTTCAATTAATAGCACATTAGTTCAGTTAATAACACATTAATCAATAAATATAGCAAGTTGCACTACTCGCAATCCAATTTCGGATTTGGGGTGTCTAGGCTCGTCGTAAGCTAGAGCAAGGGAGTCGCTTTAGAAAAAGGTGTTTTATTCGGTAACTACTGGTTAGAAAATTCTGAAATTTGGAACGTGTGCTCTTCATTAGATGGACTATCATATACAGTTTCAAAATGGGGGGTAACAGGTTAACTTTCCAAACTATGGGGGGGGAGAAGTTGGGAGCCATTCCAATGCCAGCTCGCTTAGTACAAAAGGGGGGGGGCTCGACTCCCGTGCACTAACATAGAACCTATTTAGACCTAGGCTATTGTTAACAATTTGGATTCCATATTTGGAACAGGTTTGGACTTGTTCAAGCTTACACGTGTTACAATATTCTGTAATTTTAAATGCGTTTTAGACATAGAAATAATTGAGCTACAGAGTTGGGACCAACACAGATCTTATTTTTGGCTTAGCCTAATCTTTAACAATTTGAGAATTTTGAAAAAAGTCAAAGGGAAAAAAGTCAAAAGTGGAATATATTTGTGTAAATTGCCTCTCAAGCGGGGGACTTGCTTCATATAAAGTTACTTTACTCGAAAACTACAGCTTAGATAAATCTGAAATTTGGAATATATGATCTCTATTAACTGGGCTACCGAGCGCAATTTCCAGAATGGGGGGTAACAGATCTACTTTGCGAGATATAAGGGCGGAAAGTTGGCTGGCCCGGCGAACTTTGTTCCGCATTAGATTGGAAAATTCCTTTGCAAGTGCATCTTTATGCTGATCAAGGAATAATGTGTAGGCATGCTAAATTTAATGTCTGTAGCTTTATTAGTACAACATTTCGGAATTTTCCAATCCCGTGGGAAAATCGAGATAAAAGTATCCTATGTCCGTCTCCTGGTCCTAAGCTACCTCCCTAGCAATTTCCAGCCAGATCGGTTAAGCCGTTCTCGAGTTATAAATAGTCATATTTTATCCCGTGGGAAAATCGAAATAAAAAGCATTCTATGTCCGCCTCCTGGTTTCTAAGCTACCTCCCTGCCAATTTTCAGCCCACACGGTTAAGCCGTTCTTGAGTTATAAACAGTCGTATTTTTATCCCGTGGGAAAATCGGGATAACAAGTATCCTACATCCGTCTCCTGGTCCTAAGCTACCTCCCTACCAATTCCCAACCAACTCGGTTAAGCCGTTCTTGAGTTATAAACAGTCGTATTTTTATCCCGTGGGAAAATCGGGATAACAAGTATCCTATGTCCGTCTCCTGGTCCTAAGCTACCTCCCTGCCGATTTTCAGCCAAATCGGTTGAGCCGTTCGCGAGTTACAGACTATAGTCATATATTCATATGTTCATCCCAATTCCAAATTTGAGGTATCTAGGCTCATCGTACGCTAGAGCAGGGGAGTCACTTTAGAAAAAGATGTTTTATTCGGTAACTACTGATCGGAAGGATCTGAAATTTGGAATGTATGGTCTTTATTAGATGGGCTATCATATGCAATTTCAAAGTGGGGGGTAACAGGTTACACTTCCGAGTTATGGAGGGGAGAACTTTAGAAATTAAGAAACCAATCAAAATACCAGCCCGCTCAGCAGAGGGGGGTGGGGGGGTGGCTCCCGTGCACTAACATAGAACGTATTCAGACCTAATAATAATTAGCAATTTAAATTCTATGTTTGAAGCAAGTTCAGGCTTGTTTAAGCTTACACGTGTTACAATATTTCGTAATTTAAATGCATTTTAGTCAGAATTAATTGAGCTACAGAGATGGGACCAACACCAATCTTATTTTTGGCCTAGCCCAGTATTTTGAAGAAGGCAAAGGGAAAAAAGTCAAAATGGAATTATATTTATGTAGATTAACACAAGTTGCCTCCGAGGCGGGGGACTTATTTCAGATATAATTACTTTACTCGAAAACTACTGCATAGAAAGTCTGAGATTTGGAATATATGATCTCTATTATCTACCAATTTTCATCCAAATCGGTTAAGCCATTCTTGAGTTATGAATTGTCGTATTTTATCCCGTGGGAAAATCGGGATAAAAATTATCCTATGTGCGTCTCCTGGTCCTAAGCTACCTCCCTACCAATTTTCAGCCAAATCTATTAAGCCGTTCTTGAGTTATAAACAGTCGTATTTTTATCCCGTGGGAAAATCAGGATAAAAAGTATCCTATGTCCGTCTCCTAGTCCTAAGCTACCTCCCTGCCAATTTTCAGCCAAATCGGTTAAGCCGTTCGCGAGTTACAGACTATAGTCGTAAATTCATATGTTCACCCCAATACCAAATTTGGGGTGTCTAGGCTCATCGTACGCTAGAGCAGGGGAGTCACTTTAGAAAAAGATGTTTTATTCGGTAACTGCTGATCGGAAAGATCTGAAATTTGGAATGTGTAGTCTTTATGAGGAGGCGGATGGCCAGTGGTGTCCCGCAGGGGTCGGTTCTAGGACCACTGCTTTGGAACCTAGGATACGACTGGGCCATCCGCGGGGAGGTGCTACCTCGGATGGCGGTCATCTGTTATGCAGATGACACGCTGGTCGCCGTCCGGGGTACCGCCTGGGAGGAGGCGAAGAGGAGGGCAGAGGTAGGGGCCACGCTGATAGTCCGCAGGATTGGGGCCCTCGGACTGAAGGTGGCCCTACCGAAAACCGAGGCCCTCGTGTTCAGGGGGCCAAGGTGGCGGGTGCCACGAGGAGCGGCACTGCGCGTGGCGGGAGAGGCCGTCGAGATTAAGGCCCAGATAAAATATCTGGGCCTTACTCTCGACGGCCGGTGGAGGTGGGAGGCCCACTTCCGGGACCTCACCCCCCGGATAGTGGGCGCGGCTGGAGCTCTGAGCCGCCTCCTACCGAACACAGGCGGCCCGGACGCCCCGTGTAGGCGCCTCTATGCCGGCGTACTCCGCTCAATGGCGTTATACGGGGCGCCCATATGGGCGGACGACTTGACCCCCGCGGCCAAGAGGCTGCTGCGACGCCCGCAGCGAGTCATCGCCACACGGGTGAGCCGGGGGTACAGGACCGTTGGCTGGCAGGCCGCAAGCGTGCTGGCCGGCTGCCCCCCTTGGGAGCTCGAGGCGGAGGCCCTGGCCGAGTCATATAGAGCCAGGGCCGAGAGGAGGGCCCGGGGCGATTCCTCGCTCGCCCCGGCAGAACTCGCCCGTGCGCGGGAGATCGCGCAGGAAGGGGTCATGGAGCGCTGGGTGGATGAGTTGCGGGATGCCGAGTTCGGCACCCGCACCATTCAAGCCATCCGCCCGGTGCTCCCAGAGTGGTGCGGGAGGGCCCACGGGTCCCTCACCTACCGACTCACCCAGGTACTGTCCGGGCATGGTTGCTTCGGGCGGTACCTAAAACGAGTCGGTAGGGAGGAGACGGAGTCCTGCCATGAGTGCGGCGCGGCGGTGGACACGGCACAGCACACGCTGGAGCTGTGCCCCGCCTGGTCCGAGCAGCGCCGCACTCTGGTGGCGACTATCGGCGGCGACCTCTCACTTCCCGGCGTAGTATACGCCATGGTCGGGAGTGAGGGGTCCTGGGAGGCCGTCGCCTCCTTCTGCGAGGACGTGATCTCGCAGAAGGAGGAGAGGGAGCGGGAGCGCGAGAATGACCCCCTCGCGCCCCCGCTCCGGCGCAGACGGACGGGGAGGAGGCGGCGGCAGTTTGCTGCT